>CM031573.1:19726504-20334397 GCA_018467065.1 Ephestia elutella | reverse complement strand
GCTTTACAAGGCCTTTACTAGACTGTCCTCTTGTATTTTCCCTTATTCGCCTTGTACGATGCACTGAGGATGAAATGTGGATATGTATTTCTAGTCCGGAGACTACACGGTACAAATCTTGAGAGTTGAGCCTCAACCCTTGAAGAGGCCGGTCCCAGAAAATGTACGAAACCGCTCTACATTTTGAACATATTGAAGAGCACACTTGATTGAAAACACATTACAAATAATAAAATATAACTCTTAAAGTTTCGGGCGTAAATTCATTTAATTTATTTATGTAACTACATGTAAACTTAATCTGGCGTCAACTATAGTGTTACATTGTCCTACAAACAAATTTAGATTGGGGACAACGAAATGCGATTAGCCTCGAGCATCGATTGCTGGGGCGAGAGCACCTGTTGGGTTCTGACTCGGCACTTTTACGACATTATAGTTTTGTGGAGTAACTGATTTGTGGGAAATGAACGTTTCCTGAAAGAAAGTAAATAGGAAAAGAATAGTGTAAGGGAATACCAAAGAAGAAATAGAGTGTAATGGCCTAGCATCAGAATTTGACAAAAGTAGAATACTTCTCTGAAAACAGTTAAAAAGGATGAGAATCCAACTCCATATTCATGCTTGTCTGAGAGGGAAGAAAAACAAAGAATGTCCTAGCTGCTTCTTCTCCCGCGCAAACTGTAAAAGTTAACCAAGGGAGATTCTTAACATAGGACTAACATCTGAATCTCAATACCACCAATAACTCCAACTCCAGCGACTCTATACTGTATCACCCGATAAAGTAACGGATACTTTTACCTATGATTATCAGTGGAGCTGTTCTGATAACGGAGCTGGAAGTTTTCTGTAGATACTCAGTGATAAAACAACGCTATATCAAAATTATTTCGACTGTTTTGTCTTTTCCAAATAATATCCATGCTGATCTGAGAGCACAGATAAAACATAGAATGTCAAGCAGCTTCTCTTTCCGCTCAGATTGTGAAAGTTAATCAAGACAAGGCGATGGGCTAATGCCTGTCGCTACATATATCTGAATCTCCATTCCACCAAATAAGCCTTACTATAAACTAAGTGTTGCCTTCGAGTCTCACGACTCTGTTTTGCCCTGCAAGGGATAAAGACGTAATATTCGAAGTATTTGTGATTTTAGTATTATTTACAACTACCAAAATAATAACTTATCACAATAAAGCAATCACAAAAAATCAGTAATTTATCAATACTTTATCAGTCACCTATTTATCATGTGTAGACTTGAAATTGTAATTTATTTTTTGTCTTTTTAGTATATATATAATTTCGTCACATTATCCGCATTGAGTAAATGCAGTATCTCACGTAACTTGCACTAAAAACCGATAGAATCCTAATCGCATAGTATATCCAGTGATGTGATCCAGCCTAGACAAACATATCAGATCATAAACCATTGAAGATGCTTTTATGCTCTCTTAGGAATAATAAATAGATATCGGCATAAAACTGAAAAATTTCGATGTAAATCGGAGTAACAATCGGAAAATATTGCGTTTAGAGAATTTTGCCGAGTACGCCAATTTTGATATAGGTACCTGGACATTTTGCAAATTGGCTTACACGATCATAAGTAAACATTTCCGTGTGTATAAACCAGCGTGTCACGAATAGGACTGCCCATTAAGTTTGCATTACGGGTAATTAACCTCAATAGATTTGGTGGTGACAAATGACAAGTATATAAGATACAACCGCGTCGGAGATATCCTGACTGCGGTTGGCAAAGTCATAAGGTATCTTCTATACATAGAACATACCTTTTATAGAGAGTATGTCTCCATCCCTTAAGGGGTAGAACCAGAGGCGAGAGTCGCTAGACTCGAAATCTTCTACATTTAGCAACTCTTATTCCTAACAACTGAATCTTCTAGATGGTATATAGACCCGATCTTTGTGCAAGAACAACACGCATATATTTACTTTGTAAGAATATTAGAGAAAATTCCTCATAAAAATAATATAAAAATATCAAATTAGGATTCTTTTTGTCCCCGCCGGCACTCGAACCCGTTTCCGTAGCCGGGTGGGACCTGACACTCGACGACAATCGATAGTTCGACGACTCGCACCACCGACCACCACGGGTGGGTTTTTAATGAAGTAACGTCAAATGCTTTTCTAAACACAACTCAGTTGGAGAAACGAACACTTGGATAGAGGTATAAAATCATGACATGTTACTTGACATCAGATAAGGAAAAGGTAAGGCTGATTAAAGGATTACCTCTTGCTTGACTGAAATCTTGATTTTCATGTTCTTCTCCAAGGGCTGCTAGGCGCGATGGGGGCTGTCTTCATCCAGTCAGGATTTGGCACTTCTCACTCGTTTCGTGTTTTTTAGTTTTAATGTTTGATTAATTTATGGGTTTATGAATATTTTTTATATTTTTTGTGCGTGCCACCACATTCGCGTTGTACAAAGCCCGTCTTTACTAATTTTACTTTTTGACATGTAGCGGATGACAGATTTTTTAGGTAAGGCTAGAAAATGATTAGGAAAGGTATAATTTTGGAATAGGTAAACAATGACAAATGGCGCAACCACTGATGATGATATCAACTAATTTCTACAGACCATAAAAAAAAATGTTGGAGATTTTAACATTTCAAATAAAAAAATAAAATTTTCAAACAGCATGTGGCAGATATTTGGCCTGTTAAAATATTGGCAAAGCTTGTTGAGGGGATATTTTGTGACGAGGCTTGTGGTGGATTAATTTTTTGTAATTTAACTTATTCATAAAAGATATTAAGATATTAAATTTATAAAAGATAAAAAAATTCCAAACATATAGGTAGGTACCCAAATACTGATTTTCGTAGAACATTTTCTCCGTAACTTAAACAACTGAAATGACTAATGTATTAATTGCAATCAATATCTTTAGTTTTCCGAATTGTTTTTGTTATTATATATTACTCAGAATTGATTAACAATAACATTTTCCGTAAGTAATTGTAAAATTAGGAATCCCAACTATTAATAGCTTGTTAAGCATATAAATATTAATAAATAATTTGTATTTGCATTAGAGGACAACAATTATATATAGTTTAATTACCTATGTGCTATATCAGTCGTGCTTGTAATTAATTGGGTCTTTATGATCCGACACATGTCTGTTTATGAGAAGAAGTTTTTAGGCATTATCGTAGTCAGAAAAGTATTTATAAGGACAGATATCTAGATATTATAATAGTGTATAAACAGCTCTATAAAGCTATTTTTTATTATCTTTGTGTTATAATAAAATATATGCACAATTTTTCACTTTATAATAATTATCTTTCATTTATAATTCTAGCTTTTCAAAATACAGATAAATGTATGAAAAATAGTCACGTGATGCAGTTAACTTACAGCCAAGAAATCATAACTTCTGCATACATTATTTTACATACCATTTTTTTTTATTTTGTGAGGCATATTAAATACTGTATGTGTTGATACAGGTATAATAAATGCCTACCGACTTAGGAAATTTCAGAATAAAAAGTGTATATAGCTCTACGTGATGTTACACATGGATGGAATTTTATTGAAATTAGTCTAAAGATTTTGACTTGATGTCGTGGTAGCTTCCAAGCAACGAGGACTTCCGCGCTGTCCGTATAGCTCTATGCGTGGTAGCTTATTATTATAGTATAATTTTGTTGTGAGAAACATGTCAATAAATTTATTTTTATTTTATTTATTTATAGCTAAGATAGCGGGCAACAAGCGCTCGTCTTGCGTCCAAAATTCTCAGATTCGAATCAGTCACTCCACTTTTAAATAATTAGGATGCTGTGCTACATGTCCTATAAGTTATAATTTGTAGATCAATCTTACTTACGCACGGTCGCTGACCTAACCAAATTTGATAATAATCGTATCTTTACACACTTGAAAATAAAAAAGGCAAACTTCCGAATTAAGTAGTTCGATGAAAGCATAGGTCAAACATTTCTACAACAAATCAATCTCTGAAGAAGTTTATTTTTACTGTTTGTTTGTCTGTTCCGCCACATGTTTTCAAACAAGAAAAGGTTAATGTTTCCAATCTTATTTATTTTTTATCTGTTAACGCAGCCAGAGAGATCTTCGAACTTAGAGGAAGATAAACTTATTTTATTTATTAATTTTCCTAGATGCGTTTCCTGTGATCTTTTACTGTGACAATATTGGTCGAGAATAGTCGGAATAAAAGTAATGTGCTATTTATACCCGTGCAACCTAAACCGGCAATGCGGCTGTACGAAGAAATTCAGGTAGTTGAGAGGGTGGAGCCACCAAATATGGCCAGGTATAAAAAATACTCATTGTTTACTATACAGTTAGTACTATAACAGGTACTTATTGCAATGTTTAAGGCGTTAGATTCCCTTTATTCTTTTGTTTTTGCGGGCAAAGCATGACGCGGACACCCCGCACCCCCGCTGTATAATCACGCGCTCTCAGAGACAACGCCAATACACCCGAGCGCTCGAGTAATCTATAACATTTTATCAACAGTAAAAATAGTAGGTATGTCTGTAGGTACAGTGAATATATATTAAACAAAAAAAAATTGTGTGATGAAGAAATACTGAGAGAACATAATTTTAAGAATTTTATCAGTTTGTTTGTCTTTGTTTGTATGTTTGTTTATTTATTTTAACATGCTAATCATTAGAACTACTGAATTAATTTGAATGAAACTTTTTATAAGGTACTAGCTGTTGCCCGCGACTTCGTCCGCGTAACTCATGCCTTGACTTCATTAACTTTTTTTAAATGAACCGATTTTGATGAAACAAACTGTAAATGTTTTGCTGAAACAAAGCAATTGGTGAAAATTTTAAGTAAATCGGTTCAGTGCTTTCGGAGATTAGCGTGATCATACATACAGACAGACAGACAAAAAATTAAAAAAAAATATTTTTTTTATTCTTTTTTTTTCTTCTTTCTTTTATTCTTTTTAAGTGTCCCTCTATCCATTTCAGTCAAAGTACTAAATGTACAGACAAAATATTTTTACTGTTTTATTATATGTATATAGATGTTTTATTATACCTATGTATAGATAAATGATTTTGTAAATACAAAACTGACTTTCAATGGTAAGTAGATACCATTAAGATTTTTTTTTCTTTATTAATGAGAAAGTGAGTTTGTTTGTTTATTTGTTCGTTTGTCTGTTACCTCTTCACTAATTTACACACACACATACACATAGTTAGAGGTACTGAGAAGGACATAGGGTACCTTTCATCCCGGGAAAAAGCACTGTTCTCATGGGAAATTCACGCGGGCGAAGCCGCGGGCAAAAGCTAGTTAGAAAATACATTTGTGCATAAAAATTTCTTCCTTTATCCTTATTTCTCATGACTAAGGATCGGGATGTTTATGTGGAATGAAACACTCATAACGACTATTTTGATAATTTTAATGGAATGATTTGCCACAGCGATCTCCATTTCACACGCGAACTAAGTCGCGGGCACTAGCTAATAAAAATATTATCTTATATACGATTCACTAATATTTCACAAAAAAACCTTTCACAAATGATCATAAAATATCGCATTCTACTAACCTATCATTTTAAAAATGGTAGTATGACACATAAAAATTTTACAAATCATTTTCACTATAATTGGATTACATGTACATACATACCCACATCGAAGGAGGGGACACCATCCATCCTTGGGGAGGCCTTTGTCCAGCAGTGGACGTCTTTCGGCTGAGAGAGGGAGGGGAGGGGACATACCCACATAAATATTGTCACCCCCTTTTTCCCGTGGGGGTAGGCAGAGACTACTATAGGTAGGATTACTAAAATAGGTATCAATAAACTGTCAGCTACACCACTATTTTAGCGCCACCTAGTGTGCGCTAACGCTTGCCCCACTCGGCAGCGGCAGCGAGGCGTGGTGAACGAAACGACCAACCAAACAAAGACGGCACTTTGTTACGAGCAGCGGAACGCGACGGTCGCAAGGATGCGCATCCCCAGATATTTTTGTGGTTTCATTGCTAATATCACATTAATTGGGCAAATTTAGATAAATATTTAAATAATAATATTATTTATTTATTTCACCTGTAGTTTACAAAACTTTTATTTCACCAAAATAATCTCTTGACAGAGTCATGGTTTTACAAATAAGGTCACAGCTAAAATAGTTTTTTTTTACAATGGTATGAAATGCTAGTCCCCCGATTCTTAAAAATAAATGGCCAAGTGCGAATCAAACTCCCGCAGCGAGGGTTTCGTCTATGCAAAGCATCTCACATTATAGCTCTAACTGAAAGACCAACTAGTTTCAAAAAGAAACTTTGCAGTTTTGATCCCTACATATATATTGATAGAAGTTTTAGACTTCTAACAATATTTTTACAGTTTTCAGATTTATTGCTGTACAAGTACTATAAGACCTTTTTGGTTACCAAATTTCATAATTTTAGGTCAACGGGAAGTACGATAGGTTTTAGTTGCCTTCTGAATTTGCATAATTTGCGAAAATTTGCTATAATTATTCACGGTTATATTTGTTGATTGAGTCGACATATAAATTTGATTATTTTACAGCTGAAACAGACCATAAACCCAATTAGAGTTGAAAATGACCAAAGTGACTGAATTTGACTGACAAAATCGGTCATTTATGGTCATTTTCATCGCAAGTGTTTTCACCGATTGCAAAGGAAGGGTCAGGTTTTTCACGCGTATTCTGTAGGTTTTTTCCGCGGCTTTGCCGGTTGATATTTGAGATAAAAGAATCTATTAGTCTCATATATATGTACCTTAACAATTGAATTTAATAAAAGAAGTAAAAAAATAAATAACAAAATTTGACAACAGTTGATCGGTCATTTATCGTTTTAAACTTTTTTAATTATGACCGGTCAGATTCGGTCATTTTACATCTCTAACCCAAGTATTAGATATAAATTTCAATTATATACCTTCATGAGTTCCTGAGTAAAATAATCTTGACAGACGGACGGATACGTGATCTTGTAAAGGTATCGTTTTTGCCTTTTGAGGTAAGGAACCCTAAACACACGACTGAAGAGAATACCAAATACTACTAAATTTAAGTCTTGGCAACGTATCCAGTGTAAAAAATAATACAATAATCATTTAGGTATAAGATAATGTGTTTGTAAAATCGTATATTTAACAACTGTGTAGTATTAAAGTCTGTTTTAAAAATATAATTTTTGAATCGTATTTTATGAAATGACTGTGCAACAATATTTTCATACTAATGTGAATAAAATGCTATCAGAGTTTGGGCTAATGTCATTTTGACTTTTTATACGATGTGCAAAAAATATTTCGGAGAAAATTAAATTTTACCAATTATTCTTTATAGTATTTTGTTTTCTATTAAATTAATTAAATAAAAAGAAGTTATACACATATATACATACACATACACGAACATATTTTTTAACTAAAGAAATAGATTATTCAAACGGTGTGTAAATGCCACCAACCAACGCACCATGATCAAAGTTGAGTAATTTAGACATTCTTTATATCAGAAAAAACTTACTTCGTTTTTACCGGATTGGTTGGTTTGTTGAAGATAGATAAAATAAAAATAATATTTTTATTGCATCTATTTTTTTCTGCAGACCATACTTGCGTCTATGAGACCGAGTGACATGTTTTCTTAGTTTATTAAATTTGTACATTGATTATCAAATTACTTATCAAATTACTGATTATACATATTTAATAGGTATCTAAAAACTAGCTTTAGCCCGCGGCTTCGCCCGCGTAATTTGTTTTAGGATTTGTACTTACTGCTGCGGCGCAGCGATTCGAATTGGATCTTGATCACCGATCATACCTGACGTCATTTCTTGTGGTCTTGTTTAGGATTTTCTAGTTTTCGTTTGTAGTCACGAACTATTCCTATATCAGAACTGACAAATCACACAAATTGAGTTAGCCCCAAAGTTAGTTCGAGGCTTGTGTTTATGGGATACTAATTCAACGATACTATATTTTATAACAAAAAGCTTTTACCCGCGATTTCGTCCGCGTGTTTTTCCCACAAGGACCTTGCTTTTTCCCGGGATGAAATGTACGTACCCTATGTCCTTCTCACTACTTCTATGTGTATGCGAAATTTCAGAAAATTGGTTCAGTAGATAAAGCGTGAAGATGTAACAAACAAATAAATGAATCCATACTAATATTATAAATGCGAAAGTTTGGATGTGAGTTTGTGAGTTTGTGAGCGTGTTTGTTACTCAATCACGCAAAATCTACTGGACGGATTTCGGGATGAAATGTACGTACCCTATGTCCTTCTCACTACTTCTATGTGTATGCAGGAAAATTGGTTCAGTAGATAAAGCGTGAAGATGTAACAAACAAATAAATGAATAAACAAATATATATTTGTTAGAATTGCGATAGTTAGGATACATAATATAGATAAACATTCAAGACCCAGGCCAATCTGAAAAAGATCATTTTCTATCTTGACCCGACCGGGGATCGATCCCTGGACCTCCGGTGTACGGTGTCCGGTGTACTAGTACAGCGTGATGGCCGTTGGGCCACGGAGGTCGTCAAATGGAGGAAAATTATTTCTATGGATATGTATGGATATATTTTTTGACTTTCTGTAATGCTCTCAAAATAATAAAATTGCCTTTAAATAAAATCAAATTTATATCAATTTACATCTACAACAAATTCCTTATCTAATAGTGAAACTGGCATAAAAATCCATAGCGTGGTTTAGGAGGAGTACAAGTTTAACAGACGGAGGTGAAGTGACTTTCATTTATTCTTGTAATGTACACAAGCACAGGTACAGCCGGCTGATTACTGTATGTTTTTCTCTACGCTACATGGTAAACAAAGCGGCAGGAATATTGACAGATGCGGAAACGAGCGACACAACCTCCTCGTTTGAAAGCCAGTGGCAGACTGCCGCCCGTCGCCCGCACAGAGCCCCGCTATGAAAAATGGGCGAATGATTTTTGTTTTATAAACATTAGTATGAAAAATGTTGCTCGATTTGAATGAAAATCTAAGCGATTGAAGTATAATAAATGGTGTCTCTTTTGATGTAAAAATTTTCCCGAACGTCATTGCCATTTCGGAACAGTAAGGAAATTATAAAAATGCATGTCTTTCCGTTTTTATTTTTTTTCATATAGTAGTTTTTATCTTACAATAAAAATAATCTAAACAAATGTTCTTAAAGAGTTGATAGTACACATATATTTTTTTCAGATTTTTCTGGCTAAGCACAGCCGAGCTTTAGTCCTTACAAAAACACCATTTCACAGAACAACGGCAATCCAAACGCCTTAAGTACTTGTCTTTGTGACCGCGCATAGTAAACTCGTGTAGTTTGCAGATTTGTTGTTCCAAAATTAATACATCAAAATTTTGCTTATAGTAGCTTTATTGTACGTATTGTGTACTGGAAACTATGATTTTCCTTCTGTCGCCGTGCGTTTCTCATGTAAGGTCTATGGATTCATTGAGGTGAGTCAACTTATTATTATGTCAACATTAACAACTTTTACAAGTCAGACGAACCATTTTTTTGACGTGACGACTGCAATATCGATCATCTCTGTCCCGCTCGCTTTCACGCCATATAGTCTACCTAGGAATACAATAATTACTACTAGTCTATTTACATTTAAATAATATGTAATAAAGTTGCTTTATATACGTATATTCATATACCATGTTATATTTTACCTACAATATATACAGGTCAATTTATGCTTCTCAGTATATGTATTATCAAATTTCAATGGTTATAGATACGATGTAAATTTTACTTAAATAAATAACAAGTCAATTTTAATATCACAAACATATATTCATCATCCTTTGATTGAATATTATCAAGATCGATTATAGAGATGATTATATATTTAATAAATACTTTTGAAACACAGGTACATTGATTTAAATGACTTGTCAAAAATGATATTTAGACTCTACATATGACTAATTCAAGATTTTTATTATACTGAAAAAATATTATTTAAATAGTGATCTGAAAGAAAAATCAATATTTTTCTTGGTATCATTAAGAGGTTAGTACATAAAAAGCTGTAAGTAGATAGTTGTTAATATTCAGACGCTAATATGACAATCCGGCGACGAGGTGCCTGTCTTGATAGTAGTAATAATGTCATAGGCTTTACTAGAACATTGTCCTACTGATGAATTTGTAATGTGCATTTAATTTGTATATAGCATTATTTCTCATTTGTTTGAAACATAAAATAGAAATAAATGTATTAAAATGTATAAACATAGGTTTTAGTACCTCAATGTGTTTTAATATTTCATGATAATAAGAAGGTACACGATATGGTACTGTTTATGTTGATTCAGTTCATTCATATAAATTGAACTTGCCAATAAACATTTGTACTATACTATACATTATACTAATATTTTAATTTATGTAATAAAGTTATTTATAAAGTTTTAGATTTAGAGTATATAGATTATATTCATATACATTTATATTTTAAATAAACTACAAGCTTTTGGCCGCAGCTTCGCCCGCGTGATTTTCCCACAGGAACAAACTTTTTTTCCCGGGTTAAAAGACTATGTCCTTCTCAGTATTTTTAACTATGTTTATGCGAAATTTCAGGTGGATTGGTTTAGTAGATAAAGCGTGAAGAGGTACCAAATAAAATCTAGTACTTAAATAAATAACATAGATAAAAAAAAAAATATAGAGCACAATATTTTCTGAGGCATATCCATCCATATTTAGATTAAATATTATCAAGATCGATGGTATAGCCTGTATAAATATTAAAAATATTTAAAAAAAGTGAAATCCACAGAGATAAAAAACAACATATGATTAAAAAAAATCATGTCAAAAATGATGTTTAGACAGTCATATTGTATTATAAAGTACCTTTTATATACTGAAACATAATATGGGTTGGTTTAATAATAGTACCCCAAGTCTGAAAAGTTCTAAAAATCATATTTTTCTTGGTAATTGAATTTACTTTTAGTATACACATAAGTATCGAATGTTCGTTCGGACAAGATAGTGAAAGACCCATTTAATATCAAGAAATAAAAGCGAGCGAAACGAGGTTGGCATTTTATGTTGACTTGATAGTTATTTTCAGTATATGAATGTCATTGATACTATTTTTTTTATAAATGTTTAAACTAAATTTCATTGTCACAATGTGAATTAATATGAAAATTTACTTTATTTATAATAAATTAGTAATAAAGTTGCAACACAATGTAAGTCACATTCATAAAAATGTAAGATTACGTAAAATAATATAAACAAGTTTTATACATAAGAAAACAGAAAAAAATATGTATTTAACTAAGTAAAAAAATGCTAAAGTTATGTAAGTATTAGTGTAAAAATATATCGTGTTTATAAAATGCCATGACAAGATTTGGTTGAAGAGAATTGTTCGTACATTTAATGTAATTATTTGAAGCAGCATTTATGTTACAATTAATGAGGGTTCATACCATATACAAAACCAAAACAGTCGATTTAATGAAAATTTGTACCATCTGAAATAAGGACCAAGTTTGCCGGTATCAAAAAAATATGATTATCAGAGTGTGAACAATAAAAAAATTGCAAATTTTGCTTTTGTAAGAAATAAAATGAAACGACCTGGTCATATGAAAAAGAGCAAAGACAGGAATTTGTCGTATTTTTTTAACAAAGGGTAAAATAAAAGAAATATATGTAAGTAAATTTTGTAAATCATATTAAAATAGTAAAGAGGTTTGAAATAAAGTGTCTATCAAAACAAAAATAATTCTATAATCTACTTTCTATTATAAGATTTTAGTAAAAAATTACAGTGATTAATATAATGTATAAAATATTGGTATATGCTAATACTCTTTACTTTATAATATTTTTAAAAGATACACATATTAAAGTTTGGTATAATATAACAACCGCAATATTTTTCGCACATTTGAAGCGGTGATGGTTCATGATGTGCTAATGTTTACTTGAAACTGTTACACATTTCAAGGTATAAATTGTGTCCGTTGAAAAGTTCGTAGCCTGACATAGAAAGAATCGTTGGTATTTTATGTTGACCTTCATTAGATAGCTTATTTAATCAGTATATAAAGTGTAATGTTTCATAGTGATACGGCTAAAAACTTTTTTTTTATAAATTTTTGTTTGAAGTGATCTGACGGTAATTTCAAATGTGGGTAAAGATTAACACAAAGCTGTGAATAAGTAACTTCATGAAAAGGGGTTTACTCTAAAGATATATATCAATCATATATTAGGTACATCAAGTGGAGTTCGTACACTTTTTGATGCTTGAATGTGAATGGTCACATTGCAAGCATCAAAAAGTGTATAGCTATATACTAACGGAGCTGGCAAAATATTGAAGATGGCACCCTAGGAAGTGAAGCCGTTTTCATCAACCACCAAGAAAACAGAGAAAAAATATGTGATTTGATACTAAGTAATCAAAAATGGCTCTAAATATGATGGCTGAGATTATAAGCTCACTTATGATTGAATACAAATATCAAATCTTGAAAAACTGGGATTTCATAAAATTTCTGCCATGGGTCACGAGACCGATTTGAGTTGAAGAGAAGCTTTGTTCGATTCACAATTTCACGCCACTGTTTGGAATTATTTGAAGCAGTCACTGAAATTTTTGGCTCGATTTGTTACAATTAATGAAAGCTGGGTTCATCACCATATACTAAAACCAAAATAACAGTCGATTTAATGAAATACTCTGGGTCACCTACCTCTAAAGTAGGCTAAGGTAATTTTTTGGACCAATAAAGTTATGGTTTCGGTTTTCTGGGACGTCAAAGGAATAATGTTTATTGATTATTTACGAAAAGGTGAAATAATAAATAACAATAAATAACAGTATTACTGCAAACTTTTTATGACATTTGGTGAGAAGAAATAAAGCAAAGTGACCTGGTATACTGCGAAAAAAGATTGTTTCATCAAGACATTGGCGGTGATATATCATTGTCGGATCTTTTATCTGTTTCTAATTCAATTTTTGTTTATTGTGGGCCTCAAAAATTTTGACCAAAGAGAAGGTGATAGCTGTCGAAGATGAGAATTTTCAGGGGCTTGAGGAATCATTTTTTTTTTATTCAAAATCAAGTTACAAGACGGTTTGAGGAAGCTTGTTGAATTAGGTGGTGACTATGTCGAAAACTAAAAATAATTCTGGACCTAATTTTCTTACGGTTTCTTGGTCAGGCTAAGAACTTTTCAAAACGTCCTAGAAATAAAAGTTCCGACAGAGCCAGAGCCTTTCACACTGGCCTTCACACACAGTGTGAAGGTAGGGGAACACCAGTGTGAAGGTAGGGGAAATAAAATTCTATATACTGTCTAACCCTCCACCGGCCTTTACTTTATAATAATATTTTTAATTTTTGAGTGTTACACATATGGTACGGTAACGGTGTTGGTTATAATATAACACACTCGAAAAAAACAAGGTTACCTACTCATTTTCTTGCCATTTATAGCCGGTAGGACAATGGGTATAACATGATGCTGCCCTATATGACTCTTACTTAGAAACTGTTATTCTACATTTAAGGTATAAACTTGTGTCCTGTATGAAAATCGACATATACAGCAACGAAAACTAACGAAATTTGTAACAAGAATTATATCTTCCAGATATTTAACTGAATCTTATTTCATCGCCTGATTTATTTAATTAAATGTATCGTAACTAAACTACTCTTAAATTAATGATTTCTGAATAAAACAATTATTTCCTGTTTAGCTTCGGGAATACCATAACAAATTCAGATATTACATATAAATTTTCCTGCTGAGACACTATATAATTGTGGATAACCAGGTAAAATTGTTCATTGCAGAAGCAGTACTCGGTATGGTGTAGCGCTTCCTCCTGTGAGTTTGGACTATGATGAGGAGGAGAATCGTGCACCATGACTCTCGAACGTGGAGTGCGAGTCTCAGCGCGGCTGAACCCAGAAGCAGTGGCAAATGTGCCCATCCACCAATGTCGAAGGATCCTGCCGCAACAACCTGCCGCAACAACCCGCCAGCCCCAGCGTGGCTAGATCACGAGTTCAAAGAACCCACAACACACACAAACCAGGCAGAAGAAAGACTCCCATCTTCAACCCTGCGAACTTCACGCCTCTTAGAACTAAACCTTATGAAGTCGCTCTGACTATTAGTAAAGATGAGAAACAAGTGAAATATTAGTCCCGATGAAGAGCAAGTCGTTGGAAATACTATCCCGAGGAGAGCAAGTACAAACGCTGTCAAAGGCCGCCATATTTTACCATGTCCATGATCGTAATTATGGTAAACGCTGCCGCCGCCACCTTATTGATTTATGTCCATGATCGTAATTATGTTAAGACTCCTTTTGATTTATTTATCTAATCTGTAAGCATTTGAAACTTGGTGATATTTTATGATACCTTATATTTTAAAATTGACATTATATCTTTTCATCATAAGAAGTTTTCTAAAGTATTGAAATTCAGTTTCAATTTCAATATACTTTATTTGTTTCTAATCGAGTGAATTCCAAGATCATTATTGAGACATAAACCGTGATGTAAACCGTGATGTAGAGTTTATCTTCATGTTTGTTTTGTATATCTCAGGTGAGCGTCCACGTGTTCGTCCCGAAGACTGGCGGGACTGGCTGGAATGGACTCCGCGACCGGGAGTGGTGGCATCAGCCCTGGCGGCTGGTCACCTATGGCATCGTCCACGCTAATGCCTTTTCGTCCATCTTGCTTTAAATGCCGTTGTCGCGCTCGCTGTAAGATCTCATCTTATTCATTCGTAAAAAGTTTTTTATACTTCGATGTTATCATGCCAGTGACAGTACCAGCATAAGGAGTTAACGGAGTTAACGGTGTATTTTTACATATCCAACAGAATGACAAGTCTTTCGATTTATGACAACGGAAAGTGTTGCTGCTCTGCATGTGCTCGCTACCTGATGACCGAAACTGAAAACGAAATCTAAATCTAGTTCATAAACATTTGCTGATAGCAAATGGTGATTCATATGTCGCTACGATACAATAGACCAACTAACTTCAATATGTTTTCATGATGACTCAGGTGGGCTGGCGGCTGGAGTTCGAGCAGTCGTGGTGGCGAGTCATGGTGCATCTGGAGTGGGAGGCGTGGCTCGCTGGCGCAGCATCGGCGCTGGGCTGCTGCAGCCTGGAAGTCAGAGTCGTAGGGCTTCGGGAGCTGTGTACGCGCTGCTCACCGCGCATCTACCCAATGTCTGCTTTGAAGTAAGTTGAACAACTGCCTGACAATTTTAAACTTCTGTTTAGTGCAAAGGTATTCTGCGTTGTCTTAAATTGGGGTGTTTTTCACAATATATACCTACAACTTTTTCCAAAATACACACGTGCCACATTACTTTGACTCAATATTTATTGTCCCGAAAAACTTGTTTTATTATTAACAAGCATTTTTATATAAACTATTATTTTATCACCAGGTTTGGCTATGTACCCCTATGGTGGTTCAGGCCGTTGAGCGTGGTGGTGCTAGAGGCCTCTGAGACCTGCTGGGCGTTGGTGAGCCCTATGACGACCCTGGAACCCAACACCCTCAGCAAGACAATGTTGCATGGTCTGCCCACGCCCTGGGAGCTGCTATCGGAATTCCACTTGCCTTTATCTTTTTCAAAGGTACGAACTAACGATAATAATATGAACGCCTGCTGCTTGTAAAATTACTGCAAATCGTTTTTCGTTTTTCTTGCATAATCAATATGCTCTTATTGCCATCTTCATTAAGCTCAGTCAGTATTCTGCTACTACACTCCGTGTTCCTAAGTGAAGGTCTCATCCAATAATTTGTGATTTTTATAATAATAATATTGTTTCTTTTGTTACAGCTGAGAAAGACAACGAAGACAGAAAATTACATTCTTGCATGTGTCGGGTGTTTGGTTGTCTTCCGCAACCATATTGGGGTAGGGTTGTGTTTGTGGTGTGCTTTACTACGCGAGGTAGCAGGAAGTAACTAGGCATTTCGCTACATGGATTTACCTTACAAAGTCAAATAATAAAATCTCTCCGGGACATTGCCGTCATATTGTAGTTAGTTACTATTGATCTCAAGAGGATTTAGGAGACAAAGAACTCTAAGATCAAATACAAAGAAACTTCTCCTAAAAAAATTATAAAATATAAAAAGACATCTGTGAGATGATCTGAAGACCTAAGGGCACTTAAAGAAGTTGATAACATACCATTTTCAAATGATTTATCACGAGAAAACGCCAGTGAGAATAATAAAAAGAGAAAGTAAAATGAAGATGAAGATAAGCTTCCAATGAAGGTGCTTTGGAATAACATGTTGTATGTGTTCTAAACGTGTTCTCCAAATTCCGTCCAGTAGGCATTTCATGTGTTTGACGATTTTTACATATTCTTCCTTGTGAATTGACGACTGATATATAAATCCCGAACCTTCGTTTCCAAAATATTAAAAAGAGCTATGTGGTAACACGGATGAATTTATCTACAGGATACGCTTGTCTTCCATACGGAATTTATCGGAATTTGTACAAAATGTGTACAAATTAAATTTTAAACATTTCGTATGTTTACGCTGAAAGTTTATAGTAGTAGTTGCGCCAATTCATCATCGAATAATGTGTCTGCCACTAGGAATAATATACATACATCGCACAAATGAAAAGTTCACATACTCGTACATTCATGATTGATTTGATATATTTTAATCGGCGCTTTTGTGCCAAAAATTTCAATACTATATTTTTTTATTTGGTCTTAATACGTCAGTCGCTACTGGCGCTCAAAGGGTTGAGTTTTTCCAATTATCGCTGTGTTTTTCTGATTAGTTACAATTATACAAATGTGTTTATGCTAAGTATAGTAATAATAAGTCACAACATTGAGACGTAATATTCTCAATAATTATGATTTCTATGAAATCATTAAGTTGTTTTGCATCAAAACAATGTTATGTTAAGTTACAGTTACGGCTAGTGATTTTGTAGAATTGTAATCTTTGTGTCATGTTAGGTTAAGTTTGTATTGTGTGGACAAACAACCTATTTAAATATCATTTAAGACGTGTTTGTCTTTCAAAAGGCCCAGAAAAGATCAAAAGGCCCAGCATAAGAATCTAAGGAGATCGTCGCAGAGAATTTAAACAAAACAGTGTAACCTCTAGCGAGGGAGGTGTCCCTATTAAAGTGCTATTTTTGAAATAGTTGTAAGCTACATTATTCAAGGTAATTCAGTCATGAAAATCAAAATCCAAAAGAAACATTGAAATTATAACTAACTTCTAGTCAATTAAACAATAACAATTACCATTTTAACAAAGATGATGAAACTTACTTCAGACTGATTTTTGTCGAAATAAATTCATTGTTTTTCTCATTTATTTCTGAAGTTATTGTAACTGTTACTCACATCAATATATTTTAAATTCACATATCAAGCAATGTAGATAAGGAACCACATAGATGATGAAACTTTTAAAACTTCAGACTGGAAAGCATTTTTAAACCTATATGTCGAAATAAATTCATTGCTTTTCATTTATTTCTGAAGTTATTGTAACTGTTACTCACATCAATATATTTTAAATTGACATATCAAGCAATGTAGATAAAGAACCACATAGAATTTTAAATAACACGCAAGCATTTATCTTAAAACCTATATCCTTAGTAATCGTTTTTTTGTGCTTAACTTTTAAAGCACCGCAGTTTTCATGTTCTTGTTCTCGAAAACGCTTATTGTGATCTTGTTGCGTGCGATATTAAACGATAATAAATTATCCTATCTACACATTGTTATTACTTACAAATCCCTCCTACGCAAAGTCATATAACTATTTATTTATTAACGTTACGAAACACAAAAGAATAACACATGTGTAAAAATAATTTATTTCCTAAACAAGCTCTATAAATAACTACAATACTTATTTCTCTTAACAAATTAACAGTATCATTTACATAGACTACTCGAGTTGTATGTTTATTAATACACAAATTGATGATGTTAAGTCTCAGACCTAGATAAATTCAGGTACTTTGACCTATGTGTCATTAAAAATTAAATTAAATTATTTTTAATGGCTTATTAAAAAAAAGAAAACGAAGAGGTCTATGATTTTTTTTTACAAATGCCCCACACGAAGATATAAATGTATACCTATCGACTTCAAAAATAAATTAAATTCATAACAATTATGAAGATAACACTTATTACAAATCGAGTAGAAAAATGTAAGCATACGCGTTTAATACTAAATATTATATTAATCATATTGAGGCAAGTAGGTATTAGCTTCATACATTTCTCATCGCAGGAGATACGCCTATGTCTATGTGCAGTTTCTTGTGTCTGAGATAACGAGTTCTCATTGGAACTCGTTGAAAACAAGAGTTACACTAAATAAGCTACGCTGCTACAAACGACAAAGCAAACGTACTGTTTAATTTTTTATCTACACATTCCTATTTTTAATGCTTCTTCATTTAGGTAGTAAAATGGCTTTAATTTCAAATTCATGTACAAACTAAGTATTTTCATTTCCAGATATATTACTTGTCATTTAAATGTTTTAAGCCTTCTATCAAATCGAAAACAGTCTCGTCTATTGATTTATTTGAGAATGAGATCAACACTATTTTTGTCGCTGTAATTGATATTGGATATTGTATACTTGCACTCATATCACACACACACATCACGACCTGTACAATAAATGCAATAATGACCAGTACGAGTTCATACAGAAAATACTATATGGATGACATGATGATTGTTTTTAATTGTTCAAAGGTCACATTAATTTTACCATTAGTAGTCAAGTCAATGGCCCAGTTAGTATAGCAAAAGAAAACAATAATGCATCAAACCAAATGCAGTACTTAACGATTGATTTAAATTCACCTTTAACTTTCACAATTAACTACAATCCCATAAGCAGCATACTCAGAGTTTTTTTTTTGCAAGGGTTTCGTGTCCTTTTAACTGCACAACTATTTGTAAAATAACATATAACAGCTTTCATATGGTAGACAGGAATACACCTCTGGACTCTAAATTCTTGGATTAACTTTGCACACACAGCGTGAATTTATTGTGAGTACCTACTGGTAAAGTTCTAGTCTTTTGTTCTCAACACGCAAGCTGCTTACATTGTACACCAATCTCCGTGCACCAGCATTCCTGACATGGGGTCGACAACTCTGCAATAATTCTACCTACTCTGTACATTCTTCCGTAAATGTTACAACCGGCTAGTTTTAATAGACCTGGTCCTAAACCAGGTACACCACTGGGAGGCTGTCTGAAAATTTCAGATGGTGTATACTGAACAGTTGGTTCTGCTTTTTTAGTAATTTCTGTAAATCTTGTCGTGACGATAGGTGGTTGTGTGGTTATCCTGCTCGTTGGGTAAGGTTTATAAGAACTGATCTTCGGTTTGAAGGATGTCGTTACCGGCCGGGGAGTTGTCCTCTTGATTGCTGTTGCCTCTCCGAGAACCAAGTGGTCAATTCGATTTACAGTATTCTGTTGGAACGTTTTCTTTGGTGGGGTATAGGGGATATGATGATGGTGGGGCATGGGTACAAATGGAGCTATTGTTGGTTTGGGTGATGGTTTTTTTGTCGTCGTGATTGTTGTTGGTGGTTTTATAGATGTCTTTGTGACCTCAGGCGCTTTGGTAACTGGTAAAGTTATTTTTTTCTTGTATGGTGTAATTGTTGTATCGTAATTGTCGCTTAGTATATATTTTAACACATTTCCGAAAAAGTACCCATCGTCATCTTCCTCCTCATCTTCATATTCTTGAGAATTATTTTTGGTTTCATTAGCTCCTGTCTCCGCATTTAAAGTTGTCACTATTGTGTTTTCTGTCGAAGACACCGTCAATATTTTATCAGTGGCATTTGGCATTGTTGTCGATTGTTCAACTTTCGTGTCATTGTTGTTTATGAAAGTCATATTATCCGCAGTTTCATTGCTTATCGTTAGATCAGTATTTATCGCAGTATTATTCATAATTCCACTCTTATTATTTGATGAAGTATTTATTTTGATATCCGTTTTATTTTCAGTAACTTTTGTAATGTTAAACGTTTTTTCTGTTGTTGAAAAATTCAGCAGTTTCGTACTGTTATCTGAAATCAGGATAAATTCATATCTGTTGAATGAATAATTAATGTAAAAAATATTTAATCATAGCAGCTATTGTTGCGCTCCAACCCAAAGTGAGTTTTGGATTTATCTCCGATTTATAATAGCGATACCGATATTTTAAATCTTGGGAAGAATTTTCAAATCGTCAATTATTTTTTGTTACAATTTTTGCGAGGTTTTAGATATAAGATTTAATGGGAATAATTTTCAAAACTAACCCTTATCACAAACGAGTTCGCCGCAGCACAAGTCCACAGAACTGATGCTGGCAGGTTTCCTCTTGCAGCCGGGCGGGGTGAGGCAGGCGCGTGGGGCGCAGTGCAGCTCCCCCCACGCACACGTGCACACAGAGCACGCTAGGTTAACAGAGTCTCCCTCGGGAACGTGGCGTCCGTCTCCAGTCACGCATTCGGTTTCTGAAATTTAATAAATTGGAAAACTGGAATTATCAAAAATGAGATGGTGTGTGATAAATTGTCAACCGTTCTTGAGAACTGGAAAACAAGGGACGATAAATCATCATGATCTCGAATTCTCGAGTCGAAATGGCAAAATTAGATTTTAATAATAATACGATAATTATGTATCCAGCAGACATTAAATTAAAGTGGCAGAGTGTGTAATAATTATTTACCTTTCGATATATCCAGCTGCATAGATGTAGTAAGATGTGGTAATGAAGGTGGGGTCTTCGTGCTGGGGTATACAGCGTAGTACTCATCTATAATTCCTGGACCTTTTGGTACGAATCCACCTGAAAATTTAGACCAAAATACTTATACAAATATCACGTAAAAAAAGCACTTGGTAGTAAATTAATGTAACAATATAGAACTGAATTATTTTTTATGAATAAAGAGTGCTACAACCTTTAGAAAGCTATTTTTATTGACCGAGGAGAGAACGAAGCGAGCGAGGGCAAAAATTCAAGTTGGGGCGAAAATGTTTGTTCCGCGATAACTCTCGAACCGTTGAATTAAATTCGATGATATTAAGAATACGTGTAGCAACTAGCCATAGAATTTGTAAGTTCGTTGCGCAACAAAATCGGTTCAGCCGTTTTTGAGATGTATGCATTTTTATGAAAATAAATATTGCTATAACTTTGAACCGTATTATTAAAATAATAATCACGAGGTCTAAGTTTGCGGCGAACCATTAGTATTTTATTAATTTAATATTTCGCCACTTCTGGAGCAACGTTGCCTCGAAGTTAAATAATTGTGTATTGTGAGTTTCGTTACGAATAACACTAGTGATATTGATATATTAATATTCTCGTTATTATCTACCTTCAGTCTCTACTGGTGGTGAGAACAGATTTAAAGCAGGTGTTTTGATCGCAAATGTTGAACTTGAACTTGGCTTGGTCGTAACTTTATTAGCGTTGTTTAACTCAATATTATGGTTTCCTAGAGACGCTGATACGGCGTATTCTTGAAGCGATGTTAGTAAATCATTATGTCCAGTAGGATATGCAGAATTTGGTGAATCTATATCTAGAGATGCTGTCGGATATAAATCCATTTTCTCAGACACAAATACGGGATATTGCGTTGGTGGATATTTGTCTTCTCTTCGTGTCGCGTAGGGTGACTCTTTAGATTCCATTGAAGGATAATACACTGGAAACTTGTCTTCTCTTTCTAACATTGGATATGACATTGACTCCTTGGATGATACGTCATCATCGACGACAGCATCTGCTGCTACAAATGGAATAATTCTGAAAATTGAAACAATGTTTGTATTTTTAACTTAAAACCAATAATTGAAAGATACGTACGATAAATATGATTCCATATACTTACTTGAGGTTTGGAAGAGATGGAGGCAATGTAGGCTCTGTATAATCGTAATCATAATCACCTTTTTGTTTTCTTTGTATTGTTAGTCTCTGATAATACTTCAGGAATCGAAACTTTGGAAAATGTAGATAAAACGGGAGGTGAAGTTGTTAGACTCGTGTTTGTTCTAAGTGAACTCGTCACGTTTATAACAAATGATTCATTTTCGTCGAAACCACCGTTAACATTTCTGTCTGTGATTATATCATTGGGGTACGAAGTTTGGGTTTCGACATCCATTCTGTCTATATCTGGTATTCGAGGCATGGATTCCATCATAATTTTCTCTGTATCGTTAGCTGAAATATTCAAAGGTATAGATGTCGATGATAGCTCAGCTGTGCAGTTGATAGTCCCATTTATCATGATTTTCACTGTTCCTTCTGGTTGCTCTGTAGACGTCCTTTCTGTTGGTTCTTCCGTCGTAACTTCTTCTACGCGAGTAGTTATGGCTATTGTAGATAGTGGCTTATTCGTTGTTAATTTTACGACTTTGGTGGTTGTAGTAACATTTTTCACTTGTTTATTATTGGTTGTAACTGGTGGCGGATCATTTGTCTTTCTTTTTACTTTTGTGGTAGGTATGGTACTAGTTTTTGTTGCTTGTTGTAAAGTTGTCGGAGAACTCTTTGTAGTATTCGCACTTGCAGTGACTGCTTTGGTGGAAGTTTCAACTTCGTTCAGTTTAGATGGATGAAATGATCGATCGTTACTTCTAGTGGATATTAAAACGTTGTCAGATACAATATGAAGATGAGGTGCATCGATGCCTGAAAATTTAATTTTAATAATTAATTTACGACATACCTAAGGCAATTTGTGTAACAATATTTATAAAATCATTCAAATCGTTCAATTATTTTTGCAATGTTTTGAGGCAGGGGCAATTTTTACATCATTTATACTCTTGAATATAAACTGACATATTGACTGAATGAAGCCTCCTGAATCTTACGGCTGAATAACTTCTTCTTTTTCAACCAAATTTGTTAACTCCTCCGCTTTCTCTAATTCATGACAATCAAATCGATGATTAATCATTTGATTTTAAAATATTTACTTGTTTATATTAAATCTAACCTTGCTGACTGTGGTCACAGTGGTACTGGTGCGGGCAGCATTGGCCAGGTCTCAGCAGTGGCTTGCAGCCTAGCAGTGGCGGTGCACAAGCCAATGGCTGACACAGCACGGAGCCTCGTAGACAGAAACAGCGAGTGCAGTTGCCACTTTCTTCGGCTACTACCCGTTCGCCTTCTGGCACCCAGCTGTCTTTTACTTCACAATCTGGAATAGGTTTTTTATTTTTTAGTTCTAGGCTAGTAGGTGTTAGATACGTAGATACGTAGGGACTACGGACTGCTAAGCACGTAGCACACCTACAGAACAATCCAGAGGAAATCCCTACAAAAAGTCTACATGACAAGATTACTTATAAGACGCTGTGTGTGAGGATGTTTTTACTCAATTACGCAAAATCTACAGGTGCACATGTAGTAAAGACTTAAGTAATCCTAATCCTAACTAATATTATAAATGAGAATGTGAGTTAGTTGTTTATTTATTTGTTTGTTTGTTATCTTATTACGCTTTATCTACTGAACCAACCTTCCTAAAATTTCGCACGCACATAGTTAGAAGTACAGAGAAGGACATAGGGTACTTCTCATTCCGAGAAAAAGTACTGTTCCCGTGGGAAATTCACGCGGGCGAAGCCGCGGGCAAAAGCTGGTTGATGATAAAGTTTACCATGCAAATGCTTCCGTTCAGGTGGCCGAGTGCTGACATGGTCGCAGTAGTATCGCTGCGGGCAGCAGGCGCCGGGCGCGGGCCGCGCGCGGCAGCCGGGCGGCGGCGGCAGGCAGCGCGGCCGCACGCAGCGCCGCGCGCCGCCCAGGCAGAAGCACTGCTCGCACGCAGTGCTCGACTCCATGGCCGACCCCGCCGAGTACACTGTGCCCCCTTCCACGCACGCTGGAAACACTCAAGTGATCATCAGTTTTATTAATCTCTAAATTTTACTGGTCGAATTGATACTTCTTTTTATGGCAAGACAGATCAAAAGAATTTGACTTGAATGTACGCTTGTACGGTGTAGATCCTTGCAGCAATAATAAGATACCTACTTTTTTGGGAGAACTCAAAGGAAAAAAAGAAAGACAAAGATTCTTCTTACGACTGAGATTTTTCAAACTCTCAATGTTACGTTACTCTATGCAGGGTAAATTCTAATCATCTTTTTATAAACCTATGTACCTATGTTATCCAACTAATAGAGCCACAGTGATGCAAAGGAACCGCCTGTAAAAGTGTACAGGTTCACTGCTAAAACTTCAAGGTGCAATTTTGAAATTTTAGAATTCTGCATAATTCATCTAATATTATAAATGCCAAAGTTTGGATGTGAGTTTGTGAGGATGTTTGTTACTCAATCACGCAAAACCTACTGGACGGATTTCGATGAAATTTGGTATACGGGTAGGAAAATATCTAGGTACTTTTTATCCCGAAATTCCTACGGGAGCGAAGCCCCGGGGCGTGGCTAGTATAATATAAAACCGACTGTACATCTATATACAGTGAGTGGAGTAAAACTTCTTCATAGCGTGTCAAGTCGGCGGATCAAATTTGTAAGGACCAACGACGCCACTGATCTGTGGAGTCATATAGGTCCTTCATAGATTAAATTTCTTACAGAAATAACTTACCATGCACTATGGATGCCGGAGTGGCAATGTCGGAAAAATCATCGTTTTCGAATCTCGCTGAAGCCCCGTGTTCCATTAGCGTTACACTATCTGTAATTTACACGTTATAACTTTTTATAATAGGTATAAACTTACAAGAATATAAACTTTATAAAGCAATAGTGTTCTGTATATACTTCATAAATGTAGTCAGAATATTAAGGACAAGGCAAAAATATTTTTGAAGTATGACTGCACTTTTTCACACACAATTCTTGACAGTCTACAGGAGAAAAGTAAATATAAATTACTAGCAGATCCGACAGACGTTCTGTCCGATTCGATGACAGCAGCGCCACCTTCCGGTTACAATTGTGTTTCCAAAACATCCAGGAACTTATTGAAATATGTATATGTACGCACAAAATTTCGTTCAAATAGGTCCAGTCGTTGAAAAAAAAGATACTTACTAGGGCAATGCAGTTCCGGACAGCACGCCCCTCTCCTGTGCAGCACATGACACCTCTTAGGCGGCGGGTCGGGCAGCACCGCGCACGCGCGCCGGCGACACGCCAGCGCGCCCCGTGCGCACACGCAGTGCAAGCAAGCTTCGTGCGTCGTCACCACTGAGGACTCGGTGAACCAGCGGCCCTCGTACAGGCAGCCGTGGGGGAGCGAGGGCGTGCCTGGAAGTAGTTCTTTATGAACATTGCTTAATGTAAATCAGACATTTGGGTATAAATAGCGACCCTTTTAGCAGCAAAAGCAAGGGTCGGCAAATGAAGATATGGTCTGACTTTTTGTTAAAATGGCCGGAGTTTTCTTTCCGAAGATACAAGGCAAAAGTGTTAAAACCAACTGATATTTCCAATCTGACGGTAATAACACTTTAGCCTAGTGAGTAGTAGGATATGACATCACTACTAGATATCTTAAAAAGAGAAGATCAATTGTGAAAGTGTGGGATAACCGCATAACAAGTGCAAGAGAGCTAAATTTGGACGCAAGTATATATATAAGTTTAAACTTTTGCTAGCTCAGGGAATCAAAGCCAGAGTTCTACATTATAACAATCATAGAAATCACTACATCACTACAAATTATTATAATAAAATTCAAAGGAAACTTCGATTGAGTGTCTGTGAATAAGTCAAGGAGGTGGAGCCTTGCGAAATGTATTTCTGCTTATGTCAAAATAAAGCCTCTATACTACTTTTATGGCCCTATATATTTCTCCGTTTTGTGGGTTCGACTAGTTTTAATGACACGCCTTTAATAACAATGAGTATATCTACCTGAAGTCCTATTTACCTATTCGTAGATCGTAGAATGTCAAGAGTTCAGCCAATGCCATAGTTATAAAATGAGTCCACACACATTCCTCTCATTGCTAAAAATCAAAGTGTCAATCAACGTGAGTAATAGACCAAGAATTTCACCTAAATTCTAACAATATCATCTCCGACCATTGACGCTGGTGTACGTAAATGGACAAATATGTTACTTACCTATCGCACGGATGCTTCTGTCTTTCTGGCTGTGGGAACTAGCAGAACTGCCTGCGTACACTTCTGCAAAACGAAATATTTTCAGTGTGAAAATACCTAGATACAATTAAATCATGAGTAAGTATAAAATACTAGCATGAACCCGCGACTTTGTTCCCGTGGGAATTTCGGGGAATCCTCTCCTAGTGCTCCCCTACACATCCTAGGGAACCTACATGCCAAACATCTTACTACAAAAATTTTAAGGAATTTGCGCATTGCAATGATAGAATCACTAGGGATATGGTTGGTTAGTATGGTTTTTAGGACACAACGTTTTATTTTGTAGTCATTGCGGAAATGCATCGAGCTTTCGAATTTCCATACAAATTAAATATTCACCTAATCTAGTTTATTATCTTAAGGTAAACCAAGTTATTATATCAATGTTACTATGTGTGAATTATCACTGTAATCCGAATATTATAATCAACGAGAAATTGCATCTGCTATATTTTATATAACAATAACAATTAATGTCGCTCATTATAAATCACACTCAAAGCTAAGATCGATCATAAATTCGCACTTGAGTCGCGGTGCTAATTTATAAATCTTACTTGAGTTTTCGCTTGAGTTCCGCGTATCACCCGAGTGAAGACGTATTAATAAACGAATATCAGCACTTAAGAGTGCTCTCAAGATGCTACTCAAGAGCCAACATGACTTAAGAGTGACTTGTGACAGTAGTTAGACTTAGTAAAAAATAATAGACCCGGCTTAACAATCTATATCCAAACAGTAGTTATGCGGCCTGTTTCCGTGTTTTGTTACTATTATTAGTATGGGCAAGATACATTTAATATTTGCATGTTATATATATATGTTACTTGTAGCCTGTAAATTACATAAGCATTCCTGATGATGTTTTGCGATTATCTGAATGTGTTGTTGGCGTTCCCGAAAATTCAAAATTTCTAGTGTGTCTAATTTGTGAAGACCTATAATAAGCGATTTTTCTGACAGCTAATTAAGAAAAAAAAATCAGTACAAAAAAAGTCTCAAAAGATAGCGTTTTATGAAAGCCGAGTCGTAATAATGGCTGAACCTATATGGTGCGCTTTTTCTTGTCAACCAGAGACAGAAAAAAAAATCTCATAACAGTTTGACAGTTGCACAAATCACAATATAGATACTTTTTAGTTGTTTATGGCGGCTGAAAGGGTTTTTTTTTTTACTAAGTTTTATTTTTTTAAATGCCAATCCCGTGAATTTTTTGCTTTTTGTATGGAATTTTTTCTCTCGCCTTTTACTAAGCGCCATCTATGAAGTCATCTGGAACTATTTCTTTTTTAATTTGTGTCACGGAAAATCCCTCATTGGCTTTGAATTTTGTATTTTATTACTATCATATTAATCTAGCTGTTGGTCTTCCGAATGTATAAAATAAAATAAGATGCCATCTTTATGCCAAATTTTTTGTCGGCGCCGGGTTTAGGTATGCACAATTTTTTGTAGGTATGTCATTATTCTTTTTTCATTCGTCTGAAAGTTAGACGAAAGTCAAAAATGACGTTTCCGTGAAGACTGCGACTCAGCTGAGTTCGCACTTAAAAGCTGTTTTGAGCTTGGTTTAGAAATACCGGCCCTAGTAAAGAGAAAAGAGGCCCTAGAAAAGTTATAATAGGTGGTACATACAGCAATAATTTTACATAATTGATTAAAAATTAAAGCTTATGTCAAGCGGCGATAAAACATGTCCCTTGCTTGTATTTTTTTAGATTTCGGTGAGTACACATTGATACTAAATCGGGTCCAACGTCGTGAAGAACAATCTCCTCTAACTAAAATCTCGGCCCTTTCAAAGGCGTACTTTACTTTTTGTTCGCAGCGAGGACGCGTGAGAACCGTAATCTCGATTACCCAGTGGTCACGTGACGCCCGATCAGACTGCAAAAACCAGGACCAGTCTGCCGGGCTCGGCTCCCGAATGACGACAAGGACAAACGACCACTGGTACAGTCAACTGCCCGTCAACCCATGCAAACTCATAACGAATTGGCCGTTGTTACCGCCGCATAGAGCTCCACCATAGATATCTGAATATTCTGAATAATAGCTCCATTCAGGGTAATTTGTGACTTATGACATGCGTAAGTTCGTTTCTATTTCTTTGGCTGGTGTGATTTGATGAAAAGTTATAAATTTAAATCTATTTTAATTTAACATTAAATCCTAACTAATATTATAAATGCGAAAGTGAGTTTGTTAGTTTGTTTATATGTTTGTTTGTTTGTTACCTCTTCATGCTTCATCTACTGAACGAACCTTCCTGAAATTTTGCATACACATAGTTAGAAGTAGAAGTACGGAGAAGGACATAGGGTACCTTTCATCCCGGGAAAAATTACTGTTCTCGTGGGAAATTCAGTCGGGCGAAGCCACGGGCCAAAGCTAGTACTTCATAAAGATCTTTTCAGATATTAGCGCGCTCAAACAATCAAACTATATATTCAGCTTTATTATGGAGACATAAATATATTTTTAAAAATAATATCTAGGTAGCTCATCAGAAACATTTCACGATATAAAACAATACTTAAATGCGTTTTATTTTATTTGAATGCAATCAAGGACTAGGTAATATTTTGCAATATTTAACGTTAATTACCCGAGTACTAAGCTTATACCAGCTTTTTATGGGTTTGATCGTAAACCATGTGCGGAGAGGGAGGGGGGGGGGGGGAGACGATCGTGGGTGGTCGGTAGGAGAGTGGACCTAGAACTCGCGACTGCCCACTGTTTCACATGGTTCCTGGTCCGTCCTAAATGTCTGCCAATGGATGATATGATTTTTAATATTATTCCCAAGAAAATATATAATAAAGTACCATTTCATACAGCTTTTCTACCTAGTATTTGCCCATGATCATGTAACCTTTACTTGATCATGTGTACTTTATCTATTTTTTTTTTTTGTTAATATACCTCAATTTCTAAGGGTATCAAGATGAAAACTGGTTAATTTATTAAAATTATATACATATCAGAAAAGAAATATTTAAAAAATATATAAATATATAAATAAATATATATGAGAAGAAGCCTTCTGTGTTAAGTCTACCTGTGACTAGCAGTTTCGTAATAATGTTAAATTTAAATTTTAAAATACCACCCTCTTTTCAAGTACATTTTCCTCAAGCACACACAGAAATGCTACAAAAAGCATCAGTCCCACGCCCTCCCCCCTCGCCCCACGCTGTCCAGGCTAACAGTACCTGGACAATGGTTCCCAGGCCGGTCTTCCGCTCCACTTGGACACCAAGCGGTGACCTCGCCATTGTTAAGCATCGCCGTTCTCATCCACTAACGGCAGTTTTTGGGGAAAATGTAAATTAATTAGATCTAAAATATGGAAGCCTACAAAACTATTTGCTGTCTGCAATAAAAAAATGAGCAAAATGTAGAAAAAGGATCGCTTTGAATTTTATTTTTGCATTGGTGAAAACAAAATTTATAGTTCAAGGAAAAATATTGATCTTTTTTTTAGTTCTGTGTGGTCGGTCAGTGAAGATGTGATGGTGGTCGAGTGGTTAAGACGTCCGTCTGTGATTTTAAGGTCTCAGTTTGGAATTGTACTCGTGCTTTAGAAATTTGTATACGATACTATGTCGTAATTTTATCAACCACCACTGTCACAATTTAAAAAAGTTTATTTTACGACGTATAAATTAGATAATAAATAATAATACTTCATACATTAATTAATGAGTCTCGGATTAAAGTTCTGAAGATAGTTTTTTGCGATCTATTAATAATAACACTGCAATAATATTAATATTTATGGCACTGACACAAGTTCTGATTCCCACGTATAAAACGACTATGAATATAAACAGGAGTAAATACAACCGAGGCTGGGTGGCCACAGGGTAATACAAACATTAATACAAGTATCAATTTCCATAAAACCATCGATTTTGAAATACTATACATTACAGAAGTTCCATCTGTTGTATTTCATACTAGCTGTTGCCTGCGGCTTCGCCCGCATGAGTTTCGCTTAGATGAGAAATCTTGGAGTTATTTATCAGATGTTCTAGATCTTCAATTTTTATACGTCAGCAGAAAATGCTCATCAGGTTGAACTACTTTTAATAAGATGCCATTTCCATATATGTTATAGGGTAGCTGGCCTCTTGCAGTTCTTCATCAGATGTTCCAGATCTTCAATTTTTATACGTCAGCAGAAAATGCTCATCAGGTTGAACGACTTTTGTTGAGGCACCATTTCCATGTTTCTTATAGTTTAACTGTTCTGTTTTGGTTCTTCTTCAGGTGTTCCAGTTTTCAAAATAAATTATAGCCTAAATGTTGCCCAAGCTTAATAGCTATACAACAAAAAAAGTTTCATACAAATCGGTTCATTACTTTCGGAGATTAACGTGATCATACAGACAGACAGACAGAGATATTGTTAGATTTTTTTTGCTTTCAATTATTCTTTTTAAGTGTCTCTTTATCCATTTCAGTCAAAAATACAAAATGTACAGACAAAATATTTTTACTCTCTTATTATATGTATAGATGAGATTCAGATTCAGATTTATTGCAAGCCACAAGTATTGATACGTACGTAGTAACATAGGAAAACGAGATAAAAAGTAGCCTATGCCTTTCGATATGTAACTGAAAATTGAAATTGAGACGAAAAGTAGAATGATTGTATGCAAGTGAGTGAGCTATGAGAGTCAGTCATATACGGCATATATCAAATACCAAAAAGTAATGCGTCTATAATACTTCCCATGTATTTTTATTCTAAACTCTGTGCGTAAAGCGAATACGAATTGTGCAATAAGCAATAACTGCTGTTTAACATTGAGATGTGATCGCGGCGGGGAAATACTGGACAAACAAGTAATATTAGATAGAACAAATACGATGGGAAAAGTCGGGTATCGGATATCTTATGCCGACAAAACAATGATTGATTCTTGCATTAAATTATTGGTGTTTTCTTTGGTAAATAATCCACCCATTTCAATTATGGGTAAAATTTTCTAAATTCCTTTCTTAGGGCTCACTTAGCTTTCTGCAAAACTTCAGGTCTATTATGGTTCGTGTCATAATAAAATCACATTATTATGCATACAAAATCTTTCGGGAAGTGGGTCGAACATAACTTGCAAGGATTACAGACAGACATCGAGACAGGAGAAACTTGTAATGAAATCCCAATATTATAAATGCGAATGTTTGAATGTATCTGATGTATGTTTGTAACTCAATCACGCGAAATATATTAGACGGATCTCGATGGAATTTGGTACACGCATAGAATACATACATACATAGAATCACGTCTTTATCCCTTACGGGGTAGACAGAGACGTCGTGAGACTCGAAGGCCACGCTTAGCTGAATAGTGGGCTCTCTGATAGAATGGAGATTCAGGTATAGTGACAGGTTGCTAGCCCATCGCCTATGAGTGGAGGAATTCCCAGTTTAAAGCCCTTTCCCTCTATTGACTTGTACAATCTGCGCGGGAAGAGAAGCAGCTGGTACATTCTATGTTTTTTCTTCGCTCCCAGACCAGCATGGAAGCATAGAATTTGTGTCTTGAAATTCTCATAAGAGCAGAGTCCCGGCACGTAGTTTAAACAAAATAAAGCACAATTTCAGCAAGACTTGAATCAAATCTAGCTTCGGCGACAACGGCACTTGACTAGCGTAAGTTTAAGCAAATCCATTCATACATCCGTCTCTTAAATAAACCTTAAGATGACTGGGCAGAGTCTGAGTTTGCTTAACAAACCATATGTCACCGACAGGGCAGGTGGCAGATAGCGGGCCCTCGCATTAACATACATTATCGACGTACACACAGACGTACGGAATTCCGCTTTATGAATGAATTTTGTCTTTGTGCCATTTCTCGTTTTTTGAACCTCATTTGAGTACTACACTTCTTTGAGGCAATTTCAAATTTCTTTATCTGGAAGCTGGTGAAACTTACATCCCTCCGAAAAACATTTTCCTGTAAAATGTTGCCAAGACAAGACTATATGGCTCGCATTGTCAAAAAGTTACGAGTTCTCATGTATGGTGACTCTTTAACTCTACAAATCCTAACTCTATAAGCTGTGTAAATGTGCGTTCATAGGGATGTATAAAAACATCAAAATAATATTTAGGATAAGAATCGTGGTTGTAGGAATATGTCGGTAAAAAAAAATTTTAATGCCCCGCCTAGTGGCAAAACTTTTATTTCAATTTTATTTATATTTCAATCACACTGATTCAAGCTAACCACAAGCAATTAAATTGGTTGAAGTCTTGTTAACTATAAAATAGATATGACAGCGTATGCGTGTACTATTTACCTTAGATTTAAAGGTGGTCAACCTCAGTCATCACAGCTTTGTATTGTAATGTTCTCAGAGGGCGCGCGGTTCCCACATAAATAAATATTGACTTCAATCAGCGTTTTATGGCGTCTATATTCTACTAGCATTTGCGCGCGGCTTCTTCCGCGTTAATTCCTCAGGGAACAGCATTTCCACGGGATGAAACGTACCCTATATCCTTCTTAGCTCTTCTAACTGATTAGTTCAGTAGATAAAGCGTGAGAAGGTAATAAACAAACAAATAAATGAACAAACAAACTCACTTAGGATTCTCTAGAGCTATAGAAGTTCGTGTTGCTCGAGTTTAAACTATAACAAAACTGTAGCTTGTCTATTTATGTAGGAAATGTCTTAAAAATTAATGGTTTTTAAAATTTTTGTGTGTGCCAGCTTGATGCGCATACAAATATATAAGCATTAAGCTAAACTATTAAATGGAATTTGATAGGGTTTTCACAACATGTAATTATAATTTTAACATTAAATTTGGTGGAAATATCTTGATGCGCTGCTTAAAACTTAAGAAATTAACAATACCGCGCAGAGGAAGTTGCGGGCGAAAGCTACTAAAAATAAATTTCACCTTCATGCGTCCTGGAAAAGGGAAAAGGTTCTTAACAGTCAGATGGAAAACAAAATAATCTTATAAAGGTTCCGTTTTTCCCTTTTAAGAAACCCTAAAAATAAGATAAATTAACCTAATGAACTTTTTTTTGACGACAAGAATTCAAAATTTGTAATGTATTTTTGTCTAGAACGGTGACTCAGCTTTTGAGTGTGATGTAGCGAGATTTATGGGAGTAGGTCAATCTTTTGTTAGCCGCGTAACGTGTCCTTTGCTCGACGTTTGCTGAATATTGCTGGGCTTTGTGTCAGACTGTCCAACTTCTGTTTCTGAAGTAGAAACTAGTAGGAAGGTCATTGAATAATAGAACATATCTATGAAACCTCTGGCAATAAGAATTTCTCACGAATATTTACTCAAAATAATATAAGAACGTAATGTATGTTTTTCTTGACAAATATTCAGCAAAAACTCGCGCTCTTAGTCGCGCGTTGAACTCTTTTGATGGTAGTTCCGCGCTTCGGCTCTATGACAATCGGTAATTTTCAATATTAAGTAGGTAACTGCTTCTTTATTTTAGAATTGATAGCAAAATGTAAAAAAACGCAAAACGTGAAAAACTACATATCACAGGTTAAACATTTTTTTTTTCAATTGAACGTTGATATTTTTGATAAGTAATATAATAAATAATAATATAATAAATTAAAATAAATTAGTTTTTAGTATTTATTTGTAGTTAGCTACTATAAATTTATTATCTACCTAGGTATTTAGTTTTTTTCTGTTATTAATAACAGATTGTGAAGCAGTTTATCAGATGGAGAAATTGCGACTGCATTTCGAATGCAATTTTCAAATTTCAGCATGCGATTTTCCTAATTGCGATTATAGTTTAAAGTTACTTATTGCAAAAATAATTTGCTTGCATTTCAAGCTAAGTATGGCAAAGTTTATTGTAATTAATAACTTTACTTCGTCTTCTACTAATTATAACCTATTGTTATTATTTTAACAAAGGATGTGCATCTGAAAGGCTAATTCATTATCAGCTTAATACTTATAAATGTGGTTTAAGTAAAATATAATGGGAACTTGAACTTGTTATACATTATGTATAACAAGTTGAAATTTCCATTATTTTAGAGAAAAATATATTTATTTTATACATTTTGATAAGTTGTCTGTCTTGCTAATTCGTAACTTTGGTGCTATGATTATATATTTTGAAATCCTACTTCCATGAAGCTTCCATATCCAAAAAGAAACATAAATCCATTTAATAATCTCACAAAGTATCTACCTATATGTTAATTTCATCCAATTAATTTGACTTATATTCTAATCTTTCAGAATCAGACTTTACAAAGTTTTCAACAAAACGAAAGAGATTACCGGCCCAAAGATAATGCATCTCCGAGGCAATGACTACAAAATACAGTACCTGCGATCCCAAAACGACTCAGACAAACCCATAAATTGGACTCAAAAATGAGTTGGAGGCAATAAAAGTGGACTGGTCATATAGGCGCGTATCCTTCGCATATATCACTGGGGTCGTCGACCGGGATTTGCATCGCACGGACCTGCGCAGGCGGCGGCGAGCGCCAGGACGAGCAGCATGGTGGCTGCGGGCGGACCACGAGCGGGCGGCGAGCGGACCACGAGCGGACGGCGAGCGAAGCGGGCGACGCCGGTGCCGTTCCGCGCTATACTGAAGAGGTGGAGCCTTGATGCTATGGGATATGGGGCTACAAAGAGCTACTATGCTAAGAGCTGACTTCACCTGTAAAACCCATATTTAGTGGAGATATTAAAGTATATTGTTAACTCTATTAGATTAACTCTATGTTAGAAAACATTTCCTTTTTCAGTGCTTCTTCTAGTCTTCAATTTTACCGCTCGCTCGTAAAACATATGAAAATGGCGTACTCTTCAGCTGTGCCTTATACTTATGGCCTGTCTAATGATTTTGAACGTAAACAATACTTTTATAATGTTCATAAACGTAATTTTCGAAAGCTAGACGACTATCACACGACATCATAAAACATTATTATATAAGGTAATTTTAAATTAACTACAACACAACTTTCCGAGCACATACTTATAACCTGACTCTCTTCAAAATCAGGTTGAATAGGCTGCATCTGAATATGCGAAGTCTTTGCCGTGATTCTTTAATTTAGGACACGAAGAAATTTTGAAAATATATGAAGAAAGATCAAGAAATTACTAGATATAAAAGACACAATGAAACAACTCAAGACCTATTTTTATATTTTTTTTAGTTTATTTGGGATCAAAGAACATTTATTTGTGAGACATAGGTAGGTTCATAAAAATACAGATGGAATTTAGGTATCACTATGCTCTGTCTTTTAAGACTTACAAACGTGTAACTTAAAAATATTGGTCATTAATATTGTCATTAAATTAAACATAACATTATTGTTGTCATAAAATTGTACATCGCATTATCATAAAATATCAAATGTCAAAAAATAAACAACAGTACAATATGCAACTTAATCTAGTTTACAATTAAAATAAAAAAAATAATTGCATACCAATATTAAAGCGATTGCATTAAAAAAAAGATAGCATTGGCTTTAATCACTTTAGAGACAAAAGCATAGCTCTCCAATTACTAGAAGAAGGCCCTCTCCTTGCTAATGTAGGTACTACAGGACTTGCAAGTCAGCACAATGTATACCCAACTGCTGATAACAGTTCCAGAAGTACCTTCCACACTGAATGATATAAAAACCGTTCGGCAGTCGCGCTATGCGTGGACACACGCCGCCGCCCGGACGATAATTCCCTACTGTAGGGCTGTCCTCAATGTAATCTGGTCTCCTTCTCAGCTACAAACAGTATTCCTTACGGGGTAGACAGAGCCAAGAGTCGTGAGACTCGAAGGCCACGCTTAGGTGAATAGTGAGCTAATTGGTGAAAAGGAGATTCAGATAAAATGACAGGTTACTGCCAATCGCCTATAACAAAGAATCTCCAGTCTAACACCCAATCCATTGATTGATTTTTTACAATCTGCACGGGTAAAGAAACAACTAGCTCATTCTATACTGTTTTTCTCTTTCAGACAAGCATCGAAGTACTCAATAATACAATAACAGTTGTGATTTCAACGAGTTCTCAGCCCCAGGACATCATTATTGTAACTACTAATCATAGGTATACAGTCTCTAGAGAAAATGGTCATTTCTCGTACTAGCTTCTGCGTAAGTAGGTCGGGGCAGAATTTGCTATTGTTGATATCTCAAGTTCTAAGCGGCATGTCAAGATGCAACTTTGCCATGAGATGATGCTGCGACAGTTTTAAGTTAGACCTTCACAACCACGACCAACTACATTAAATTTTAATCAGTTTTACGTACATACCTACGTACAGACAGGTGAAGATTCTAAAATATCATTTTGGCTACTATTTTCCTTTTAAGACCCCTTGACCCCAAAGTGGATCTTGGCCTCCGAAACGAGAGAGCGCCTTGGACTTCTATTCTGCGCGATGGCTTGCCAGTTGCCCACTCCCAGCTGTGAAGGCTGATCTGCGTAAGCTTAAACACAACCTTTCCCAGGTAGGCTGATTTGACGCCACGATCCTCCTTCATTTTCACCTCTTCATACATTTCATCTTAAATATCTCCTATATTGTTAGATTTCGATATAATACTTGTTGGATTTTGATAAATACTAACCATTATAATTTAGTGAAATATTAAAGGTTCGTCAGTTGATGCATAAGTTACCTCATGATGTAAACATTGCATTAAGTACTATTTAATTCTAACTTATTCAATATTATTTTAGTAACTAAAATTATTATGTAACAATAATTATAAAATACATAGATTAATTTTAACTATAAGCGTTTATTGTAAAATGTAACTTCTTGTATTTTGTATCGACTTTTTATAATGTACCGGTGGGGGTGAATTCAAAACAACTGTCACCTAAGATTTTTGAATTCATTCCTATCGCAACTGCCATACTGTGCGCATCAATAAAACATATCGAGATTCTACTCAGTGTTTTTAAAAAACCTTCGTACTCCTTGTTCTACCTGAAGCTAATATCAGAAGTGGAACTGCGCTCCAAAATGGGGAAGAAATCTAAACGCTCCCGTCATTCCAAGAATAGGCGACATGTTCCAAGCGAGCAGTCTTCAGATAACTGTTCGAGCCCTGATGTTCGAAGAAAACGCCGCAAATCGTCTAAACGAGACGACCTGCAAGTTTCAAGAGATTGTACTCCAGAACGAGTGGCTGTTTATTCTGCGACCGGACGGGATAGTACTGGTAGCTGCAGAAGATCGAATTCAGTACGATCAAGACAATCTGCGACCGGACGAGATACAAGTACGCCATTGCCGGGGGTGGCAGCGGACGCGCCTATGACGTCCGCCGCTGCTAGCAGTGTGGACCAGCTGCTGCAGCCGAAACCCTCGACTCCAGCCCCTCCAGTGGACGGGCCGATGTCGTCTGGATCTGCTAGCAATGTACAACAACCCACAACGTCCAGTGAGTACAACACTGTTTCGTCTACCCCCAACTTTTTATTAAATTTAGAAAATATGTCTCAGTTGTTACAATCGCTTGCCAAGCCGGCTTTTTCGTCAGCAATCCACTCTAATAAGAACATGATACCGGAATTTGATCCGTCTATAAAAAACCATCGAATTGACCATTGGTTAGCGAAAGTTAATGAGTGTGCCGTGATATATCGTTGGGACGAAACGCAAATCATGCATTACGCGCTTCCTAAGCTTGTGGGTAATGCGAAACGCTGGTACGAAGGTCAAATTTCAATTTCTCATACATGGCAACAGTGGCAAATGCTTTTGCAAAAAGCTTTTCCAACTGAAACAAATTACGGGCTCCTTTTGACAGAAATGCTCGAGCGACGACTTAAATATGGTGAAAATTTAGAGGAATACTATTATGATAAAGTGATGTTGTTAAACGCATGCGACATTTCTGGTAAAAGGGCTGTAGATAGTATTATTCACGGTATAGACGATCGAACGATCCGGGCTGGTGCATCTTCTGCACGATTTACTGAACCAGAAGACTTACTCAAATTTTTAAAAGACGTTTGTAAAGAACAAAAAGATATTTCTAGAAGTACCAATTGGAACAAAAATAAGCAAAGTAATTTAGATAAATCTAATGATAAAACGATATCTCAGTCAATAGCTACCCAGAACAATGTGATCGATTGTTTTAACTGTAAACAAAAAGGCCATAAAGTGCCACAATGTCCTAAACCGATCATTAAGTGTACGAAATGCAGACGATTTGGACATTCTGTTTACGATTGCAAGGATAAAAACAATGAGTCAAACAAATAATGAAAACTGAGTTATGTTTATTGACTGTATTTCTTCCCGTAACTTTATTATTTAAAGTCATCAAGTCTAGTTTTTTTTATTGATCTGGGAAGCAATTGTATATTTTCAAGTCAAGAAACAGTAATTAAATTAGGATAAGTGACTATTAGTGACAAATTTATCCTTAATTCATAGTGTTGCTGATGTGAATATATCGTTGTTCGGCAAAACTAAATTTATACTTTGTATAGATTCTGTTAAAGCCGAGATTGTTGCGTACATTATACAGAACGATTACATACCTATACATAGTACGTCTTTTTTTCAGTAAGCCAGAATTTCAAGGAGTTATCCCATGTTGTCCCAATAATTACTAAATCAAACCTTGTATTTCATGACGGATTCTATTGAGCACGGGGAACGTTAGCTGTAGTTATAATTTCTTTTTGAAACAGAAAAACAGGGTGGTTTAAGACCAAATAAAAAAGAGGAAATAAATATTAACCAAAATTTATTTGTAGAACAAAAGGATAACGTTAATGATTTAATTGATAAGTAGTACCGAATTTGTTTCGCTAAAAAATTTATTTGAAATAGGCTGTATCAACTTTACTGAATTAGTAATAAAATTAAAAGTCGAAACTTCAGTTTTGTAGGTATATCGGCCAAGTGCGAATAAAATCATTTATTTAAATAACAGTGAGAAATGACAAAAATCCAGCGGTTGTTAGATCCGAAATTTCTAAACAAATAGGGAATGACCAAATGGAACAATAGTTATAAAAAAATGTAAAATACCCATGTCTGGTCTGCCGATCGTACCTAGCCTTAGATCGTAATTTCTATTCAAAGCACCTCAAATGGAGGTACTTCTGATTCTGTCGAAAATTCTGTCTTGGCGAGTGAGGGATAGGTGGCCTAATTAGTTTATAATTTTATAGTTATTATATTAGAAGATTTCTATGATAAAAATATTATTAAATATTTAAGACAGGCATTGATGAAAATAATATTAAGTTACTTATGTGATTCAATTGTATTTGATGTGATTTTGGTATTAAAACAAATTGGTACATTAAGAAATGTTGATTAGAATAATGTTATTTGATATCATTAATGTATCATTGCTACCACCTAAGAATATTAAGTAATCTTTATTCATTCATGTCATATTTTTGTTAATGATAATATTATAAAATAAATTTCGTGTTTGATTTTTGTGAATGAGATAGACAGGTAGGTGACGGTCTGGAAGATTGATACGGTTAGGAAGTCTGAATGCAATATTATTGCTTTTGACTTTTTAACGAGTTGTCAACTACAGACGGAGATAGGTGACGATCTGGAAGGTTGGCACGGTCGGGAAATTTGCAGCGGTATGACAGCTGTTCATTTTTCGATGAGGGGTCAACTGCAGATGGAGATAGGTGACGATCTGGAAGGTTGGCACGGTCGAGAAATTTGCAGCGGTATAACAGCTGTTCATTTTTCGATGAGGGGTCAACTGCAGATGGAGATAGGTGACGATCTGGAAGGTTGGCACGGTCGAGAAATTTGCAGCGGTATGACAGCTGTTCATTTTTCGATGAGGGGTCAACTGCAGATGGAGATAGGTGACGATCTGGAAGGTTGGCACGGTCGAGAAATTTGCAGCGGTATGACAGCTGTTCATTTTTCGATGAGGGGTCAACTGCAGATGGAGATAGGTGACGATCTGGAAGGTTGGCACGGTCAAGAAATTTGCAGCGGTATGACAGCTGTTCATTTTTCGATGAGGGGTCAACTGCAGATGGCGATAAGTGATTATTTAGAAGGTGGACACGGTCTTGGAATTTTGCAACTAGCTAGTTGTTAATTTCAAGATGAGGGGTTCACTCAAGTGGAATTGTCTAGAACTGTCATCATGAGGCAGATACACTTTACGAGCCTAGTAGCTCTTGATTTTTGATATCTATCGCTGGAGTAAGCTTATATTTAAATTATATACACTTAATTGCGCATAAGTTCGAGGACAAACTTAATGTCAGGATGGTCGAATGTTAGATTTCGATATAATACTTGTTGGATTTTGATAAATACTAACCATTATAATTTAGTGAAATATTAAAGGTTCGTCAGTTGATGCATAAGTTACCTCATGATGTAAACATTGCATTAAGTACTATTTAATTCTAACTTATTCAATATTATTTTAGTAACTAAAATTATTATGTAACAATAATTATAAAATACATAGATTAATTTTAACTATAAGCGTTTATTGTAAAATGTAACTTCTTGTATTTTGTATCGACTTTTTATAATGTACCGGTGGGGGTGAATTCAAAACAACTGTCACCTAAGATTTTTGAATTCATTCCTATCGCAACTGCCATACTGTGCGCATCAATAAAACATATCGAGATTCTACTCAGTGTTTTTAAAAAACCTTCGTACTCCTTGTTCTACCTGAAGCTAATAATATACAGCAGACTTAAAGTTTTATTTATTTATTTATTTATATTTACATGGAAGGCCAACAACTTTCTTATCTCTATAGATAACAACTTAAAAAACACATAGTCATTTACAGTCCTCACATCCAGAAACTGAATAAAGTAACATTCAATTGTGATCTCAGAAGACCAGAATAAAAACAGTAAAGAATATTATTTCTAAAATAATATTAATTCTAAAAAATAAATAAAAAAATAAGTTCTCTCTCTCTCACAGCATTAAGATGGTAAACTAGTTAAATTTATCTCACAAAATTATATAATAGCATTACTCAAGAAATTATATATTATACAATGTATAGATTCCTGAGTGTATCAGTAGTGCTGCAGTACATCGCGCTACAGCCAGCTTTATTCTAATTCCCTTTCGCAACGACTGAGATACCCTGTGGACGTCAAAATTTTGTTACGTATTCGTGGACGCGAGTTCTCACGGACCGCTATTATTTTCAGGTAATTTTTTAAAGGTTAGCGTCAGTTTTTTAATAATATTTGTTTTAATATACTTAAGGGACCTTAAGTTCAAAAAATGTATACGTATTTAGTATATAATTATTTATTTTCTTATAAATCTAAGCAAATAACCATTTATGGCACTTTTCCGTCTTCAATTTGCCTGAGATCAAAAAAGGAACTACAACTAATTTTAAAAAAATCTTTGAAAAAAATCAAAGTAATTATCTGTAAATTTAAACTTTACCAAGCATAAAAACCCAAAAATAAACTTTTGAACTTAAAACATACAAATTCTGACATAGGTCTAATATGAATAAAATTATTGGCAGTCATTTCACAACGACGTAGAGCACAGAAGTGACTCAAGTGTAGTCTTCTTATTTAGCTTAGGTGGACAGATTCGACAGGTCTTTCGCTTTGAAGATTCCATTTCCGATGTAAGAGGGTCTTTTAGAGACAAGTTTGCTCCTAAAACTCGCTTCAGTGTTATATTCTCGACGACCTCCGTGGCCTAACGGTTATCACGCCAGACTGCCATACCGGAGGTCCCGGGTTTGATCCCCGGTCAGGTCAAGATGGAAAATGATCTTTTTCAGATTGGCCTGGGTCTTGGATGTTTATCTATATATGTATTTGTCATAAAATATAGTATCGTTGAGTTAGTATTCCATAACACAAGTCCCGAACTTACTTTGGGGCTAACTCAATCTGTGTGATTTGTCCGTATATATTTATTTATTTATTTATTCATTCCTTTGGCAAATTTGAGTTGATAATGCATCCTTGCATATGTGATCTTGCAAATTTTTTAAAAGGAAATACTTTACTGCTTTTTCTTTGAAGCAATTTCAATATTTTTTGACATTTTGATTGCGTTCTACCCAAAACAAAAACAATCTCCTCCGGCTTTTTGTATGGGAATCATGGACGCGCGGTCTCATAGACCGCGGTCGAAGTTTAAAACGAAATAACTCACCAAATTTGCAACTGGCGACAACAACTCCTGTCTCCGAAGACGTTTTACCACCAAAAGTGAAGCTACTGAGCGTCATAGGAGTAGATACGATTATTGCAAAGGGTAAGCGGCCTGTGAGACCGCGCGTCCATAGAGTTAAAGGTTAATAAGCTGCGCCGCCGCGCCGCAAGGATTCGCTTTCGAGGAAAATTTGGGATAAAAAGTACCAGAATTTTTCTTCCCGTGTACCAAATTTCATAAAAATCTGTGTATAGATTTTACGTGATTGAGTAACAAAAATACTCATAAATAATCCAAACTTTCATATTTATAATATAAGTAGGAAGTAGGATTATGACGATTTTTTAGCATTTATAATAATGAGTAATTTTTTGTATCTACCTTAACTTTGTTATTATGTGCCGCAGTTTGTGTTTAGCCCATACAGCAATTCCTTATGATAGGATAATACCATTATGGTTTAAAGTACTCTCATACTCTCGTACCGAAAATCTTTACCATATCCAATTTCAATTCGGTGTGCAGGATTGAAATGCGATAGCTCAGTTGGAAGAGCAAGGTCGTATAAAGACCTGGTCGCGGGTTCAAGTCCTGCTCGCATGGAATTTTTTCACCATATCTTATTTCTATATGAAAGTACTTTAGTACTAATATTGCATCTGAGATGCTCAAAAATCCAAAAAATACCTTTATGGTCAAATTTTACTATCTTTAATTCCTGTATCCCGCCGGCTGCCAGCCCTGGACCGTCGGCGCACGCAGCGGCATCGCTATAATTAAGTATGTGACGATAATTATCTCATTTCCAGAGAAGCTGAAGCAAAAACTGCGAGACTGCAGCCTACGGTTACTGTTGATGAACTAGCGCAATCTCGCGGCTTTGCTTGTTATTTTAATTTTTTATAAGTGTAGGATAATCGGAAATATTGTAGGTATTACAATTATCAGGCGTATTTCAAATGTTTTGCATATTATAACTTTCCCGTAGCAGAAGTAAAAGTAATAAATTTAAGTAGAGGCAGTTGCACCGAAAATTAATTTTTTTGTTAAGGCTAGTGTCAAAGTTATGTTACGTTTATGTTTACTATTGTCTTTTTTGCCTAACCAATTACTGTCGATAGTATCGATACTATTGATAGGTATTCTATCGATAGTATCCACACTACCAAATCTTGCAAAATTAGAACGTCTCAGCGTTATCGCATGCAGCGGTGTCGCATATAGGTACTACATAAATAAAATTGTATTTATTTTATTTATTTATTATATTTTTTTTATTTGGAAAACCATACAGTTTAATAACTAAATTACATAATAAACTTAAATATCTACAAACATATTTAATAGGTTTTCGCTTCTGAATTGGTGGCTTTAGTTCTGATGACAGTGCTTTATATTATGATAAGCATGACCCAAGATCGGCTTCCAATGGAGAACTCCTCAACGGTTACTGCACGGACATGAAATTTTTCTAACTCATTTAATTCACCCAGATCTACCTAACGACAACAAAAATGTGTGCCTTAAATGTTTTTTTTTAATCTTATCAAAAAAATAACTATAGTCCATATATTATGAAGTCCCCCGTAGCTGCGTTTGTCTGTTCGAGATAAACTTAAAAACTTCGAAACGGATTTCATGCGGCTTTTACCAATAGGTGTTGATGGCAACTCCATCACATCAACCACAGACTACGGGCGCGGGCGCAGACCCCCCGCGCGCCTGTCACCTGTCATCAACGGAATGACAGTCGACACAACACTTCTGCATCGATAGCGAACGGAACCGCGTCGAATTGCCGGGCTTCGCGACATTTATCTTAATATAATCATACAGTCCTCTAATTAACTTCGAAGTTTCCTTTATCATCGCGGTAGGGATTCCCAACCTACTGGCACGGGCACCTATCGCAACATAATTAAGATGTACCTAAGCCAATAATGGGCAATCTTCCAGACAAACGCGTCCACCTAGAGTTCCCTTTCTTGGAGACTGGATGCGATTATGCCGGCCCGCTTCTGATAGCCAACCGCAAAGGTAGAGGTGCAAGCTTAATCAAATGCTATATTTGTGTTTTTGTTTGTCTAGCCACCAAGGCTGTGTCATATTTTCACATCACTTTACGATTTTTCAATGCGGGTTGTTTTCATACTTCTGTAACAGCTAGAGCGGAATGCGAAATAGTTATTTCAAAAAACCACGGAAAATATTTTTGCTATTTGAAGCATCTTTAAGCATAATTTACTTTAGAGTCTCAGATGGTTTTCTTGAGAAATTAAGCATAGACAAAAACTAAGTTAATTCCACAAAAAAAATCCAGTCCATTCAAAATTTTGTGATGTGCCTAAGAGTGACAGACCTTCACGCATAAAAATACAGTAGATGATTTTCCACTATTCCATTGCTAGTATTCTTTTAATCAGATCTGTGGTCAGAATGGACACAAGCTATCCGTGAAAGCAAAATATCTGCAATAGAGTGACAATCCGACGACGCTAGCAATGCAGCGACGACACTTAGCCCGATTCCCGGCGGCTCTGTTACAACAATACTTTTTTTGTTTTAATTAAAAAGTAATTACACAAGGCACAGACGCACCGCCGCCGTTAGTTCCCGGTACGTACGGAGAGTTAATATACGCACAGAGAAATGACTTTCTGGAAACAAATGGGGGTATTTGGTTCAAATTAGGTTTTCTTGGAGAATCAATGTGCGGCAGAGCGCCTATAGTCGAAAGGTCCCAAGTTCGAGTCCTACTTGAGCCATATGAAATTTACATCTTCTTACTTCCTGTGAAGAAAAACCTGGTGAAAAAACCTGTACTCTACTCGCCACGCCGGGCTTCTTCTTCTTCTTCTTTATGTGCCTATTCATCACTGAATGTTGGCAGTCAGCTCCTTAAATTTAGCCTTGTTCAAAGCCAGTCTGAACAGTTGTTCCACTGTTTTGATTCCCGTCCACTCTCTGATGTTCCTGAGCCAAGACATCTTCCGACCTCCCATTCTACGCTTTCCAGCAATCTTTCACATCATGATGGTTTGAAGGAGATGGTATTGCGTGTTTCGCAATATATGACCAAGGTACGTGACTTTTCTTATTTTAATGGTCCGAACAAGCTCCACCTTTTTGCTCATGCGTCTGAGAACCTCAATATTAGTAATAGTAGTTAGCCACGCCGGGCTACAGAAGCCCGAGGATACTGCTGATATGACCGGAGCCAGGACGCCCCTGCCATTAATATTTCCAAGGAACTCATTACGTGTGTTTTAACATAAAGATAAGAGCATGGCTCTTAAATGGGGAAAGGATCGAAAACCCAGAAATCATAAGTCACACAGAAGGACGCCAATATCCAGCAGTGGGTCACGGAAGGATGGTAATGATGAGACATACAAACAATCGATTGATTTTATAATTTCTTGGACCCAAGCTCTTAACTCAAGTAACGTACAGTAATTTCTCACAGGCAGTATAGTTCTAGTTCTGTTCTCTGCCAGGTTATTTACTCAACGTCTCCCACACGTCGCCTCCATAAGGTTTGTACTTTGATTAGTTTCATTTAATTAATTAACTCTTTCCGCCGGTGTGTGTGTCTGTCTGGCCCACATTCGCTAATCTAATTAGTTGTCCGAGAAAAGTTATAAGTAAGCGCAGTCTCAATCTCTAAGTCATTACCTTCAACTCAGCACGGATATCACTACAAAGTAAAGATTAAGTAGAGTCGATATTCGCCTCTACAATTGCCTGTAATTTAGGCTTTTATAATTCCTCCTAAGCCACTTGTATAAGTTTGTAGTTTTAATCAAAATCGTTGTATCTGTGAAAACTTTTGGTAAGTAATGATCTTTCGCTTAGGTTGACTAATGCGGAATGCCTATTTCTTTCAGTATAGTTTTCCATATAATAAATAATGATTTGCTTTTTTGTAATGAATCAACAAACATATATTGTGTCTGTCCGATTATGACGAGATATAATAAATCGGACTAATAAATCTGTTTACATAATCGACCGAGCGAGCGCAGCGAGCGAAGCGTCTCAGTTTCCACTTGCCGAAAATTCTTTTGTCTGTCCGGATGTTATCGCCTACAGGTCGCATTTCTGAACCGATTCTCATGAAATTTTGTAAGCAGGTTCGGTAATTTTATAGAATTTTTTAGTCGAGCCAGTTTTTCGAAATTTTAAAAAATGGCCGAAATATATAAAAAAAACCTCATATCTCAGCTATTTAAAAAATAATTCAAAAATGTCATTAGACATTTTTGTTATTCTTATTAAGACGCATTTTTTTTTGTTTGAACAACATAGTAAAATTCAATAAAACTGCTATAAATCCATATGTTATAGATTCTCATACGATAGTTCACAAAAAAATCAATAGATGGCGCACCAAAGCTTTTAATACTCGCAAAATCGCTAATACGTTTACAAGAGTGACTTGATTTATTTATTAAATAAAATTAAATGGTTCTTAAAAATTATATGACTTTTTTTTGTCTTGCTTGGCTTTGAATTGTGTGTATTTATTTGGTTAATGGTATTGTATTGTGATTGCTTTGCATGGTAGAATTATCTTGAACACTTGAAACAATTCTGATATCAAAAAACTTCATTGTATGATTAGAATCCTATTATAAAAAAAGTAATATATATAATACCTACATACTTACTAATCAGAGAGATTCGATTTCAAATTGAACTTTCTTTTTTGAACTTTAATTTTGTTGCACTAATAACATATACATACATATAACCAATAGGTACCATGCATTTCTGACGACTGACGACCTCCGTGGCCTAATGGTCATCACGCCCCGGACGGCAACACCGGAGGTCCCGGGTTCGATCCCCGGTCGGGTCAAGATGGAAAATAATCTTTTTCAGATTGACGTGGGTTTTGGATATTTATCTATATGTATTTGTTATAAAATATAGTATTGTTAAATTAGCATCCCGTAAAGTCTTGAACTTACGTTGGGGCTAACTCAATCTGTGTGATTTGTCCGTCTATATTTATTTTTATATTATTTTTTATATTATTTGAGGCAAAAAAGGCAGGTTTCAGTAATTTTTTTAGTGGTATTGACCAACCACAAGAAAATGTTTCGGCTTATGGTTAAAATATGAGAACTTTTTACTTTCTTTCCAGCATTGGTAGGTTGGTTTCAAAACTCTTTTTAGCCAGGGACACGGTAAAATATCGGTTATTTCGTGGAAGGGCTCGCGAGGTCTACTGTTCTGACAGAACCACTAGTTTATTATTATACAGAGCTTCACTTCACCAGGCAAGTTCGTTTGATTTTCAAACCTCAATGTCGTAGTTCTATGTCTTCGATCACACAAAAGTAGTAGGCGTTATAAAAATCTAACAAATGCGACATCACATCGAAAATATTCTTTATTTTTTTGCTTATGTGGAATATTCAGAACAGGCCTATCTCCAATGTCCAGCAGTGGACTATTTGTAACTGAAGTAATGCTGATTATTTTTTCTCCATAAAAGAAACTCCTAACCTACATAACTTTCAACGGACCTTTTTCGCGCTGGTATGTTCATGGAGGGTGTATGTTTTTGATGAAATTTATTTCTCATCCTCATTCATCTCATCTTTAGTTATGTCGAATAAAAATCACGACCTGCTGATTTTCGAGTCATAGGTATATTTCAAAAATAGTATCTACTCCAGGCCCATGAAACATAGTCACGTCTACCGTTTTAGAGTACGTTGCACCACTTGTGTATTTGAGACGTATGTAGATCTTAATGGAAGTCTTGTTACTGGTCTAATTGTTTCCTTGCAAAACGTGGAAACAGTAAACCTCAAATAGTAAACTGAATTCACATGAAATCCTAATATTACTTCAGCTATCTGTTTGCAGTAACTCAGACTTAGAAGATGTATGAAGGTCTGAAGATTATAGAATAATAATATTTTGACAATTTGAAAATGCCAAAATATTGTTTATTGAAATTTAATATATTAACTTTAAACTCGACATCAAAAATAATATGACTAATTAGACAAACAGACACTTGGTGTCGTAAGTATGCTTTCTCCAAAATGTATCAAACGATTAAGATTCGCGACGACCGACCACGGTGCGGTGCAGCGGCGATGTCGTAATGTAACAATCATGTAACGGTCTATCTAACTCACGTTCGAAGCTTATGAGGATTATTTCACGAGACTCTTGCGCATCACATTCATTGAATGTGATTGGACCATTCCAGTCTGTTTTATTCAGGGTGTTTGAGTTTCATAGCTCCTAAAAAGAAAAGTGGACCAACAAAACTTCATTTTTTGTTTGTTTTATTTTTTATATCACCACTAGCTATAATAAAAGCTGGCTTTTCTCATAGATAGATAATTTAGAGAATGAAGAAGAAAGGATTTACATACCAGTCGGACCACCTGTCAGTCGGATAGTTTACTTGCTTGAGTAACACTCATGCTATACTTAAAGAAATTATTATCTTTAAGCCACAACAAATGTTCCACCTTCTGACTCTTTGTATCGGGTGAAAGAATGGACTTTCTGTCAAAAGTATCTTAAATTTTGAACTCAAAATTTCAGTAATATTCGTATAATGATTCTATTGATTTCATTTTTACACTCCGTTTACCTCCCATCCTAACTCCTAACTAATATTAAAATGCGAAAATTAGTTTGTTTGTTAATTTATTTATTTGTTACCTCTTGACGCTTTATCTACTAAACCAATCTTCCTGAAATTTCGCATATATGTAGTTAGAAGTACTGAGAAGGACATAGGGTACCTTTCATCCCGGGAAAAGCACTGTTCCCGTGGGAAATTCACGCGGGCGAGGTCGCGGGCAAAAGCTAGTTTAAGTATAATAATCAAATAAAGCTTAAATATTTAAATAATCTTGCACTTTACGAGGCGTGAAATCTAGTTTTTCAAGTTGAACGGGCGGGATCGCTCATTGTTTGCTCTGAGGCAAGCGGTGACGTAACGACCATAACACCCGGATTTGCTGGTGGATCACATTACATTATGGCTTTCGACATATCATGAATATGTAGCCCGATAAGCCTGTTATATCACCCATCCACGACTGTTTTTCAAATTCTCTCACTTATTTTTTTGTAGATAAGTTTCAAGCTAAAATTAGAAATGACAGTTGAGATAATTAGCTATGTGTATCGTTATTCTTTGTTGAGAAAGTATGGTAACCTTCGTACTCTAAGCATTGTGGGAAACAGTTACGGCTATTTCAAAAACAATTTGTAGCTTCGGTTGAGTCACCCATGGACTCACACTATAGTTCGTGAGAATCTGCACGTTTGGTACAATATGTCCTATTCAAAGCTTATAAGCGTAAATTTTGAATAGACGGAAAGATCAGAAACAAGGATACAAACATGTGTAACTGATGCAAAATATTTATAAAAGAAAAAAGGAAAATTAAATACTCTACTCTAATTCTCTGATAACTTTCTATCTCTACAAAAGACCATAGATTCGACTTATAAAATTATCATTTAAAACTCTACTTTGATTTAATTCCTGTGAAAATCTGGTACAACGTTTAACAAAACAAAAGGAAAATAACAAAGAAACGTCCATACAGTTGAACATTTTATTTAAAATTTATGTACAAACATATAAAAGTAAAAGATGTTACACAATATCACATTCACTGCCTTGTACTGCACATTGCACAACCAATAAATTAATACTAACAGCGAAGGCCTCTCCGCCATCGCCGACCAGTAACGGGTCTTTGATGACACCACAAATATCATTTGCATTATTTATATTAGCTGGATTTGAATCCGAGACTTCTCATCTTCTTCAATAATAACATCTTTCTGTGAACACCTCAATCAGTATTATTTTCTTTGTTTTTAATAGCTAAATTTAAAGATAAAACTTTTCTTTTCTTCTCCAAACTGACATTTTTCCGCTCGTCTTTCAATTTTGATGCATTGAATCTTTAACCTACATAGTAGATTTTAGATTCCGTTACTGGTTGCTAACTGCGCGTGCTATTGTCTTCCAACCTGGTCGATTTGGCCCTGAAGATTGTTGATGACTTCGGAAGGCAGCTGGTCGCCCAGGATCTCGAACAGGTTGATCCTCTGGTTGCCGGGGATGGACTCGTAGGCGGCCAACTCGATGCCTTCTTGGACCTGGTGGGAAGAAAAATTAATAATCGGTTAATTCCTTATGATAACTTGATAATCTTTTCACTGAATCTTTAAAAAAATAATTAAATTATGACATGGAGAAATTATTGAGAATTCCTAAAATTAATGAATAGTTTTTTTTTTTTTAATATGTAAATGGCCATTAGATGTAAACTAACAAGACTTCATACCAAAACTTTACAGGCCGCTACAATGATAGCCGATTCTGTAGTCATGATGGTTTATGTAGGTAATACTTATAAAAGTTCTTTGCTATCTCGTAACTTCGCCGACTTATCAAATTAAAAATTTTGGTGCAATAATAAACGTCTTTACTTACTTTCCAGATCTCAGAGTCTTTAGGATTGAAGAAAGTAGTACTGACAGAATGAAAATTAATGGCTAGGCTGCAGGTCACTTCAGATCATACTCTCCAAAGAAACATCACACTTACTTTCTGGATCTGAGCATCCTTAGGGATGAGGAAGGTGTTCTGGGCCTGCTTGATGGCTTCCTTCGTGAAGGCGGCGCCCTCGCGCTGCGGCGCCGCAGCGACGGCAGCTACTGCCACCAACAGGCATAGCACGAACGACTTCATGGCTTCAGGTCACAACTGGAGAAAAAGGGTCTTGTTACTTTTGTTCAATACTTAATTAACCATTATCTTGAGCTGGCGGCTTGCAAAATCTGATGAGGGATCACGCACAAGAAAGCTAGGAGAGGCATCCCTTTTAACGATCCGTTTTGTAAGATTCTTATAATAAGTTCATCTGTCGAGAGTGGTCCAGATGTGTCACAAAATGATCTGAGGTCAGATTCACAAATTACAAAATTGTTATGATCAACATTAATACAGCGTTTTGATTGTACGACAAGAAACACTAGAGATATGCAAAATATTGTAACAAAGCCTAATCTCTGAGAATTGAATTTGACACTGTTTATTTATTATCGGTATGATAATAAATGATAAAAGCTTTCTCGAACCACGGATGATCTAAACATACATTACATAAGAGCAGAGATCGCACTCACTACCGTAAACTACACATACACACACACTAGCACATTTCACTCGAGTTTGGGAGTACATTAGGATGTGATGAACAAAATTCCTCACCTGGTGGATCGATGAGTGCGGCGCGCGCGCACCGTCCGCCTCATATAGCCGCCCCCCTCCGCACCACTTTCACCATGCCTGCGCAATCCTGCCTGTGATCTTTATGGGGCTATGAGAAACGCTATGCAACAATACAAAATTTAAATTGTCTCTGTACGACCTGGTTATATAAGAATGACCTGAGTGATTACATACTGTTAGAAAGAAGCATATTTTAGTAATTTATGCACTAACCTGATGTGGTAAGTTTTACGGTAGAAACTAATAAATTCTACAGTAGGTACCTACTAAAACTTATAAGCATAATTATGTTATATTAAAAACATATTTTCGCGTCTTTTTACACGACTGACCAAAAAAGGAGTGTTATGTTTTCAGGGTTCATGTATGTATGTATGTAAGTTTCTTTATTCCACCATAAGTCCTGAACGGCTTAACAGATTTTGATGTGAGAGGTATTTTTAGATTCCTTGCATTCCTCCGAGTGACATAGGCTATATGACGTCATCATAAAAACAAAATGGCGGATTATATATGCGATAAATAGCAGACCAAAAAAATAAAATTTGATCAATCTTATCGAGTAGGGTATCAAATTGAAGGGCTTTAAAAGGCGATTTAAAAAATGTATATAACTTTATGTTTGTATGTACTTTTTGTGTAAAAACTTGTCAGTCGTGTTTTTTATTTTTAATAATTAGCTTGTTATTCTCTCATGCATGGGTAAAACACAGGCTCTCAGGCCATGTTCGTTCCTGTGTAAAAGAAAATGAAATAGGTTAGGAAGTTGAAGAAAGAAACTGTAGTCATATAAAATTATTCACCTAGAAAATATCGATCCACCTCCTCTTATCAAGAAATAAATGTACTCGTAACTTCTATTAGCTTGAAAAAAAAATCCTCAACAATGAACGAATATAGCGGGTTCTTAGATATTAAAACTGCCCGCCCAGCTCGTGGCCCCACACTGATGGGAACCATCAAACGTACAAATTGTCTAAATGGACGGCGTCAAATCAATTTGTATTCTATTAGGACCATACCATATTACCACTAACAAATGTGAAGTTTGGACTTAATTTGACGAGTCAAATAACCATCACTTTAGTAGCCTCGTAAGGTTTCGTTCTTTTTCCCTTAAGGTCGTTTTATGTTATAAGTTAACTAATAGATATGTATATCAAAATTGTTAACTCAGTGGAATTAGAAAAAGTAGGTTAAATTCAGCCAGCAAGATTTTATCTGAACAAACAAAGATCACTCTTGATATTTTTCATTTTATCTGCAATGTTGTAGTTTACTGAATGAAGGTATAAAAAGTACTCAAACCACGCAGCTTTCAAATCTTTTTTTTTTGTCATACGTGATAAAATGTTCACACTCTTAAATGAATATATTTAAATAAGTTGCTAATTGACAGCATTCAATTATTTTGCAATCTTTTCAAGACTTGTCAAGAGCCCACTATAAAGATGAATATAAAGTATATGTAAATAAACAAGGTGAATGGCCTTGACTTTTGCTCCGTCAGATGCCATTTTTGCCAATTGCCTAAGAAAATCAGCATAGATCTAAGCTAGGTAGAATTAGTTTTCCTTATTTTAGTATTTCAGACATTCACAATTTTGGACATTGTAAAGAAGTGAAAAACGTTAAAGCTTGTATAGCCGCACTTGTTATAAATGCGTTGTTACTCAATTAAGGTGACACTAATTGCTCGTCAAGTCTCTGAACACTAAATTAGTCCGATAGTTGCCTAATTGTAACCGACATTACAATACAATGATCATGGTGGAGCCCGACCAGTTCGTCCCTACAAGGCTCGCGGCAACGCGGTCGAGGGCGCGGCTCACTTTCGGTGCTTGGGGTCACATGTGTAGCTCACAGTCCACACTACATCTATCTATCTCAGCCGAAAGACGTCCACTGCTGGACAACATACAGGTAATACAACTGTAACTGGTTTATATAAAAAAAACATATAGGATCGTATAGGCCAACATGAGCGAAAAAAAAACATTTATTTGTCTATGTCTGTTTGTTATAGTCTATTTTAAAATTGATGCGGTTTTTATAGTTGTATTGCTGCAGGTCTAACTTCAAAACTAGCGAAAATTATGCACCATAATATTCTTCACGTCCATTGGCGAAAATCCGTTGAGTATGATCCACTTTATCGTTTATTTTATTAACATAAGATGTTCAAACTGTTGACGGCGTCGTGGGCCGGGTCGTAAGGTTCCCTCTATTATGGTTGAGCTTTGCGATGGCTGACCCTCGCGTCAACTCGTGAACGGCAGGCCTACCATGAACTTCTTATTGCGATTCAGTTTAGGACCTAAATTGAACTGGGGCCCTAATTTTGAAAGCGTGACATACGAACGAAAACTAATAGACTATTACGTCGCGCATAATATGAGCAAAAATAGTGTCTAGCATTATTTACATAGGTATCACTTCTAACAAAATTTTTAGACGAGTTATTTCAAAAATATACAGAATAATTGATGTCTAATGAAAAATCATTCGATCAATTATTCTGTATATTTTTGAAATTACTCTCACAATTTTGTTGGAAGTGATATGAAAATAATGCGAGACACAATTTCCGCTCATATTATGCGCGCATAATAGTCTATTAGTACATAATATCTCGATGCTATTAGTTTTTGTTGGTATGTCACGCTTTAAAAATAGAGCCCCAGTTCAATTTAGGTCCTAAATTGGATCGCAATAAGAGTTCATTGTAGGCCTGCGGGTGTTGCTTCGATCCTGATTCGAATTTTATTTTTTGTTCTTAACCAATTCTTTGTGGTTACTTGATCACAAACATAACATGTTTTATTATATTATCATTTTTTCTTACATTTTATTTTATTTTTGACTGTACACAATCTAGTGTATGTATAAAGTTAATAAATAGTCCCTCTGGCATGTTAGGCGACCAAGACTGTTTCATGAGTTTCTTTCGGCATTTCTTCTCAGCAGTGGTCGTTCCGAAATGCTAGTAGTTTGTAGCTTTGAGACATAATATATTATGATTTATATCGACGTGAAAAAGAGCCTTCTTTGAAGGCCAAGTTTCAATAAAAAAATTGACTTTGACATAAAAGTCAAAAACAGACACGGCGGGGGACTTTATCTTATACTGTGTAGTGATAGTCAAGACTGAATTTAATCACTGCTTCAGATCTCATCAGCTTTTGCGCCATACCGGCGTGATGCCAGTAATTCCCACACGATGCTCAACAAGTGCACTTAATTGCATAATTAATTACATAATTAGCGATGTCAACAACTGGAAACACCGCTACCTGTTCCCGCTTCCGCACACACCATAACACACCGTGACGACTCAGGAAGTTGTAGATTCTTTCCCCTTTCTTATCGAGTGCGTTATAAAGTTATATACAAGATTTTATACAAGTCACCTAAAGTCATCGTCTAGCAGGTACAAATCAGCAGATTGGGATGAGATGCGGCACTTCCTAGCATCTTTCCCTTGGCTGCAGGTCTGCTTTTCCATCTTTTCCTCTGGCGTTCCGTCGAGCCGTGCAAGCGCTGTTGCTGAGGTTATCGGTTTTACACACTAGAAAATTGAATTATTCCTTTACCTAAAGTAGGTGGTGTGGTGGTCGATGAAATAAAATAACGGTACATGAGTCAGATTGATCTACAAAATCGGAGATATGCAAAGACATTACTTAACTTATACATAATGTGCTTATATCCAGCCGTTCTCGACTTAAACCTAAAATAATATTTTTATGATGTAACGTAACTCAAATCTGTCAATCACTCAAATTTAATGCACTGAATCAGTGATTAGCTGATTATTTGATTTCGACTGCGCATATAGGCAGCTAGCACTTTCTACTTCCTTCAATATTATCTCAACATTACATATTCATGCCTCAGTAATAATAAAACCTAAAAACCTAAAAAATATGTCAGTAACCTAAAAAATAAAAATAAAAGTCCGAGATGGCGCCTCTAAACTTGATAATTGGCTTTATGGATTACTTTCACTTTCTTTAAATCTCACATGTCATTTGGTAGACCAAGACTTGTTATCTTTCTCTTTCCTGTTAACTGGATTGCTTGAACCGTCCTGTTTATCCTAGTTCCAGGATTTCTGCACTGTTGGCTTTATATGCGATCTATGATCTTGGCAAAGAGCAAAATTGACAAATTTCCATAATCCGCTACGGGAAGCCAAATTGCGATGTTAGAACCCTCAAGTCAAGACTCGGAGGCACGAGATCTTTGCTTTGGTTGAACAATTTGAGAATATCATCTCGTTTCCCCTACAATAAGTATCTAATATTCTGAGAGAAAACAAAACTGCGTGAAAATGACCGGCATTATACCGATCGTGAGAGAAACAGCGGATATTTGTATGTCTGTCAGTATATGCTACAAATTACCGACCAACGACCTAACCATTTACTACATAGGTTGAAATGTTCTGATTTCTGTGGTTAAAATCACCGGAAAGTGATAGTTATCATCGCAAACTACTTACGAAACACATTTCAATATTTATCATCCGCATCTCTCCTTTTCCGGGTTCAGAAGTAAAATAGGAACCCTTATAGTTTGATTATGTCTGTCTGTCTGTCCAAGGCTTAGCTCAGAGACTATTAGTAGTAGACTTCTCCAGGTTGTTCGATTCTATGTCACCTCGGACGCTAGTTGTATTGTGAGTGATGGTCTCCATCCATGTCTGCCGATGTCTGCCCGGAACCAATCAAGCGCCTATGCCTCCTTTTAGGGTCAACAGCACATCAAAGCGAACAAATTCATTCAGATTCGATTTACGGATAGAGTCAAATGCATATTCAGAGTACTTTCATTCAGAGTTTCACACAGGATACTTTAACCGCAGGAGTAATTTATCTACTCTCGTAAGAAACTCCGACACCAACGTGTTCTGGTCGATCGACCTCGCAACCACGGCTTGCAATCCACTAGACAAGCAAGAGAGATGTGTTCGGGTCAGGGGTCGCGGCGCATGCCTGCAGCTCGCTGGCGCAACACACCGCGGCCGCTTGCGACATGCGTGCGCGAATCTCCGTGCAGCGCTAATGACCAACCAATTAGTAGTCTGTTCTCTGAACTTCTTTACTGAAAACTTTGGTAAAAATAATCCGTATACACACCTTCCGTAATCCATTCTTATATTTCAAGGTACGAAACTCTCTTTGCTTCGTTTTTGCCTCTAACTGCGGAATTATTTTTTGTGAATGTTGGTAGAGATCTACATATAGATGGAACCGGCCTTATTTCAGTTGTAAAATTTCATGAGGGCTACCGCACCAAGAGAAGCCAAGGGCACTAGTTTGGATACCTACCCTTTTCGAAGCGCTTCGTCTTTTTTTTTAACCTTTATACCTTGGGCAAAGAAAAAATACACTACTTGCCTTGAGTTTGGATTATACCAGATAAACAACATTCTCAGAATGTGTTGTCAGTAGGGGATTTATATATAAAGTTTTAATTGCATAGCTACATTACATACATACAAACTTTAGATTTTATTGATATCTAAAAAAACCCCGTGACTGACTTACTGATGATCATCAAAATTCATAGGGTCCTGAATCGCCTGAAGTCCTAGAAAGCTGAAATTTTGTATGTAAGCTAGTAGGTACTCGTATTAGTATACAAACAACAAAAAATTATAAAAACTGCATGTAACTCATACAACTCCTTATACTTCTATGAAACTTCCAAAAATTTTAATGCTAGAGGTCTGAAAATTAATATAGGTAATATTAAATATATTGCTACAAATAATATAAAAAAACATATTTTATGATTTTTAGTAAATCACCCCTCTCTGGAAATTCGAGTATGGACGTTTGAATGGGTTTTCCCATAAAACTTATAAAAAGATGTGAATTCCCTCCAAAAACATTTTCATGTAAAGTGTTGCCAAGAGGAGACCATATCGTACCACTGTTAAAAAATTATCAGATCTCATGTAGAGTCAAGCTTCTAACTCTACCACCCTAACTTCACCTGTTGTTTGGCCGTTTCGTTACTACAAGAACTAACGTAGAACAGAAAAGAAATGAACGGTCAAAAAATTTTCACCTTAGGCCCGAAAACATAGATCTTATATACTCTTTGCCTAGATACAACATATAATATGGGATACTTAAGACCTTTCGGACCTAAAGAAGAAAGATTTTGCAAGGAAGTCAAACTGTCAAAAGCAAGAGTCTAAAATTAGGATATAAAATAAAACCTTTTGACATTCAGTCTAGTTTTTTTATTTGTAAAAAAAACAATAAAGTTAAATAATACAGTGAGCACATGCGCTTATTGCCCGGGAAAAGGTCAGTCTTCCGGAGCAAGAAGCCGCTGCGAGTCGGACAAGCGTACGCGCAGATATGTAGCCTTTGATGATTATAAATAAGCCAAAATCTCAAATAGACTTATTATAAATTAAAGTGATGGAGATGCCTTTCCACACTTTCTTTCAATTAGGCGTTCCGATAGTGGAACATCTGATTGAAAAAATTATGGAAGTGACTCAGATAGTATGAATAACTTGAAAAGTCTGAAGTTGACACGTAATGAGAAAAGACGCATGTAATGAAAAATGGTAATAAATATGCTGTTGAATGAGAAATAAGAGTTGAAGATGAAAAGAGGGAGAAAAAGTGGATTAGGAATGATGTAAATTTTGGAAGAGTGTATGGAATAATTGAATATCGGTTAACTGACGAGCTTAGAGAGGAAGCTCTCATTTGATCGTTAGTTAAATAACTAAATGTGGAGATAAGTAAATGAGGAGAGTTTGCCAAAACATATTGAGGATCATCCTGGATGGGCCATTTATAAACATCGATAGCTACAGTACAGCACAATACAATAAATAAATCTTACACTATATTGAGCCTTCATGAATGTACGTGCATACAGTTCAGGGTATCTGGCGCAAGTAAATTGGATAGAACTGTAACTTTGCTAATATCAGGAATCAGATGATATGCAAACAATATTTTTCCAGTTTGCGAACAAACAAATAAAAAAAATAAAATAAACAGAGTATTTTTGATTACCATCGATTATATTAGCATAGCAATTATTAAAACAATTGATTTGTACCAGAAACATGCCTTCAATACACGTACCCTACCACAAGTCCATATCGGACCACGGCCAATACACCGCCATCAAGTGCAATAAATAGACATATGTGCGATCACATCCATTACTCTAAAACTACCCCTAAATGTATATTCATAAGGTTGATATATCAAATTCGATTTGTACCAAATTTTGTTAGGGTCCGCGACCAAAGCGGACCGGCCGTTTGTTCTGTCCACCTCATGAATTAAAACTACGGGATGCCGAGGGCAACGTCTGTCATGTCTTATACATAGCTAGTTTAATGGCAACGCGGCGAGAGGCGCCAGCGCATGCCGGCGCCACTTGGTGACTAGCTTAGTTGCTTACATATCGATCACTCACGAATCTCTCACTAAACAAATAAATAACTTACGTCCTAACACTGAACTATCGACTAATCTATACTTTGACACATGCGATCGACGCGTGTCGCGCCCAACCTATAATCTCGCGCACTTAACATACATATTTTGTATTATAAACAAATTTGTCCAGCTAATACATTGAATAAGACCGGTTACAACCAGCCGTCTACTTACGATTAATAATTAAACCCCAGGAAATAGTTTCCGTATGAGGGCAGGAATTGACGAGGAATACATTTAACCGTCTCACGATAAGGTTAGCGTATAAGAACTCATAAACCTAATAGTCTCTACGTTATCTAACAGTTTCAAGAACGAAACTTATTCACTACAAATGCTAATTAGCTGAGGTTCCATCGACATTGAAGTATTTCAGGCTTTCACTGCGTAGTACTTGGAGTACTTGTGAATGATTCTATCCTCTCATTGGCTTCAGAAGAAGGATTGACTGAAGCGACGTCGCTTAAAGCAGAAACATTTTGATCAGTTGCAGTCTCTGCAGACGACGCTATAGGATTTGGTTTCTTTAATACTTCCTGCGAGGTTATCTCGTCTTTAAGAATCACTTTAGTCGGGCGACTTCCAGCCGTTGGCACATATGATTGTTTAATAATCTCAATGTCAGTTTTATTAGTCTTATTCGCCGCCATGTCATCGGACACATTATCGATAATCGGTCTACGCGTCGTCGGCTCGATTCTATCGTTCGGAGGAGCGTGATCGGTGATGCTTTCTGATTCCTCGTCGTCTTCAATTTCTATTACCTTTTGTTTAATGATTGCACCTTGATTTTTACTTTTCGGTGGAATTTCGGTGATTGAGTTAAGATTCCAATTACTATTTTTGCTTTTGTAACCAGCATTGACAGGTATCAATTCTTCTGAATCAGAAATTTTAGTAACGGTGGCAGTTTTAGCTACTACATCTTCAACAGGTCCGTCAGTATGGTCACTGATAGAAGCAACATCACCTACCAAGTTAATAAGATCTGCTAAAACGCTATTTTTCTTTGTCTCTACTGTATGTTCAATAATAGCTGCGCTTTTACCAGTATCTGGCGATATTTTAATAAGCTCCACTGTGTCAGTAGCACTTTCAGATGAACCTAATGGTGTCAATACAAACTCTGTTGTTTCAATGATTTCGGTTGATAAATTGTCAGTACTTGAAGGGACCGCTCTAGAAACAGTAATAACTTCTGGTTCAATACTGAAAATTTTGGTGGGCATTACATCGACCACAGATGTTCCTATTGTTGATGCATCAGTTTTATCTCTATTACTACTGTCTGGTGCTTCATGGGGATTTTGATCACTTGTCTCAACTGGCAATGAACTTATTTCAGTGTTAGACGTTACTTCAGTAGCGATATTTGATCTAGCTATTGAATTTGTGGTTTGTTCCTCCAGAATCCTTGGACTCTCTGTGGAGGATGTAGTTTCTACAGATTCAGTGGGAGCAGGAGTAGTAGGAGGTGTTGTAGAAACAGATGTAGTAGTAGTAACAGCTGTTGTGCTAATAGATGTACTAGAATCGGTGAACGAAATTTTAATTTCTTTAGACACTTCTGGTATCTCAGTCATTCTTATAGTTTCAATATTACTATTTTCTGTTGTAGTAGCAACTGGCATCGATTGAGCAGCTGTTGTTGACTCTATTTCATCTAATTCACCTGTTATTTCCTCGGGTACAAATGATGCTGTATTTAATATTTCAGTTGGAATAGCAGATCTAAGATTTAGCATAGAATTATCTTTTACAATCGGTGACTTGGTACTTGTTAGACTCGAAGTAGGTTTAACAGTGCTTAGATCTACAGTAACTTCAAATGTTTTCCCTGTAAAAGTCGATGTTTCTATATTTTGGACAGTTGTTACTATTTCCTTAACAGTCGGGGCCTGACTTGATGTTGTGGTGATAGCCACATTGACTACATCTTGAATACTGGATACATGGTCATTATCCATATTCTGTTCTGAGACAATTTCATCTTCGTGATTAGCAGGGACGGATAAATCATCTGGTAATGGAGGGAATGCTGGATTATGATCAATGGGTGCCTCTTCCTCTTCTATAATTATGGGTGATTTTGTAAAGGCAGGAGCCAACGTTTCTGATGCTACAGAAGATGAAGAAGATATCATCGTGGCTAGGCCAGGTAAGTTGGATGGGTATATCTCACTGTTTATAGAATCTTGAGTCGAAAAACTTATCTTGGAAGGGTTTGAATCATCAGTTTTGCTCACAGATGAACTTTCACTTGCGTAAGTAGTTTCTGGTGCAAGCGATGATATTACGTCAGGTGCCGATGGTTTATGAATTTCAATCACTACTGGAGTTTCCGTCGACTCTAATTTGATTGTTGCAACTTTTTCCGTTGTTGCCTCTCTTGGTATTAAAGGAGATTTAGATGAGGAATACTCGGCGACTTCTATGCTTGGTGACGGCAAGATTTCTTTTATTTTTACTTCTGTAATTACTGGTATTTCTGACACAGGGGTAATTTCCTTGATCGTTATTTTTTGTTCAATATTTTGTTTAGGCGCAACGGGTGCTGGCATTTCGCTAGCTTCAGGCGTGCTGGATATTGTTGGGACCATTCCAGGAATAGATGTTACACCTGGAAATAAAAAACGATACAATAAGTAAAAGTAATCAAACACGTAACGTAATAGGATAAGTAAATCCAAAGAAAAATGGACTTAATTATTACATACTAGCTTTTGCCCGCGTCTTCGCCTGCGTGAATTTCCCACGGGAACAGTGCTTTTTCTCGGGATAAAAGGTCCCCTATGTCCTTCTAAGTGCTTCTAACTTTGTGTATGCGAAATTTCAAGAAGATTGATTTAGTAGATAAAGCGTGAAGAACTCACAAACAAACAAACAAATACTTAAACAAACAAACCCACTTTCATTTTATAATATTTGTTAGGATTAGGATACTGGATGCATCGGTGGTGTAAAAAATCGACTAATAAAAAAAAATAACCAAGACATACTTATTAGTTATGTGCCCCATAACCTCAGATTTACGATTACTTTTACCATGGTGACGTTACCTGTGAAATCAGATTTCATCGTCGTAAAAGCGAATCGGTTATGGTAATCATGACTCTGTCAAACATTTTTTAATTACTTCTTTTAACAAGTTCAAAAGAGTAATACATAAGTAAGTATCTTACTAGTCGGAAAGTTATTGTTCTTCATACGGTCGATACCACAAATTACTAGCCATGGTCACAATTGGAATCAACTCGTCACTACCTAGGTAGTGCAAGATCTATGAGAAAAGAGAGATGGGAAGGTAATATTCGTACCTGTGTGTGTGTGGTTAGCGGCTATTGGCAAGAAGTTGTTTCGGACCCCGCCCCTCTCCCTTATCACATCACACACCTTACAAATCTACTGGAATATTGAACTATTATTGTATTACTCTGGGACTATTGTCATATTTGTCATACTCTAGTTAGACAGACAGTAGCCACCAAACAGAGTTCTTGTAAATTCATCCATCCGCAAAGAGGAATAGAGGGATATATTCTTACCTCTGTGGGGACAGTTATCGTACTCAGATCAGCAACGACCAGCAACGAACCGTGTTTTGCATCTCAATAGTAAAAGGCTATTACTTCAAATCTGTAGAATTAACGAGCGAGTTAATACAATCTAATTCTCACCTCTGAGAGGACAGTTGTCATACTCCGGGCAGCATCTCCCAGGCACCAGTCGTGGCCTGCAGTCGTCCCTCACGAAGCAGGCGATGCGGCGGCAGACCACTTCCCCGCCTTGGCAGTAGCACACTCGACAGGGGTCAGCAGGGTCCACCAGCTTCTCGCCGTTGCCGTACACTCGTCCTTCTTGCTCACATTCTGAAATATTTTGAAGAATTATGTAAGTTTGTTTTAATTATATTTTTAATCCCATTTCTTCATATATCTTGTAATTGGTGTTCACTGCTGAGCACAAGCCCTTTTTCTTCCAGTCATCTCTGTCCATTGCATGTTTTGGCCATTCAGATAAGAATTTATTACATGTGGATTTATAGGAGTCCAGAATCATTGTTGTTTAAGGGTGAATCGATTCCACCCGGCGATTCTTCGTACCTCTTACTCCAAGATTGATTCGACATTTTGGATTGGTGTACGAGTATAGAACTCACCACATTGGTACGTAGGACAGCAGTGGTCGGGCCTGTGCAGCGCCTTGCAGCCAGGCCGGGGTTCGCACCGCTGCTTGGTGCACTGCACGCCGCCGCCCTCGCACGCGCACTTCTCGCAGGGCGATGACCCCGGGAACTCATCTCCAGGCATGTAGACTACGTCGCCTACTGCGCAACTGCCTGGAATCAGAAAACATTAAGGATTATACTTCAATGTCGTAGTTCACCAGGTGAAGAATTACTAATTCCTGATTCACTCCAATTTTCAGCAAAAACATCATCTGCTCTTTACTGTCGCTATCTTGCTATTAGACATAATCGAAACAGGATTAGAAAAAGTCTGTAGATTTATCATCAAATTATTCATCCAGTTAAACTACAAAATGACTGGATATTTTTCTTGTTTCATATGTTTCTAACAAACATTAAATATGTATTAAATGTCAGTAATTTTATCCAAATGACGATACTCTAAAGCCTGAACAAGTTCATAGTATTTAATAATGGCATACCTTCTTTGATTCCCAGCTCGATACTTGTTACATTAGTGGGTAAAGGACCCAGTGGACCTGAAAAAACATAAAAAATAACTACATAATTGTGAATAGAATGACATAACTTACTAGGTTTGAATATTTGTTACATATGGTTCTCTTCTCTCAGCCGAAAGACGTCCACCGCTGGACAAAGGCCTCCCCCAAGGATTTCCACAACGACCGGTCCTGCGCTGCCCGCATCCATGCGCAACCCGCGACCTTCACCAGGTCGTCGGTCCACCGAGTGGGAGGCCTGCCAACACTACGTTTTCCGGTTCGTGGTCGCCACTCGAGAACTTTTCTGCCCCAACGGCTATCTGTTCTGCGAGCTATGTGCCCCGCCCACTGCCACTTAAGTTTGGCGATTCTGCGGGCTATATCGGTTACTTTAGTTCTCCTACGGATCTCCTCATTTCTGATTCGATCACGCAGGGAAACTCCGAGCATAGCGCGCTCCATCGCCCTTTGGGTGACATTGAGCCTTCTTATGAGGCCCATAGTAAGCGACCACGTCTCTGTTCCGTATGTCATCACTGGCAACACACACTGGTCAAAGACCTTAGTCTTGAGACACTGCGGTATTTTGGACGAGAAGATATCGCGAAGCTTCCCGAACGCTGCCCAGCCGAGTTGGATTCGACGGTTGACCTCTTTCTCGAAGTTGGACTTACCTAACTGAACTGTTTGTCCCAAGTATACGTAATTGTCAACAACTTCGAGTGTAGAGTCTCCAACCTTTAGAGGAGTGGGTGCGACACGGATATTAGACATGATTTTCGTCTTATCCATGTTCATTTTTAGACCCACTTGTTGAGAGGCTCTACAGAGGCCATCGAGCATTGTGCCTAGGTCTTCCAAGGTCTCAGCCATGACTACGATATCGTCAGCGAATCGAAGGTGAGTGAGGTACTCGCCGTTGATATTGATACCGAGTCCGCTCCAGTCCAGAAGCTTGAAGACATCTTCCAGGGCGGCGGTGAACAGTTTTGGAGATATAACGTCTCCCTGTCTCACCCCTCGCTTCAACTGGATAGGTTTCGAGCCTTGATCCTGGAGACGGACCGACATGGTGGCGTTTTCGTACAAACACTTCAGCGCTTCGATATATCGATAGTCAATTTGGCACCGTTGGAGAGACTGTAGCACAGCCCAGGTCTCGATCGAATCGAAGGCTTTCTCGTAGTCCACAAACGCCAAGCATAAGGGCTGATTATACTCCTCAGTCTTCTGTATAATCTGCCGCAGCGTATGTAAGTGGTCTACGGTACTAAAGCCTTTTCGGAAACTGGCTTGTTCGGGAGGCTGGAAGTCGTCGAACCTGCGAGCGAGACGATTCGTAATGACTCTCGAAAACAGTTTGTAGACATGGCTCAGAAGTGAGATAGGCCTATAATTCTTCAATAAGGTTTTGTCGCCTTTTTTGAAGAAAAGTACCACCACACTTCTGTGCCATGCCGTAGGCGTTTGTCCCTCGAGTATGACGGAATCGAATAGCTTCTGAAGAGCTTTTAATACCGGTGTTCCACCTGCTTTCAGAAGCTCAGCCGTGATTCCATCATCACCCGGTGCCTTATTGTTTTTTAACTGTTTGAGAGCCATTCTAATCTCGTATAGGCTGACGTCCGGGATATCTTCGGTGTAGTGTCGGGTCAATCTGGCTCTTGGATCTTTGGCCAGATTACTGACAGGTGCGCGTACGCTGGTGTATAATTGTCCGTAGAACTTCTCAACCTCTTCCAACAGCTCTGGCTTCGACGAAATGATTCTGCCATCCTCAGTCTTCAGCTTGGTCAGTTGGCTTTGACCAACAGACAGATCCCTTGCAAACACTTTTGAGCCCTTATTTCGCTTAATCGCCTCTTCAATACGGTCAGTATTGAATTGGCGTAAATCGCGCGTTAGGGACTTGGAGATCTGTCTGTTTAGACGTCGATACTGAGCAGCATCGTCAGAGGACTGCAGAACCAAGTTTCGTCTTTCTTCCATGAGTTTGTTGGTGAGGTCCGAGAACTTTTTGGTTCCTTTTGAACAGCGGGTTTTGAAGGCCTTAGACCCAGCTGTTTGAACAATTTGCACAAACCTGTCATTATAATCGTCCAGATTTTCGCAGTCTCCCAGGCATTCGAAGCGATTCTGCAACTCGAGCTGAAAGCTCTCGGGGTTTTGGAGCTGGATAGGCGCTGGTCGGAGCGTAGACTTCATCAGTCGACACCTTTCGAGTTTTATTCTAAGATTCAATATGCCTCTTACCAATCGGTGATCGCTTCCTGTTTTTACGGCATTGATCACAGAGACATCATTGAATATGTGCCTCTTCGTCGACAAGATGAAGTCAATCTCATTTTTTGTAACGCCATTAGGATGCAACCATGTCCACTTTCGCTGTTTTGGCTTTTTGAAGAAGGAGTTCATCATAAAGAGGCCCTCCTTCTCCATAAAGCCGGCCAGCAGATGACCACGTGCATTCCTCGTTCCATATCCAAAATTCCCCACTCTCAGCTCATCATCGCTTCGTTTGCCTAGTTTCGCGTTAAAGTCCCCCATCACAACGGTATAGTGGGCCTGGGAGCTATGTATGGCTCTAGAAATATCCTCATACATAGTCTCTACCTCGTCGTCGGAGCGATATGAGGGCGGTGCGTATACTTGTATTACCTTCAACGAATACCGTTTGGTGATTCTGAGTACAAGGTACGCTACCCTCGCCGAAACACTCTCGAAATGGACCACGTTGTTGACGAGGGACCTGTGGACGATAAACCCGACACCACCCTGGGACAGTTGGTCGCCCTCCCGGAAATAGAGCAGGTTTCCGGATTTGAGGATCATGGTGTCCTCCCCTTCTCTTCGGACTTCACATAATCCTACAATATCCCATCGTAACCTGCTCAATTCTTCCTCCAGTTCAGCGAGTTTCTCGTCGGTCCGCAGTGTGCACGTGTTGTAAGTTGCCAGGGCCAAGGGTCGTCGGGGTTGGTAGCCTGGCATCTGCCGGGGATTCTTAGCACCCCCTGCCCCGCCGTTACCGTGACCGCTACCAGAGTCCGGGATAGCGGGGCCGCCGGGGACTAGGGGCCGTGTTGCTACATACATATGGTTACTAGAATAGATGTTTGACAAAGATGTGGTCGCGTTATCCTAAAATGAGATTGATGGTTTGGGGGATGACTGAAAGTTTAGGGGTGGGAGTGGGTATGCCAATGACTGGCAGGACAATACTCCACTGATAAAAAGGAAAAGATTACAGATAACAATGAGATAATATAATATTAAAAAATCAATACAAATTCTCTTGTTTTGCGTATGACAGCAAACACATTTGATAAAATTTAGCTCCAACTTATGACCCAAAACCAGTCTTTACAGCCGAGCAAGCTGTACCTAATAGCATACTAAAGTGCGTATTTCACAAAAATAAAATAATGTTCCAAGAACGGCCCTAACTCCTGTAAACGGCATCTCGTAAAATACGTGGTACAGTCAACAAGAATGATCCTTGTTCATATATATATTACTAGCTTTTGCCCGCGACTTGGCAGGCGTGATTTTCCCACGGGAACAGTGCTTTTTCCCGGGATGAAAAGTACCCTATGTCCTTCTTCGTACTTCTAATTATGTGTATGAGAAATTTCAGGAAGATTGGTTCAGTAGATAAAACGTAAAGAGGAAATAAACAAACAAATTTACGTTCGCATTTATAATATTAGTTAGGATAATACAAAACGAAAAAACATGCTATATAGGTGGAAAGCAAACAGTCGTATTTTTGAACACTGGTGTCCGATTTTATTCAAATCGCCTAAAGGCATCTGACATGACTTTTACGATTATAAAGATGGGCGTACGTTACGTAAAGAGAAAGAAGGGCGCCTCTATTTTCTAAGTTTCTTCTCGCACAAACACTGACTTTAATTTTTATATTTGCGAAAATTGGTAATGTGAAGTCAGTTTTAAAATAACAAATGTTTTCCTCACGGTCAAAAAATTACTAAAAAAAATGGGACATACTATGGCTTGACTATTATTATATGAAATATCAAAATCAAATATTCGATACACATAACTAAAAGTAAAGATCGCAGTCCAATCTAATTTCTGCACACTATTTTGTCGCTGACTGTCCCTGTTCGGGTAATGTTAGAGTAATGGCATAATAATTCGCGAATGGACACTCAAAACGATGTAAATAAATTACGTCAAATTGGATCGTTATTGCACGGTTGTGGCACGTTGTGGTCAGTCAAACAGCTCATTGACATATTAATATTCTCATTTAAAGCTTAGAAAAAAATAAACAAGGAAAACGTCAATCCCTTTTTCCAGCCAACCAACTATGTTGACAAATTAAATCGTTTAGGCACAGAATATCCTACTGGATGATAAATGATCAGGAAGTCACAGAATGTCCAGTTTGCAGAAAGTCCAAGAATCAAGAATCATTCATTTATTTGATTCCCAATATGACCAGTTTTTAGTCAAATTTTAAGCATTGCGTAAATTTTGGTAGTTACGAGCTTTTTTTAACTGCGGAATGCTTATTTTTAAATATTGTGGAAAACTTAAATAATTTTTCATCTTACTCAAATGCAATATTTAATTGTATTATCGTGCAAGCGAGACAGTTGGCGACTGGTTTTCACTTGTCACTAGAGATGGGCGGTCAGTAAATACTAAATAGTATTTACTGGGTAAGAATGATAAATATGAGTATTTATCCGTTTTTACTCATTCTTACTGAGTATTTATCCAAAAGCATGAGTATAAACTTTTGTATGCAATGGAGCCCTAATTTAATACTTTATTTAAGTTAACCTTTAATTTTTAGCACTGAAAATGGGATCATCAGAACAATTAATGTTCTTTTCAGGTAAAAATAAAAGGTTAACTTGAATGTAAAAAATTCTTAGTAGGTACTGGCAGCGATACATTAATTGTTCTCGTTGGGTTAGAATAAAAGGTTAACTACTTAAACATTACAATTCTATTACTAGCTTACTTTTTATGAAAACGGCAAAAGCTACGCAAAAACTGTCAAAGACCAATAGTTATTCATTAAATTCTTTATATCTATTGCTTTCGGATGCATGTTGATAGAGGACTTATAGTTTACAAAATATGCAATACAAAATAATGCTACAAGAATGTTTTTTTTAATGCGAACTTTAACTATTACTGCACGGTCTTGGTAGAATTTCGTATTTAATATCACGGACAACATTCGATTTCTGATATAGTGGTCCCAGACTTCGTGTCGACATATGTTACCATCGCCAACAAAGTTTAAAAAGAAAAAATTCAAAATCATTTATTTAGTAAAAACAGATTTTACATTCCAACGATCCATTCAGATTGTACCCAAAAAGTGTTCCGCCACTTTTACGGCCATGCAGTAATAGTAAAAGTTCGTATTTAAAGAAAAAAAATATTGTAGCATGGGTATATTTTGTAAACTGTAAGTCCTATCAAGTCCTTATTCACGAAAAGGCTTTAGTACCGTAAACCACATACATACGCTGCGGCAGATTATACAGAAGACTGCAAAGTATAATTAGCCATTATGCTTGGCGTTTGTGGACTACGAGAAAGCCTTCGATTCGATCGAGACCTGGGCTGTGCTACAGTCTCTCCAACGGTGTTAAATAGACTATCGATATATAGAAGCGCTGAAGTGTTTGTATGAAAACGCCACCACGTCGGTCCGTCTCCAGGATCAAGGCTCGAAACCTATCCAGTTGCAGCGAGGGGTGAGACAGGGAGACGTGATATCTCCGAAACTGTTCACTGCCGCCCTGGAAGATGTTTTCAAGCTTCTGGACTGGAGCTGACTCGGTATCAATATTAATGGCGAGTACATCACCCACCTTCGATTCGCTGACGATATCGTAGTCATTGCTGAGACCTTGAAGACCTAGGCACAGTGCTCGATGGCCTCTGAAGAGCCTCTCAACAAGACAGTGGGTCTAAAAATGAACATGGACAAGACGAAAATGATGTTTAATATCCGTGTCGCATCCACTCCTCTGAAGGTTGGAGACTCTACACTCGAAGTTGTTGACAATTATGTATACCTGGGACAAACAGTTCAGTTAGTTAAGTCCAACTTTGAGAAAGAGGTCAATCGTCGAATCCAACTCGGCTGGGCAGCGTTCGGGAAGCTTCGCGATATCTTTTTTTTTTTTTTTTTAGTCAAAATACCGCAATGTCTCAAGTGTCTTTGACCAATGTGTGTTGCCAGTAATGACATACGGAACAGAGACGTGGTCGCTTACTATGGGCCTCATAAGAAGGCTCAAGGTCACCCAAACGGCGATGGAGCGCGCTATGCTCGGAGTTTCCTCAAATCGGAAATGAGGAGATCCGTAGGAAAACTAAAGTAACCGACATAGCCCGCAGAATCACCAAACTTAAGTGGCAGTGGTCGGGGCACATAGCTCGTAGAAAAGATAGCCGTTGGGGTAGAAAAGTTCTCGAGTGGCGACCACGAACCGGAAAACGTAGTGTTGGCAGGCCTCCCACTCGGTGGACCGACGACCTGGTGACGGTCGCGGGACGCGCATGGATGCGGGCAGCGCAGGACCGGTATTGTGGAAATATTTGGGGGAGGCCTTTGTCCAGCAGTGGACGTCTTTCGGCTGAGAGAGAGAACTCCTATCAACATACATCCAAAGGCAATATTATAGAGAATTTAATGAAGAACTTATTGGTCTTCGACAGTTTTTGCGTAGCATTTACCGTTTTCAAAAAAAATAGAAAAACCACGATTTGGGATATAAAATGGGGGAGGGAAAGGGGGGGAAACAATCATTTATCGACGTGTTTCCATATCAATATTAAAATACATATATGAAAGTTACATTTATGCAAGTTTTATGCTTTCTTTCGGATAGGACCATAAAATCGATTTTTTTTTAGGACAAGGAGCCGTACTAAAAGGTTAACTAAACATTAAAGTTCTAAGTACTAGCCGCGGTACATTTATTGATCTCGTCGGGTTAGAATAAAAGGTTAATTACTATAAACAATAATGTTAAGTCCAGTCCTTCAATAACTATCGCGTGCACTTTCTAGGACTGATGAGAGCCAACTGTCGTTTTCAAGTGAGGTACGCGTGTTGTTACAAGTAACAATGAAACCGGCCAAGTACGAGTCGGACTCGCGCACGAAGGGTCCTATCCTATACCATTATCTATACAACATTTAAAAATATAGCAAAAAACGGCAAAAACAAAAACACGTTTGTTGTAAAATAAATTTGGGGGGCTCTCCCCCTTTATTTTATTCTTTTTTTAGTATTTGTTGTTATAGCGACAACAGAAACACATCATCTGTGAAAATTTCAACTGTCAAGCTATCACAGTTCATGAGATACAGCCTGGTAACAGACAGACGGACGGACAGACGGACAGCGGAGTCTTAGTAATGGGTCCCGTTTTTACTCTTTGAGTACGGAACCCTAAAAAACACTATCCTACCACATGAGTAGTTAAAAGGGTAATCCTACAGACGATTATTGACAGAATTTGTAGATTTAGAATAAATGCATTGCAATTTTGGTACTTTTCCATTAAGTACTTATTAATTAATCACCCCAATAAGTTCTATATCCTTTATAATTTTGTAAATTCACAGTTCCAATTCAATTTATGAGACTAACTCATTAAAAAATATTTACTGTCGATTAAGGATAAAAACTCAGTCGAAATGGGTATTTATGAGTATTTACTCATCCTTAGATAAATACTCAGTCCTTAACCCATCTCTACTTGTCACACATCGATGAGTAGTCAAGTAGGTAGTCACCCCATCTTAGACCTAGCACTTGACCCTCTCGCTACCCTCGCCCTCTCCAGAGGGTGATGATAAAACCTATGCCTCTAATTGCCTCGCCTCTGGGTGACGTAGTTTTTCATTTGGAAGTTTTTTACATAACTGCCAAAGAAGTGTGTAATGATTTCAGGGTTGATCTCTATGTAAAGGATGTACTTTAACTATTACTTATATTTAACCAATTTATATGTGTGAGAGTTATCTCTGGTCAAACAGGCTATTTATTAATTCATAGTCTTTTTGAGTCCTAAAATATACCAATGTATTGTATCCATTTATATAGAACTAGCTTGTGCCCGCAGATTCGCCCGTGTGAATTTCCCACGGGAACAGTACTTTTTCCCGGTATGCAAGGTCCTATCTATGTCCTTCTCAGTACTTCTAACTAAAAATGCGAATTTTTAGGAAGATTGGTTCACTAAATAAAGAGTGAAGACGTAACAAACAAACAAATAAATAAATAAACAAACAATCTCACTTTCGCATTTATAATATTAGTTAGGAAGTTATTAGGATAAGGATTATCCAGATTGAAATGTTATAAATCTGAATAATCTGATGGTTTTGTTTGTTGAAGAAGAACGATTTGAAAAATTATTTCTGTGTATGAGTCTTTATAAGGCTGGAGACTATCCAAAATCTTGAGATTCCCACGGGTAAGAAGCCGCGGAACACTGCTAGTCAGTAATAAAATTACCAGTCAGGAAAAATATCAAATTTTTCTCGCTTTTTTTAATGTTGCTACCCCTAAACAAAGAGGGAGATCCCCTCACACGGTACAAGAATAAATAACGACAGGCTGTTCCGTCTGGTCCGCCCGCCATTATACTCTCCTCGTTCCGCCTCACTTTGATTTATAACGTGAATCTCGCTGAATACACTCGAGCGCTCGCAAATTTGTTTTTGTGTACCCCATTTCCGTCCCTTATTCTTTCATCATTTTTCCCGATGAAAGGGATATTGTCGTCATTTTTCACTCGACTTTTGGAAAATTTGTAGGTTGTTATTTTGCATACGATTCGTATAACAATAATGTATAAAATGTTACGGGAACTTGCATTATTATTTTCATTTTATGATTAAAACCAAAGCTTCAATCTTTGACTAAAACTATCCTAGAACACCAGGCTAGAGAGCTGTATAATATCAAATACTATATAAACTCTACTCGCTAGAGTTTATATAGTATTTGATAATATCAAACTGATGACAACTGTTCGAAAAAATGGCAAGTCACGCGAAATATTCACGAAAGCATAAAATTCTAAGTATTATAACATTATCCTTCCAGATAACTTCCTTCATGAACTTTTTTTATCTTTAATAAAAGTTACAACAAATTCATTACACTTCAGTGTGATACTATTGCCATTAACTGTACTTTCCTTGCAGATCAAGTGCATAGTAACTAATTGTACAAACCGAGGTACACGAACGATTAACAAGCGAATGACTCGTGCAACGTCGCATGCGACTCGCATACGAAGTGACGCATGCTTGTCACACACGATGCGCAAGCGCACGCTGCCGCATGACAAGTGTCGCAGGCGCCGAGACACCGTGACATAACCGCCTTGTGTAACTATTACTACGGTAGTACAATCAACATCACAATCAACCTACTAAAACTCATTGCAACTTCGCTCTTAGTACCATCGCATAGAAGGCCGCAAGAATTTGATACACAGTCGACTGTATTATTAGTTATTCTGTGCTATTACCTTATAAATACTGCGTAGAGCATGCGAAAATGTTGTAAAACCACTGATTTCTATTTTCAAGGTGATAACTAATCGTTAATTAGGTATACCTAGAAATCAAATGATACGGTTTATTTTATTGAAATTAAAAGAGATGGTCATAATAATGAGCTGCTTCCGTAGCATTAATACCTAAGCAAGGTTGGTAAAAGAAAATGCTATCAAATAGAAGATGTGAAAATGTTTTCGATGGATCATTTTTTCTGTTTTTGGTGCAACAAGGTGCAACCCATCCTAATAATTTAAGTACTGACAATAACATGTTATTTGGTAGTTAGAGTATAACCTGGAATAACAGATCTATCCCGACTGATTGCTATATCAAAGAAGAGATGAAACCACTGAACGTAGAAACTTATTTTTTTTCCATTCTTGGAAATTTTGGAAATTCCACCCCTAAAATAGGTAAAAACAAAATTCACGCAAGTGTAACCGAAGGCAAAAACCTAGCCTTAAGTAATGCCAACCAGAGAATAGAAACGCCTAATTAACTTTCTAATTTTTCAGGCGCCTAGAATTTCGATGGTGAATTAATTAAAATTGAAAAACGGCCTAACAGTGATAAATGGCCCCTCAATAAAGGCATTGACGTGAGGTCAGGTTATATTTGAATATAAATCACACAACACACAAATAGGTGCAAATGTGAGCAGTCACGCGAAGCATTCACTGCCGAGCTTGTTACATTGTGACTCACTCGCTAACGTCCTCTGTTTTATATGGATAATTGATTTTTCACGAAAACAAACGTAGATTATGGTAAATGTTGTCTAATACCTAGTTTTAATTTTAGTTTTTAGTTTTTCAGAGTGCAGAAATGTCTATTTTTTTTTTGTGCATGCTGTGTTCACATCAAGAAGATTTGACACTTTATATGAATATTGTTATGTTTTTTTAAGTGTGTGTGTTATCGTGTCACGTCAGGTTTGTGGACCAAATAAAAAAAAAAAAAAAAAAATTAAAAGTTATTTAAAGCTAAAACAACATGTCATTGTCCTAGTGTGACATTGTATGATGTAAGTGAAGTACATATTACATATTATTACAAAAGGACACTCGGACCTTGGGGAGTATTTCTCGAAAAAATTAGCAAAATGTGACTAAGTAGGTAACTCGGGGTCGTTGCTGGTGACTTTTATATTGACCATCAAATTATTTTTCTCGTAGTTGTTAAATTTAGTCTAGCTTTAATCTAAATAGATGTTGAAAATATTGATGGTAAAGACATTCTAATTTCGGTGATAGAGTATCATTAATGTATGTATGTATGTATTGCACAGATTTGGTAATAATAACACAAACACCGAATCGAGCACCACACCCAGAACCGCAGACTTATTTATGAAATTAAGTAGAAATAATTTAATTGTCCACGCTGGGAATCATACCCAAGTCCACTACACCAAGGGATCGTCAAATGACATTGAATTGATTGCTCTTTTTCTATATTCTTTGCCCTAGTTAGTTACATAGCCGACCAATCTTGACAATCTTTCGTTTGTAGAAGAGTCGTTGAGCAAAATTACAAGTCTATTTTAAATCACCATCGCCACAAATTATTATATATGTAACAGTTTCTGAGTAAAGTTATAACCGCATATTAGTTTAGTGCCCATGAATAGTTATTGAGGCATTTTAGGGCATAGTAGTCATTAGTCAACAAGTTAACTGTACATAAACTTCAGGGCCAATGATATAACGCAGGCAGTAATAACTACTCGTAGATGTATATATATTTGGCTTAATTTAAGGGTTCTGGCCAATAATACTAGTGAATTTTACCGTGTTTAAATCATAATACTCTTCAGCTTTATAAATTGGTATAACTACATGTAAAATTAATTTTCTTTTATATGTTTTGCAATCTTGTTATACCCAAGCTAATAGCTCCTCTTTATGGGTCAGCAGCTCGCAAAGTCTAAACCATAGATTGGAACATCGCTGTGCGCGCTCCGACCAGGGGGCCTATTTTACTACATATTTACAAACGTAGATGTCGTGTCTGAAGAACCAAAGAGATTGAACTAAAGCGACAAGGTCTCTGTGAGATGTTTTATTACGATTTCTTTGGCTCTTGAGACACAACTGAGGCAAGATATAGTACGTTTGTAATTAGTAGAATCAAGGTCTAAACCTCCCATTAGAGTAGAGAGACACAGTATACAAACACATAGTGCGCTATCTCCTGCGACTTGCCGTCCTCTGTTATTGTGTCAGTGAGCCCGAATGAAAACATGCGATTGTGAATGAGTCATGTCATGTCATCTACCTTCAGGTAGCTCGCTCACGTGCTGCCGTGTTTATCGGCCTCTATTAAAAGACAAGTTTATAAATTGGCTTTTGTATAAACACGTTGAATTTTTTTTGGTTAATATTTAATATCAAGTAAATTTTCTCAAATTGTTTGTATCTCGTGCTCTCAACTACTACTCTCTCTAATTTTGTTTTTCAGAATCTTGTTAAAATATACATTTTCTACTATTAACAGAGTTGATGGTTCATTCTTGTAGATACAAACCCATATTTCAACTAAATAGGCTCATCTAATTGTATGTTTGTTAGCCTATTTCCAATGTTCAAACTTATAACTCACAGTAATCGAAGGTGTTAAATAAGCAAGTAATCATTCTCGGTCTCATTAAGAAAATTCAATGGAGATACTCGACCGCTGTCAGTCTTATAATTTCGATAATTGAGATATCCTTTACCGATCTCTCCAAATAATCGGGTGCCCAAAAATCCGAAGCTGATCAATTAAACCAATACATATTTTAAGGGATTCCGATTAAACAAAGGCAATTCGATGCCGAATCTTATTAACCCTTCTCTGTACCATGATACCGCCAGTCTGTCTGAAATCGGCGACTGGTTAGCCATGAACCCGGCCCATCGGTGCAGCGACCTTCACTGTATAATCCAAGTTGAGTGCGGAAGCGGCGATGGAGCGCGTGTTCGTAGACGGCGCGGCGCGGTGAACGGGCTAGGCACGGGCTGTCACGGCCGATCGATATATCCCCGCCCTTGTTACGACTTCATCTGCGAAGCTTTGCCATTCCTCTGGCCAAACATGGGACTGCATGTTTGTACAAAGGTCATGAGATTTTAACATAAGATGTAAGGGATGTGCTCTATAGACTGCAGCGGTAGAACCTTGCCTCTGAACCACAAGGTCTCGGGTTCGATCCGCCATCACGTCAAGTTGGCAGGATCTTTTACGAGCTTTGGTTTTGGATATTTGTCTATACATATAAGTATCTATTATAAAATTCACGCTTATTCCATTCCGGTCATTGGAACCGATCAACCAATTGTGCCAAATGAGACCCTGCGTCCCCTCTACGCTACGGCCCTCAAAAAATGCGTGAATTCACCTAAGTTATACATATTGGCAAACAGCGATCTCGCTTTTCATTTCCGGATTAGCCAAAGTTGAGTCTCAAGTGTCTTATTAAAAGGAAGATATCAGAAGCACCCATAAACCAGCGAGCATGTAAGAGAGAGTGAGTGAGTGAAAAAAAGCGAGAGACATACGAGGGATAGCAAGTGGAAATCCCTAGTCTCTGCATACCCCACATGAAACAGGCGTGATAATATGTATGTATGTAAACAGCCTCATTCGTACTAATGCAACGAAGTATATAGTTATATTTATCTAAACAAACGGTAATCCTCTCGCATGACTCACGCGCCGGTAAATAGAGGTATTGTTCGGAGTTGCGACGATAGCTCGGAACTGAGGAACACACGTAGCGAGACTACTGACTGATTAATGTAGTATGTGGAAACACCAATTTTCTACGTTTATTTATATGTACATAAATAGTAAAAAGTTAATTGGAATATTGAAAAGTACTTTTATCGAGTCAATTTTGTATGTAACTTTAGGCTTCAAAGCACACACCTAGCAATGCCAAGAACAACATTTTGTGTTACCAGCACAGAAATAGGAATACTATAAGACATACATTATTCCTATTCTCGTGGCTACCAGTAGTGGACTAGGTAAAGATGACAAAGGTTGTGTCATATCATAGCACACACGCAGAAGGTAATTTAAAAAAATACATCAAATAAAGTGGTACCTAATAGGTTTGTTTATCACAAGCCATAACACTTGAACAGCGGCAGTATAGACACTTCGCCTGCGAAATTGAATTGGGTAATAAAGTAGCCATGTTTATCTTCTATCTAGGACCCGGGCGTGTTTATATGTGGGACGCGACGGGATCGCCCGCAGGATGTCTATAGATGCGGAATTTTGCGGTCTTATTGTTTTTTTCATAGAGTTAGTTTTTTTTTTTTTTTTTCCTTATTATGAAAAACCTGTAAAAAAAATAATTTAGAGCACACTATTTTACGTTTTTAGGCTTCGTTTGACAATTAAGTTTGTAAGTCTACTAAAGAATGAATTTTGTTTCTATGTCTAAGGTATTTTTGAGTTTTCGTGTAGGAATGAAGAGTGTCATAAAAAAGGGTTTGCGGTTAAAGCATGTCCCATCGAAAATATTTTTATGTAAAATGTTACCAGGACGAAACCACATGCTTGCACTGTCAAAAAGTTATCAGATCTCATGTAGAGCCAAGCTTTTAACATTCTAACTCTACATACCCTAACTTCACAAACTCTACACCGTAGTCAAATATGTGGCTTGGCCGTTTTCTTACGGGATCCTTTCATTTCTCATAAGGTTAATAATCATAATATGGTTTGTCATAAAGCCTTTCTCATATTTTTTTTTATCATAATATTTTATTCAAATAATATTTATTGTAATAATATTTGTGTAGTCATAATCATAGATTGTCATACAGATTTTTTTTATAAAATGGTTTATCATAATGGATTTGTCATAATTGTTATTGTCATAAACATAGTTTCTTTTTTATTTTGTTCATCTTTTATTTTGTTGATGACATTTGAAGACATTATGTAAAATTTGATTATACCTATTTCACACTAGCTGTCGCCCGCGGCTTCGCCCGCGTGAGTTACGCTTAGATGAAAAGTCTTTTTGTGTTCCAAACAGTTTCAGATGTTTCGGATCTTCGATTTTTATACGTCTACAGAAAATGCTCATCAGATTATTCAAGATTTGCTAAGGCTCCATTTCCATATATGTTATAGTGTAGCTGGTCTCTTGGAGTTATTCATCAGATGTTCCAGATCTTCAATTTTTATACGTCAGCAGAAAATGCTCATCAGGTTGAACGACTTTTGTTAAGGCACCATTTCCATATTTCTTATGGTTTAGCTGTTCTGTTATGGTTCTTCATCAGGTGTTCCAGTTTTCAAAATCAATTATAGCCTATATGTTGCCCAGGCTTAATTCATAATTCATTTATTTTTTGTCAGACATGAGTACATAAGGGTCTTAAAATTATAAAATACAGTTCTGCATGCTGCGCCATTTGGCATACAAAAATCAAAGATAAATTAGATTAAAAGGTAAGTAACTAATAGATCATGCATGTCAATAAAAATATTAAAAAATGTCACTTAAAACCATAAGATAAATTGAATTAAAATGTAAATTACAAATAAATCATGCATGTCAAATAAAATAAAAAATAAAATAATGGTATATAAAATTGTCAATTAAAATATTAAAAAGATTCAGTCTACTCAACAAACTTAAATATAAATAACAACACATAGAAGGTTAAATCAAAATTGGTCAGACAGGTATTCCTCTACGGAATAATACGACTTGTTTACCAAAAATTCAAATAGTAGGCGTTTAAAGTCACTTATTTCGTTGCAAGTTCTAATTTGTGGCGGTAGTTTGTTGTAGATTCTAGGTGCCATTGAATAGATACTGTTATGTAGAAAAACAGTTTTGGCAGATATCGGATAAAGTTTATCAGAGCGACGTTGACTTTCTACCCTTTTAAATAATCCTATGTTGTTTTTTACAAAGAGAGATACCTCGATAATATATAATGATGGAAAGGTAACTTTTTAAAATGTGGTTTACTCGATTCTTGTTTTTTTAGATTGCAAATTGCCCTAATGCACTTTTTTGCGATATTAGAACGTCATTACTTTTTGTGGCGTTGCCCCAGAAAATTATTCCGTCCCGGAGGGTAGAGGCCACGTAACCATGATAGGCCGTAATTAGTGCCGTTTGGTTAGCAATTTTAATAATAGCAATAATATAATTTAAATAATAGCTATACAACAAAAAAAGTTTCATTAAAATCCGTCCTGTATTTTTTGCGTGAAACGCGTACATACATACAGACAGACAGACAGACAGACAAGAAATTCCAAAAAAAATTTTTTGCTTTCTATTTATCTTATTAAGTGTCCCTCTATCCATTTTAGTCAAAAATACTAAATGTACAGACAAAATATTTTTACTGTTTTATTATATGTATAGATTAAGTTGACACAAAAACTAGTATAGGTTAGGGTGCGGCGGGGGTGGCCCTTGGGCCACCCCTTAGCCGCGAACATAAACAAAAAACAAAAACTTAACAAATCTTACCTTTTTTCTGAGTGCATCCTTACGTTATGAGTTCTCTTTTCTCTGTACATTATGAGTATTACTATTATGATTAAATTATATTATGATTATTTATGTTTATGATAATTTGTATTTATTACCAAACAATTATGTTAAAAAAAAATATTTAAAAAAATATTATTTTAATTTTAATTTATATTAATTATGATTATGTGAAAAAATATTATTTCGAACTATATTATTACAAATATTTTTATGACAATCATTAGAGACCCTTTTCTTACTACAACAAATATTTTAAACAAAATGTGTGAATAATTTTTTACTTTACGGCAATGTAATAATGTTCACGTCTGTATTCTGCGTACCTACTAACTTCTTTACTTTGTATTTTTGATATAAGTAGGTAGCAATTATTGTCTGCAATAAAAAATATTTATTTAATTTTTATTTATAATATTCGTAGAATGGTAGCGAAGGAGGAACTTGATAAAAAAGATAAGAAAGGATTTGAAAGTGTGAGTACGCAACATTATCAATAGTCCGAAAGGAAAATTTGGATTGGAGCTAATTTGGCGATGAGGGATTTAAGTTTCTTTTAGCATTCCTCCATTTTCTTCACATCTGGTAACCCTACCGGTCAGGGCGATCCTGCCCGAATCTTATCTGTTAAGCTAGACGAATGGAACTGCTGTTGACTTAGTTTGGGAGAAAACACTTTTTCACTGTTAAGTAGGCATAACTTCGCGATCGGCTATTTTGTTAAGAAAGGACTTTCAATATCGGAAACAAAATTATAAGGGTATATCGTAGAGTCATAATGGTGTCCCAATAGTTTTTCAATATTATTAATATTATAAAAACACACTATTGCAACGTTAGTAAACACAATGAATCGACACCACCCTGAAAGTTGGCTGACAACATTCGTGATCGAAATTGCAGGAATGTAGTTTTGAAAATTGATTGAAGCAGAGATCTTTATCTTTAAAAGACTATGAATGTGGAATAATACTCCGAAGTCAAGATGTTTATTCTATGAATACTTATGTACTAGCTATGCTCCATAGCTTCGCCCTTATACAAACACAGTAAGAATTATTCAAATACGTCTGATAGTTCCAGAGATTAGCGCTTACAAACTTTTCAGTTTTATTTCATTTACAAAGAAGTAGAAACCATAGACAGAAAAAAATATAATCATTCATTCAATTTTTTTTTCTTCTCACTCGATGGAAAAAAGAAAATCCTACAAAACATCTCAGATTAAAAACGGATAAGGAAAATAGCAATGAAGACGTCGGTATCGCCTACTCTCATGTGTGCAATTCTCGTAAACTATTGACTATTTAACTGGTGAGTCAGTAATAGCTGTCATAGTTCTGGGAATTCAACAATGAGCACAGAGTGGCACAGACGTTTTGTTTTATTAGGTTGTTAATACCTGCATTCCGAAACTTCTAATCGAAACACTTTATTTATGAAATCTAAAATTACCAAAAACAACTAAGTACAACTTATCATAATAAGTAGCCATCGGAACGGAATTAAAGCCTGAACTGTAAAACAAGTATGTAGGCAAAAGAAGTTCTATTTTAGTTTGCAAAATTCGACTCCCAATATTTATCCTATTAATATAGTATACCTAAATCAAAAATTACTTGATGACATGCAAAAATTACTAGATGACTAGAATATAATCTGGCTAGTCAAAGTATATTGTTTTAATTTAGGTTTTAAATCGTCATATAATTAATAAAGTAGATTAGTAAGTTGACGTTAGAAACCGCGATACTACGCCTCCAAAGCGCAAGTGGAGACGAGGCGGCGGCGGCGCGGCGCAACAAACTCCACTGCTAAATTCTATCCAAAGACTTTACTTTACAACGTATATGTCTTATAATTAAGGAATTATCTATGTGGACGAATATAAATTGCATAGTGCATACATACACCTACATTTCAAGTTAAATAAAAGCTTGTAATGACGCCCAGTCCTGGCTGCTAAGCTTCCTAGCATCACCCAGCTGGTGAAAACGTCATTACACAATAACGAGCGTGTTTCCCTCGCTAATGATCTCAACCGGTCGTCGGAAAACTCTAAACACAGCCTTTGCCCTTTTCTCGCGTGTTAATTGGTTTTCCAGTTCCTTGACGCCACCTAATGTTTAGTAATAAGGAATAGGGAATATTACGCAAAGCCCACGCAGGTGGCGTCAGCAGCACACGCAGTCAATAAAGCACCCGTTACAGTGGTGGAATTTCGGGAATCTGGATAGCCTTCCTCATTTTCTAAGTTTTTTTCAAATCGGATCGGTAAATTAGATTTAGGGATTAGCGCTTTCAAAAAAATAAGCAAACAACCCCTTCAGCTATGCCTATTTAGATTACATACAGCTATCATAGTGTCAGACAGAGACATTAGTGATCGATCACCTACAGGCGGCGCCTGCCGGCTGCGCGCGAGTCGCTTGCCTAATCGGTAATCACTAGTAATCTCGGGATAACTCGCTCGTAATCCATGTAATGGATACCTCATTTCTTGGAAACTGTACCGCAAGTATTCTTAGCAAATCGAAATGACTGTGATTTTTCGTTTCTATGCATGTGCAAATCATTAATTTTAAAATACTTAAAGTAGATAATCTACATAATAAAAAAATGCTCCTTTACAAAGGAAATTCGCTTATGTATTAAGGTGAAGAAAACACATTGTTTCATTTTATGCTCGTACTTTTAAGAGCATATAAAACAGTAATTACAGCCATCAATTCAAACACAGTCATAAAATAAGACTACAGTCGTTAAAAGTATCTTAACTTCCAAAACAAATGGCTGTAAAATCTGAGTTATATAATATACATTTGTATATGTGCAAAAATCCGAAAGGCATCATGCATGGCCATGACACCGAACGTTATTTTGAGTATCTTGTCCGCATTTTTGGCATAACTTTTAATCAACACATAGTGTCACCTGCTGTAGCATTACAGACTTAATTGGCATAACAGTCTTGGGGCATACTACGATTGTATGGAACATATACTTTATATAGGATAGTATATAATTTAGAACAAAGTCGCTTTCCGCTTTTGGAAGGATTTGATTAGGAAGGAGGCTAATAATTTGATGTAAAATATCAAACTGATGATATCAACGCAAAGAAGAAATTGATATATATGACCATCATTTTTCTTTCGAATATATTAATAGTCTAGTAACCACAGAATAATACTATTAGGTCCTAACCTGCCACTTAGTGAACCACCTAACAACTCCATAATTGAAGAGGCTTTCAGAAATGGCACATAGTTCGGATACACAATTATTGTCTATCCGAACTATGTGCCATTTCTGTGGCTATATAGCCATGCAATTCCCATGTGTACGCTGCTGGCAGGTCGGGCGGGGGGAGAGGTATGCCAGTGGGGGGAGGGGGGACATCGCCTGACGGACAGCATTCCGCGCGTGACTCAGCGGCAGCCATGTGGTAGCTAGCCGTCAGTGGACAGCGGATGACCAGAGAAATTACTAAATCGATATTAGGAACAAAAAACAATGGCTACCGATGATATCAGTTAGAAAACTATTAGAAACTAACTATGAATTCACTCGAGGCTTCGACGTCCGAGATTGAGATGAAAAGAAGCCTACATCCTACATGACTTAAATTGGCACTATATCTAGCTCATACTGTACTAGAATAGAATTCGAAATTCGCTCAACGATCGAAACTTGAAGGATAGCAAAAAAGATCTCTTTCGCCAAATGTCCCTTCGTATATTCTTTTTGTTATTCAATATTTTACTTTAACACCCTTTTAACTATGCGAAACACTCACATATATTCAATCGCTTTTGCAGGATTAAGTAGAGACATCAATCAAGGTCAATGTAGAGACACGTGGAAATACCTACCTAGAATAATATTAGAATTAAAATGTTTCCTCCTTAACCTTAAAAAAATTATTAGTAACCGTACGAAAATACTTACAAGGACCAAGAGTCGCGTTACCAATTTGGCACGGTCTGCAAATTACAGGCAACAACCGGAGGGCGAGGTATTAATTAGAACCTTCCAATTAAGCTGTTCTCAGGACGTAAATTTATCGGGTTTTTCGCTTTGATCTAAACCTGGAGGAATAATTAAATAGTTACAGTACAGATACTGTATCACGCCTTTATCCCTTACGGGGTAGACAGAGCCGAGAGACGTGAGAGTTGAAGGCTACGTTTAGTAGAATGGAGATTTAGAATTTTAGATATAGTGACAGGTGGCCAGGCCATAGTTTAAAGCTCTTGAATGACTGTTACAATCTGCGCAGGAAAAGAAGCAGCTGACACATTCCATGGTTTTTCTTCACCCTGCACACATGGATGAAGATAGGCCTTTCAGATTCAATAACTCTGAAGCCACTTACTAACTTAAATAAGACTAAAAATGTGTGTTAAGTGCCAGTAACCTACAATGTGCGGTCAATGGTGTCCGGCGGGCATCTCGCTGTCTCCCTCGGAATGTCTTATCTATCGCCCATCTACACCACTTTGCGAGCTCATCTAGTCTATGGAATGTAATATCTTCTGCCAATCTACATCATCTAGTGGCTGTCGCCTACTAAGCTACTTTTAAACGATGCCAAACCATTTGCGAATTCGGAACACTTATAATGAAAGTAAAATTTGGTATTTTACTTTCATTGTTAGTGATTTATTTCTCTTTCAAAAAGCTTGATAAATGATTATGCCGAAAAGCTTTTAACTCAGATATATTGTCACTGTGGATGTTTATCTATATATGTATATGTTATAAAATATAGTATCGTTGAGTCAGTATCCTATAACACAAGTCTCGAACTTACTTTGGGGCTAGCTAACTCAATCTGTGTGATTTGTCCGTATATATTTATTTATTATTTATTTATTATTATTATTATTGTCACTACATTCGTGCTAATGTATGACTGAAGATGTAAAAAATTAGAATGTGTTTTAAAATCTTATACGGTAATGTTATCCATTGAAAATATGATTTAAAACGCTATGTTATTTAGATATTTAAATACTAATTGGCACTACAAGTTTGTATGAAAGTACGTACTATGTCTGAATGTTTTAAGCTAAGCTCTTATGACCCCCAGACCGATTATCTTAAACAATAGAAAATAAAACTCAAAAATGCAAATATTTCGGCAATCAACAACAACGCAATAAAAACGCATCAGACGAGTTTAAATAAAGATAAAAAGACACGTTTTTGAGAATTATTCCACATGACTCATTCCTGCGCAAATTGCGAAATATGACAATAAAATATGGAGAATATTCCAAAATGTTAAAATAGACACATTTATTTGCACACTGTTGTTTGACGAGCTCTTGTGTCCACAGTCCACTCCTTGGATTTACGACCGTGGGAGCCTCCTTTAGTAGGCCACGTGCCACTCACATATTTAACTTAAAACTATGCCATTCGTGGGTCATACCTGGAGAAGGTAACATGAAACTATGAACTAATATCTTCTATGCTTTCGACTTGTAACCCACTATCCCACAAATTCGCAAGTTTGGATGTGTGAGTGCGGGAATACTCCTTAATCGCGCCTTAACTAAACTGATTATGGTAGCTTTTGCCCGCGGCTTCGCCCGCGTAATTATACATCAGAGCCTTCCTCATGAAGCTCACCTGGTCCATTAGTAAAAACCGAATGAAAATCCTTTCAGTACTTTATGAGTTTATCGCGAACAGACAAACAGATGCGGCGGGGGACTTTCTCTTTCTCATTTGAGCGTTTTCCCGGTTACATCCTCAGCATACGCGTCGGAGGTAGCTAAGAGTCCGCTTTCCTACTTTTTCTTCTTTTCGGCATCCTTAATTGTGATTACTGTAGATGGAGATTAATTGTATCATCACAGATAATATAATACTGGCAATAATGTCATCAAAGCCACTTTATTCATAAAAATGACCACAACTCGACCGGGGTTTTCCTTTGGCGCCACAGATTATATCGTCCAAAGTTCACAGTATAACGGCTGATTCAGATCAGGAAAACCCGCCCAAAGCCTACTGTGACTGTGACGTCATTGTCCACCTTTCGATTTTAATGGGTTAGTTTTGATGAATCATTGTGTTTACAGAATTTCCGCAGATGCATATAAACTAAATACATACTAATATTATAAATGCGAATGTTTGGATGTGAGTTTGTGAGTTTGTGAATTTGTGAGGATGTTTGTTACTCAATCACGCAAAATCTACTGGACGGATTTCGATGAAATTTGGTACAGAGGTAGATAAGGACCTGCAATAGCACATAGGCTACTTTTTATCCCGGGAAAAAGCACTGTTCCCGTGGGAAATTCACGCGGGCGAAGCCGCGGGCAAAAGCTAGTACATAATAAAGATAAACAGATGTTGTCTTAACTTGTCTGAGATTTATTAACTTTTATAATATTTTGAACATATTGCAGATATTTATGCAACCGTTGTATAATGGATGGGGGTCCTTAAAACACGAATGTCAGTTTATCAGTGATAATAGTATGACATGAGTGTTTGAATTTACATATAATATAATCCGTTTATATTCAACTTCTATGATGTATAATTACTATGCTAGTACATAATTTACAAAATATTGCAGATTATTTGAATACCTAATTAAAGGCATTTTGCGAAAATTCTAGGGATACTGCAGAAACATTACGAATCTCTATGCAGCAGGAATAATGTCGAATTCAGAAAGAAGGTTGGTGGTGGTGACTCTACAAACTTACCAGCTATTGTGGCAGCGAAGAAGCCGCTCAGCGCGAGGATACAGGCGGGCCACGCCACGCCACTTCTCCTGCAACAAGCAAAACATAAAATTAAATAAAATTGATTTATTTCGGACCGCTGAAACAACGAATGTCAACCACAAAATAATTTGACACGCTCCATTATATTGAGTTCCTATCCATCTCCATTATTAATTAAATTAAGAAATACTGAGGGAATTAGGAGGCTTTTGCCCAGCAGTGGGACAAAAATAGCTAGAAAAAATCTCCAGTATTAGTTTTTCATGGAGAGGATGGGAGAGGATCGCGCAGCTAAAAGAGTGTATAAGAGACGACGAAGCGGGAAACGACCTGTCGGCCGGAACAGATACCGCTGGAGGGATGAGGTTCTAAAAGATCTGAAGGCCCTCCAAAGAGCCGACTGGCAGGAAGTGGCGCAGAACAGGAAGGAGTAGAAGCTTCTAGTATCGGAGGCCAAGATCCTCTTTGGGTCGTCAAGCCATCGAAGTAAGTAGGTATTAGTTTTTAGTGTTCCGTCCCATTTGCTGACTGTCAAACCGAACGTGCAAATAAATTTTCAATCATTTCCAATTTTCGGGTCTGAGCGAGCGGTCGCGTCGGAAACGGATTCGTTTCAATAAGAACCGTGTCACAGCAATTCGTCATCATCTGATATCGACCACCAAAGATGGGCAAATCGCCCAAACCGGGCAATAACTGGACTAATACAAAACGTCACTGAACTCTAAATAAAGCAAAAAGAAATCCCAGTCAGACGAGAACGCCTGTCGCTGACAAAATAAAAACGCTTGCGTGTACAATGCGTAATCGAAGATTTAAATTCACAGTAGCAAAGAAATGTACGTAAATTACGTATGCTGTTTTAATGGTTTTTCGATATTGAGACACGATTATGAATACTGAATCAAAACCCTAGTATGGTGTCTACAAGTGTATCAATCAAGACGACAAAATCTTCGACATTCTTCACTATTGTGTGGTCCAGTTATGGCCCGGCGTTTGCCCATAACTCCATCGGCCGCTTATTTTCCAATCGACCCGAATAGGATAATCGGCGGCCATCGGCCATTGTGGGTTCCGTGTGAAAGCTGATAGCGATAATGTACACTCTTTGCCAATCACAATAGTAAGTGATCGGGTCGACACATCCGTCGGGTGAAAATTGACACGTTAATAGTACAAACAAAGCGCTGAGGAAACAGAAATAAAGTGCTCTATATTTTAAATATGTTACTGAAAAACAAATAGAGAGATAATTGATTTTCATTTGTCCAGTTAGTTTTTACTTGCTTTGTTATTTGTAATGAAAGTTAGTTATACTAAACAAAATTAATCTAATTTGGCTCTTTCGACTTTTTCAAATACAGTATATTATCATTCGTGCTTCGGAAGGTACGTTAAGCCATTGTTGGTTTGGTTGGCCGGCTGTAATTCAATTCAATTTCTTTATTTCAGACAAACATCCTAATTAATAAACACCGTAATCTTGCTATAAAAATTATAGAGAGCAAACTTTAAAAGATTATGTGGTAACTTTTATCCCAAAATTCGCACGAGAGTGCAGCCACGGGCGTAACTAGTAATCAACTAAATATAAAAAACTACGCTTGTCTTCTATACTATCCATGATCTGAGTTCCCGGAGGTCCCCAAGAGAATTACGCCGGACAGTTTGATCGTTACGAATTAGTTTGAGCTATAAGACCTGTCATTGGTATAACCACTAGTTACAAGTTATGGCAGACAAGTGACTAGTTAACTCGTCAAATCTCTTTTGACCGTGTGTAGTGTGTAGCGCCCGGGAGAAATTGCAGAGTCGATTAGCTCATGAATTTTCATTTGAAATTAAAGCTCGTCGGTTTTTCTAATTTAAAGTGACATATTGATGTGCTATTATTTATGTTTGTAGAAAGATATATATACAAGAGGCATAGACTTATTAGTTGGTCTCCCCTTGACATGAGCTTTATAAAATAAATAAATCCAATTTAGGTTCGAATTTGAATGTTTAATTTTTACGTATTGCTTTGCTGCATACGATATAGGTACACTTATTTTAGTGCGTACCCCGTAGCGTGAAAGCTGGAGAGGTACTTAACTGGCTTTATTAATTACTATTTAAGCCTCTGCCCTCTAAAGCATATTATACTTTATTTTAACATATAAAGAAATATGAAAATTACAACAAATGAACTTAGTAACTACCCTAATTAACCAGAACTACCCCGCATTTTGTAGGGTTTAATGAATCACTGTACATTCAGCTCGCTCGAGTAGCAATTAGTGCGGTAATTGGCATTTCATGGGAGTAATAACACGTTATTGTGCTCCGTATGTATCGCAGACGACAAATACATTATGTAAGCTAAATATTCTCAACAATTTTGGTGCTTCTTTATACAGAGCGACAGATTGCCACCAACTTATGCAGAGAAGTTATTTTTATAGCATAAATGAGCACTAAGAAAGGAATTTTATATATTTCACCCCTAAGGGGATAGAATGAGTATAAAACGAATTCATACGGTCGAAACTGTGGGCAAATTATACATCTTAAATATACCTTCCCCGAAATGACTTACTATTGTTGACACTCAGTTTACACACGCTCGATAGAGCGGAGTTGTGTTTACTAGCTTATCAAAACAAAGCCTGAAACAATGGGCAGGATGTTTGTGCGACGACAGTGGCGACGCCGCGGCGGGTAACTAAAACAATTTCCACCTGTCAGTGTTGCTAGCCGATGCCGATATGAATTCGCAAAATCTATTTAGCTACATATTTGTTTATTTTTTGTGTCAGTTTGAACAACGACCTACGAGCACAACATATTAAAGTCCACACAAGAGACAAGTTCGGAATCGTCTTTATCAATAGCAAAACCCACGCGGACGAAGTCGCGAGCAAGATCTAGTCAATAAAATATATAAACTCAAGTTGGCCAGACCTTGAGTCCAATCGAGTGTACGGTATATGATGGATGGATAGCATGCACAAACACTGACATGGGACACTGGTTCGGTTCCGAGAAATATTGCCTTTCACTCACACCGCTCAGCTTACCATTGTCTGCGACGGCTTGCTACACTAGCGACCTGCTCTGGCTCTACCATAGCTATATGATTCACTATCACTACAAATACACCCGAAAATAAAAGTCTATCGTAGCGCCGCTTTTGTCTGTCTGTTCGCGATTAAATAAAAAACGACTAAAGCTTCATGTTGTTTTCACCAATAGACGGGATAGCTCATTAAGAAGGTTTTGGTCTATAATTCACACTAAAGAAGCTGCGGGCAAAAGCTTTTAACATAATAAGACTAGACATGGCATCTGCTTCATCTGCATGGGAGCCATTAGTATCACATACCATTTTAAAGTTCCCACTGCTGGGGTCCTTGCGTTCCTTTTATGAATGGGGAAGCAGGATGTGCCACGGCTCACGCGGGCACAATGCTGTTTTGTGGGCTTTAACGACTGCGAATATAGCCGGGACCTTCCGAAACTCGGAGGAACTCGAAATAATACACTTTTAGTCACATATTCCATAATCGACCACATAAAAAAGAAAAATTCCAGAAACCATAAATCACACAATAAGGTACACACTTGTATGTACGGAATCGTTAGTGCTCGAGTTATACTCTCTCTTGACCTGGATTGTTACTTTTAATACCCATATAAAGTAGCAGTTATTCCATTAATTTTATCACATTACGAGTAATTTGATATCCTGCCATTAGGCTGTGAGCCGTGACAACGGTCCAAGCAGGCCAAATGGCCGGGCTGTCAATACGAGAGCACTGGGGTGCGTTGACCCAGTGCTAAAAACTTAATTGTTTATCTTGACAGTTCAGGGTTGCCAAATTTGGGAAAATTTCAACTTTTTTTTCTCTTTTTGTGGTATCAATCGAGAAAATGTGAAAAATTGCACAAATACACATCAATAGTAGAGCAAACCACTGTTTTTAAGGTGAAAGTAATTTTTGAATCCAGAGTAGAGCAAGGGAATCTAGGGTTAAATCCCGGGCGAGGATTTCAAACTACATCACTCGAGTTTAAAATAATGTTGCTCTCGACGTGGGGCGATAACTTCGACGATCTGGTTTAGCAAAACTCTACTGTTGCGCCGCCTCTTGTCCACTTGCGCTTTGGAGGCGGTAGTAAACTTAGTAATTTATTAGTAAATTTTAACGTCAACTACCACCTACTGACATGGACACTCACCAAAAAAGAAAGAAAGAAGTTGGAAGCATTTGAGATGTGGTGTTGACGTAGATTAGAAAGGATTAGTTGGACAGAAAGAATAACAAATGAGGAGGTCTTAAATAGAATAGGAGAAAAAAGAAGCATTATTAAAACTATTGAAAGCAGAAGAGGGAAAATGTTAGGGCACCTGATACGACACGATGACTTCATTAGAAACATTATAGAAGGAAAAGTAAAAGGAAGAAGGGGCCCAGGAAGGCCAAGACAAGGCTACATGAGGCAAATAAAGGAAAAAGTGAACGTCGGGTCGTATCAAGAAGTAAAACTGTTGGCAATGGAGAGAGAAAAATGGAAGGAACTCCACCGACAAGAGCCTCGCTCTTAAATTTAATGATGATGATGAACGTCAACTATTCTAGTTTATCAAGTTTATGACGATTATTACCTATTTAAATAAAAGGAAATTGACTTTAAAGAGCTATTTTAGAAGTGGTACACCCCTGTTTAAAGGTGGTACACAAAATTCTCCTCAAATCCGTCTGGGCATATCTGAAAAATTCCATCAACTGGCAGCCCTAGATAGCGGTGCGGTGGCGCCTCCGGGACGGGGCTGGAATGCGGGCCCAATCACTTTTTTACGATTCCACAATGCGATCGAATTAGAATTGCTGGTTTTTGCCCGACACCGACACCGGGCCGCAACGACCAGTTTGTTCACCTAAAGCGAGAAACAAACATTTTACTCGTATGCCTAAGTAGTCCAACTGGGGCAAAGACCTGAAAATGTAATTGTTACATTCGATGGCACAGTCGTTTCATATTCGTACCTGCTATTCCATTGCGACTAATGAAAAAATAGATAAAATACCTCATGCAATCGACTAATGATTGTATTATTCCAGCCCACTCAAACTCTACCAATACCAACTTGGTTTCAACTTGGTTTCAATTATAATTGACACCTTGTGACCCCTCGTAGTGTAGCTGGGTGTAGCTGACTACGCGTGTGGTCAAATGGTGAATCTCAAGAAAGAAAAACTATTTTGCATTTACCATGAGGCTCGAAATAATGCGTGTGACCTCATAGTGAATCGAATTTTACTTCTCATAATGTTTACTTCACATTACGTTCTTTATGTAAGTAGTTCTTCAAAAGCCGCACAGAAGTTAATCAAATAATAAATCATGTATTTTCTATCCTACAGGTAAAAAAAAATAAAGAAACTTTTGAAAATAAAGAAAGACAGACTAAATATCTAGACTTGTAAACATCCCTGTGTTTGCAGCACGTATGTTCAAACATCGAAAACTAAAATATAATATTTTATGCATGAAAACACAAAACGGTACAAATATTGACTCGTGAGTCTCGCGACTCCGCAGATAGGAATGTGTCGATCAAACACATATACATGCACGCGGAGACTCGTGAGCCAAAATTGTTATAATCCTTTTAGAAGGATAAGCGAGGATGTTCAGTTAACTTCAGTTGCCTAGCATAGACCTCTGTGCCCCGGTAATAGGAATGAATTTAGGTAGGCAACTGATGTACTGTTGGCTATATTCGAAAATATTCTTCGAGTGAACGTCCAATTAAGACGCAAACTAATTGGAGATAGCACAGAACATTATTTCGGGCTTATGGGTTTAATTAAATTTACATACAAGTAAATCACATACATAGGTATATATCTCAGACATCGGGGCACTATGTCTACGTAATATTAAATTAATAGCTTTACACAGTTGTTCGCAAGATTGAAATGATAACACGTAGTAGAGTAATAAATAAGCACTTGAACATGGTAAATGGATTTTCCTTCACTTCGGGGTTTTTTCGATAATAATTGTTTAACTGTAGTCACAATGGCCAATGAGGCGTTATTGGAGGATTAATACGCAAAAATAAATAAATAAATGGCCTGAGATCCAACATCAATATTTGAAAAGTGGGATCCAAAGTGGGACTCATCAAAAAAGAAAATCCTACTTATTGATGTAAAATTAAAATATTCGATTTTTGGCGCCATATTTTCCATCAACGAAGAGCCTAAATAACTAAGGCCCTAAATAATAACTTTTACTGCACCAATCGGCGGCGCCCTTACTCTACTTCTGGCCGAAGTAGAAATTAACGGATATTCTTCTAAGTTAAATCCTATTAATAGAAATTAACAATAGAACTATACGGGAATAATCAATTGTTTGCCCTATAAGTACACAAAATCAGACTGAGCAATAAATTGTTCGGACCAAACCGGTCCATCTTCCGACGTCGAAAAGAAGTGCAATCTCCAATCACAGACATTTATCATCAACATTGTAAGTTTCCGACAAATTGATTTAGCGAGCAACTGTGGCGATGTAAAAATTCAACATATATCTGTTTCTTGTTTTAACTGATTGTATCCTATTATCGATATCATAAACGCGAAAGTTTATAAATTTTCTTGTATGCTCTACCTTCACGCAAAATGTTCAGAGAGTCGGTCTGGCAAAATATGACTTGTCTTGCTATTTTCTGCCTAGGCAACCTTCACATGTACCTTCATCTGTGCCAAAATTATTTTGATCTTGATAGAGAACTACGAAATTAAATTAATAAAACAAATTCATATAATAGTAGCGATGCCATCAGCAGTTTTTGGGTTAATGGCAATTAAGAAACCGCCTTAGATTTACAATTGTAGTATGTAGGATGAAAAATAGCTAATAAAAAATATTAGCAACAGCATCCGAGTTTCTATTTAAAAGTCGGTTAAACAAACCATAACGTCACACTCACACGTGCATTATCTTGTCAAAACAGATATTAATTGAGACGAAAATAAACCGAATATTTAATAATTTGACGTCATTCATTGTTCGGCTATCGAAGAAGAACAAAAAACAGGTGCGTCGATCGCGTGTACATATAATACCTATTTGTCTTGTTGTCGATATGTCGAGTCACAAATCACACTAATTAGTAATCAAAAATAAGAGTTTTTGAAGTGTGGTATACAGTGGTGCAGCATGTTGCCTTTTCACTTCCTACTTACATGAAATGAGTTTTTGGCAATGTTTATGGACTAGTTTTGCTACTTCTCTTCTCCATTTCGCACATTAGCTGATAAATCATCAACTAGTGCGCAAGTTACCTCACGATGTTTTCTTCACGAGGTCAAAGGTTTTTAAAAGTACAACGTATAAATATAATTAGTGCCTAAAACTCCTACGACCACAAGCAATCTTCTCGAACACTGCTTTACTGCGCTGCGCCCAATGTACAGTCGGGAGCAGATAAATATGACCATCCTGAGATAGGATTCGGTGAGGTAGTAGGGTCAGTTTTGTCTGCCCCCAACTTACACATTATATCTGCCTAATAATAATTCGAAAGAAACCTACGCCAACTTTCTCTGCCATGGCAATCCAGTTCTTGCCAGCTATTTTTTTTACTCAGTCCTACCTACGACGACACATTTTAAAAGATTTTAAATTGCCCGCTTGATAAGACAGTAGTTCTACGCTAATGATGCGGGCTGTAATGAGTTAGTTTGTCGAAGCATGCTTCATTACCCCTGCAATGACACGCGGAATGGAGACGAGCAAAAAGGCAGGGTAATGATGGAGGATGGAGGATTATGAGGTCGTGTACTGGCTTTGTACATAGGTATCTATTCAGCTGCTTCTCTTCCCGCACAGATTATGAAAGTCAGTCAAAGGAGAGGGCTTTAAACTGGAGATTCCGTTTATCTAGCAACCCGTCAATATATCTGAATCTAAATTCCACCAATAATATCCTTATGTGATAAAGGGGTGATACTGAATCAATTTATATAAATGTGTATTTAATACTGTACTCTACCAACACCCTTGCTACTTTTTTCTATTCCTTTATGTTGATTTACCTTTAACATTAAAGGTAAAAGAACTTCTACTGAATATATAAAGTAATTAGGCAAATGCATCCTCAAATTATCTGTGCTCTTAACAAGGACACCTTTGATTAAAAATTCATTGAAATATGAACATGCGGGTGTTATTTTTTCGAACTTAGCGTATACTAAGATATGAACGATAGCGCACGGAAACAACAGACATCATTTCAATGCTAAATTAGTTACATGAATAGAAATAATAGTAAGTGAACCAGTAGCAGAGGACAGGATTCGAAACTGCGCAATACCTTAACCGTTTGGACACCCAGCTGTGGGTGAGGTGCACAAAGGAGCCAGGTCACGAGATTTTCCACTTTTATTGACACAGGTGTTTCTTTGAACTGTCAATATTTTTACACATTTACCGTCTCAAGTGTTTCCTTGTGTTGTTAGAAATGATGCAATTTTTTACACATTTCTTAATCACTTTGTCTTACTACTAGATTTCAGAGTCGCCAGCCTAGATAGCCATAGCCACTTTTTTAAATACTATTAGTTTTGTATAAGTAATGCAGCGAAAACTGGTGTTCAAAATTATTTATTTCAATAATCAGTTATGTGATCTATGATAGCAATTGATCAATTTATTGTCAAGTGAATCATTTCCGATTTTAATAAATTTTCTTTAACTACCTCATTACACTTCTAAAATTCAAACAAATAAAAATGATGAATCAATAGTCGCTGAGGACAGGATTCGAACCTGCGCGGGAAGAACCCATTGGATTTCGAGTCCAACTCCTTAACCACTCGGACACCTCAGCTGTGCACGTACCAGTCAATATAAAGGCCAAGTCATAAAATTTGGAATTTTTATTGACACAACTGTTTCTTCTGACTGGTGGATTTTAACCGTAATAATCAGAACAACTCAATTAGAAAAGCCGGATTACCTATAAGTATAATACTAATGTTAATACAGCTGAATAGATCGTTAGGTTAAGAAAATGTTTGCATTAGAGAATCTCATTTTATTGAAAAAAATTAATTCCAAACTTTTATTACCACATAAGCACTCTATAAATTCAAAATAATTACTTAGTTATATTTTGTAAAAAGGTTTTATATGTATATTGAAATAGTAAAAAAAGCTACTGTTTACAACATTCTTCTAGCATTTGTTAAAGATATATATAAAATTTGCAAAAACATGTGTTGTACAATTTTGTGGTGTTCTAAAGAAAACTTAGCAAATCAAAATGCTACGTCCTACCCATCATTAATCTCTCTATTGTTAATGACATATACCAACTACGAACTCTAACATAATAAAGCCTAAAGTGCACGTGCTCTATCATCCAAAAATGGCTCCAGCGCCAAGGCTGGCGATCCAAACAATGTTGAGTCAGCGCAGAGGCACGCCGGATGATCGCATGCGCTTCTTTTGCCACTTTTTACTCCGGATTCAAGTCAAACTAGTTCTCCTCAGGGCTGGGCCTAAGCCCATGTGTTGTTTCAAATAGTAACGAGTACATTTTTTATTGATGATCTCCTAAACAGGTCACTAGGTAATTTTTTTACAATAAATTCTTGGCTCTACGCGCAATACTACTGTATTTCGGCGATACTCGCAACTTAGCGGTAATATTTTTATGTATTACTAAAACATTTTTTTTAAATTAAACTACAACAACGCTCGTCTATGTATCGTTTATTCGGGTAAAGTCCAACGAAGAAACCTCGCTTGATGAGTTTTCATTTCCGTCGTGTGGTGTTAAGGCATACGCGATTTTATAATGTTGAAATAGGCTCTTGGTATATTAGTTCGTTGGCTCTGGGCTATATGTAGCCTGTCATACTTATTAATTTATTAATATCTATGGACTCTATCCGATTAATAACGTCTTACGTAGTGGCAACCCTAGAACCAACGCTCACGATCACGAGTGGACGTAGACTCATCACATAATACGTATAACGCGCTTATTTATTTAACCTTTATTGTACAAACACAATGTATGGCACAATAGGTGGACTTAATGCAGAAGCATTATCTAACAGTCGACCTTTGGGGTAAACAGAGAACTTAAGTGGGTCTAATAAAGGGATTGTTGGAGACGAGACGGGGGGGAGACAAAATAAGAGTAACATAAAATATATAATACATAGTAATACATATATATATAGCTAATATGACATATAAGAATATCATTACATATAATATAAATAAATAATACCATAAATAAATACATACATAGAATACTACTGAAAAATAAAATAGTTAGGCAGCGAGGGAACTAGTCTTGCGCAAGTAGGTGCCTGAACACCCGGGCTTTGAAACAATCACGGCTCGGGGCAGTTTTGATGGAGTCAGGGAGCGCGTTCCAGAGTCTGGTTGCCGTAACAGCGAAAGAGTTGGAATAAAAACCGGTACGGTGAAAAGGAATAGCGAGAGTGAGTTTATTGGAAGAACGAAGGTCACGATGATGAGTAGAAGATAGCAATTTAAAGTCAGATTTTAAATAGTTGGGGGACAGAGGATTATTGAGCACATTATAAAGCTGACAAAGAATATGAAGATTCCTGCGTTGACGAATTGGGAGCCATTTAAGCTGAGACCGATATTCCGAAACATGATCGTATTTACGGAGACAAAAGATAAATCTAATGCAGTTGTTAAGTAGACGATCCAGTTTATTGAGATGTTCCTCAGTTAAGTCCAGATAACACACATCAGCGTAATCAATGATCGGGATCACAAGCGACTGTACCAACATAGTTTTAGTTTTTATGGGCAAGAAGTGTTTTAAACGCTGTAAGTAGTGGAGAGTGGCAAAAACCTTTCGGCTGACTTCGACCATGTGATTATTCCAGCTAAGTGTGGAGTCAATATAGAGGCCAAGATTTTTTACTACGGGACTAAATGGGATCGCGGTACCGTCATAGACAACTGATTGTATGGTGTTAAGGTCTACTCTATTAGTTTGAATTTTACTACCTACCAGTATAGCTTGACATTTATTAGGGTTCACTCGGACCCCGAAATTTTTAGACCATTCAGAAATACTAGTCAGGTTATTATTAATTAGAGAAATGGCAGTATCAATCTCGTCTACATTAGTTTGTGTATAAAGCTGCAGATCGTCAGCATAAAGATGAAAAGAGCATGATAAATGGTGAGAGAGGATATTTATGAAAATTGAAAATAAGATAGGGGATAAGATACCACCCTGCGGTACACCAGCTAACAAATCGCACCAATCAGAGGAATCCTGACGATTACGAATCTGCTGCCGACGTCCACGAAGATAGCTAGCGAACCAAGCGATAACTGAGGATGAGACATTGCATCGGGAAAGAATAGCTAGTAGGATATCGATATTGACAGTATTGAATGCATTGCTGAAGTCAATTAAAACCAAGATGGTAACTTTAGTATTTTCCATACCCGCTCTTATATCATCAGTGACTCTAAGCAAAGCAGTTGTAGTGCTATGACCAGGCCTAAAACCTGACTGAAATGAATTCAGGAGATCATGATCAAGCATATGCTTCGAGAACTGGCTGAAGACAGAAGCCTCAAGAATTTTAGAGAGGTAAGTTAGAATGGAAATTGGGCGGATGTCATTAAACCGGATAGGGTCGGGTATTTTAGGAAGAGGACGAATAAAAGCATCAAGCCAAGAAGATGGAAAAAGATGGTCAGAGAGACTGCAATTGATTAGGTGCGTTATAATGGGAAGAATAGAGGGGAGGATAGAAGTTAACATTTTACGACTGATTTGATCCGGGCCAGTGGAATTCGAGGTTATCGATTGGATGGTCTTACAAATATCATCCTCAGTGACCGTAGTAAAATCGAAAGTCGTACCATCAGGGACAGGCAAGCCAAGAATAAAAGAAATGGTTGAATTTTTGGTATTGTCATCAAGAAGCGGTACGGAAGTAAAATTCTTGTTGAGATCATTTAAAGAGAAAGGCAACTCGAGTGTATTTCTCTGGTCTTTACCTATACCCTGAGAATTAAGAAATTTCCAGAGATTTGCTGGTGAGGCGTTAACCATATTATCCGAGAAGTACTGACGTTTCGCATTTCTGCACATTTGATTGCAGCGATTTCTTGCAGCCTTATACAACAACCAGTTTTCATCGCGCTTGTTGCTAGGGCTCTGAGATGAATATGTAAATATTAGCTCATCAGCGAATGCAATTCACACCTTGTCCAGTGCTGGTTTCTAATTGACGCGACGATATTAATATTAACTATGTCTCTACCCTGAGAATTCAGAGTGTCCGTGTCAATATATCTAGTTTATTTTCAGAAATAATTTCCTCCTAGCACACCCAGAGCCGTACTCGGTATGCCTGGACATGTACTATTAGTGGGAAGTGCGGGAACAATTTATAAGGGAGATAATGACCAGGGCCGGACTGGGCTCGCCTAGTTTTTGCAGTTGGTAATGAAGTCACGTAGCGTGTAAAACATGAAGGCATTCGGCCGGGTTTATGTTGGACTTTTATGTAACTATCGACGATGGGATGGTTAGTACCACGGGTTAGTACTGTAAGTACCTCTGCTCTCGTGGGAGTTTTGATATAAAAAGTACCCTATGTGATACCGATTTTTTATTTTTCACTCAACTCGCGTAACAAAGCTTCCTAATTCTTCCAGTAAGTACATTTTCTTATCTTCTTGAAACGGAGGGGGTAATGATTAATCTCTCGAGATCACTTCTCACACAAATATCACTTATACTATCGAATTATTATATAAATACAACAATACGAATATTTTTAAATGTATAAAATTATCACGTAAAATTTTCGCAACAAACATATTTTTTTGCCCTCCAAATTCAAGTCACAACTTTGACTGTCAACAGATTTAATAAACTGAGTAGTGAAACCAATTTCTCTGTTTGTTTCAGTAGATAACAGTCTAATCTTTTAATTGACAACCATAGACGTCACAAAAAATGGATATTTATGTGCAAATAATTTTTTTTTCTATTACACGTTTTTTGGGTCGAAAACGACCCGCTCTGGGCATATATGGGTTAAAAAAACTATTTAGAATAACAAACTAGATGATTGGACAGGTCCTTAATTTATCAATACTTATAATATAAGTACTTAAGATAATATATGTATCTTGGGATAGCTTTTTTCTGCTCCGTCATGAAATCCCTATCACTTATCGTCTTCAAGTCTTAGATGTTTTAGCTAAATGAGATCTAGAAGATAATGCGAATGGCTGGCTTTATTCGGATTGCAAACACTGTAGGATTGCGGCGAGATGATATCGCATACAGTATTTACGTAACCGGGCGTCCTATATGCGCGATAGAACGCTGCGCGATGCGATGCTCTGTTACAAGGCAATATTACACGCCACAACGCCGACAACAAAAGACACAAGGTTGTACTATAATACATATGTATATACATTTGATATTAAACATATCGCGTCACGACACACGCCGCGCTGCCTTGCTACTTTTGACGCTCACTTAGGACAAAGGGATTTCTCTGCTTCGAGAGTAAATACTCTATGCGAATCGAAAGGATTTTACTATTTGCACGTCAAATTACCCTCCAAGGACACTTATGTGGCAGTAATAGGGGCGATTTTGCAACGTTTCGGTACGATGCTGTGATGCCGACTGTACTATGTTTGCAAAACGGGCGGAAATTAAGACTTCGCAGAGAAATGTCGCCTTCGTTTTCTGGTCGTAATAAAGCGGCGTGGTTAATGCAAGGGTGCTATAGAAGTATTATATCTATTCTAATTTATTAAAGTTTAAGAGTTTGTTTAGAAATACCACCACCACCCGTCCGATTAATAAAATCCTTCTGTGTATGATATAATAATATGTCTCGTCCTTCGAGCAACAAGGACTTCCGCGCGCGGCCCGCCGTGTTGCTCTATATGGTCTCGTCTCACCATCTATGGCTATCTTACTTTCATTACTTACTTTTATATTGACATAAAAAAGTGTAGTTTCGAAATTGGCGTTTTTATTTATTTTACAATGAAAATATAGGATACATTTCAAAATGACTTGTTTGTTTTTTAACAAATTAAAATATAGGGTGATTTTCAAACAGCAAATATGATACAAAATCAAGATTTATAAATGTGGAATTGTGGATTGTATGTTGTCAGTTTGTTTTTAATCATTGGTGTACGTTTTTGTGTTGTGTTTTTTTTTTATATGAGAAACAAATATGTTCTATTCTATCAAAGATCTCGCCTTGCGGAAGAACGTGGCATCTATTTCCACCGCACGCGCAGCCGCGGTCGCGAACTAGTAACCCTACACGCCCGTAACTCGCCCATTGACCGCGCAATTACATTGTAGTGTAATTAATATCGCGTTATGTCATTAGAGTACCTGTACGTTGTACGTACAGAATTGTAGAGTCATAATTTTAATCCCTACTAATTATATAAATGCTAAAATCAGTTTGTTTGCTACCTCTTCACGCTATCTACTGAACCAATCTTCGAAATATCTCATACACAAAGTTAGAAGTACTGAGAAGGATATAGGGTACCTTTCATCCCGGGAAAAAGCACTGTTCCCGTGGGAAATTCACGCGGGGGAAACCGCAGGCTAAAGCTAATTTTGTCCATAAATAACTCTAACGCATAAAACAATGTTGGGGATAGTTACATAATTCGTCATACTAGCAAAAAGGCTGTTATACGAGGCTTTATTTCCATGATGGATATTTAACAATCTGATTAGAAGAACATCTATCACATTTTTTTAGAATGACAATAATATTCTAAAGTTATCGCCTATTGTAAAATTGTTCATATTTAAGTAAAGGTACATTACATGCCATCATAATTTAAAATATGATGTGTATTCGATAATTCACATTCACTTAGATTCGAAATGTCGATCGAAATCTATTCATGTAGAATACACATAACAAGAGATAGTTTACAGTAACCTTACTTCTATGGTTAAAATCGAATAAGCTTAAGAAAATATTCGTACCGTCTAGCTTATAAATTTAATAAGACATAAAATGACTTCGTAGAATGAAGTCCCAGATAATGAGGTTTCCGCACGTGCTGACTTGCCTACGCACCGCTCCATTTATTGAGAATATTCTACTGGATTTAAACTCAAGTTCACATTGTTTGCGTATAAGATAAAATTTAACATAAGTGCATTTTAGGTAATCCCGTGAACATGCTGAAGTTTCATCCATACCATCTGGATGACAAACTGTGGAACCAACTTCCTGCGGCGGTATTCCCGAACCGATACGACATTGGAACCTTCAAAAAACGAGTCTACATCTTCTTGAAAGGCCGGCAACACTCTTGTGATACCCCTGGTGTTGCAGTAGTCCATGGGCAGCGGTGATCGCTTACCATCAGGTGACCCGCTTGCTCGTTTGCCGCCCTATGTTATAAAAAAAAAAAAAAAAAAACATAAAACCGCCGAAAGTAATTCAAATTTTTTTGTGGCAAAATCCAAGAATATTTTATTTTGAAAAGTAATCAAGAGACAGATGGCAAAAAAATCAAGCTATTCAAAGCATAGACTTATAATATACAATTCAAAGGGTTTACTATTTACTACATTAGCCAGAAGGAACCGCATTACACATACAAAATATATATGATTTTCTGTGAGGAACAATTTCTCACAGGATCCTAAAAATACAATTCTCATTTTCAGAGATTTTCATATAATGGATTAAAATGACTACAATTTACCTGTTTTAATTACTCAAACAAAATGGACCTTGTTCATTGTAAGTTAATTTATATTTTAGTATTTTAGCTACCGACTGAACCAGGGACCTTGGTTTATTTATATGTAGGTACTATTTGCAAATTTCCATATATTTCAGTTAAATATAACTAATTACATCGTCACAGGTCTTAAAGCGAAGATGCGCCATTTAATTAAACCATTGCAAAAGATCAACTAATTTGTGTTAAGTATAAAAAAAAATCTTTCTTTTCAAGTGTGATATTGACCTAGAAATCTAAATAATATAAAAGACCACAGAAGTAAGTTCATTTTCTGCCATCTGACATAACATGCCACTAGATACCTTATTGCTCTCTCAAATACACGCAATCTAATTTTGATTTTTTAATTACGTAGGTATTGCTGTATATGTGGTATGTACACTTGTTTTGATTCGTCAGAGCGACTGATATATTTATACAAAACACATCAGAGGACGCTTCTATTATTCTTATTATTCACAACTCTATGCATGTAACAGTTCGATGCACGATGTTCTCAGTCACATAAACTGTACAATAAATATTGCATCATTATCATTTCGGTGCTGCGCCTGCGCGGAAGAGGAAGAGTGCATCATGATGAGAAGTTATGTTACAGACAATGAAAATAAATATTACTTACAGGTACAGTCACCTGCAAGTCAAGTAACCCTACATGCAGCTCTATGCCGCGTTAATAGCAGCCAGAATGCATGTGTTGTTGTGTTTATGGTTGTGTGATTGGCGCAGGGTTGCGGAACGACCGAGAACATATAACTGGGCCCCGCTCCCATGGGAATTTATTTTATTTCTCGTGATTATTAATATCAAAATATTTTTTTATTGAATACTGATAGTTTTAATGTCATTTATACAGACGTAGACAGCTGGAATAGGCGGATGAACGAAAATAAATAACCAACATTGCATCGACGAAATTTTCGAAATTACCATAAATAATTTCTTCCTTTCTCATCTTTAAATTTTAGTACTGTTTAATAGTACCTACTTAAAGTTTATTTCAGCATAATAATAAAAATCTATAATTGGCCTTTCTAATCGTATAACCTACTATTTAAGTACCTACCAATCTGTAACGCTGTTGAATTCAAATATAAATAAAATAAAAATAATAATTGTATCTGATGAAACCTCAAAGTACTTTGGATCGTAAAAAGAATCAAGATTAACTACTTGGCGGTCGATTATTCCATTATTTGTCAAATGAATCCACCAAAATTTAGGGAAGGACTACAGCACAGCGGAGAGTAGGGGAGATGTGTTTCAACCGCCAATAGGATCTCAATAAAGAAAGCTAATTTTGAACAACTAAATTCCTTCCGTTCTTATGGCCCTGAAACAGGAAAAACCATTGTACCCTACTAGTGTACCTAAAGGTAAATATAAGGGAACGACCAACGAAGGCGACCATTGGGCGACCTCAGATGCGCGTACGCAGAATTTTAAACAACCATACATTTTCCTCTCTCAGCCAACCTCGGCTCGCCTGGCGATCACAGATGATGTTTATGTTTTTATGAATACTGTTTATGTGCTGGTTAAGGACAATGATGGCCAAATAAGTAGTAAATAGTGCTAATAAATAATATGAGAAAAAAGATGACTATAGTGGATAAACATTCTCTAAGAGTGTCAATAATATTATATGTACTTATTTATGCAAATGTAAAATTTAATAGAATAGATGTAATGGATATGAAATTATTTACTTACATGAATATTTCCAGTCACGTACTTAACTTCGTAACTTTTCTTACGAAATGCCATACAAATTAACTACATAATAAATTTAGTATCATATTTACTCATTATTACATCTTGTTTATGAATATATGACGTAATGACGTATGGTACCATGTCTCGGTAAATTTATACAAAATTCTATTGTTTGGAAATTTATAGAACTTCACTTTCTTTCATAATTTTTTTATTGTACCCAATTAAAGAACTATACTCTTATTGGTATAGCGTACCTTGATCTTGGTCTATAGCACTCTTAGTTTTCTCATCAATGTACTAAATAATATACATACAATAAATTTATAAAACATCTGCCTGAATAACTCTTATTATACTCGTAGTTGCTTATATTAATGTGTGGAATTTCTCTTAGTGCTCACTTGCGCTATAAAAAAATCTTCCCTCCTAAAATTTCAAGTTCCTATGTTCAGGGGTTTCATTTCTGCATTGATATACCAATGAATTATGCTATCAATTACACAAACGCAGTTCTTCCTATCGTGATTCCCATATTCACTCATTCGTGATTCTACACAGCCGTATTTCAACGCAATATAGAAATAAATAATAAATAGAATTGAAAGTATAAGATTCAGTTTTCAATCATCTGACTTTAATGTTAAAACAAATAGAATTACAAAACAATAGAATAAGGCAAATGATGTATTCTCATCACAACTGTGAGAGGACATACTAGTGCCAGGAAAACCCTGGGCGCGGAGCTAGGCGTCTTCCGTAGACGTGACAAACATCAAGTGTCGGAGTATCGGGCATCAGCTGAGTCAGGAGATGTTGTAATTGATATGCTCCAGCAGTGGAGGCTTAGTAGCGCTCGGCTTGCGTCCGTAAGGAGCTGGTTCGAATCTCGGTCCAAAAAGTACGAAATATAGAAAAGTATACCACATGTGAGAAATAGTCATAGTGATTATTAATATAGATACTAACGCATGTTGTTAGCCGGAACCGCTACCGAAACCACCACATTTCATAGTGTATATTATTGTATACTTCTCTATGTGGTCCACTGTACATCCGAGTTTGTAGATCAATCTAACATAAGCACAACTATTCTCATCGACCACCACCTGCTTTCGGTGAAGAGACGCATCGTGAGAAAACCTGCATACTAGTTGGCTGTACATACTAGAAAACTGTACAGTGTACAGTTCTCTATTATGTATATGGCTACTGCCGCTAGATAGCGGTGGTCGTAATTTCATATCAGAAGCTTTTAGGTGACTTGAATATCTAACACCAGTTATAGATGTAATATAAAACATACTGTCGTAGTATGAAATTTCTATAATAGCGCAGTAAGTATGCAAATGGCGGAGGCTCCGTCCGAGCTGCCAGTGTGCGGACGTGAGCGGACCTGAGAAAGTGAACGCTACTCCAATTTTACTTTCCAACTGTCATCCGCGAATTGTATGTAAGAATTACATATACACATCGCATAGCGTTATGTTTTTTACGTAATATTTTAAAGCGAAAAAAAAATTGTCTAAAGTAATTATACTCTGTGTCCGTGATACCTTCAAGGCTTCAAGCACATAAGAATTTCATAACTGAGTTTAGTTTTTAACCTGAATTTCCCTTCTAATAAGAAAACAATAATTTGAAAATATTATTTAAAGAATATTATTGCTTTGCAAGGGCACACACAACACGATATTATAACCTTCCGGAAGAAATTATCTGAATGATAGTGAAAACTGTTAAGATCATTCTAAACTTTACGACGAAATGACTTTTATTTATACTATATGTATATGTATGATGTACTTTTAAATTATGACTTCTACTTCAACTTTTAAAAAAAAACTTCAGTACCAAACATTGTAGCAAGACTTCGTAGCACCTTCGTAGCACTCCCTTTACAACCAGGAAGACATCAACGAGCTTATTAATTATATCAAAGTCAATCATACCTTCTCAGAAACTATTTTACGACAATTTTAATGTATTTAATAGGTACGAATATGTAATACAATTACAATAAAACCTACAAATTATTAGCATTTCATACCGAATAATCTGAAGGCTGGGAAGGGAAGAAATGCCGAAAAAGGTAGCATTATAAAGTTAAGTAATGAATATTTATCAAATCAAGTCATTTTTTCATTTATTATAATATATAATATAAGTGCTGGAGTCCTGTGCTAAGTAATAAAAACTTGTATTACAGGTACTCTATACTTATAAAACTAAACTAAAATACATTAAATAAAAACTAGCTGTAGTACAAAGTTTTAAGTATATATTTTTAGAGTTTCGAAGTCGATTACAGTGGAAACGTTATGGTACCGCCATGTCTGTCTGTCCGTCCTCGGTCAGAGACTAGAGCAAGAAAACCATTTAACATCAGGTGACCCGCTTGCTCGTTTGCCGCCCTATGTTATAAAAAAAAGTCTGCTCTATATCCAACATGTAATATTTAACTTAGTAGCGTCATGTATCTGTTTGAACTGGCATATTAAGTATGCGTATTCCTATAAGCCCAGCCGGAAGAAATTGTCTAAACGATAGTACAAACCGCAACAAAATCAGTTCTTTGCGTTGTTTAAAAGATCAAAGCGTACAGACACAAAAAGTGAATTGTTTAGGTACATGTTTTATAATGTATTAATTTCTTGTGTATTGTATGTAACCGGCATGTAATATTTATAACTTATAATTTTTAACCAGTATGATTTATATGATGGACCGTAAAGTTGCTATTGTGTGGTCACAGCCTGGACAATGACGGGAAAGTCCCCACTTTCACCAGTTGATCAACGTATTGACAGGCGATCAGATCAGTAATTGACGCTTTATACTGTCACTCTGCTTTATTATATACTGCATCAGTGTATTGATTTGTATGGAACGATATATCTAGTGCATCATACATGAAAATAATATTCTTTGAAATAAATTACTATTATATATTTAGTTTAACAAGATGCATTTTTAAGCTAATCCTAATCATAAATCTAAGATAGTAAATCCATATTTAAATCTATCTATAAATGTGAATATGTCATAACAAAACATTTTTTTTACTTAGTTTGTCTTTCTTTTTAATCTTTTACCACCAACGCCGTTTTTGAAAACTTGCGCCAAAAATATTTAACATTTATTCAAAATTTCTTATAATATATGGAATAGTTCTAATTTATTTTAACGATTATAAGCACAAAACAATGGGAAAGGTAAGGCAGATGATGAAGTGCTAATATTATGTAAATACGAACTCTCTTTTACGAAGGAGAGCAAAAGCGGAATGCCACCGTTACGTAAATTAAAAGATAATGAGATATCAAAATCTAAGACCACATTCTCTAATTTGTAAGTATTTTAGTAAATGATACAGTTTCTTAATATCCTGTGCAATCTAGATCAAGGTGCGGACTTATCTCGGTTTTCATGAACATTGCGTCATTATATCTAGGACACAAATTCACACAAACATACAAAGCATAAACTCGAAACATCTTACATACATACATTTTTTATTTATTTATTGATATTGGTTCGCAAAATATTATCACATCTTTTTCCCGTGGGGGTAGCAGAACCGATTTCCGCTTGCTACGATCCTTACAGACGTTTCTTGCTTCCTCTACACTAATTACTCTTAAAACATCTTAAAACTATATAATATAAAACTGGACGCTCTGACTGATTGGTTTACGATACCACTGAACGTAGAAACTTGAAATTTTTCAAAGAGGTTATTTGTGACTCAGCTCCGCTACTGAATGTCTAAGTACGAAATGTCGATGTACAATGTTCTTAAGTGTGCGAGTACGATATACGTTAGTTCTAAATTATCCTAGTACTACGTATTCCAGTGGTAAAGTAGTATCCATAACATACATTATCTTTTTTTATACACTACTAACAGGCATGCGGTCCTCCTGATGGTGTGTTAAACGCGTGCGTTACCACCCGTAAAAAATCTTTTGACGCCTGTTTTTAAGAACTCCATGTAGCCTCTATATTCATCCAAATAATAACTCAAAAACTGAAACTTTTGAACTGAAAAATTTGGTACTCAACTAAGTAGTTGAGTACCAAATTTTTCAGTTCTTCCATTTTTACGTGATTGTGTAACAAACATACAAAATTTCGGATTATATAGTAAGAAGATGCCTTGAGCCAAATGCATATTGCATAAATAAACACATGTTCATATACTTTGACAAGTGCATACGATGCCTTCGACGAATAGTAACTACTAATAAATACATATGTTTTGATGTAAGAAGTTTCACAACATATTTCATGCGGTTTTAACGTTTTTTATTAACATACGTTTTAGGTTCTTAGGGACAATAGGAAAATGCCTTTTTTACTTTTGAGAATACTATTTATACTGAAAGGTTTTTGTTTGTAATATAATTGCGTGAGACGAAACGCAGACGTTTCCTATTGTCGCCACCAGGCGTTCGGGGTTCTCACATTGCTCGGGTAAAATGGCGTCGCGGTGGTGCCGCGTGGAGATTTTTTCCCGGTACTTATTTTTACCGGTGGTTTTTTCCCGGTAAAGTTCCGGTACAGAATTCTTCCCGCCACTTCGTTTGTCCGGATTCTCTGCGCACATTTTCTGGTAGCAGAGCGTAGTTTATCTACCCTCTATTTGTTCGTTTGTAAAAGATAATTATTTGTAAAAAATTATTAGATTTTACTTAGTTTGTTTATATAAGAACTTATATAAGGTGGACTCAAATTAACTACAAATATTTTCAGGGCTGATTATTGATATTATTTAGAAAGAATATCAGTGGTTTTTTCAATTTTCTACACGCTAGTTTTCGAGAAAAATTAACTTTTTGTTTTTTGAAAACCGTAACATTATAACATCCTGTATCCTGTAACATAAAACACGAGAGACGATGTTTCAGTCCTTACCTCATTGGCCAATTATTTTAACCAATTAAAATGAAACTACCTACACGCGGCCACAAACAAAAGCCGCCGCCCACCGGCGCGCGCGAGTCCGTGTTGCTCTATGGTGCCGCTCTGTCATAGAGTAACTATGGAACGGAGCAATCAATCATAGGTCTTTTTTTATAGGTTTTTTTAATATTATTATTATTGGATTATTCTATTATTGGAAAGGTCTCTTGTCTTGACAAACAGAAAATAAGATATCTGAAAACTTTTCATTTTTCCTTTTCAAATCAAATCAACAACCGGCCAAGTACGAGTCGAACTCGTGCACGAAGGGTTCCGTAGCATAAAAAAAAATCACGTTTGGTGTATGGGAGCCCCCTTAAATAATTGTTTTATTTTAATTATTCGTATTATTAAGATGTGTTAGTAATAGGGTCCCGTTCGAACACTAAAAAGTGAATGTAATTCGTCCAGTAACAGCGTCTACGGATCGAATGGCGAAAATAAAGTTTGGCTTTTATTTATGTTTTAGTGAGAGCAAAAATGTTGAACCTTTTGATAGATCTACTAGTTGGTATGGCCTCATTCGCACTTGACTTTCTTTTATCACCTACGTATTTAATTGTTTTCCCGACCTAAAACTATAGCACAATAGTAACGACCATGTTTAATAAAGATTTTAAAAAATACATACCTTGACATGAGACAAAACATTACATACTTTGTCGACTCTGCCGATAGATACTCTGTGTATTCCCGAACCGGCAGAGGCAAGCACCTCGTCGATTAATCGAAGAAATGCTTTAAGTTAATTGGGGAGGAATGTTACAACCTCATTTTGATATACTCTATGCACATACCAGAGATATACCATAGACGTTGTCTTGGAGATTGGTCTAATAAAAAGCTTTGACATGAAGTTGTATGTTGTAAAAAATGCCTTACCGATATTCAAACCAGGACTACTTGAATATGACAATCTGCTACCATGATGCAAATGAAATTTGTACTCGGGCGTGCGAGATTTTTTCGAGAGGTATGGTCGGCGGATCAACCCAAGAACTATTCTTGGTGCCGTGCAGCGTCACCGCGAGACCGGCAGTTTCCGACCCAGGCCTGATGCAGGCCGACCGCGGTATCCTGTACGGCTGGAAGAAGATGTGTTGGACTTTTTTTAAGACACCCGGTGGCCAGCTCTGAAGACGCCGCACGTGTCTTCTTTGTGTCGAAATCATACATTTTAAAAGTGTTGCATAGCGAGGGATTTCATCCCTATCATATTCTGAGGGTTCAGGAGATGCTCCCGACGGACTATGAAGACAGAGTGGAGTTTTCGCAGTGGTTGTGTAGGAACCGAAATAATAACATTTTGTGGACAGATGAGTGCACGTTTTACGTTTACGTGTGAAAAAGTGTGATGGGAAGTCATTATTTTATTGTAAATTGTAAACTTATTAATAAATTTGATAAACCAAATTCACGTGTTTGCTCTCCTAGTCGCCTTAAACCCCAAAACTTACACTTAAATTATCATCTTATTAGTTATTAGGCTATCTTAGGTTATTTGTGTGTGTGTGTGTGTGTTAATCCACACAAATAAATAAAACAGAACGAAATACACAATCATGTAGGTTTACATTGATACGTTTAAGTTTAATAAATCGCTTGTCATCTCTGTCTTCCACGCACTTTTGATAAAAAAGAGGAAGACGGCAAATCAATTTCATTTTACTATTATTTGGTGGGTGGAGTTTTCTACTATTATTTGGTGGGTGGAGCTTATAGATGAATGAATTGTCTAACATGTATCTACAGTATGATACTAAATGTCATCATTTTATAATATCTTTTTTGTTAGAAAAAATAAAATAAAAACTAGCGTATCGATTTTTAAAATTTTATCTCCAATACGTTTATTTAGCCTCCTGGAGCCAGTCCTGAAAATATTTGTAGTTAATTTGAGTCCACCTTATATAGATTGATTGTTTGATTTTAGATATTTGTAACCTTTTTGCATTTGTTTCCGGGTTTGTGCCATTCTCATTCCTACCGCGGCTTTGCGTGTCGTAGTTTGATTTTGTTTTTTATTTACCTTTTATCTTTTTTTATTTGTCTGTTTGTTTGTGACTTGACGCGATGGCGAAGGTCCCCAATGCTAAGGCGACACTCGCCAACGAATTGAGATGGTTTGTGACGGCCGGTGGACTCCTGTCCCGGAAGGACAGGGAGGCCGCTATACTGGAAAGAGCGGATCAGCTCCGCTCACGATTGAACAACGCGGAAGCGGCCATGGCGGCGCTTACCGAAGCCGACCTTACCCCGGAGGTCTACGCAGGTCACGTGGCGGACCTGGACCAGATCCTGAGTCTGCACGATGACATCGTGGAGGCGGCGGCCGCAATAAGGGCGAGACAGGCTGGCGGACCAGCCCCTCGCACACCTGTTAGACAGGAAGGACCAGCGGTTACTGGTCGGCTCCCCACCCTTCAGCTGTCCCACTTTGGGGGTAGGATGGAGGAGTGGGTGGCATATAAAAATATGTTTGAGTCCCTGGTCGTAGCACGACAGGATTTGTCGAAGGCCCAGAAGATGGCCTACCTCCTCTCCACTCTTGAGGGTGAAGCGCGGTCGCTCATCCAGCACCTCCGGGTGGAGGACGACCAGTACGACACGGCTTGGGAGTTATTGAACTCCCGCTACCAAAACTTACGTTTGTTAGCGGATGCGCACGCCGCACAGTTGATGGCCCTGCCCAAGGTGGCCAACAGGGCACAGTTGCGCCTGCAGTTGCTCACGCCCGTTACAGTGGCCTGTAACGCGCTCCGCACACTGGGGCTGCCGGTGGACCAATGGTCCTTTTTGCTGGTGCACATTGTATTGGGCAAATTACCCAATGACATCCGCTCGCGATTTGAGCGCGAGAATGCGGAACGGGATAGCACCACCCTACCAACATTCACTGACTTGGTGAAGTTTTTGGAGTTTGAGGCACGGGCGGCTGAGAATACCATGACGGACTCAGCGCCATCCAGAGCGCCTGAACGTAGGCCCCAACAGGGACGGCAACCGCCACCGCGTGGAGCTGGTGTGCGGGTTGCACACACGGCAGCAGTCGCGGGGGACGCGGACTGCCTGCAATGTGGCCGGATGGGCCACAGCCTGCTGCAATACAGGGACTGGCAGAGACTGCCAGTACAAGATCGGCGCCGCATGGCAAGGCGGCATGAACTTTGCTTTTACTGTTTGGGCAGTCACTATGCACGTGACTGTCCCAGAGCCATACCATGCAGTGCATGCCGTGGGCTGCACCACGTGATGCTCTGCATGAACCGGAACGGGGATGGCCCCCGGTTGTTGAGGCAGGGGTCCCCTATGGGCGGGGGCGCTCCTGCGCGAAGCCCTCCACCATCGGACGGAGGACGCGGCTTCGCTCGTCGCACCCCCCCTCGGGAGGGGGGTCGCGTACCGGCGCGGGTCTTGGCGGACCGGGACCACGCGCCCCAAGGTCGTGGCCAGTATGTGGCTGGCCAGGCCCCGGATAGGGCCCCCATGGGCGGGGGCCCTAGATCGGACGTGAGAGTGGGGACACCCCCCTCCACGCGGGTTACCAATGCCCAACACATGCAGCCGCAGCGGTTTTCTCCGCCGCTGCACGAGTACCCACGGCTGGAGTACCACCCGCCGTACCATATGTATGGCCGGGCCGCGGGTTCTGCCCCCCCTCAGATGGGGATGTGCACTCGCCCGCCATATTATCCGGGTCAGTGGCGCGCCCCTGGTTTGGAGAGAGTGGGGAGCCCGTAACTAGCTTGCTCCCTTGCTGGGACAGAGCCGCGGATGGTTCTGCTCCCTACCGCGGTGGTCCGCGTATGGGGTCGTGGGGGGGAAGCCATTAATTTGAGAGCTCTGTTGGACTCAGGGGCTCAAAGCAGTTTGGTTACCACTCGAGTGGCACGCCAGTTAGGTTTAGTCGTGGAAGACTCGCCTGTGCCACTTCTTGGAGTTGGTGGCATACAAGTGAAGTGTCTGACGGGCCAGACACTTGTCACCTTTTCTTCGCTGAAGTCCTCCACAATGAGGATCACGACTTCGGCTATGGTAATGGATACCATTGCGGGTTGGCACCCCTCGACAGACATACCGCCGGGTGTGTTGTCTTTGGTTTCGGGTCTGGATTTGGCCGACCCCTTTGTCTTTCATCCCGGCCCAGTGGACTTGCTCCTGGGCTCGGACGTATTGGGTTGGATTTTGTTGGGTACACAGAAGGCTCTGGGTTCGTCTTCACTGATGGCAGTGTCTACGATTTTTGGTTTTGCCCTGATGGGCCCTGTGTTTGATAATGGCACCGCGGAGGAGCCACCGGTTGTCGCATCTGCGTCCTTGGCCAAGACCATGCAAAGGTTTTGGGAGGTGGAGGAGCCACCTATGAGTTCCAGGATGGATACGGAACACGCTGAGTGCGAGGCCCTTTTTCGATCGACCACGGAGAGGTTGCCCTCCGGTCGGTTTGTAACTAGGTTACCCTTTGTTGCCTCTCGTCCTAGCCTAGGGCAAAGTAGGGCGCTTGCGGAGAAACGACTGCTGTCCATGGAGCGACGCATGCAGCGTGACCACGTACTTCGCGATAAATATATTGAATTTATGCGCGAGTACGAGGATTTGGGTCACATGTCTCCGGCTCGAGTTGATTGGAGCTCAACTGAGCATTATTTTTTGCCCCACCACGCGGTGGTGAAGGCCTCAACAGGCAAATTGAGGACCGTTTTCGATGGGTCCGCACCCACTTCGAACGGGGTTTCGTTGAATCTGTGTTTGCATTCGGGTCCCAAATTGCATAGGGACATAATTGACATCATCTTGAACTTTAGAAGACATCAAGTGGTTTTTGGTGCGGACATCCGGATGATGTTCCGCCAGACAGTCATACATCCTGAGGACAGGCGATTCCAGTTGATACTCTGGCGTGAGCGCCCTGAGGATCCTGTGACGGTGTATGAACTCAACACAAACACGTATGGTTTGAAATCTAGTCCCTATATCGCCATCAGATCATTGCTTGAATTGGCAGAGCGGGAACGGATCCGCTTTCCCCGTGGGGCTTCCGTGCTGTCACGTGACTTGTATGTTGATGACGTGTGCACCGGAGCCCAAAGTATTGAGGACGCCCTCCTACTGCGGGATGAATTGATTGAAATATTGAAGACAGGTGGCTACGAGCTACGTAAGTGGTTGTCCAATGAGCCTAGAGTTCTAGAAGGGATCCCGGAGGATCACCAACAGAACCCTCACCTGTTCGAGGATGTAGATGATCCCAACAGGATAGCGGTGCTGGGCATGCAGTACCAGCCGCTAACCGATATTTTTACATTCCAAGTGGACTTGGAAATACCAAAGGTCTGGACTAAGAGAACGGTGTTGTCAGTAATAGCTCGTATGTTTGATCCAAGCGGTTGGATCAGTCCAGTAATATTCTCTGCGAAGTGTCTTCTTCAGAGACTTTGGACTTTGGGCGTCTCGTGGGACGAGCCGCTGTTTGGTCCTCCATTGGATGATTGGCTCGAGTTGTTTTCATCGATTAAGGAAGTCAATCGGATTGCCTTGCCTCGTCGAATATTGCCCCCGGGAAATATCGAGCCAGCCTGCATGGCTTTTGTGACGCGTCGGAGCGAGGCTACGCCGCGTCAGTCTATATGCGGACAGTTGACGCCGATGGCCGGGTCAATGTCTCGCTTTTGTTAGGGAAGAGCAAGGTCGCCCCCATCAGGACTAGGCTGACTATTCCCAAGCTTGAGTTGAGTGGCGCTCACCTTCTCTCTAAATTGTTGCATCACGTTGCATGTGAGCTGGCGGCCACGGTCGAGATACGGGACATCTTCGCCTGGTCGGATAGCCAGGTCGCGCTTGCATGGTTGCGCGCGGCCCCACATACCTTGGAGGTTTTTGTGGGAAATCGGGTTTCCCAAATCCAGAATATCGGAATTGATATAACATGGAGACATGTGCCGGGAGAGCTTAACCCAGCGGACTGTGCTTCCCGAGGTTGTACGGCACCAGAATTGGTGTCACACCCGCTCTGGTGGGGTCCAGAGTGGCTCAGAAACTTCTTGGCCTGTCTGTCAGACAGATGTTACTTCTTTGAGTTTGACTGGGCTCCGTGTACATGCTGTAGTCGCTGAGACGACGTCGGAGCCGGATTGGCTACTTGCTCGGTATAGCAGTTTGGATAAGCTTCTGGGTGTTACCAGTTGGATTAAGCGTTTCATACATAATTGTAGAAACCCACAGGCAAAGCGGTTGGAGCCGATTGCAGGTGCAGAAGTGCGCCGGAGCGCATTGTTGCATTGGGTCCGTGTCGTGCAGACCGGACGGTTTGAGTCAGAGCTTCGTATCTTGCGCGACGGACGCGCTAAGTTGAAGGGCGCGGTCGCTCGTTTGAACCCGTACATCGACTCGGATGGGCTTCTTCGGGTTGGAGGCAGGCTCCGGAAGGCGGATCTTCCATATGAGACTCGCCATCCTCTGTTGTTGCCCAAGGGCGGACCCTTGGTGCAGCTTTTGGTGTCTAATCGACACATTCGTAACGCCCATGCTGGGTGCAATGCTTTGTTGGCTATTTTGCAACGCGAGTTTTGGATTTTGTCTGCCCGAAGAGCAATCCGTAGTGTCCTGTTTCGATGTATTGCATGTTATAGGTTGAAGGCATCCACGATGCAACCACAGATGGGTGATTTGCCCGCTGATCGAATCCGACCTTCGAGGCCGTTTGACGGCGTTGGAACCGATTTTGCCGGTCCCTTTTCGATCAAGGCTTCTCCCTTTCGTAATGCCCGTATTGTGAAGGGCTATTTGTGTGTATTTGTTTGTTTGGCCACCAAGGCTGTCCATTTGGAGGTGGTATCGGCTCTGACTACGGAGGCCTTCGTCGCCGCGTTGGATCGCTTTGTTTCGCGTCGAGGTCTACCTTCCCTTATTAGGTCTGATAATGGCACAAACTATAAGGGAACTGTAAATTATCTTAAGGATGTTTCTGTGTTTATTGATAAAAATTGTACTAGTTTAAGTCAAATTGCTGCCCAAAGGGGAATAACCTGGAAGTTTAGTCCCCCAAGTTGCCCCCATTGGGGAGGGATTTTTGAAGCGGCTGTGAAATCCGCAAAGACCCACCTCCGCCGCATTATCGGAGAAACGGCTCTAACTTTTGAAGAGCTGGCCACAGTGTTTTGTAAAGTTGAGGCGGTCCTCAACTCTCGTCCTCTCTGTCCGCTATCTCCAGATCCAAATGACTTGGAAGCTCTCACCCCTGGCCATTTTTTGGTGGGAGGGCCTTTGAATGCCCTGCCCGAATACCCGTGGAAGGACGAACGCGTATATCGGTTGTCGCGTTTTCAAATGTTGCAGCAAATGAGCCAGGACTTTTGGCGTCGCTGGTCGCTTGAATATTTGCATTTGCTGCAGCAAAGAGTGAAGTGGACAGACAGGACTGAGCCTCCCAGGGAGGGTGATTTAGTATTGTTAAAAGAGGCAAATTTGCCCTCATTGCTTTGGCGACGAGCTCGCATATTACGTTTAATTCTTGGCGGAGATGGCACTCCGCGTGTGGCTGAGGTGTTGGTCGACGGTTCGATTTTAAGGAGAGGTGTGACCTCTCTCGCCCGCCTTCCCGTAGAGTAAGCTAGCGGTCTGCTTCTCAGACCGGGACGGGGGGATGTTTGTAATATAATTGCGTGAGACGAAACGCAGACGTTTCCTATTGTCGCCACCAGGCGTTCGGGGTTCTCACATTGCTCGGGTAAAATGGCGTCGCGGACGGTCGCCTTTGTCCTGTGATATATCGGTTTTGATTTTAATACGCGGAGAGGTCACGCGTCCTGTTTGTCTAAAACCACGTTGATTGTTGGTTAGTTTGAGTTATAATTGTGAGCTTCCTTTTGTTAAATAACTATTGAACGTTTGTTTTTGTGAAAAAGCCTGTCATTGTGACTTTTTCTTGTGAGATGCGAAACGTGGCTGCCTGGGGCCGCCGAATCCCGTCGCCGAGTGGAACTGCTGGAAGAAACCTACGTATTTGTTCTGGGGAAGAGATCTCGGGGTAGTTTGGGTGATTAGGGACCAACCACCACCTCCTCCGAAGACACCCCAACTTGGATTAAGAAGTCAACTTGGTGAGTAGCATAATAAATTTAGTTAGTTATTAGTACATAGGGCCCGTAGCTCCCTATATAAGTTACGGTGGTAGCAGTCTGCGTATAGCTTAAGTTAGGTTCTAGTCGGACAAACGTGGTGCCGCGTGGAGATTTTTTCCCGGTACTTATTTTTACCGGTGGTTTTTTCCCGGTAAAGTTCCGGTACAGAATTCTTCCCGCCACTTCGTTTGTCCGGATTCTCTGCGCACAGTTTTTCTTCTTACATTAGCAACTATATATCAATTCAATTGTATCTTGATTACTTTATACAGGAACAGCTAAGCTCTATTAGGACGATAGGCGTTTTTCATAACTTCCTTCTCGCGCAGATTGTAAAAGTCAATTAAGGGAATGGGTTTTCAACTGGGTATTCTTATCATACGCGGTGGGCTAGCATCCTGTCACTATATCTGAATCTCCATTCCACCAACAAGCCTATTGTACAGCTAAGCGTGGTCTTCGAGTCTCACGACTCTTGGCTCTGTTACCCCGTAAGGGATGAAGACGTGATACTGTATTTGTATCTTGTTTTAATGAGATTTATTCAACCCGGAAAATGAGATTGGTATCTGGCCGGAGCAATGCAGATGATTGGTCTAAACTAGCATAAAAATTGTGAAGTTTTAATGATCCATCTGATATCATTGTTTTGTGTTATCGCGTGAGAAACATGATCTCATTAGATTACATAATAAGTTAACATATATTTTATATCTGATTTAATAGTTATTTATTTATATAAACAACAAATATAACAAATGACTCCAGAATTTCATAAAAAGCAGAGCCCAGATATAAATAAACTAAAATTGTATGGTTTTTCAAAACGTTAACACTGAATGGAATAAGTACAAACACTGATCAATCTATCATAGTTACAACCTCGGCCGTAGAAGGAGGCAACTGTGTCGGGTCACAGGTGCTCGCCATACGAACGCTCTACATACTTCAATCTTTCTTAATATACGTATATGTGTTGGTCAACAGACTACAATTTATAATTGTATAAAACGACCGAAGTAAATATATAAGTACCGAAACATAACTTTACAGTTGGATTTATTAGGGCTCTATACGCCCTACAGCTAGACAAAATACACAAAGCCTTATTTCTGCTGCTTTAAAAAAAACAACTCGGTAGCTCTATGTAGTCCTTTCCAGCTCTAGGTCGTAAAGCTATATTTATTATGCAAACGCTGTCAGCCGAGGCAGTTCATCAAGTAATGCCCAGATTAAACCTCCTCCCGCAGCTGGGAAATTTATGAAATTGGGTGTGAAGTGGCGGAAATTTGAGGGTTTATTACGGTATTTGATCTTGATCAAACCTAACGAGCCAACCGTTTCATTACCTGGATTGTATAATAAGCCTGGTAAGAAGAGTATCGAATGATGTTGTAAAAATAAATCTACTTCAAAGATCAGAAAGGTAGCAAAATTTTCAGACGACATAAATAAAATAAAATAATAATAAATATACTAAATTTTATTTAATTTTCTTTGAAAATTGTAAATCAGAAACGACTACATACCCTTATGGAGATATCCTCTATCTAAGATAAGTATATATTCAAAAGCAGATTGACATATCAATGCAGAGCCGAAACCGCTGAACGTAGAAACGGCATTGAAATTAAATAAATATGTCAGAATTCGACGGAAGCTGCGCACAAATGAGCAGCCAAGGAGAAAAGTACAAAACAAATTGTATACACTATACACGGTTAGTGTGACAGGTAAAAGTGTGTCGGTGATTCACAGCAGTGGTGACCGGCGCCGGCGTCTGTAGGCATCGGCTCTGGTTAACAATCGCCGCATTGCGGAGTTGGAAAAAATCTAAGAACATTTCATTTTAGTGAAACTTGTTTAAACTTGTTTAGACGCCCTGGGCACTTTATTTTGTGGATATTGAATGAGCACTGTGATAAAGATCACACAAACCATATTTATGTTTACCCTTTGTTAAATATTAAATTATTTTGAGGGGTGATTGTCCCTGTGTTAATTAAATAGATAGTGATACACGCACTAAACGCAATTAAAACAAAAATAAATGGAACAAATAAATACAATAAAATAAATAAATACAATGAGAATACGAGCACTCAAGCAAGGCCAATTTGATAAAACATATTTTTTAAATATTCATTACGAATGTAATTAAAAGTCTACAATAATGCAAGCGTTATTTATTGATAGCTGCTACTCTATGTATTTACATACGCACGAACAATCGGTCGGTGTACCAGACTCGGGCCCCAGACCTCTGAGTCACACGTAGCGGTTAGCGGTAACCCAACGACCTCGTCGGGACGGTGATTCCGGATTACAAAAGTCACCCAGTCATCACTCACATCACACCTCATGTTGATACAATGAGAAACGGAACGCATAGTAAATCTCTCGACTATTGCAGATGAATTTACAAACAGTCAACCTGAAAATTGACCGGAAGTTTTAGAAAATCTTTCAGAAATCAGACTCACTCACTCAGATTCACTTTCGGTTTTCTACGGACTTTTCGATCAGAATCGGCTTGTCAAGTTATATATAAGTTATAGGTATCGTACTATTTAATCGTTACCTAATCTACATATAATAACTAAGATTAATACAAAAAGTACCTAAACTAATAAACCCGTTGAAAAAGATTCATGACTCCGACCCCAAATAATAGGAAAAGTGCAAGAAAATTATGATAATTCGTCTTGGACCTAAACTTTCCCGTCAATATTTTTTTAGAAAATTTCGCGTTTCGTGCTACCTTTTGTAAAACATACCAAAATCGTGGCAAGCTCAGGCAAATACGTGTAATTACGTGTTATATTGCGTGGGAAATTGCATATTTCACAGTGGTCGATAGCATACAACTTCAGATTCGCTTCGGTTGGATCAGAATGATTTTTTTCCAATTACAATTGTTATAATATATTCATTTCTTCGAATATACGACACAAATTTATATATTTTTTCAACATAAAATACAGCAAAATATGAAAAATTTAAAATTAATGACACCATATATTGCCCATAGCATATTCTTGATGTTGGTAAAGCCGATGTAGAGACGGCTAAAATTATATTATATTCTAGCTTCTCTCTGCAAAATTTCAAGGTTTTACATTACATGCTTTCGATTCTACCTGATACATACTATGGGCTATAACAGTTAAACAATACTAATGCTTCTTTACTTTGTGTCTCGTCTAATTTTCATCAAAATGTGAGCGGCCAATTTATGTAGATAGTTTGTACAGATGTCGATTTGGAACATACAAATACGCTACCATTCTTGTTCGACTCGAATACATAAATACAGGTCAAAAATCTGCAGAAGTGGCCCGACCCGCAGGCTGTGCTCGAGATAAAGCACAAATTGTTCGCTCGTACAGTCAGCAGCTAAAGCAGCTGTGCAACTGATGTGAACAACGGCACAACGGCTTTTGACGAACCATAGACTCATTATACATAAACTGTATGCCCAGTATTAATAAGTCTATGTGACAAACGACGAACAGAGATCTGAAGTAAATTCCATTATAAGAACCATGGATCTGACATATTCTAGCTAGCTCTATGGTTCCTCAGGTAGAGGAACCATAGAGCTAGCAAAAAAATGTTTTTATTTTATTTAATTTTAAAGTATGATTTTTTTTTCCTATGTCTATGGTAGGAACACATACGTGTATCATAAACATGGACTCTACTTGATTCTTTTATCAACCTTTAACACCTACAGTGTAAATTGGAGAATGGAGATGGTAACGAGAAACCACTTCATTAACAATTCCTACTAAGTTGTTATATCAAATCAAATGGTCCGATCTCCTCTCAGCCCGCCTGTACTCTCGCTGACTCACTCACTCACGAGCGACGTTCGCGGAAAGAACTTGACCTCATTCCGCTGATATTTGCCTCCGTTTTTGTGCAAATACCGGTGACTTTGTTTCTGAAGTGTTGACACACAAAAACAATAGTTCTGTCGATAGATCACGTGTACAGAGCCAGTATTGCAGAAAAAAGAAAGTAAGTAACACCATGTAAGTAAGTGTCAAAATACATTATAGAAATTTCGTCAAGAGAAGAAGATGGAAATAGAACTAAATAACTTTATTGTCATAGATCTCGATAGCCTTTGATTAATCTACGTTTATTGTATAGAGAGACATGTATGTATCTTATAAACGAAGGTTTCAGGGCAGGAAGGAAAAGACTAAACGACCTCCTCTTAGCTTTTCATGGCGATAGCTAAAGACATGAGTAACAAGTAAATGGAAGGACTACCCAGCGATAACCATGATTATTTTATTTTATTTTTATTTATTAGAAAAACCAATAGCCATTTATACAACAATAGGTTAACACTTAAGAACTAAAAAAGCCACAACAACAAAGCAACAACGAATTTGAACTTTTTTTTAAACTTAAACAAACTTCACGAGCGGATAACTATTTTTTTTATTTTGATTGACTGGATTTTTTTTGGGAGCGGATAACTGAATAGAAGTATATAGCGCTTTCTCATTTCGGAGGCCAAGATCCACTTTGGAGTCACTGAGCCAGCTGAGTAAGTAAGTAAATAAACCTACTTAAACAAATACATAAATATAAGGAATAAAACCTTCAAAATTGATTTATCTATGTTCGGGTTTAGGTTCTAGCTCACAATGATGCAACCGCACGCTTTCACTCACCAACAATAGATAGCTCTAGATTTTTGAAAATTTGTAATAATATTTGTAATACAAAAACTGAACAATAGACGGAAGACAATGGTCAGCCCCGGCCAGCCGACTCTAGCCCGAATCGTAAACACGCTTTAAACACAAAATGGCGAAAGCACGGAAATTACTAATTCAATGTCTTCTGTTAACTTTGTGAACATCGGTCATCAGCACATCAAGTACGCCAAAACTACCTCTTTTGCTGTGACCATGCAAGGAATAATCAAATATGAACATATGAAACAAGATGGACATTTGTATTATTTTCCTGAAGAAATAAGAACACTTATACGAGAAAATCTATGACAATATAGCATGGTGTATTTTTTTCTTTGTTCCGACTATAAAATACACATCTAGACACTCATCGTTTTATGCGTCAACTAACGGACGATTGATAACATAATTGCAAGCGCATTCCTGAGTTGACACGGCTCGGACAGGTAAATACACAAATTCCACAAGCTACTGCAAATCGACCACGCAGGAGTGCATTTCACAAAGCATGGTTTATTTCTCAATACGAGTGCTACTATTAATGAAAATCAATTCGATCCTGATTCGAATTTTATTTTTATTTTTTGTTCTTAACCAATTTATTGTGGTTACTTGATCACAAACATAACATGTTTTATTATGTTATTTTATTTTTGACTGTACACAATCTAGTGTATGTATAAAGTTAATAAATAGCCCCTCTGGCATGCTAGGCGACCAAGACTGTTTCATGAGTTTCTTTCGGCATTTCTTCTCAGCAGTGGTCGTTCCGAAATGCTAGTAGTTTGTAGCTTTGAGACATAATATATTATGATTAAATAATTAGTTATCGACGTGAAAAAGAGCCTTCTTTAAAGGCCAAGTTTCAATAAAAAAAATTGACTTTGACTTTGAAATTATACTATTTTAACAGTTTGATGAAGAGGAAGCGATAGATTGTTTTAGTGATTATTATACCATCGATGAATCCATCCTATTTAGTTTTAAAATTGTAGAACTTATTATTATACCTTACCTTGCAAATAAACAGTTTGAAGAGCATTCATGTCAGTTGGAAGAGCAAGGTCGTATAAAGACTTGGTCGTGGGTTCAAGTCCTGCTCACATGGAATATTTACTATATCTAAATTTCTATATGAAAGTACTTTAAACAAAATCAAATTATTATTTTGCAAAAGTATCAGCTCATAATGTTATAAAATAAAATTATCGAGTATACGCATTAGCATACACTCGATATCTACACCCTCACTTTTTCTCAAGAACAACCTCTGAAATAGAACCGAGTTTTAATTCTTTATCCGAGCCTACAGAGTCAGTGTCTGTCAGTAAATGTGTAATTACTCGGCAACCCACCGTGACATCCGAGTGGAGCGATGTCCTCAATTCGGACGGCTGGCTTCGAATATTACCTAACTGAATTCTGTTAGCCTTCAGTGAGGCTGCCTAAGGTCTCTGCTGTAGTCATGATGAGTCGTGCCTTTGGTAGATTCTTTCCGCAATCGGTGAGGACAGGAAGAAAATTATTTAATGAATACTTTATTGCTCAGTGGGCAGAAAAGGTAAAATAATTACACTTTTGCTTTCTACTGTGACATCTTAGTAACTGGTGAATCTATTGAGTATTTGCTAGTCAGCAAACATAGGAGGATTCTTAGACATTTATGGCCGTTCAGGGTTGGCCGTTCGAGGAAAATGAACGATTAAAACCCTAGTTCTAAAATGCATGGTCAATATTTATTAAAGATCATTATTGGGGCGAAGTCGGCTTTGGCGCTTCATTATGTTGCAACCTGTGTTCTAATACCTGCAGTCAGTATGGACGAGGTTGTAGAATCAGCATTGGCAAGAGAAAATTGAAAATCCTTGAGAAGGCATCGACACACATGAAAGATATATGGAGAAAGCAGGGCTTGCATACCTGGTTAAAATTCTAAACCAGCTCACTCGATGCGCCATACATTTAAAAAAAGAGCGTTTTAAATCAGTTACGGTTGAGCAAAACCATATATTATTTCTGGTTATGTTCAAAGCGCGATATCATTTCAGTTCCTGTTCAAAATACCGGAAAGACCCAAAATATTTCGCTCTTTTCGACGATCGTGTTCTATCTCGCTCTAACTATGATTATTTCTCACTATCGCTCGATATAAATCTAACCAATCTACACGCTGAGACTTGCAAATGAGTAAGTGAGATAAAACGCTGAGCGATATACCCGTCCTTGTCACTCGCCCGCGCGGGGTTAACCAGGTAATTTCCGCTCGCGAGACCGATTCAAAAGGGTTTTCACTCCGATCGTAATGGCCCGAGTGTTACAGCGTAACCAGGTCAAAACACTTATTTTTTAGGTTTTTTATTAACCGGTTTCAAGCCCTGGGAGAAAGAGAACCTCGCGCTACATGCTTACACGCAGTAATCGCACCTCTATCGATGCTACGCAGTATCACATTACATTATGACGCACAGAGCTGCGCTCGCGCCGGTGTCCGGTGCATTGTTGCTAGGGGCCAGAAATTGTCATGCTGGGCGCGGAGTCGCCGCACGCTTGCGACACCGCGCATCGCTCCTGATCGAAATACATAAGAAAGAGAATACGAAATTCTAAAAGAATAAAACGCGTACTCCTATCAAAGACATCTATGAAAAAAGTAACAAAGGTCGGAGTCGGCTCCGAAATGACCAGAACTATTTATAAGGAGTTCTTGCGAAGTTCGTCTGTTTAAGGTATTTTTTTTAAATATTCTTACAACCAAAACCGCTTACACACTAAGGGATTAGTCAAATTAATAAATAATTATTATTCTTCTTTTATCGTTATTATTTTATCTAGACTCGGGCGGATAACATTTGCATATACCTGATGGAGCATCTCTACACCACACATAAATTCCTGACGAGTTAAAGGTCCCACCTCGAACCCTTTCTCTTTGGAAATTTTGTATGTGTCCTTCTATGCTTTCCTATTTCCCATTTTGGATTACAAGCACTAATCGCGATTCGACCGACGCACGCGCAATTACATCGAATTGCGCAAGTATCCGCGTTTCTGACTCGGTATTCGGCGCGCGCGGCTCATTTTGCTGTTTTAATTGTATAACGTAGTTTCGCTACACGTTTATTGTTCTGTACTAATAAAAAGCAAACATATAATACACTAACACTGCATTGCACCGATCTAGATGAACCTTAGATAAAAAAAACTGAACAACCTTTGTGTTTTAACTACTGTTAATAATGAATATAATGTTATATTTAATCTACAGGATGTGATAATAGCTAAGGGATGAGACTGGCACAGAACCGTAGTAAGTGGCGTGAAAAAAACGGAGGCCTATGTCCAGCAGTGGGCTAATATAGACTGAAAATAGATAGATAGAGCCGGAAAGCTGGCATCGCTGAAGAGACTACTCAAGATCTTTGTGGCATTACACGAGAATTCTACAGCTCACAAGTTCAATTTTGAGCTATACAAAAGCTGTACAGGGTTAAAGCTAAACCCGCTATTTCACCTTCAGTTTATTTATATAGGTCAAGAGAAATATTACAACTACGTATTTTTCTTTGACGCATTGTACCAATCATATTTAAAAAACATTTATTTATTAAAATGGGCTATATTTGCCCTCGAATACAAGTTAATATTTTTCAAGTAAAGTATTCAGTATATGTATGTGTCAAAGGATGATTAAATCGTTGTGCAGATCTACATACAATGCAGCGCATCGTATGCGCCGGCGCGGCCCTGAGTCAGTTAAGCAACTGCAATATTGGCTGCGCCTACGCACTCGTTGACAGATTGACTTCAGATCAACGATCGCACTTGGCTCGACTATCCTTCCAATCAGTTCAATGTAGAACGTTAAAGAAAGCTGTTTCACATTTTCTAAAACACTGACAATAGAAATTTAATTGTTATTACGTATGGATATCCTATCCTGGTTAAGGAATTTACTGAATTTGCCTATTTTAACAGATATTGCATACATTCGTTACCTTTAAAGTAAACAATAATATAAGTTGCATGATTTTTTTTCTCTTCATGTGACTCATAACATTTTCACGCGTTTTGCAAAATTTACTTTCGCCCAGACTTTCTTTTCATTAGTAATCATAATTATCTTCTTTTTACACTTACACTTTTTGCACACCATTTACAAAAAAATAAAAACCGCGGAGTTGAATTTGCATTATAAAAAGTAATGTGATGAAAAAAATAAGGTCCGGCCGATGTGATGGCTTCCTGAACTTGGGGGCCCTGGGCGGGCACCGCAACATCTAGGCCTCCGATAGCTCTACGCCAAGTGAAAAGGAAGTATCTTAATGTTTTAGTAATATCATAAGGAATCCTACTATCCTACTATATAATATTATAAATGCGAAAGTTTGGATGTTAGTTTGTGAGGATGTGTTACTCAATCACGCAAAATCTACTAGACGGATTTCTATGAAATTTGGTATACGGGTAGAAAAATACTGAGAATAGCACATAGGGTACATTTATCCCGAAATTCCCACGGGAGCAAACCCCCGGGGCGCGGCTAGTAGGTAATAAATAGTGATTTTAGCTCCAACGATGATACAACAGGCTATTGCATTGGACCGAGTTGAGGTCATTGCGTCAGCAATTAAAATTCTTGGCGCGAGTGAAGCACAGCCTTCGGCGCTGACCGGCGAGGCTTCACCGACTGCTCCAGTCTACTACATGTCTATAAAGCCTGATGTACACGGGTACAGTTCCTAATTTTCAACATTGGAACCAAATGGCGACAATAGTTTATTTATAGCTAAGTTTACAACCGCCTCCAAAGCGCAAGTGAAGAAGCGGCGCAACTCCACCGCAGCATTTTCTCTAAAGACTTATTTCATACCAATATCGCGCGTGAAAGAGAAACGCTATAGCAAACTCCTTTAATTTTGGAAAGTCTCATTCCATATAATAATAATAACTACGACGCCCATTTTGACTAAAATCACACTAAACACCATGACCTTATATAATACTAGCCGCGCCCCGGGGCTGCGCTCCGGTGGGAATTTCGGATAAAAAGTACCCTATGTGCTATTCCCGTTATTTTTCTACCCGTATACCAAATTTCATCGAAATCCGTCCAGTAGATTTTGCGTTTAAACTTTCGCATTTATAATATTAGAAGGATTTGAATTTAATGCTTTGTCTGTAAAATAATCTATCGCTAACTGCAATCATTCATCCATACCTAGACTTTCTAATATCATTTCTTCTACAATACAAGGTACCTCATAGCCACAAACAAGTACCGTCGGCTGTCAATTTTTTTGGTCTTTTTATAAACTTTAATAGCTTTTAATCGCTCCACATTTTCTCCTTAGAGATGGATTCAGTGACCTTTTTAAGAAGAAGAAGAAGAAAATAAATTTATTGACTAAACACAAACTGCGACAAGGTAGATACAAAACAAAACTTATTAATAACCTTTTATATAGTAGGTGTCGCAGTGGTTGCCAATAGGACCTTGCTCAGCATAAAGCTGCAGCGCAATGCACTGCAGCGCTGATAATTCTGCAAGTCCCTTTAGTCCCTTTTTCAAGTACCGTTTCATTAGTACTGAACTGCTAGTTGAAAAACCTACTTATATTATGTATCTCGTATACAACTCAAACTTAAAAAATACACGGAGAGTATGTTTTAAAAGATATTTATCGTTGAACTAGTATAACTCATTATTGCAGAAACCTTTGCAAATTCAACAAATTATTCTCAGCGTCAAACAGTAATTCCTAAACATTTATTATCAACAATTTCAACATTGGTGACTCAATATCTTCACGCGTCTAGATTTTATTGTATTTAGTGTTAAATCTGGAAAATTGAATATTATAGAACTCTATTCCATTTGTAATTATATACATTTGTTCGAAGACCTCAAACCAACTCATTGAGAATTTTTTTCCCCACTCAGTATCATTGAGACACAGTTTTAAAAAAAAAAACTGTATGAATCACTGTACGTCATATCGACCTCAATCTGATATGTGAATATTAAAAACCATTACAAAATAAGTATTTATGTAGGCATTATTAAAACATGTAGAGTTCACTTTAAATTAGTAGAGAAAGAACAAAAAGAGCTATTTAGGAGAGATGTTGTAAGAGGTGTTTTAATAATTGTCTCTAACATCTCTGATGTAACCGAGAATGATAAAATTATGGCATGAAGAACAGAAGCAAAATTACAACATATTACTCATCAAATTAACTTGATCGGATAACGTAGGACCAACCCCCGCGAGCTGTATCCATGACTACCATCCAACTTCAGGAGCTCCTGGCAAAAAAAAACTGCACAGCACATCCATAACAAAATTTAAAAAAAAAACTTACCGATACATGTTGCTGTGTTTTCGATCCGCGTGAACAGCAAAGGGTGTAATGAACCGTGTATTAATATTTCCACAAATCGCACTGACACGTTCGCGGGCTGAGTGTTCAGCGGAGCGCCATCGCCTGCGCGCGTCGGCCGTCGGGACGGGAGTGCCGGCCGGCGGGGCTTCGCTGCCGGCCTGCGCACTGCACACATGCAGCCAGTTTGATCATCGTGGAGATCGAATGTAGGCTAGATTGGCTTTTTTTCAACGGTTCTTGATTTGCCTATTGTTACACTTGGACTTTTTTGTTGGTGTTTGAAGGCGTTTAAAATGTAGGAGAAGATTTCGCATCCATATCTAGGTCACAGGGCGATTCTTTGACCAACAGGTTGCTGTAGAGATCGACGATAAAGAGTACTAGGATACCCCATTCGGTAAGTCTACCTTCGTACCACTTGCGCATGTCATATACTTATCAGGATCTTCATAATTATCAGTCATTTTTAATGTCCCCAGTGCTCGGGCCTAACTTATGCATGCATAATTTAGATGTTATTATATATATATATATATATATAATTTTCCCATTAATTTTGGATCCTCATTCCATTGGTATGTCATTCCATATATTTTGTACTGTCACCCACCAGTTCACTCGACACTCCCTTCTTATTCATGCTGACACAATCCATCTCTTCTTTGGTCTTCTCCTATTTCTCGAACAATTTACTTTCATTTCATACTCATTCTTTATGACGTGGATTTCTTCCCTTCTCAAGACATGTCGATGGTATCGAACCTAATCTAGCTTTATCTATATTCAGTTTCTCATTTACTGGCGCTACTTTCATGCTTCCTCTCACATAATCATTCCGTATTGTGTCCATTCTTGTTACTCCACACAATATTATCATGTTTTAAATGTTAGTTCTATTAATTAAGAGTTAAAGTTTTCTAGACAAAGTTTTCTCATCATCAATACTAATAATAACTAATATAATAATAATACTGCCTCCATTCACTTCTTTCTCTTCCAACTCAAAAGGCGGATTGACGATAAGTTTGCCTTTGTATCTACTCATATCAGTTTTGTAAATGGTAACATTCACGAGTTAGGTATTCATTCATTGTTATCTCCCTATTCACCAAAAAATTTGACCGCAATGCCTACTTTGGTTAAATACTTCTGTTTTGTCTCGTGTTTTCAATGGCAAATAATGAGAATTGAGGTTACTATTTGGCCTGGAGTTTTCCAACTCCCATCATTATTACAGGTTGTTTTGACAAAAAACTATATTATATTTAGTAAAACTGACTGAACATTTATAGAGTAGATCGCATTCATGAGGAAGGTTAGGTTATCCAGGATTCCGAAGTTTCCACAGGCACAGCTAGATAAATACGTCATCATCGTGCGATGTTTGATAAAATATACATTTTGAAGATATTCTGATTCTTTGTTACAAATTACAAGTTCTTGCAGATGTCAGTGGTAATTTTTATGAGTTAAAAAAATATAAGTACATCAGTGTAACTCTCAAAAAGACGAAGAAAATTGCTATGGTTTTACCCATAGGAGGAAGTTAACAAATAGATGACAAGGAAATGGCAACAGTTAAATAGGAGAACTAATCAGCTAAAATAGGCATCCTCATTAGCATTACGTATCTAAAAATAATTACTTACTACAGAGGAAATGGCGATTAGGAGGATTTTAGAAAAACCTCAAACGTCAAATACCTGCTTATTTCGTCATGAAAATTTGCATGTACGGGGAAAAAATAAGGAAAAATGCTATAAGTATTATTATTTTATTTCCGACAGAAATATTGCTCATAATTTATTCGTATAAGTCTTGTATAAGTAACAAAAAAATACATTTTAAATTCTAAATCCAGAACATATTAATATTTTAAAAAAACGTGTTAGTTACACTATTTCATTTTATAACTCAAGAACGGCTGGACCGATTTTAAGTAAATTTGATACTTGTATAGATAAAAACCTGAGATACACTATCGAGTCTTTTTCATCCCGAAATTTCCACGGATACGGAGCCCTGGAACGCAGCTAGTCATCTTATCAGAAATCAGTGAAATATTTTTTCTCAACACTTTTCTTTCACCATTAGTTGCTATGATATCATATTATACAATCCACCAGATGTTTATACTTTTGAAGAATTAAAACACACATTGTGGCATTCTCGGATGATCTATGTCTGCAAACAACAATAGCTTCATACAAAGGTACACATGTACCTACTCTAGTCGTTTTCCTACAGGTACAATGAGATCGCTCACGATAACCGCAAGAAAAATGAGGAAACTGATATAATCGGATCAGTACTTGGCCACAGTCCAATGTCGTTACAAGTATAAGACTATCTCACTAATATCTGAATTTCACGCAAAATCTACAGGACAGATTTCGATGAAATTTGGTACATTGGTAAAATACCTACAACCTAGACTACTTTTTATCTCGTAAGAGCCTCGGGGCGCAGCTGTTCAATACATACAGACATATACAATTATGTATTATGTATTGTTGTATAAATGCGAAAGTGAGTTTGTTTGTTTGTTTATTTATTTGTTTGTTTGTTTATTTATTTATTTGTTTGTTTGTTTGTTTGTTACCTCTTCACGCTTCATCTACTGAACCAACCTACCTGAAATTTCGCATGCGCATAGTTAGAAATACTGAGAAGGACATTAGCTACCTTTCATCCCGGGAAAAGGCACTGTTCCCGTAGGAAAATCAGGAGGGCGAATCCGCGAGCAACAGCTAGTACCTAATAAAACTGTATTTGGTCAATGTCTGTACATAGAAATAATATGTGCCAATAGAAATCAAAATTTGGAATAAGTGGGAAAGAGTTGCATCTTAAAGCTTACGCTTCAGCAGCAATGCGCGCTGCGCATCCTTCACGCTATAGCCGCTTTCACGCCTATCCGTACGTTTTGCATTCAATGTCAGTTCTCCGATTAGGCTATTGTTTCTATGTACCTGTTTTTGTGCATCCTAAGGCCGGTGTACACTTCCTCGGTGAGGAAGCATGTACACATTTTATTCCTCTAAGGGTACCTGGAAACCAATTTAAGTAGATAAAAAAATCTAAGCAACGATTCTTAGTTTATATAGGTAAGAGTCTTTATAGAGTATGTTTCTTAGCCAATCACGCAAAAGCTACTGAATCGATTTTTGGTACACGAGTAGAATATAAACTAGAAAATAATATATGTACTTTTTAACCCTAAATTCTCACCGCCGCCGAGTCCCACAACCAACAAATTCCGACAATAAACTGATTGAGCTGTCGCAAGTGGAATTTTTCTCTCAACGACATGATTAGGTATTACACACGCAACTTCATGCAAGCGTGTTTATATTACGTGAATTACGTGATCAATAAAGATGGGTCTGGTTATTTTCGCCGTCAGCTCCGTTCGAGCGTGGCGTGCGGCGGCGCGGCGGGCGACGCTCCGCTGCTCTCTCACGCATCACTACTGATGCGGCTAAAATATCATGGTGACCTTTGTTACTCGTATCCTTATTTCTTTACCTCTTCTCTAAACCTGCAATAATCACCGCTATATTCTTTTATCACTATGGTACAGTTCTTTTATTTATATCTTCTTTACAAAAAATACTGATCCAGTGGTATTGAAATTTACCTTATAGTCGACGATTCTTACCCTACGAGATGGTTGGAAAATACCACTATTAAATAAAGTTAAAAGGGATGTTTTTGTGGCCACTTTTATACCAACATTTCAGAAAGCAGTTCCCCGTGGCATCGATTCGAAATGTAGTTATCATACACAGAAAGATTTTTGAAAGAAAGAAATATTAGCGACACTAAAAAACAAACTGCGACAAGGTATAGACAAGGTTTTTCAAATCAGATCGCAAGTATCGATATTAGCGCGTTCAAACAAACATGCTCATCAGTTTTATTGTAAGACCAGAATAGCACTTTGGAAGGTTTACAATCACCGCCTACAATCATTTTCTGTCTTTTGTACAATAACTAACAAGATTATCAGAGCCTTCTTCCCAAAAACGTCACCCAATCATTTATGCCACCAGAAAACCACTGGGACACGATCTGCCTGTGGCCACTGCCTTGTGGATCTCCCTCAAAGATTCCCTAATCTAATAAGAAGGTTCACAATTCAATATACGCGAGTATATTCAGATGACGATGAGAGATGGCGATTCCAATGTTCAGAAAAACCAAATCTGGTTTATGAAACATTGTACACTGTTCACTTATATTGTAAATTGTTATATGTAAATAAATAAATAAATAAATAAAATAGACTTCGTCCACACAGATAATTCTATAATTATAAGACTCATATGTTGTAAAGTGACGTCTTTTGAGTAAATGCTGCAGTGGAGTTTGTTGCGCGCCCTTTCTCCACTTAGCTTAGTAACCTTAGCTTTTAGTTATTTTTCTTACGTCAACTAACTAAGTATACGACGATTTAAAAGTGCTATTTTTATCTAAAGCCTATTTAAATAAAATAATTTTCATTTCATTTCACATCACGCCATAACATTACGTAATACTAAACCATTACAACACCAAATAAAGTCATGATATATTTTTGTGCACAATAACTTTATTTTTCTAGGTCTTCGAATCTAGGACAAATACATAAGTATTTAGTCGACAGATAACGCGTGTTCGTTTTGTCAATTATTCTAGTTCTCAAATTTCATACAATCAGGTGTTCCGCATCGATCTTTACCGTGGCTTAGCATGCGTTAGGTATTGGCGCAAACATAAGTCCCCTTACAGCACTAATTGAAACATAACTAATTTCAAAAGCACCAAGATAGCGCGTAGAGCAAAAAAATTAATAAAATGTACATAGGGAACTATTTTTTGTATGAAAATTATGTGCTTTTCTCGGTCTGTACCCGCAAATTCAACCAAACGTTTTTTTCTAGCCAATTGTGGTGTGCCACTGCTGGGCAAAGGCCTCCCATTTCTCTTTCCACAGCAATAAAAACTTAAATATATGTAACACTAGCTGTCGCCCGCGGCTACGCCCGCGTGAGTTTCGCTTAGATGAAAAATCTCTCTTGGAGCTTTTCATCAGATGTTCCAGATCTTAAATTTTTATACGTCAGCAGAAAATGCTCATCAGGTTGAACGACTTTTAATAAGGCGCCATATCCATATATGTTATAGTGCAGCTGGTCTCTTGCAGTTCTTCATCAGATGTTCCAGATCTTCAATTTTTATACGTCATCAGAAAATGCTCAGAAAATCAGGTTGAACGGCTTTTGTTAAGGCACCATTTCCATATTTCTTATAGTTTAGCTGTTCTGTTAAGGTTCATCATCAGGTGTTCCAGTTTTCAAAATAAATTATAGCTTAAATGTTGCCCAGGCTTAATAGCTATACAACAAAGAAAGTTTCATTCAAATCGGTTCAGTACTTTCGGAGATTAGCGTGATCATACATACAGACAGACAGACAGACAGACAAACAAAAAATCCAAAATTATTATTTTTTGCTTTCTATTATTCTTTTTAAGTGTCCCTCTATCCATTTCAGTCAAAAATACTAAATGTACAGACAAAATATTTTTACTGTCTTATTATATGTATAGATTAAATCTAAAAACATCAATTCATTGAAACTTAATATTTGATTCATAACGTCATATAAACAACGACAAAAACGAGTCATATAACATAAGCTACTTTTTATACCTATTACAAATTCAATAGATTCGAGAATGCTGCACCTACTGACAGTTATTTACCCAACAATCAAGTTGTATCGAAATAACTTGTTTGTATCTCCGAAACTAGGCAATGCTGACTGGTCTGACAATAGATAGGAATGTTAGGTATTACATAATAAAATTATTATGACAAATAGATTCGTTGAGCTACTATTAATTTTAACTTCGTTACAAAAAAATGTACATAGTAGACTTGAAACACTATTTCAGATTATACTTTAAAAATAGGAACTTATCCTTAACCTAATCCTAACTAATATTATAAATGCGAAAGTGAGTTTGTTTGTTTCCTCTTCACGCTTTATCTATTAAACGAATCCTCCTGAAATTTCGCAAACACATAGAAGTACTGAAAAGGACATTAGGTACCCGGGAGAAAGCACTGTTCCCGCGGGCAAAAGCTAGTCAATCAATCAATCAAATCATTTATTTCGTGACCATAGGTTTACATAGAGAGGTGTTATACGATTAAGTGAGTTAATAAGGCATACAAAATTTAAAAGTCATCTTAATTATAATATTATCAATCATAGTAAATATTAGACTAAATACAAGTAATTTATAAAATAGCATGTCAACAAAATGCAATTATACAATAATATATTTTAGATTTAAGAATAATAGATTTAAGTCCTATATACAAAGGCAAAAGCTAGTCCTTTATATATTTATTATACTTTTTACTATTTCAGATTGTTATCATCTAAAATTATCGTATGCCGAACTGGAATACGTGTACAAGTTGCACTAGTGCAGATCATCATCTCGTCGATAAGAATTCGGACATAGGTGTCTTACGTAGACTTCCACAAACACCGGTGAGGTTGAGGAAGGTAAGATGACTATCCGGAATCCCGAAATTCCCACGGAAGCAACGCCACGTGCCACAGCTAGTATAAGTATATATACATTTCTTGAGAGCGTCAGAAATCGCGCCGTAACAAACTTTAAATGTATACAGATAGACGGTAAGTCTTTGCCCGTCTTATTACGAAGTGTCTAAAAATCGAATTGCCGCTGGGATCAAATCGCATTTATCAGAGTACAGTCAGTTGCACATAAAACGTCCCTGCATGGGCCTCTATGCGACGGTAAATGGGGTGAATTTGCAATGAATTTGGATAAGTTGCTATGTTGTTGTCTGTACATCAGCGGAGCACCGCAGACAGAACTAATTCAATATGGGAGTAGCTGACGTGTGACACTCTCAGCTGTGATCTAATATCAGACACCGGCTTGATAGAATTAGGCTGGGTGTCAATAAAGATCAGCCTTCGATGAAATGTACTTAGAAACCATTTTTCTTGTTATTTATATTTCAAACTAGCTAGCCTTTGCCCTCGGCTTTATCCGCGTGAATTTTGTTTTAAACTCATTGGAGGTGACCTGTAGCAGTGGAATTTTTAAAGTTACGCCATACAACGCTACGCTTACTTACGCTATATAACGAACCCCCTCTGCAAAATTTCGAATTTGTATTAGTCTCTTGATATTACAGTCAGCATACAGCGAAGAATATCTAACTTTATATTTTCCTAGCACAATTATTTAAACTTAATATGTGGTAGAGACCTAAATTTTATTTTAACAGGCAAGAAAATAGTTTAGCGACATGAGTAGTTAGCTTAGCCCCATGAGTAGTTATAATCTGTGGTTTAGTTTAGCTATAAATGTATATAACACAGTACAGCAGCACAATCTGACAAGTAGGTTATAAATTAACGGACAACACTTCAACACTACGAAGTCCTGTCCAATAACATTCTGGCAAAATACGACCAAATTCAGAACTTAAGTAGGTACTCTCCTTTTTTGAAGGCGGTTAAAATTCAACTTTTCTATTAAATCTTTGAGCCAGCAATAAAAGGGTATTCCCCGTAGATAGCTGAACGGAAACTGCCTCAGCAGTGACTTCAAATTTTTTGCAAACTACGCATTTGTTGACCAATTTTCTGATGCAACTAGACAAAATAATGTCTTCATTATTTTACACGTGCAAAAAAATGTTAGTAATCATACTTATATGTTATTAAAATCTTTACCTCAACTGAAAAAGACACAAATACACTTACATTATACATGCGAAAATTTAAATATGTGTTACCTAGTGACGGTAAAACCGTTGAGCGGATTTTTATGAAATTATTTTATGGTAGAGTATACGTAGAACTTGGAATAGCACAAGTAGGTTTTATACCGAAATTCCCACGAGAATACAGCCCCGGGGCGTGTTGTTAGTTTAAATACGTAAAAAAACACGGTTTTTTTACGTATTTAGGATTAGTCACGACTAATCCTCAAAATGATCGGAAAATATATCAGAGGATATTAAATAATTATTTATATTATAAAACTTCACAATAGGTTTAGTACACACAGGTACCCTGAAAACATCACATTCTGATTTATGCAGTTGCGTAACATGAAAATCTCCGCCATTTTCTTCCTTTCTTTCCAGAAAACCTTTCCAAATGTCTGAAACAGCGGTGTAAAACACGGCAATGATTTTCGAATCAGAGCCCAACGCAGATTCCTAATTTATTAGCTTGCAGAAAGTAAAGTTCCTTCCGGCTGTCGCGGCCCCCACCTCCCGAGTAGGGTTGCCACATGCCACATGGCTGGGATTGTAAATGGACAACACTCAACAGTTCATAAAGATTTGCGTGAGTCCGATATCCTCACTAATATTATAAATGCGAAAGTGAGTTTGTTTGTTTGACCTCTTCATACTTCTCTCTCTTCATTCTTTTGTCTACTGAACAAAATTTTCCTGAAAATTCGCATAGACATAGAAGTACTGAAAAGGATATTGGGTATCTTTCATCCAGGGAAAAAGCACTGTTGCCATGGGAAATTCACGCGAGCGAAGCCGCGAGTAACAGCTAGTAAAAGACAGAGTCTCGTGCCTGATTAATTGTGGCGTACTCAGTAGTTCATCAAGATCCCCTCAAAAATAAGTAAAATTGCTATACCTATTACCTCACCCTTGTGGTGGCTCTGAAATAGGTATATGTATACCTAAGTTTATCTTAAAATAACGTACCTACGTGAATCAGTGAAAGAATGGCAAATTGTAGAGATGATGATTCATAATTTCTTCATCAACTTTATGCCCTCTGCACAAAAAAAGAGCGTCTAGGTTTAGGTAATATTCACAAGTCCAGCCTTACAGGTGTAAGGGATTTAAACTATCATTAGAAATAAAAGCATCTTCTGAATTCGTACCTACTTTTTTATGTAATTTTATAATGTGAAAGTTATAGTTACACATGTGATCAATTATGATGCACAGGTTGGATAGGTACGCTTTTTGTTGTGAATCTCCCACAAGAGCAGCGATGAATAATATAAATGTTGAAATTTACTCAAAATACCTATTCATCGTGGCTATAAAACTTGGTAACCCTGCAGGAAAGCTAGTTATGTAAACCCACTTTTCACCCCTTTGCCTACATTGCACAACGACCTTCGACCTTGCGCGACCTTAATAAAAGTTCATTTCAGATATTTGCAGGGCTGAATATTAAAAAAAAAAAGTTCTTGGCATTTTTTGGCAGTGTGCTGTAGATTGCAATTAAAATATTATAACAATTTGGAACTTTGGATGGGTGTCGTTTCTGCTAACGCGAAGTGACAATCATTTAAAATTAAATAGTAGTGTTCTGACTCACCAGTGACAAAAGCAACTATTCAAACACCATTAAGACACGATTATTGCTTAGCGTTAGCAGAATAAACACCCTGAACTGCGCCTAATGTCAGGTCATCGGCCGTTCTCATTTCAGAACAAGGCCAGGACAATTTGTCACAAGTGACTAGAGGCCTGTCCCCCATTCAGAGCATCGCACCCGCCCAGTCTCCCTTGTCACGTTTTTCGAGACAGGATTTATTGATTAATCTGCAGAATTATTGACCTACTTGCAATGGATTCCATGTTCTAGAATGGCGTAATAACTTACACCCTCAGATTCACTCCCTTGGGATATAATATATTGGAGAATCCAGCCTAAGTTTAGTATTTATTGTCTTACGATAAAAGTAATTTAAACTGTGTGAAGTGATCTGTCGTCCACCTGGACAGGTGGAAGAATCTAATCACGTAACCATCTCGTCGAGATCTGCTTGCATTCGCTAAGGACTGGAGGAGAGTGGCAATATCATTTCTTTTTTTTTAATATTTTTAATGAAATCTCAATGCGCGGCAACTGTGACCCAAGAGCGGGTGTTTGCTCAGCGCAGCCTCGCAGTCCAGCGGGGAAGGCTACCAGTATTCTGACCATACCTACTGCCTTGAAGCACATCCGAGGAGATTGTAATATTAATATTGTTTTGATGAAATAAACCATGCTTTTTAAAAATACATGTGTTATTTCGTATAAGTAATATAAGTTTTTTTTGCATGCGTTACAATTTTTAGTACCCTCGAAGCTACCGGGTTTTTTTAATAGTATATATTCTACACGTATAGATATACGTGTAGAATATAGGTTCCAAATGAACAACATACCGTAAAATATATGGAGAAATTAACTCTACTTTCAAAAATTTTTTTTTTCGGGATATACACACTACAATAAATTAAAATTTAATTGCTCTGTAATAATGAACAGTATTATAATATTTACAGCTATAAAGCATGTTAAAAATATTATAGAACGACTAATTTTAATGATGTCTCAAAATATTAGCGAATAAAATAGTTATGAATTTTTGACACAATTTTTCTATGAAATCTTACGTGATAGGGGGAAGTTCATTATGTAACCTATATTCCACACATATACTTAGATCTATCAAAAAAAACTAGTTGCTTTCGGGCTAACAAAACATTAATAACGCAGTGATATTAATGTTTTTAAATTGATACCTGGCTTTGCAGGGCTTTGGTAACTTATAGGTAAACTTTTGAGTTTGTTGAAATAAATAAACCTTGCCGATTTATTCTCCTTTACATGTAGTCACAAACAATATATCTACATCTAAAAATATATATTGAGACGGGGGAATCGGCTCTTATTTGTGAAGAAAAAGTAGCATATTGTTGTACAACATTAAATCGTTTTGCCAACACATTATGGGTAATTAAGAAGAATGGTAACATCCATGTAACATTTCACATTTTTGCCACCAAGAGTACCTAACTGAAATCACATTCCTCCGTGAGCAAAACAGGAAACATTAGCTCTCCAATCTCTAGTTACATACACTTATGAGGAAGTCAAATGGATCAATTAATTTAGTCAAATGGACACTGACCACCGTTACTTGGGAGAAGCTGAGCTTCGTCAGAGATGTAGAAATATACGTTTCTGACTGTTTTATCGGTGGTTGTGGTAATAATATTATTGTGGTGGTTGTAGTATTGCTTAAAATGTGTCAATAGGATAGTTAGTATATTTATGTAGTTAGGTTTATTACTTACCAATCTATTGAAGATTGTGTAATTAAAATTGTAATTGCACTCATACAAAATACATGGCTATATATATTTTTTTATTGTAAAATTAAACAAGTTTCTACCTATTATGATTCTATAAATAGAGCACTCTAATTTAGACAAAAAGACAGCAAAGGCATACCGTTTGGACCCTTTGGGCATGGAACGCTGAAAACGAACTTATAAATCTGATTACATAGTATATACATAAGCAATAACACCCACTTAATTGGATAAGAAATTTAGGAGTTATATTTATAGGAATAAGCACACGTACAGACCAACTTACAGTATAAAGATACCTCAACCAGTGAGTATTCTTTTAGCAATACTCTTTGGTTTTAAAAAATACTTAACGAGAGATTAAAAAAAATAAACATAAAAATGAACGCTGAGGACAGGATTCGAACCTGCGCGGGTAGAACCCATTGGATTTCAAGTCCAACTCCTTAACCACTCGGACACCTCAGCGACGAGGCAAGCGGCGAAATTACGGCTTGCTATCTCTACGCCTCATTCGTCACACGTCACACTGACGTAGATTTTGGTACTAACACCATTTTTGTGTGAACAATACCACGTCATGCGCACGCGCAAGTTACGAAATTGATAACAAGGTCAGTCTCTATTCGCTACTAGTGGTCGAATGGTTATGACACTGCCTGTGGTCGAAAGGACACAGGTTCAAATCCTCCTCGTGCCACACGAGTTTTCATACCAATCTGACTCTTTATGGTAGTTTTCATAGCCCACCACAGGAAAACATCGACGTAAGGTAACCTGCATGCATAGGTAGTAGCTGACTGTGTATACGACAACTGCTGCTGGATGTCGGTAGTTGTTTATTCATATATCTCATATTAATATACAACTACCGACTATGCCTTTAGACTACTTGACTTGAGCTAAAAATCTGACACTAGTCCTAACTAATATTATAAATGCGAAAGTGAGTTAGTTTGTTTGTGACATCTTCATGCTTTATCTACTGAAGCAGTTTTCCTGAAATTTCGCATTCTGAGAAGTACTGAGAAGGACATAGGGTACTTTACATCCCGGAAAAAAACACCGTTCCCGTGGGAAATTCACGCGGGCGATGCTGCGGGTAAAAGCTAGTGTTAGTTAGATATAACCATAAGTCCATAACACACTAGATAAGAAAGTTCACCTGACTGAGGGCTTCCATTGCTAGATAGGTAACATTTATTTCATTAATTTAGGAAAAGTTATTAGTGAAATCAACAATGATTGAACTTTGTAGCAGTTTCATTCGTAGGTATGACATGGGGTTCACTAATGTTTCACCAAAAAACCTTTCACAAACCATCACTTTATAAACTATCACCTAAAAAACTATACTTTTTAAAAATGTTTCATTTTACAAACTCGTTATTTTAAAAACGTTTCATTTTACAAACTTCTTTTTATATAAATGTTTTACTCTACAAATGCATCGAGTATAAAACTTTTATTTTATAAAACTTTTATTTTATAAAGTTTTATTTCATCAAATAACTCTCTTGACAAAAACATCATTTTACAAACCTATTATAAGGTAAATTATTAATCAAGGGCTGGCAGCTTCTTTGGCCAAAAGCTAAGCAATACCATTGGCAAAAATAACCTAAACCTAACGTTTTTTCCACCCTCAAAGTCTTTCCAGGTAGTCATAAAAAAAATAACCTAAACCTAACTTCTTTTACGCCCTCAAAGTCAGTAACTATTTTCCGCCTTTAAAGTCTTTTCGGCTGGTCATAAAAAAAAATAACCTGAACCTAACTATTTTCCGCCGTCAAAGTCTTTCCGGGTGGTCTTAAAAAAATAACCTGAACCTAACTTCTTCTCCGCTCTCCAAGTCTTTCCGGGTGGTCATAAAAAAAATAACCTAAACCCAACTTATTTTCTGCCCTCATGTCTTTCCGGGTGGTCATAAAAAATAACCTGAACCTAACTTCTTTTACGCCCTCAAAGTCTTTCCGGGTGGTCTTAAAAAAATAACCTGAACCTAACTTCTTCTCCGCTCTCCAAGTCTTTCCGAGTGGTCATAAAAAAAATTATCTAAACCCAACTTATTTTCTGCCCTCATGTCTTTCTGGGTGGTCATAAAAAATAACCTGAACCTAACTTCTTTTACGCCCTCAAAGTCTTTCTGGGTGGTCATAAAAAAAACCTGAACCTAACTTCTTTTCCGCCCTCAATCTTTCTGGGTGGTCATAAAAAAAAATAACCTGAACCTAACTTGTTTTACGCCATAAAAGTCTTTCCGGGCAATCATAAAAAAAAAACGGCGGCGAACAGAGAAGAGTTTGCGAAACTGACGGCCAACCTCCAGTAATGGAGAGGCACTACAAGAAGAAGAATAAAAAAAAATAACCCGAACCTAACTTCTTTTACGCTCTAAAAGTCTTTCCGGGTGGTCATAAAAAAAAATAACCTGAACCTAACTTCTTTTACGCCCTCAAAATCTTTCTGGGTAGTCATAAAAAAAATAACCTGAACCTAACTTCTTTTACGCCCTAAAAGTCTTTCCGGGTGGTCATAAAAAAAAATAACCTAAACCCAACTTATTTTCTGCCCTCATGTCTTTCCGGGTGGTCATAAAAAATAACCTGAACCTAACTTCTTTTACGCCCTCAAAGTCTTTCCGGGTGGTCTTAAAAAAATAACCTGAACCTAACTTCTTCTCCGCTCTCCAAGTCTTTCCGAGTGGTCATAAAAAAAATTATCTAAACCCAACTTATTTTCTGCCCTCATGTCTTTCTGGGTGGTCATAAAAAATAACCTGAACCTAACTTCTTTTACGCCCTCAAAGTCTTTCTGGGTGGTCATAAAAAAAACCTGAACCTAACTTCTTTTCCGCCCTCAATCTTTCTGGGTGGTCATAAAAAAAAATAACCTGAACCTAACTTGTTTTACGCCATAAAAGTCTTTCCGGGCAATCATAAAAAAAAAACGGCGGCGAACAGAGAAGAGTTTGCGAAACTGACGGCCAACCTCCAGTAATGGAGAGGCACTACAAGAAGAAGAATAAAAAAAAATAACCCGAACCTAACTTCTTTTACGCTCTAAAAGTCTTTCCGGGTGGTCATAAAAAAAAATAACCTGAACCTAACTTCTTTTACGCCCTCAAAATCTTTCTGGGTAGTCATAAAAAAAATAACCTGAACCTAACTTCTTTTACGCCCTAAAAGTCTTTCCGGGTGGTCATAAAAAAAAATAACCCTGAACCTAACTTCTTTTCCGCCCTCAAAGTCTTTCTGGGTGGTCATAAAAAAAAACCTGAACCTAACTTCTTTTCCGCCCTAAAAGTCTTTCCGGGTGGTCATAAAAAAAATAACCTGAACCTAACTTCTTTTCCGCCCTAAAAGTCTTTCCGGGTGGTCATAAAAAAAATAACCTGAACCTAACTTCTTTTCCGCCCTCTCAGTCTTTCTTGGTGGTCATAAAAAAAAATAACAAACACAACATAATAAATATAGTCTTGTTTTTTATTCGCGCGCCGCCGCCCGCCGACGCGCCGCCCCGCGCCGTGCGCAGGGAGCGCGCGGTGCACGCTGCGGATGGTATATCGCCATACAGCCAGTGCTTTGGCTGTATAAAAATCATTATCTTTGCTTATTTAAAAACTGTTGTTATTTTCCCTATTTGATCTTATATGTATTATGCGGCTAAATTAAAAATGCTTTGTGGAATTCATTACACGCATTAATTTTCATCTTTTGTATAGCGCAGTATGGTAATTCCCTCCGGACCGCCGTAAGGTGTAAACGTCTCTGAACCTTTGTAATTCTTTAAATAATTTTTTAAATTAATATTTGTGTACGAAAATACCAGTTCAAAAAAATAGGATAGCATAAACGACGTGAGGTGTGAATAAGAAGTGGAATCCGTGCGCGCGCGCACACGCTCTCAGCACGAAGATATCAACGAACGTGAGTCTGCATAACTTACCAGTCTACTCGACTGCACTGTCTATCTCTGTTGCGCTTGCACGTGGATCCTGTATGAGCGCGCGCTTGTCATCTTCTTCGCACGATCGGCCGGCGCCGCCCCATAAGTTGGATTGAATCACCTAGCTATCTCCATCTCGCTTGACTACATACGTTGTACCTGCGCGCGCGCACGTTGTATCCCGCTCGCACAGTGGCGTGGACCTGCTGCATCTGTTTGCGTGTGCGAATCGGGCGCCACATAGCGCTGTGTGAGGCTCCCCTTCTGTGTTAGCTCCGCCTGCTGATATATGTATCTTGCTTATACCGCTGTACCTGTCCTGCTCCAACGGTGACTAGAGCGCTGCTGCCAGCTCCTCCGTGCGCTTTATGAACTCCTAGTACTTGCAAGAACCGTAATAAACCGTATACTGTACGGAACTTGAAAACATCTATTCTCGCCAGCCTAACTTGATCTATACTGTTGTTGAGCTCCTCTGCGATTCTGCTTGTCTAGTACTTCACTTGTCAGTACGATGCCGAGACTTAAGCGTTCGCCGCCTCCCTCCCGCGCTGCGTCCCCTGCCGCTCCAGTGCAAGCCGCCGCCGCCGCCGCCGCTGTGTTAACCGCCTCTACCGATTCAGCGCAGCCCGCTGCCGCCGTTGCGACCAATCCAGCGTTGGTAACTTCTGCCGGCATTTCTTCGCCCGCCCAAGCCTGTACCTCACATCAAATTCAGGCGTCACTTCATCAATATTTTGCAGAGAACCATGAAAAAACTTCCGATTCTTTTCGTAAAAGGAAACGTAACAACAGTGAGAGTGAGGATAAATCTCTGGACGAAAAACTAGACAAATTCATGTGTAAAATGGAACAAATGATGAAAAAGTACAGTGACGCACAAGATGCAAAGTTGGCGAAGGTGTGTAGTGCCGCCGAGGAAATGCGGCTTTCTGTTGATTTTCTAGTTAATAAGTGTGACACACTCCAATCTAAAGTAGACGAACTACAGTCACGCCATGAGGCTGATATTCGATACATCAATACTTTAGAAGAAAGGCTAGAGCTTTCCGAGCGCACTGCACGATCAACCTGTCTAGAAATCAGAAATGTCCCTGTCTCGACCTCTGAGTCTAAAGCCTCCCTCCTGGACACACTCGTGAAGACCGGTGAGGTACTCAAGGTCCCCATTCAGCGAAACGAAGTCAGGGATATTTTCCGTCTACGATCGAGAGATCCTCAAAAAAGGACAATTATTGCAGACCTCACTTCTGTGCTCCTGAAGGAAAAAATTATATCCACGTATCGTGGCTTTAACAAAGTATCCAAGCTCACAACAGAACACCTGCATATTCAGGGCACCCCAAAACCAGTCTACATCTCTGAGAATCTCTCCTCAAAAATGAAGAGATTGTTCTTTTTATCGAGAGATTTCGCGAAGGTCAACGATTACAAGTTCTGTTGGGTCTCGCATGGAAGAATCTTTCTAAGGAAACGTGAAAATAGTCCCCTTATCACCATCATGAATGAAACTGATCTCGGGAAGGCCAAGGAACAGGCATGACTAGGAGCAGCCGCATCTGCTCCAAACGAAGGATTGTGTCATTTTAATTTGTCTTTGTCCTTGTATTTTTTATTTAACATATTCGCTTTGTTTTTTTGTGTATTCCATAAAATGCTCGTATGCTGTAAGTATCCCACGGTTTTTATAAAATACTTCACTTTTATCCCACACTACACTTTACCACACTTTCATACAAACTGCATAGTCCAACCACCGAAAGGTCTGTCCATACTAAGCCTAAAATCGCCAACTCTCCAGCCATGTACTGTTACTATTCCACTGTTATGCTTACCGTTTGATAATGGATGATGTAAATCTCCTCAGCAATGATATTGAAAGCATCTCGGTGTCGGATGCACTGCGATGTAACCCGGAGGAAGGTCTGAAAATCATCAATCAAAACAGTTTTAACTTTAGGGTCATGCACCTTAACATTCGAAGTATTAATTGTAATTTTGACAGTTTACTTACACTCCTTCATAGACTCGAGTACCAGATTGATATAATCATTCTAACGGAGTGTTGGTTGGAAAAATGTCCTACAATTCCAAAAATCGACGGATATGACTCATATAGATCAAATTTTAAAAATCAGAATGATGGGGTTGCGGCATATGTTAGAAGTGACCTTGTGTGCACTGTTGATATCCCAATTTTTGATGAAGCAACCTGCATGGTAATTAATTTCTCTAATGGTATGTCCTTACTGGCAATATATCGGTCTCCTTCATTCAGCAATTACTCACCATTCCTAAGTAGCCTAGACAAGGAACTCCACAAAGTAAAATCATATAAAAACGTTACTATTATTGGTGATATTAATATCAACATTAGACCCGAAAAATATGATGATGTCTGCCGATGAATACCTCAATCTTTTGGCTTCTCATGGTATGCTACCAGCACATCAGTATCCTACTAGAGATGTTAGATGTTTGGATCACATCATCTCAAGATCCGTGTATCACTCTGCAGCCCTGGTTTTGGATTCCATAATAACGGACCATCTCCCATTACTATTTTGCTGCAATATGAATTGTAATCTTAAGACTAATGAAACTGTTAAGACCTGTGTTCGCACAAATTTTCTGGAAGTTGCCCACGACCTTGCCTTAACTAATTTCTCACCTGTTCTCGAGTGTACAAACCCTGAGTTTGCTGCAGGACAGCTAGTCGATATAATCTCTGGAGTAGTTAATAAACACACTAGAAATGTCGTAGTACCAAGCAGGAAACGTATTGTCAAGCCATGGATCACTCCGGGCCTTCTGCGGTGTATTCGACACAGAGACAAACTTTATCGTAAATGTAAAAGAAATCCAAATAACGAGACTCAAAAACTAATTTATAATAGATACCGCACCTTCTGCAATAACCTCCTTAAAAAAGTAAAACAGACCTATGAACAAAACGAGTTTAAAAACGCAAAAAAGAATCCAAAGGCTATGTGGAACATCATAAAGCAAACGGCGTATATTGACAAAACTAAAACAAACTCAGCCAACCTACTTCAAGTACATGAGAATCCTAAAGAGTCTGCTAACATAGTCAATCAGTATTTTTCTAAAGTGGGAGAAACACTGGCTAGTAAAATTGATCCTCCTATTGCCCCTAACATACACAGTAACACTAAATTAAAATCTAATACACTATCTATGGTTATGTTTGATGTAGATGAGGACGAAATTGAGGGTTATATTGACTGTTTAAAGGACGAAAGTGCTACTGGCTGGGATGGTATTCCCACACGTGTAATCAAAATGAATAAACATTTACTTATTCCAATACTAAAACATGTATTTAATATCTCTCTCCAGTCGGGTATTTTTCCTAAAGTGTTTAAAAAAGCGGTCGTACATCCCATCTACAAGAGTGGTGACAGAGACAGTATCTCAAACTATAGACCCATATCAGTTCTATCAGTTTTATCTAAAATCTTAGAAAAAATAATTAATAAACGGTTGGTTGACTTCTTGCGGAGGCACAACATTCTTTCCGATAACCAGTTTGGTTTCCGTAGAGGTGTATCAACTGAAGATGCAGTCCTGAAGATGTCAAACACCATAGTTGAAAATTTTGATAAAAAGTTAAAAACTGCTGGCTTCTTTCTTGATCTATCTAAGGCCTTCGATACTGTCTCTGTTCCTATACTTATATCTAAACTAGAATGTATAGGTGTCAGAGGAGTTGCTCTGGACCTGTTCCAGAGCTACCTTAAGGATCGCACACAGTGTGTTGTGTTGGGTGGGATTCGAAGTGATGATGAACAACTTAGATTTGGAGTTCCACAGGGTAGCGTCCTCGGCCCTACCCTCTTTCTTGTTTATGTTAATGAGTTGTGCAACTTACCCCTCGAGAACTGTAAGATCATAACTTATGCGGACGATACTGCTCTCCTCATTCATGGTCAGGACTGGGATGAAGTAGCTAGGAACTCGGAAGGTGCCCTCAGAACTGTTATGGACTGGCTACGTTCTAATTTTTTGACTCTTAATCTGTCAAAAACAAAATTTATTCCCTTTTCACCTCATATTCCCTCACAACCACCGGCATCTTACACCATCAGGGCTCATACTTGTAATAATTCTATAGGTGATAAAACCGACATATGTAACTGTTTTTCGGTGGACCGAGTGTCCACAATAAAATATCTTGGTGTTATTATTGATGGTGAAATGTCGTGGAGGCATCACATAGATTCTGTTACGGCGCGTATCAGAAAATTGATGTATATCTTTAAAAGAATAAGAAATATATCGGATTTTAAGTCTATGAAGTTCGTGTATTACGCTCTTGCTCAGTCTATAATATCTTACTGTATAACAGCCTGGGGTGGTGCGGACAAAACTCACATGCTGAGACTGGAGAGGGCGCAGCGTATAATTTTAAAAGTGCTCTCCAGAAAGCCTAAAAGATTTCCCACGAATGAATTGTACACGTTGTGCCAAGTTCTCACGGTCCGACAACTCTTCGTGCTCCAGACTGTTCTACGGAAGCATACTGAACTGCCATATGATCCTGAGTTTGTACGCTCAAAGCGTAGGTCTGATTTAGTCTGTATAACTGAGAAACGCCGCACAGTACTGGCTAATAAACACTATAAACATCTTAGCCCAACTCTTTACAACAGAGTAAATAAGGAGCTTTTAATCTACCCACTTACTAAATACAAATGTAAGATTGCATGTACGAACTGGCTGAAAACCTTATCGTACGACGATGTAGAAGAACTCATTCATATAGGGGAATGAATCCGCTAGTCTCTCAGTAATAGGCCTTAAAACCACATATAGTTGCATCAGATTTAACACAACACACCAAACCTTTAATTACGATTACAAATCCATTATCGCAATAAAAATTATATGATGGACCTTACAGCATACAACTATAACTACTAAATTATTTTTCACTAGTAAGAGCAGATTGTATTATTATATATATTACTTCAGTTTATTTATTGTCTACTGTGTTTTAAACTACTGAATATTTGATATTATTCAGTAAATATAAATACATATGACGTTTAAATTAATTATATAATTATAATAATAGTTTTAAATTAAATTTTATTAATGTAATTTTATAATGTTTCAAATAGGTATTTTAATTAATATTATTCTATTAATTCGGAGGTGGGCGTTGACAACTGCGACACAGTTTCTTAACTACTGCAGTTTGTCATCGTTAGCCAATGTTTGTGTACTAGCTTGTTACTTATTACAAATAAAGAATTTTTAATTTAATTTTAATTTAAATTTTTATTTCCAAACACCTCCATAATATATTCGTAATACCTTCGTAATATATGGCATTCTGAGCCTAAATTCGATGTAATAAGACCCACTTTACGAGCAAGTGTGTTGAAAAAGTCTTTCCGGGTGGTCATAAAAAAAAAACCTGAACCTAACTTCTTTTCCGCCCTAAAAGTCTTTCCGGGTGGTCATAAAAAAAATAACCTGAACCTAACTTCTTTTCCGCCCTCTCTGTCTTTCTTGGTGGTCATAAAAAAAATTACCTGAACCTAACTTATTTTACGCCCTAAAAGTCTTTCCGGGTGGTCATAAAAAAATAACCTAAATCTAACTTTTTTCTCCACCCTCAAAGTCTTTCCGGGTGGTCAAAAAAAAAATAACCTGAACCCAACTTATTTTCTGCCCTCAAGTCTTTTGGTCATAAAAAAAATATCCTGAACCTAACTTACAGCTCAGATCGTTTGGAGACAAACTTTCTTTTTTTTTAATAAAAAACTAAAAATTGTTTATTTACTCCACAAAAAATGGCCTTGGACTACATTACATAGGTATGTGATAAACATTAATTAAAACATTAAAGCCCTAAAGGTCATAAAAAAATAACCTGAACCTAACTATTTTCCGCCGTCAAAGTCTTTCCAGGTGGTCATAAAAAAATAACCTAAATCTAACTTTTTTCTCCACCCTCAAAGTCTTTCCGGGTGGTCAAAAAAAAAATAACCTGAACCCAACTTATTTTCTGCCCTCAAGTCTTTTGGTCATAAAAAAAATATCCTGAACCTAACTTACAGCTCAGATCGTTTGGAGACAAACTTTCTTTTTTTTTAATAAAAAACTAAAAATTGTTTATTTACTCCACAAAAAATGGCCTTGGACTACATTACATAGGTATGTGATAAACATTAATTAAATTTAATACCATAAAGGATAGTATCTTTGTGGAGATCTGGTGCCCGCGCTAGGTATCAAAGATCCTGTTTTGCAGGTTACCAGGTCCCCCACCCGGTGTGACACAATAAAAGGTATTAGCATGTTGATATCATGTCACAATATGATTTGTGAGTTAATTTACAAATAAAAGACGAGTAATGACTTCTGTACATACCCTACGATGAAAATCTTGGGATCAGTGTGTTTAAACTTGAAACTTCATATCTTCTAGTTTTGGTAAATAATATTTATCAAACGATGTATTTGCCATAAGATATTTTGTCTAACGTTGTTTTACCAATTGAAAATTTAGTAAAATAATTTGTTTGTAAAACGATAATTTGAAAAAACACAATATTTGTCTAGTAATTAGTTTGTAAAATGATCCATTTTTAAAAGAATGAGTTTTTCAAAGCATATGTTTTTCAAATGTATAGTATTACAAGCGTTGTTTATAAAATGATTGTTTTTTAAATAATAATTTGTAATATGAGGGTGTACCATGACATGGATATGACGACATCGCAGCTAAATCAATAGACTATTATTGACAGAGTGTGCTTAATTCCATTGTGACGTCATTATAATAATGTTACTATTTTATTACTGTTGTAAGGGTTGTTGTTAGATGTAAGGATACTTTTTTAGTACCTAGTTAGACAAATGGCTTTAATCTGCTATTTCACTGAAAACATTCCGTATTAAATAGTGGGCATTTTCATATAAATTATAATCCAAAAAAGGTCAATCAAACAAGGGGTCATAGGTTTTCAACATCTGAGGATTCTTGTCATGAGCGAGGGGCTAGCAACTTGTCCCTTTATCTGAAATTTTAATCCACCGATAACATAGCCTTCAAGGCTCAAAACTTTTGGCTCTGTCTATCCCGTAAAGGATAAAGAGGTGATACTCTATTTGACAATATTTCGTTCCATTTCCACTGAACGAAAGCGTTCAGATTTCCAAAACTCATCTGCACAAGAACTGTGCAGTTAGACATTTTCAAAATCTTTAGTGTTTCGTGCATTAGTCGGGGCTTTGTTCGCATTCTCTCAAACTGTCGCCAAATGCATTGCATGAGTACTCACTGCACTGTAGTTGTCCATATTCAGCTGTCTCAACCATGATGGCGCTAGTATCTATATGAAATACACCAAAATGTACGAAGTATTGTTAGTTCTAACTTTTGCCACGTGAACTTATAACTTTGCGGAAGTGTAGAGCCTTTCGTTTGAGCTTTGCTCGCGACCTGGTTTTCCGTCGTTTTGCTAAGCTTTGACTAGATGCGGATCACTCCATTGTTTACTTTTGGTTTAGAGTTGACCTACCTACTACAATGGGCAAAGGAAGCTGAAATTTGATATGTTGGTTCCTTAGGGACTGTAGAGGAGAACTAAGAAGCCAAAATTCCTACGAGAACAAAGCCCCAGGCCCTGGCCCATATAATAATATGATCACTTTTCTTCTGGTTTTCAACGTTAAAGTAAATATTAACAGTTTTCAGATTTCTGAAAGAAGAATATTTGGCAGACAGACAGTCGGACAACAAAATAATTAATACAAAACTAAAACTCCGTCGTTCCGTTTTTGCCTTTTCATGTATGGAACCGTAAAAAGACGAAATAACAACTGTGTTAATAAAAATCTTATTCTTGTGAGTGACATCGCTGTTTTATCAACTTTAACAAATCCAATCCAATGGGTACAAGTCCCACACATAGTCCCACCCATTAGTTCTACCCGCACAGTTGCGAATCCTGTCTTTTGGTATTTAATTATTTTTCTTTTTAGTTTTATCCAAACTTTAAACTTATAATATACCGGGTTTAGCATCTGTCCCAGTCAGTATAAAGATTTTGGCAAAGTATTTTCATAGTATGTATAATCTTAGATTCACGTGCATCATCGAAAAAGACAAGTTTGTCTATGATAGATTTGATGTTGTTTGACAGTTATGGATGACTTTCATTCATTTCATTCAATTTTCAGTAGAGTGTCAAATGAAATAGATGTTTTGATTTTTTTGCGTAAATAATTGTAATACAAAAATATAAATGTAACGCAATAAATGTAAAAGTAATGATAGCAAATCTCGTGGCAAGCACATTATAGACTGACAATGCAATCGTGACGCGCGGATTTGGCGTGAGGTGCCGTGTCGAATATGCTAGATGGTAATACGGAGAGGCGACCACAGTAAAATGCCTTGCGAGAGCTGTGCCGTCCAGTTTAGTGTATTTCGGCGAAAGCGGGCTTGTTGCGAGTGCGAGAGGTACTACTGCAGCGGCTGCCTGAGGCGCGGCGGCGGTGCCATGTGCGCGCCCTGTCGGGTGCTCTCAACTCGGCCCTTGTCGCGCCAGACCATCGCACACCTGAAGGTCCGCGACCTGCAGTGCTTCCTACATCGCCAAAACGTGTCCACACGGGGCTGCGTTGGTATGTTTTTCATTTCATTCTTTGTATCGCCTTATGCCTGATAAGATGTAATCTTCTAGAACACTTGATATCAAGTAGGTACAGACATCTCCAGAAGTGGAGTCAGAATTTCTCATACTAATTGATTATAGAAGTGTTTGCACTTAAGACCTTATGATTGTGTGTTATTTGTAAAACGCCTATGTGTCTGTGCAATGTCAACCGACCGAATACGATGTTTCCATAGAAGTAGGTAGGCTGGCGCGGCGAGTCGGCGAGCGCTTCATACTTTTATGGATTTCATAGACATACTATGAATGGTACGGAACGTTCATAGTATGTCTATAAAATCCTTGCTCTAACTTTATGGTATCGTTACTTCGTATGGGTGGTCAGTATGGACCAGCTATGAAAATGAATATTTGACGGTGAATGAAAAAAAAGACAGACGCAAATTTATCACTTCAACCGAGTTCTCGTTTTAGTTGAACGCATTTGTTAGTGATAGTTATCTAAGTATTTGTGGAATATTACTTTACCAACACTTGCCAATATAGGCCATCATAAGTAGGTATTATGGAGACTATTCGGATTTACTTTGCATGATAGTGGTTGCAAAATAGTCTCAATTTCTAATGAAAGGAACTGGATTAAGTGTGAGTATTTTTAAACAAATAAATAGTTGTGATTTGAAATATGTGTGTGTAAATGTGTAATATTTTGTGATTAATTCAAACATAAAATGATATCATAATATTAATGTATTGTATTGATATATTTTTCTTCGTGATTTTGCTTTGCATAAGTGATAGTTTTGAAATTAAATATAAACTAAATACCTAATTATATATTATTATATTTTTTTAGTGGACAACACGTTGGGAGTAGCGACTTGCTGCAGGGTAGCCTTGCCGCAAAGTAGAAGACCGGCTATTATCTCTGAGCAGCAGCAACAATAATGTTGGAAGAATATGAAGGCGATGATTTTACCTACCAGGCGTTATGCTGATTTATTTGATGTTTCGATGCCTATCTACTGTTCGTCGTGCATATCAAGCTGGTGGCGTGCATAAAAAAACTGGATAATTTATTTCGCTTCCAGAAATAAATGTCATCCTTGGCCAGCGCGGTCTTCTAACCTCAACTCCATAGAAAATCTATGGGGCCTGATGGTGCATAGAAGGTGAGCAAGGAAGAATTAGTTTCTCATTGTATGGATGTTTAGGACAGTTTTTTTGTGATTGAAATATGTGTAGAAAAGACAACAACGCAACTTTACAAAATAGTGAGTTAATTATTTGTGTTTAAATTTAATCAGTGAGTTCATTCCTTAAGTAGGTATATTCCAACTGTCCTCTTTCTATTGTATCAAATCTGGTTTTATAAAAGTATAAACATTATTTGAATTATTTTTATACTTACTTATTACTTGTTTTTGTATATGTTTCGTAATAGGAGATAAATTGTTAAATTGTTAGATGTTGAGGTTTAGTTTCAATCTTCTTTTCATGATGAAAACGAATACTTAAGCTATAACCTCAATATTTACTAACAAAAAGCGAAAGTATAATTTAGTAATAATATATAAAATAAATGAACAGATTCTTATAAGTAACTTACTACAGAATGCTTATTTTTAAGTTCTTATTTATTCTGTAATTAGATAGGGAAGTGATTAAACATAAATTTTGAATTTGTTAGTGTAGTTTATAATAATAAATTTTACATAAGTATACTATACCTATTTACATGAATAAATAGTTGTCATGATTTTTGAGAATTTTTATTTCATAACAAATATATAAAAGCATATCAATTACATTATATAAAAATACTCTTGGCTTATGAATTGAGTTTAATATGAAAAATAAAATATCTGGAAGTGACTCGAACTTTGACCTGTATCAACTGCAGTCCATCCGACTACCGATTAGACCAGCAGATGCATTAGCTTGTGACGAAATTATCAATTGGTTGCGTGTCACCGTACTCACCACTATTGGTTTGCTTTATAATAAACTATAGGTAGTGTATTAGTGTATTATTATTTCTGAGTCAGAATTCACTACTTAGTACCCCGTAAATTTGATAGATGGCAGCACGTAGGCAGTATGAGCACGAAGCACTAGCATGCAGCAGAGTTGTGTCTTGGTGTGGGTGGGTAATATGGTAATTAGCTTAGTGTGAGTAGTGTTCTTATTGTAATTATACGTCCGTAATATGGACGTAACGCACACAATGAAGGACTGCGCGCCTGCAAGGCAATATGATATTTAAGGTATGACTCCACTTTTGACTCTTGACTGTACATACTATACATATTCAAAGTTTTAATCCGATTCCTTGATTTGATATAATGTGATGAAACATTCCAGAAATCTGCAATCCATCAAAAGCTTGAATATTGTTTTATTAATTGATTAACACATTGTAATAAAGTAACAAGGTCAGTGATCAAGGGAAAAAATGTAAATTTAATGTGCAAAATACAATTTTTTTTGTGGCATCAATCAATGGAAAGATCAAAGTTAAAACTAGCTGAAACCTAAAATTAAAGCTAACTATCAATATCAATGCGTATCAAATGGTCGCCCAGTTCTTTTACGAACATGATTAACTATATTATGGTCACCAACACCTGGACCTAGTGACATTGGATGCCACTGCTACTGCATAAGGGTGTGTCTTGACGTACAGTTTCTGTACTGTACTTGTTTAGCAACTGCTTATGAAACAGTAGTAGATTCTCTTACCTAGTTAAGTTTGTTTTGCTTTGCCAAAGCAATATGAGAATGTTCTTTGTTCCCAAAAACAAAGTCAAGTAGACTGAAAACCAGATAACAACGCCAGCAACAAACCTATGTTTAATGAAAATTTAAATAGAACATTAAATAAATTATCTTTGACCTTCAAAAACAGATACAGGTTGGTTTAGTAGTAGTTTTAACCAATAATTTGGAGTTGGATAAGCAAGGGATGTTTTTTATATACAACACTAGCTGCGCCCTGAGACTTTACTCCTGTGGGAATTTTGGGATTCAGGATAGCCTTCCTCATACATCATACATAAAAAGAATTATTTAAATCTGTTGAGTATTTCCGAAGATTACAAGCACTTCATCTTTAGAATTGTAGATATGTAGATATTTGTGTTTATGTATAGCTCCAAATGAATGAATGTTGAAGGAGAGTGTATACCAGAGAGAAATATCTAGTTATTGATTAGTTTCCTGGGAGTGGCAGTTTGTCTATGCAGAGCTCTGTACAGTTGATAGTTAAGGGTAGATTAAACAGTTTGTTTCCGTAAAATAAGTGTAAAAATGGTGATTAACTTCAGTGAATTAGATGAGGCACACTGCTGCTGGAAAAACGACATTACAAGGTTTTAATTTTGTTTAGAAATAAATCTACTAGCAGCTACTACCTATATGGTCCTGAATAATTTAAATTAATTCAAATTATTAAGGACCACATAGGTAGTTACTGATATTTTCATTGGTAGCTCCAAAGAAAATAAGTAAGGTTACTTTTCCTGCTATAAAAGCCTATTGAATCAATCATTTCCTCTTAATGAAACCCCTGAGTGAGGGTCACTCACCCCTAAATGGAATTGTAGACTCTTTTAAATTCCGCAGTCAAATTAACAAGGGGAGAAAGATAGATAAGCAGTAATACATTTGTCTGTCCTTGTTGCATCCCTAAACCATTTTCTCAAAAAGGTGACTGAAAATTAGTGTTTTTCTCTCTGAATAAAATCCACACTGAGGTACTTACTGTGAGACAGCCATTACAATCACAACTTGTTGTTTTGTGTCTTTTGTGGTATGTAATTACCTATCTAGATATCCCCTGGAGCTCCCCCCAATATGTTATTCCTGTCATTTTTTACCCTTTTATATTATTTCATTGACTTCCACCCAGTAGGTTTTAATGATTGAGTAACATAAGCGATTATGATTATTCTAAGGAACCAAATCAAATTCAGAATGATATTTCCCACCATCACAAGTTGTCCCTCTGTTGACAGAGAAAGAGGAGCTGGTGAGCCTGTGCGTGGCGCACGTGAACAGCGCCGCGTACCGCCGCCGCGGCTCGCGCGCCGGCGCCTCGCCCTTCAGCTCGCTCAAGGGCTTCACCAACAACATCAATGTGCTCATCAACAACGCCTTCGACCTGCGCACTGCCACGCCCGCCCCGCCCCCGCCGCAAGGTATGATGGAGCTGGTTACTTACTTATCAAGTGGGCTGCAAGGTCAGTCGTCATGTAGCCAAACGCATGCAGTCCAGTTAGCTTTTAGGGCTATGCTTGATGTGTGGGATCGCATCAGAAGTGTGGAAATTGGCAGTGTGGAAAGTCACCGACCTAACCCAGCATTTATTTATTTGATAAATCTTGTTTATACTATGAAAATGACCTCACAGAGTCATTATTTTAATATCCTCTATGATTTGGTCAAATCGCTAAGATGGATGAAATCCCTGTTAGTTAACATACACATTACAGGTAACTGCTACAACTCGTCGCACACGCACCCGTCGCCCACCAACAATGCCGCCCGCCCACCGCCCCCCGCCAGGGAACGCTTCACTACTAGGCCAGGTATGTAAAGACACCACACATCTGTTTGTGCGATACATACAATCCTTCTTTCTTAGGTCCCTTATTGTATAATTCTGTCTGTATAAGATGAGTTGGTTGCATAAAGAAGACTTGAAAAATGAAGACACCACCAATCCCGAGTTCCTCCCTCCAATTTGGGTGTTGCGCGGGTTGCCTTCTCGCCGACATCCAAATCGGAAGAAGGCGCGCGGTCAACAACCACAACAACTGCAGGTGTCAGTGAGACGGCTCAGCTTTTATTTATGTGAATGAAACTTTATTGAAATGTTGGAGGAAACCTTTAGCATTTCAATATGGTTTCATTCACTGTAGTCGCGGCCAGAGTGGAGTTTTTATGTGTACGTACTAAATAAATAAAATAAAAATTTCTTATTCATTCATTTCATTATCAGGTAACTTAAATACATTTATGGTTACAAATACATAAACTGACTGATCATCCAGTGGAGTTATCCTATGTTAGTGTTATTTGTGGTGAAAATGATTACATTACATTACATTTACATTGAGTGCTTCCTTTTTCCTAAATATATTTTGTATGTCTCTTATATGTACCGATGTATTGTGTAACGCTAAACATTCCTAGCGCTCCTTGCAGGGTCGCCATGTAAGGATGTACTAATAGCAAGTGTAGCAATCATTTTATGTTTCGTTTATTATGACTGAAATTTGTACAATTCATATTCGATGATGCGGCGAAGAACACACTACAGCAATAAATTTTGCAATTGAACTTTGGGATGCTGCTATTTTGATATATGTAAGTTTCTTTTTAAAAAGATCAACTGTGGCGCCACCATTGTATTATAAATAAATATGGAAGTGTAACTCTCATACAACGAACGCTCAAATCTTGGTTCCATTTACGCAAACAAATGTACTTAAATACAACAAGACACTCACACATTCTCATAGAAAAAGATAGTACACGATTGGGCGCGTCAAGGTCACGGGGCGGGGTCAACACACCGCGGCAGCCGGCTACCGCTCAAACAAACGGCCAGCCGCTTGGCGTTTGAAGTCTCGGCACAGAATTAATATAAGTACTACGTAGTCTCGGCAAAGGAAAGAAAGGTAATTCCGCTGTTCTTCATATCTGTGTGATTTCTACACCACTTTACGACACACGATGGCCTATTTTTGCTAATTAAACTTGCGAAATTACTCGATGATACGTACAATTGACACTTATGCGTTTGGTACAAGTACAACCGTTGAACGCGCTGCGCCACGGCGAACTGAGGCGAAGTGAGGTGTCTTTTTTACGCCCCGCCCACCGAGGTTCCTATTTCGTGGAACCATTTTTTTGGCGTTGTTAGAGTTCTATGGTATATTAGTTCGTTGGGCGCCACAGACATCGCCATAATTGTCTGTCTTTTTTTGTTATTATAATTCTCTCGGCTTTTGTCGCGCCAACCATCGCACACCTGAAGGTCCGCGACCTGCAGTGCTTCCTACATCGCCAAAACGTGTCCACACGGGGCTGCGTTGGTATGTTTTTAAAAGCTTTTATTTAACTTGTATGTAAGCATGTTCGTACGGGTGGAATCTTAGAACTCAATTTTGAAGTAGATATCTTCAACCGATTGAGCTGAAATTTTGTACACAGGTTTAGTTTGGATGACAATGCATGATATAGTATGTATGTGACGTTATTCTAAATCCAAGATAGCGGACCATCCAAGCTGGCCACAGAGTACATATGAAGAAGAGCTGTTCATAAGCTAGTAGACCTGTCCCCAGTCGATCAACTTGAGGCTTCTAACTATTTGCCACCAGACGTCACTATTGTCGCATTCGCGGAGTTCACTTCACAGTGTCAACACGTGCCGCAGATGTGTCGAAGTTACGCGAAATTTTAGATTGCGCTCATTAACAATGAAGTGCTGTATTGTGGGGTGTAAAAGTAACACACACAACAAGGAATCACGCGTTAAAAGTATATATTTTCATTCGTAAGTATTTTTTACGTAATTATTCCCACAGCGGTGGATACGCGCCTGTCAGTACAGCCATCTAGTGAGTAATAGCAGAACTCAAGAGAATTGATAAAACAGTTAGCGAAAATAATTCTGCTACTGGCCAATAGGTGGCTATACAGTTTGTTAAAATAAGATAAAATAAGTCGTACGTCTATCCAATAAGAGTTCATTTTTTAATTTCTGTCTACGGTAAGTATACGTCCCTCGCTCCCCTCCCAATGCGGACACTGTGTTTCATATGTAAAATGCCTAGGCGCACCTCCTCTCTTTACATACTTCATGAAGCTGGCGGAATAGTTATTTGTAATGCATTTCTACAATATGGGTATCAAATTAAAGGGTTTGTTGAGAGGAAAGCTTTTTTTTTTTAATTTTTTACTATTAATTTATTAATTTCATTCTATGTACCGTCTTATGCCTGATAAGGTGTAATCTTCGAGAACACTTGATATCAAGTTGTTACATACTGTACGTATTTAAAGTTTTAATCTGATTCCTTGGTTTGATATAATGTAATGAAACATTCCAGAATCCTGCAATCCATTTAAAGCTTGAATATTGTTTTATTAATTGATAAACACATTGTAATCTAAAGGGAAAAAATGTAAATTTAATGTGCAAAAAACCCTTTTTTCTATGTGGCATCAATCAATGGAAAGATCGAAGTTAAAACTAGCTGAAACCTAAAATTATTAAGCAAGGGATGTGTGAAGAATGAAGACACCACTAATCCCGAATTCCTCCCTCCAATTTGGGTGTTGCGCGGGTTGCCTTCTCGCCGACATCCAAATCGGAAGAAGGCGCGCGGTCAACAACCACAACAATAACTACAGGTGTCAGTGAGACGGCTCAGCTTTTATTTATGTGAATGAAACTTTATTGAAATGTTGGAGGAAACCTTTAGCATTTCAATATGGTTTCATTTACTGTGGTCGCGGCCAGAGCGGAGTATATATTGTAACTAAACCAATATTTTTTTATGTGTATGTACTAAATAAATAAAATATAAATTCATTATTCATTCATTTCATTATCCGTTTATTTATACATTTATGGTTACAAATATATGTATAACGTAACGAAAAAAAATCCTTTCTTCCCTACCAGTAGGGATATGCGGAACAGGAGAAATGTTATATTCGGTAATGTAAAAAACCCAGGTGGGGAGGAAGACATATCGGTGCCGGTGCCGTCGGGCGTGGCCCGCAGCGCGTCCGGCGACAGCGCGCAGTCGCAGCGGCGCGACACCGACGACTGCTTCGAGGTGGAGGACCTCGACGACGCCTGGGAGTTCGTCAGCCGGCCCGCCGCCCCGCTGCCCAATGGTGAGAGATGTACTGTGATGATATACAGCTGGTAGAGAACGCTTCGAGGTGGAGGACCTCGACGACGCCTGGGAGTTCGTCAGCCGGCCCGCCGCCCCGCTGCCCAATGGTGAGAGATGTACTGTGATGATATACAGCTGGTAGAGAACGCTTCGAGGTGGAGGACCTCGACGACGCCTGGGAGTTCGTCAGCCGGCCCGCCGCCCCGCTGTCCAATGGTGAGAGATGTACTGTGATGATATACAGCTGGTAGAGAACGCTTCGAGGTGGAGGACCTCGACGACGCCTGGGAGTTCGTCAGCCGGCCCGCCGCCCCGCTGCCCAATGGTGAGAGATGTACTGTGATCATATACAGCTGGTAGAGGACGCTTCGAGGTGGAGGACCTCGACGACGCCTGGGAGTTCGTCAGCCGGCCTGCCGCCCCGCTGCCCAATGGTGAGAGATGTACTGTGATCATATACAGCTGGTAGAGAACGCTTCGAGGTGGAGGACCTCGACGACGCCTGGGAGTTCGTCAGCCGGCCCGCCGCCCCGCTGCCCAATGGTGAGAGATGTACTGTGATGATATACAGCTGGTAGAGAACGCTTCGAGGTGGAGGACCTCGACGACGCCTGGGAGTTCGTCAGCCGGCCCGCCGCCCCGCTGCCCAATGGTGAGAGATGTACTGTGATGATATACAGCTGGTAGAGAACGCTTCGAGGTGGAGGACCTCGACGACGCCTGGGAGTTCGTCAGCCGGCCCGCCGCCCCGCTGTCCAATGGTGAGAGATGTACTGTGATGATATACAGCTGGTAGAGAACGCTTCGAGGTGGAGGACCTCGACGACGCCTGGGAGTTCGTCAGCCGGCCCGCCGCCCCGCTGCCCAATGGTGAGAGATGTACTGTGATCATATACACCTGGTAGAGGACGCTTCGAGGTGGAGGACCTCGACGACGCCTGGGAGTTCGTCAGCCGGCCCGCCGCCCCGCTGCCCAATGGTGAGAGATGTACTGTGATGATATACAGCTGGTAAAGAACGCTTCGAGGTGGAGGACCTCGACGACGCCTGGGAGTTCGTCAGCCGGCCCGCCGCCCCGCTGCCCAATGGTGAGAGATGTACTGTGATCATATACAGCTGGTAGAGGACGCTTCGAGGTGGAGGACCTCGACGACGCCTGGGAGTTCGTCAGCCGGCCCGCCGCCCCGCTGCCCAATGGTGAGAGATGTACTGTGATCATATACAGCTGGTAGAGGACGCTTCGAGGTGGAGGACCTCGACGACGCCTGGGAGTTCGTCAGCCGGCCCGCCGCCCCGCTGCCCAATGGTGAGAGATGTACTGTGATCATATACACCTGGTAGAGGACGCTTCGAGGTGGAGGACCTCGACGACGCCTGGGAGTTCGTCAGCCGGCCCGCCGCCCCGCTGCCCAATGGTGAGAGATGTACTGTGATGATATACAGCTGGTAAAGAACGCTTCGAGGTGGAGGACCTCGACGACGCCTGGGAGTTCGTCAGCCGGCCCGCCGCCCCGCTGCCCAATGGTGAGAGATGTACTGTGATCATATACAGCTGGTAGAGGACGCTTCGAGGTGGAGGACCTCGACGACGCCTGGGAGTTCGTCAGCCGGCCCGCCGCCCCGCTGCCCAATGGTGAGAGATGTACTGTGATGATATACAGCTGGTAAAGAACGCTTCGAGGTGGAGGACCTCGACGACGCCTGGGAGTTCGTCAGCCGGCCCGCCGCCCCGCTGCCCAATGGTGAGAGATGTACTGTGATCATATACAGCTGGTAGAGGACGCTTCGAGGTGGAGGACCTCGACGACGCCTGGGAGTTCGTCAGCCGGCCCGCCGCCCCGCTGCCCAATGGTGAGAGATGTACTGTGATGATATCCAGCTGGTAGAGGACGCTTCGAGGTGGAGGACCTCGACGACGCCTGGGAGTTCGTCAGCCGGCCCGCCGCCCCGCTGCCCAATGGTGAGAGATGTACTGTGATGATATACAGCTGGTAGAGGACGCTTCGAGGTGGAGGACCTCGACGACGCCTGGGAGTTCGTCAGCCGGCCCGCCAGATGACACTCATGATCATGGACGTACTATTCGTTCTTGCTATCTCGCTTGGCTCGTTTTTCCTCTATCAATTTTGGTGATCCCAATTAAGTCTTGATTTAAAAGAGATAAGATGTGTTTTTGTTTCATAAGTGCTCAGTCCTGTTTGAATAGTACGTCCATGCTGACATAAGCCACATAGGAATCTGTAGCTTTTTAGCAAACTGGCACGCACTCAGTCTAATGGGTCTCGCGAAAGGAAAGAAAATCGCGATTCATTGTTCAACGCAAAGACTCGCAACTCATTGAATTTAATTTCATTTACATTTGTTTTTTGTGAGCGTCAGATATTTTCATATTACCTCGACCCAGCCTACCTACTTACCTAGTTTCCAATTATCGCCATTGTCTTTTACAAAATTCGGTGGTTAATTTATATTGCAGACTCAGACATACTCATAGCGGAGAACGACGTGAACATCACGATCTCAGTGTCGGGCGCGCTGGGGCGGGCGTCCCCTCCCCCTCCCACGCCCCCGCCGCGGCCCGCGCCGGCGCCCCCCCGCGGCACCCCGCAGCGCGCCGCCAGCGAGCTGGAGCTGCACCGGGCGGCCGCGGAAGACAGGGCCGACACCAACAGTCTGCAGGATGAGCCCATCTCAGGCCATAGCCCTAGTAAGATTTTGCACTCAAGTTTTGTTCTTTATGTTTTTCTGTGGTTCAAGAACCCCAATTTACAGGCCATATGATACGTCGTAACTATACATGGCATGTCAAATTACATGAAAATTTGTAAAACTGGACTTTTCATGTAAAAACTGCTGAAATTTGTTATAAGAGTAGTTGCCAAGGGTACTTTTTATCCCATTATGCCGCAGCTATTTAAAAATGGTTGCAATTTCCAGGTCTTCCAAAACTGATAACCCTAGAATCGCTGTCGTCAGAAGAGCAGCTGGAACAGCTGAACGTGAAGCAGCTGAAGGAGCTGCTCACGCGCAACCGCGTGGAGTACCGCGGCTGCCTCGAGCGCGCCGAGCTGCTGGGGCGCGCGCGCACGCTCTACCGGCATCATCTGCGGTACAAAGACGGTCAGTGCTGTCTTCATCCCCTTTCCCCTTCTTCTTCTTCTTCGTCCGTCATCAGTCCCCACTGCCGGGGCATTGGTCTTATAGATGGATAAGGAAGATGCCTCATGATCCCTCCAAGCGTGCCCAATAAGGATTAGAGAATACTTTCTCTCTCTCTCACTCTCTCTCAGCCGAAAGACGTCCACTGCTGGACAAAGGCCTCCCCCAAGAATTTCCATAACGACCGGTCCTGCGCTGCCCGCATCCATGCGCATCCCGTGACCTTCACCAGGTCGTCGGTCCACTGAGTGGGAGGCCTGCCAACACTACGTTTTCCGGTTCGTGGTCGCCAGAGAATACTTTACCACTTTGCATATCTATCAGAATTTCGCTCTAGCATTTTCTAAGCGAAAATGTTTAATTTAAAGTCATGATCCCCATTTATAATTTGCAGACTTGGACAGTCTTCCTCTGGAGGAATGCTGCAAGATCTGCATGGCGGCACCACTGGAGTGTGTACTGCTGGAGTGCGGGCACATGGCCGCCTGCACCGCCTGCTCCAAGCAGCTGGCCGAGTGCCCCATCTGCAGGTAATGCTGGCAGGTCTACAGCCTGCCACTGGAGGAGTGCTGCAAGATCTGCATAGCGTAGAATATAACTTAGAATAAAACATAGGGTGCTCGACATTCTCACGTGAACGGAGCCTCGGAGAATGTCTTCCTTAATCGTAAGGTTCCACATAAACTTAATTGGCTATTTAACTTTCCAGACAGTACGTGGTGCGAGCCGTCAGAGTGTTCCGCTCCTGAGACTTACCTGCTTTGTCTGGGCCGAGGACTGCGAAACCCGACGCTGCATTGTGTAGCTACTTTTATTGTAGAGCCAGTAGCTACGTCTGTTAGACACGGCGTCCAATGTAAGACTACGGCTGCCATCCGTCTGGCATTCCCCGGATTTAATCTGGTTTAGAGGGCGTTCACGGCCGGGATCTACTATTTTTTCGGAAATAAACTTAATTTTGGAAACCCCTTGGCCCTGTCGCTCTCTAAGAAGATTTTTAGTCATGTGTGCGCAACGAAAAAATATGTCATTCACCAAAATTTGTATACTCCAATGCCTGCGCCTGGGCCGTAGCCCCTGGCCGTCGGACGGCAGCCCTATGCAAGGCTAAGGTCATTTGTCATGTGCAAATATTTCAATGAATTTCTAATATAAGAGACCCTGATGATATTCCAACCAATAAATTTGTGTATTTCATTTGAACGAGTTTATATAAATTCATCTTAAAATATTTGCACATCTATTTATGATTATGAAAAAATTTTGATGTACTCAAGATCTTTTATTATTCAGGAGGATAGTACTGTTTAAATGCTTACAGTCCATTATGAATGGAATAACAAGCACACAAACACACTTTTTTGACAAGTCTGTGTGACAGGCAGCCATATTGAATTTGACAAAAATATAACAAGCACCCGCCACGAGGTTTGCAAGTAGGTTTGCTCCGTGCCGAACTGAGTACATACGTATTTTGTAAATATCGTTATATATTTTTACGTTTTTTTTGTATGTGGTTAAATTGTTATGGATTAATGAGGGTTAACGTTTCTCCGCTCACTAGTTGTTGCTTTCGACGAGTGAGGTCTGTCAGATGGTACAGCACTGTCATCAGTTGTCAAATTCAAATGACAGTATTGTACGATCTGACAGACCTCACTGACAACCAGTGAGCGAAAACACGATAACCCTCATTGCCTAACGTGAGGCCAGTGGCGCCCTCATTTTACTAATATTATTAAAATTGAATATTCAGAAATATTTTTTATTTTGACTCTTAGCCTGTCTACCCCGTAAGGGATAAAGACGTGATTCTATATACCTATGTATGTAGAAATATTTTTTCAATCGGCCCGGTAGTTCTAGACATTAGCACATTCAAACAAACAATCCATTTCCTTTGCTTTAGTAAAGATGAGAGCGCCACTAGGCTCGTGTGACGGCTTTGACCCATAGAGGATCTCACGTTTCTATGTATAGTCATAGACAATGGAGGTATGTCCAAGACGACATAAAAATGGTAGGTTAAAAAAATTGTTTATCATTAGTTAGTTTCGGTCACAGTGTTATTTATTTTTTTGTCTATTTACACAAATGCATAAAATTTAATATTACATCAGCATGTACTATCTCTATGACTGGTACCTCCAGAGCGGAGAAGAGATGTGTTTAGAACCAATAGAATTTAGTTATTCAAAATCCGAATTTCGTTAATGAGATCATATTGGTGGTTGATACACATCTGCTCTCTTCTGCGCTCTAGTGGAGACCCAAACCAAAGGAAATAAAAAGTGACAGGATAACTGTAAAGTTACATTAAATTTTAAAATGCTTTTGTGCACTTAGGCGAAAATGAGCGAAGCCTGGTGCCAGTAGCTGCTTTATTGGTCTTAATGTGCTTTGGATGGAAAAATTGGCACGGGTAGTTTTAATCCCTAATGGGCTTAGGATACGTAAATGGTCTCTATTGTGGACCAATCATGGGGTCTTACTTCGATGTTTTTACCAGTGTCGTACCGCCGTCGTATGTTGTCTTGACGCCTCAACGAACGAAGTGGTCTCAACTTCGGACCCCGGTATTGAAGATAGAGGAATAATTGAAGTCTGATAGCTTTTCATTGTTGAATCGTTATAAAAATTGAAAAAATTAAAAGCCACAAAAAATGAAAAACGCCCTCGTGATTTTATTCTAGTTAGCGACACCACTCCATGTATTTACTTTTATTTGTTAAATATTATTTTTATCGAAGTCTTTCTTTTATAAAACTCATGATGAACTATGTAATGACTCAATAACGACCTAATTTTTCTAATAACAGTATGTGTAAAACACTTTCATACAAGTCTGCAATCGTCTTTATAGTATGTCCTATCCAATCATCTTTTCCAACTCAATAGTAAACAATAAATGTGTGTAAAAATATAACAAGATCGAACAAATATTGTAATTAACTTGGTAGAATGCTAGCTACATGCGGCTGTGTTTATGCGAGTGTCCGCACCAAGTGGGACACTCTTCAACATAATTATTTTTGTAGATCCTTAGTTTAGTATACGTAGCCTTTAAATAAGGTGGACTGTAAAAAGGCAGAAGGAAGGAGGTCGGAACTTTTCTCACGTGATTTATGTATACTGCAAACTCGCTGAAAATGTATTGTTTTTAAATTTCTTTATACCCAGCTTTTCTTGGCATTTCAGTGTCGCGACTCTTGGCACTGTCTACCAGGATAAAGGCTGGTACTTGTATAACTTTTGCCCGAAGACCAGCCCTATAGAAAGTAATTTGTGATAGTCACAAATCTACGATTTTGTGGTTTTCCGACCCACTTCTCGACTGGCCTGACTGTATAGTTAGTGTTTGTTTCGTACGCCTTCCATTTATTATTTTAATTTGTAATTTATGTACATACATTTTAGTCAAATTTGTATGTGCGCTTTGTATGCATTGTTCCAGTATTCATTTGTATGACTGTTTATTTTAAGGTCCAATTATACAAGACTATTTTCACTATTTACCATTATTAAAACCCATTTCGTTATATAGAAATATTTTTCAAACTTTTAAAAATCTTGGAATTTCGTTTTAAAAAAACTGAAAATTTATAACAATAATACATACGTGTCATGATGAATTATTGTAACTTTTATACACACACGTGTATATAGAAGCCTTATTTTGTAAATTACGAATAAATGTATTTATTCCATTGAAACTATCACGATTTGTGAATAAATCGGTACTATCACGAGCGAAGTGGTTTCATTGTTTATAATATAAACAAAAAAGGGTCCAACTTTAAATCCCATGACTCGCTTATTTGATTTTCATGAAATCTGGTTCCAACTTTTACAATCCTTTGGGAATGTTCTAAATCCTAACCATGTTTTCAAAGAATTCTGAGAGAGTGGCCCTCAGAGCACACGCACATAAATAATAGACATCCTTAGTCTGCCTACTCCAGGCAATATTGTGTGCGCCTGATTGACTTGTGAACTTTGTGCCCGATGACGCGTATGGGTAGGGTGGGGAATGACTTGAATAAAATGTATCATTAGTAGGCTTTGTGAAATGGTTTCTTATTATATACATATGTACACCTTTATTTTAAAGAAAATATGAATAAGAAAGCTGTACCAGACAGAATACAACAAACAGTTTATAAATATATTCAACAACCCTCCCCCCCATCGGAAACTTGAGCTGCAGGTCCACGGTCCTCTATAACCCGCGCCCTAGTCCCTGCCAAGGCCGTGCGTGACGGCGGGCGGGTCTATCCTGTATACACTATCAGCCAGCGTGAAGTACCCCTCGTAGTGCGCGGTGTCGGGTGTGGTGTCGTAGTGGTAGTGCCCGCCGTCGCCGTGTTCGCTCCAGCCGTGGAAGTGCTGCACGCGAAGGTCCAAGTCCTAAGGGGAAACATAATTGCTATTACCCAAAACTTTGCTATGAAGTCAAATATATCACGTCAAATAAGTATTGTATATCATTTAAATGTTCGCACTACTAAGGCACTGGACTTCCTTATGGATGGATAAGGAGGATGGGCCACATGACCCACCACACGGGACCAACGGTTTGCCCGAAATAATACATTTTTGGTTCCCATCCCGTGACCGACCGCTGCTGCTGCTTAACCGGCAACGTCGCAGGCCGAGCGCGCTCGCTGCGCCACCAGACTAGTGATGTGACCTTTCCGAAATTTTCGAGAATTTTTGGAAACGGTCAGGAAACGTTCTCGGAAAAATTCCCTACAACGGAAATTGTTTGAAAAGGACTTTCTTGAGAATTTCATTCCCGAGAAAATTTCAGAGAAATATCCAAGAAATATCTTGAGAATTTCATTCCCAAGAAATTTCTTGAGAATTTCATTCCTGAGAATTTATCAGAGAAAAATATTTTAACATTAGCTGTTGCCCACGGTTCCATTCGCGGCAAAATTCTTATGTTTTTTATAAACACTTTGAAACACCGTGAAATAGTGACAGATAGACTTTCGCAAAAAAATTGGGAGAAATTCCCGAAAATTTCTGGAAAGTTTCGGAAATTTTCCATGAAAGAAATTTTCGGAAACCGAGAAATTCTCGGCGGCACATCACTACACCAGACCAACAACACCCGTTGATTTTTCGGTTTTTACACGATTGACCAAACAAGGAGTGTAATGTTTTTAGGGTTCATATATGTATGCTTTACAGATTTTGTGCGCGAGGTATTTTTAGATTCCTTGCATTCCTCCGTGTAACATAGGCTATGTGACTTTTTAGTCGTGTTTTTTATTTTTTAATAATTAGCTTGTGATTTTTTTCGTTCTCGAGAATATTTCCGATAAACCAAGAAAGTTTCAATTTCTTGAAAGTTTCGAGAACGGCCCATCACTAAGCGTATTCCGTTGTACCCTGAACTACTCACGAGGTCTCCGGTGACCAGCGTGCCGAGATGCACGATGGGCGCGCGCATCTCGAAGTAGTGCAGCCAGCCGTCCACGTCCGCGTCGCTGCACAGCGCCGTGCCAGAGAAGTCCGGCATCACGTGGTGCTTCACCTTGCCCGAGCGCAGCAGGAACGTGCCGCCCAGCCCTGAAATCAATGCAGATTGACTACTTTGAAATTCAATCTCTCTTTTACCACAATTCCCTGACACAATAAACGAATGAAGTCCGTCTCGCAAAAGCAGTCCCGCGGAAATATGTGGAACTAATAATAGGCAAAAAGCTGAATACTGAGCGCCGCATCTGCGAGACTTCTTTCACGAGAAGGACTCACGCCCGTTCGTCAGCTGGAGGCGCTGGGTTAGCGTTGGAGATTCCCAGCGCAAGAAATTTGTACATTATTTTTACAAATATTTGTCGTAATAATTAGGTCTATGGTTGTGCTCGTTTTTGTGACTGTCAGTCATGGACAAAACCCAGCACTATAAGCTTGTATCGGACCCACGATGCAAGCTTAGTGCTGAGTGTTGTCTATTTATTTATTTATATACTAGCTTTTTACCGCGACTTCGCCCGCGTGAATTTCACACGGGAGCAGTGTTTTTTCCCGGCATAAATTTCTCTAGGTATGTCCTTCTCAGTACTTCTAACTTTGTGTATGCGAAATTTCAGAAAAATTGGTTCAGTAGATAAAGAGTGAAGAGGTCACAAACAAACAAACTAATTTTCGCATTTATGATATAAGTTAGGATAAATAAATCTCTTGCCCTAATTCTTAGATAAATAGTAAACTTAGAATTACCAACAACTTTGTCGCCGTAGTGGTTCTTGAGAGTCTCCCGGATGGCGGTGATGAAGTTTGAGGGGCCGATGCGTTTCTTGGCGACCACCTTTATCACCTGGAATGTTCATAAGACAGGTTCTAATCCGTTGCTTCGATTCAAAGACAAATGCCAAAGCTGCAAATAATTAGGTTCTTATCAAGCCACACGATTTCCCCGCGTAGAGGTGTTCGATGACTTAACATATAGGTAGGAAAGACAAGAATACTTTATTAGCACACAAGATTACATTAAAAAGAAAGAAAAATCATTTATTTGGCTATTAAAAAACCAAAACTAACTAGCTTTTGCCCGTGGCTTCGCTCCCGTTGTTTGTAATATATTGGGTAAAACTAAACGCAGGCGTTTCCTGTTATCGCCGCCAGGCGTTTCGGGGTTCACACACTGCTCGTGCGAATGGCTCGCGGACGGTCGCCATTTGCCCTATGCGATATCGGTTTGATTTTAATACGCGGAGCGGTCTCGCGTCTTTTGCTTGTTGTTTAGTTTGAGTGATAATTGTGAATTTCCTGTTTGTTAAATAACTATTGAATTTGTGTTTGTGAAAAACTCTGTTATTGTGACTTTTTCTTGTGAGAGGTGAAACGTGGCTGGCTGTTCACATCTGGCTGTTCCCGAGTGAAACTACGGGAAGAAATCTATTTAGTTGTGCTGGGGAATTGAGATCTCAAGGGTTAGGTAGGGTGATTAGGAATTCCCCCTTCCCGAAGACACTCAAGTTTGGATCCGAAGAGAAAGAAGATTTAGTTTGGTAAGTGTTCAATTGTAATTAATTTATAGGTTAGGTTATCATATAGGGCCCTGTAGCTCCCTTCATAAGCTACGGTGGTAGCAGACTGCGTTAATTTAGTTAGGTTTTAGTCGGGCAAACGTGGTGCCGCGTGGAGATTTTTTCCCGGTACTTATTTTTACCGGTGGTTTTTTCCCGGTGAAGTTCCGGTACAGAATTCTTCCCGCCGCTTCGTTTGTCCGGATTCTCGCTGCCACATTTTCTGGCAGCAGAGCGTAGTTGCTCTGCACATTTTCTGGTAGCAGAGCGTAGTTTATCTACCCTCTATTTGTTCGTTTGTAAAAAATAATTAATTGTTTGTAAAAATTATTAGATTTTTCTTAGTTTGTTTGTATAAGAATATTTGTAACCTTTTTTGTATTTGTTTGCGGTTTGTACCGTGCGTTCCGGGTTTGTGCCATTCTCATACCTACCGCGGTTCTTCGTGTAGTTGCTTGATTTTGTTGTTTTTTATTTACCTTTTGTTATTTTTTGTTTGTGACTTGACGCGATGGCGAAGGCCTCCAATGCTAGGGCGACACTCGCCAACGAATTGAGATGGTTTGTGACGGCCGGAGGACTCCTGTCCCGGAAGGACAGGGAGGGCGCCATACTGCTAAGAGCGGATCACCTCCACTCACGATTGATTAGCGCGGAAGCGGCCATGGCGGCGCTTACCGAAGCCGATCTTACCCCGGAGGCCTACGCAGGTCACATGGCGGACATGGACCAGATCCTGAGTCTGCACGATGATATCGCGGAGGCGGTGACCGCAATAAGGGCGAGACAGGCTGGCGGACCAGCCCTCGCACACCTGTTAGACAGGAAGGACCAGCGGTTACTGGTCGGCTCCCCACCCTTCAGCTGTCCCACTTTGGGGGTAGGATGGAGGAGTGGGTAGCATATAAAAATATGTTTGAGTCCCTGGTCGTAGCACGACAGGATTTGTCGAAGGCCCAGAAGATGGCCTACCTCCTCTCCACTCTTGAGGATGAAGCGCGGTCGCTCATCCAGCACCTCCGGGTGGAGGACGACCAGTACGATACGGCTTGGGAGTTATTGAACTCCCGCTACCAAAACTTACGTTTGTTAGCGGATGCGCACGCCGCACAGTTGATGGCCCTGCCCAAGGTGGCCAACAGGGCACAGTTGCGCCTGCAGTTGCTCACGCCCGTTACAGTGGCCTGTAACGCGCTCCGCACACTGGGGCTGCCGGTGGACCAATGGTCCTTTTTGCTGGTGCACATTGTATTGGGCAAATTACCCAATGACATCCGCTCGCGGTTTGAGCGCGAGAATGCGGAACGGGATAGCACCACCCTACCAACATTCACTGACTTGGTGAAGTTTTTGGAGTTTGAGGCACGGGCGGCTGAGAATACCATGACGGACTCAGCGCCATCCAGAGCGCCTGAACGTAGGCCCTTGGAACCCTCATGGCGAGGAGGCCCCAACAGGGACGGCAACCGCCACCGCGTGGAGCTGGTGCGCGGGTTGCACACACGGCAGCAGTCGCGAGGGACGCGGACTGCCTGCAATGTGGTCGGATGGGCCACAGCCTGCTGCAATGCAGGGACTGGCAGAGACTGCCAGTACAAGATAGGCGCCGCATGGCAAAGCGGCATGAACTTTGCTTTTATTGTTTGGGCAGTCACTATGCACGTGACTGTCCCAGTGCCATACCATGCAGTGCATGCCGTGGGCGGCACCACGCGATGCTCTGCATGAACCGGAACGGGGATGGCCCCCGGATGTTGAGGCAGGGGTCCCCTATGGGCGGGGGCGCTCCTGCGCGAAGCCCTCCACCACCGGACGGAGGACGCGACTTCGCTCGTCGCACCCCCTCGGGAGGGGACGCGTACCGGCGCGGGTCTTGGCGGACCGGGACCACGCGCCCCAAGGTCATGGCCAGTATGTGGCTGGCCAGGCCCCGGATGGGGCCCCCATGGGCGGGGGCCCTAGATCGGACGTGAGAGTGGGGACACCCCCCTCCACGCGGGTTACCAATACCCAACACATGCAGCCGCAGCGGTTTTCTCCGCCGCTGCACGAGTACCCACGGCTGGAGTACCACCCGCCGTACCATATGTATGGCCGGGCCGCGGGTTATGCCCCCCTCAGATGGGGATGTGCACTCGCCCGCCATATTATCCGGGTCAGTGGCGCGCCCCTGGTTTGGAGAGAGTGGGGAGCCCGTAACTAGCTTGCTCCCTTGCTGGGACAGAGCCGCGGACGGTTCTGCTCCCTACCGCGGTGGTCCGCGTATGGGGTCGTAGGGGGAAGCCATTAATTTGAGAGCTCTGTTGGACTCAGGGGCTCAAAGCAGTTTGGTTACCACTCGAGTGGCACGCCAGTTAGGTTTAGTCGTGGAAGACTCGCCTGTGCCACTTCTTGGAGTTGGTGGCATACAAGTGAAGTGTCTGACGGGCCAGACACTTGTCACCTTTTCTTCGCTGAAGTCCTCCACAATGAGGATCACGACTTCGGCTATGGTAATGGATACCATTGCGGGTTGGCACCCCTCGACAGACATACCGCCGGGTGTGTTGTCTTTGGTTTCGGGTCTGGATTTGGCCGACCCCTTTGTCTTTCATCCCGGCCCAGTGGACTTGCTCCTGGGCTCGGACGTATTGGGTTGGATTTTGTTGGGTACACAGAAGGCTCTGGGTTCGTCTTCACTGATGGCAGTGTCTACGATTTTTGGTTTTGCCCTGATGGGCCCTGTATTTGATAATAGCACCGTGGAGGAGCCACCGGTCGTCGCATCTGCGTCCTTGGCCAAGACCATGCAAAGGTTTTGGGAGGTGGAGGAGCCACCTATGAGTTCCAGGATGGATCCGGAACACGCTGAGTGCGAAGCCCTTTTTCGATCGACCACGGAGAGGTTGCCCTCCGGGCGGTTTGTAACTAGGTTACCTTTTGTTGCCTCTCGTCCTAGCCTAGGGCAAAGTAGGGCGCTTGCGGAGAAACGACTGCTGTCCATGGAGCGACGCATGCAGCGTGACCACGTACTTCGCGATAAATATATTGAATTTATGCGCGAGTACGAGGATTTGGGTCACATGTCTCCGGCTCGAGTTGATTGGAGCTCAACGGAGCATTATTTTTTGCCCCACCACGCGGTGGTGAAGGCCTCAACGGGCAAGTTGCGGACTGTCTTTGATGGGTCCGCACCCACTTCGAACGGAGTTTCGTTGAATCTATGTTTGCATTCAGGTCCCAAATTGCATAGGGATATAATTGACATCATCTTGAACTTTAGAAGACATTAAGTGGTTTTTGGTGCGGACATCCGGATGATGTTCCGCCAGACAGTCATACATCCTGAGGACAGGCGATTCCAGTTGATACTCTGGCGTGAGCGCCCTGAGGATCCTGTGACGGTGTATGAACTCAATACAAACACCTATGGTTTGAAATCTAGTCCCTATATCGCCATCAGATCATTGCTTGAATTGGCAGAGCGGGAACGGATCCGCTTTCCCCGTGGGGCTTCCGTGCTGTCACGTGACTTGTATGTTGATGACGTGTGCACCGGAGCCCAAAGTATTGAGGAGGCCCTCCTACTGCGGGATGAATTGATTGAAATATTGAAGACAGGTGGCTACGAGCTACGTAAGTGGTTGTCTAATGAGCCTAAAGTTCTAGAAGGGATCCCGGAGGATCACCAACAGAACCCTCACCTGTTTGAGGATGTGGATGATCCCAACAGGATAGCGGTGCTGGGCATGCAGTACCAGCCGCTAACCGATATTTTCACATTCCAAGTGGACTTGGAAATACCAAAGGTCTGGACTAAGAGAACGGTGTTGTCCGTAATAGCCCGTATGTTTGATCCAAGCGGTTGGATCAGTCCAGTGATATTCTCTGCAAAGTGTCTTCTTCAGAGACTTTGGACTTTGGGCGTCTCGTGGGACGAGCCGCTGTTTGGCTCTCCATTGGATGATTGGCTCGAGTTGTTTTCATCGATTAAGGAAGTCAATCGGATTGCCTTGCCTCGTCGAATATTGCCCCCGGGAAATATCGAGCCAGCCTGCATGGCTTTTGTGACGCGTCGGAGAGAGGCTACGCCGCGTCAGTCTATATGCGGACAGTTGACGCCGATGGCCGGGTCAATGTCTCGCTTTTGTTAGGGAAGAGCAAGGTCGCCCCCATCAGGACTAGGCTGACTATCCCCAAGCTTGAGTTGAGTGGAGCTCACCTTCTCTCTAAATTGTTGCATCACGTTGCCAGTGAGCTGGCGGCCACGGTCGAGATACGAGACATCTTCGCCTGGTCGGATAGCCAGGTCGCGCTTGCATGGTTGCGCGCGGCCCCACATACCTTGGAGGTTTTTGTGGGAAATCGGGTTTCCCAAATCCAGAATATCGGAATTGATATAACATGGAGACATGTGCCGGGAGAGCTTAACCCAGCGGACTGTGCCTCCCGAGGTTGTACGGCACCAGAATTGGTGTCACACCCGCTCTGGTGGGGTCCAGAGTGGCTGATGGGATCAGAAACATCTTGGCCTGTCTGTCAGACAGATGTTACTTCTTTGAGTTTGACTGGGCTCCGTGTACATGCTGTAGTCGCTGAGACGACGTCGGAGCCGGATTGGCTACTTGCTCGGTATAGCAGCTTGGATAAGCTTCTGGGTGTTACCAGTTGGATTAAGCGTTTCATACATAATTGTAGAAACCCACAGGCAAAGCGGTTGGAGCCGATTGCAGGTGCAGAAGAGCGCCGGAGCGCATTGTTGCATTGGGTCCGTGTCGTGCAGACCGGACGGTTTGAGTCAGAGCTTCGTATCTTGCGCGACGGACGCGCTAAGTTGAAGGGCGCGGTCGCTCGTTTGAACCCGTACATCGACTCGGATGGGCTTCTTCGGGTTGGAGGCAGGCTCCGGAAGGCGGATCTTCCATATGAGACTCGCCATCCTCTGTTGTTGCCCAAGGGCGGACCCTTGGTGCAGCTTTTGGTGTCTGATCGACACATTCGTAACGCCCATGCTGGGTGCAATGCCTTGTTGGCTATTTTGCAACGCGAGTTTTGGATTTTGTCTGCCCGAAGAGCAATCCGTAGTGTCCTGTTTCGATGTATTGCATGTTATAGGTTGAAGGCATCCACGATGCAACCACAGATGGGTGATTTGCCCGCTGATCGAATCCGACCTTCGAGGCCGTTTGACGGCGTTGGAACCGATTTTGCCGGTCCCTTTTCGATCAAGGCTTCTCCCTTTCGTAATGCCCGTATTGTGAAGGGCTATTTGTGTGTATTTGTTTGTTTGGCCACCAAGGCTGTCCATTTGGAGGTGGTATCGGCTCTGACTACGGAGGCCTTCGTCGCCGCGTTGGATCGCTTTGTTTCGCGTCGAGGTCTACCTTCCCTTATTAGGTCTGATAATGGCACAAACTATAAGGGAACTGTAAATTATCTTAAGGATGTTTCTGTGTTTATTGATAAAAATTGTACTAGTTTAAGTCAAATTGCTGCCCAAAGGGGAATAACCTGGAAGTTTAGTCCCCCAAGTTGCCCCCATTGGGGAGGGATTTTTGAAGCGGCTGTGAAATCCGCAAAGACCCACCTCCGCCGCATTATCGGAGAAACGGCTCTAACTTTTGAAGAGCTGGCCACAGTGTTTTGTAAAGTTGAGGCGGTCCTCAACTCTCGTCCTCTCTGTCCGCTATCTCCAGATCCAAATGACTTGGAAGCTCTCACCCCTGGTCATTTTTTGGTGGGAGGGCCGTTGAATGCCCTGCCCGAATACCCGTGGAAGGATGAACGCGTATATCGGTTGTCGCGTTTTCAAATGTTGCAGCAAATGAGCCAGGACTTTTGGCGTCGCTGGTCGCTTGAATATTTGCATTTGCTGCAGCAAAGAGTGAAGTGGACAGACAGGACTGAGCCTCCCAGGGAGGGCGATTTAGTGTTGTTAAAAGAGGCAAATTTGCCCTCATTGCTTTGGCGACGAGCTCGCATATTACGTTTGATTCTTGGCGGAGATGGCACTCCGCGTGTGGCTGAGGTGTTGGTCGACGGTTCGATTTTAAGGAGAGGTGTGACCTCTCTCGCCCGCCTTCCCGTAGAGTAAGCTAGCGGTCTGCTTCTCAGACCGGGACGGGGGGATGTTTGTAATATATTGGGTAAAACTAAACGCAGGCGTTTCCTGTTATCGCCGCCAGGCGTTTCGGGGTTCACACACTGCTCGTGCGAATGGCTCGCGGACGGTCGCCATTTGCCCTATGCGATATCGGTTTGATTTTAATACGCGGAGCGGTCTCGCGTCTTTTGCTTGTTGTTTAGTTTGAGTGATAATTGTGAATTTCCTGTTTGTTAAATAACTATTGAATTTGTGTTTGTGAAAAACTCTGTTATTGTGACTTTTTCTTGTGAGAGGTGAAACGTGGCTGGCTGTTCACATCTGGCTGTTCCCGAGTGAAACTACGGGAAGAAATCTATTTAGTTGTGCTGGGGAATTGAGATCTCAAGGGTTAGGTAGGGTGATTAGGAATTCCCCCTTCCCGAAGACACTCAAGTTTGGATCCGAAGAGAAAGAAGATTTAGTTTGGTAAGTGTTCAATTGTAATTAATTTATAGGTTAGGTTATCATATAGGGCCCTGTAGCTCCCTTCATAAGCTACGGTGGTAGCAGACTGCGTTAATTTAGTTAGGTTTTAGTCGGGCAAACGTGGTGCCGCGTGGAGATTTTTTCCCGGTACTTATTTTTACCGGTGGTTTTTTCCCGGTGAAGTTCCGGTACAGAATTCTTCCCGCCGCTTCGTTTGTCCGGATTCTCGCTGCCACATTTTCTGGCAGCAGAGCGTAGTTGCTCTGCACACCCGTGAATTTCCCACGGAACAGTCATTTTTTTCGGGATAAAAGGTATCCTACTCGAATGTCTTTCTAAGTATGTCTAACTTTGTGTATGCGAAATTTCAGAAAAATTGGTTCAGTAGATAAAGCGTGAAGAGGTAACAAATAAACAAACTCACTTTCGCATTTATAATATTAGTTAGGATAAGGTAGGTTATGTTGTCCCCCCCGAACGGGTTCCCATCTTGTAGCGATGGGGGGGCTCAGTACCAGCGGTTGCCTCGGCCGCAGGGAAGCTAAGAGGAACCCATGACCCGGGAGTGACGACCCCGGGCCGGGAGGAGGCCGCTTTGAGTGGCCTGGCTGTGAGAGTAGGGGGCACGCCCTACTCTCACAGCCGTGGTAGGGGTCGCGGGGGAAGAGGAGTGCCGGTATCGCGGTGCGCCGTTCTCCCTATCCTCCGCTCGCGAGCGTGGCCGTGGCGCTGGGCACGGTGTCGGTGGGGCCGCAGGGGAAGAGGCGTGTCGGTATTGCGGTGCGCCGCTCTCCCTGTCCTCTGCGGCCGACGCGTGGTGGGCCTGTCTCGGTCGCAGGGGATAGGGACAACCTGTCCTCTGCGGCTGAGATGTGGTAGGGCCTGACTTGGTCGGGTCCCAAAAAGTTGAGGGCTGGTTGGGTGTCGGAAACGGGATTCCGTCGCTCGGCTTAACGGCCCTCGGGTGGAAAGGCGCACCCGGGTCAAGTGTGCCTTTACCCTAGCGGGAATTTTGGTGCTTATCCCGCTGGCCGCTCCGACCCTCTCGCTGGAGAGGTGCTTCGGGAGCGAGCCGTGCTGGGGCCGCCGTGGTAGCGGCCGCCGCGCCAGGGCTGTGGAGCGAGAGTAGCACACGGTCCTGGCATATATGCGGTAGGGGTTGACTCCGTGTGGTTTTAGTGGGTTCAAGTCCCACATACCCGTCCGGCTTCCCGTGGCTGGATGGACGAGGGTCTTTCCACACGAAAAAAAAAAAGGTTATGTTGTATACCTTCCCGGGCCTGCCATCGCTGAGCAAGTAGTTCCCGAGCAGCGCCGTCCTGGTCTCAGTGTCGGGCAGCCGGCGCTGCAGGTACTCGCTGCAGCCCTTGCGCGCGCCCACCGGCTGCACCGACACGATGCGCGTGCCCTGCGACACGCTGCCGTTGCGGACGCTCAGGTCGATGATGCCCTGGAAGTTTTTGAGGCGTCTGATAAATCTACATGATTTTTAGATGGTGAAATTTAGGCGAATGCTTGACCCATGAAAAAACGCGCAGGTAAGTGTAGCTTGTGTGTGTAGGTTTACAAAAATGTGTTTTAAGAAGGGTACTTATATTTTTTTCTGATTATTTGCTTCATCGTCATCATCATCTCAAGCCTTCCTCGACCATTTTGGTGTAGGCCTCCTTCGACCTCCTCCAATTTGCTCTATCCTAGGCAGTCTGTTGCCAGGATTATTTGCTTCTCTCTCTCAGCCTAAAGACGTCCACTGCTGGACAAAGGCCTCCCCCAAGGATTTTATCCATGGGGGGGTTTTGCCGTAATCGCCACGCTTGGCAGGCAGGATTATTTGCTTACTTTTTATTAATTACTTTATGGCTTTTTAGTACCCTCAATGATGTTAGTGTTTCAAGAATAACCTCTATATTTTTCTGATTATCTGCTTACTTTTTAGTATTTACTTTATGGCTTTTTAGTACCCACAATAATGTTATTACCAATATAATGTTTGAGCGTTGTCGTGCAGCAATTAATTCTGTTAGTAATAGCTGCACCTTGGAATTATTTATTTACTTATAATCAAGCATCACGCATACATTTTATTTTATTTACACATAGCGCATATTATTGTGAAAAATAAAAATCTAAGCATTTAAGCGATAAACGACAGCCAATCTTTGGCGCTGCAGCTATCTCGCGAATGCAACAAGGCATACCTCGCAGTTGACGCCGATGTGCGGCCACGGGCCGGCGCCGGCGCCCACCAGGTTGGCAGGGTCGCGCTCTAGATGCCTCGTAAGAGAAGCCAGGTCATACAGCTTGTCGCGCTGCACTAAAGGCACGAGGTAGGGCGGTCCTCCCAGCTCTATTAGCTTGGCATTGCCGCTCAGACCTTGAATAGAAAAAACGAGATGTTATTAACTAAAACTCTATCTCTGTCGCACTCGCAAGCAGGTTGTATGACTGAGACGCAAGGCAACAGACGCTCTTAAAGTTGCAAATATTATCTACTACCTACTACTTATGACCTCAAACTCACTAAATTTAGCTCATATGGTTTTTGTTTGAGAGCTCAATATAGCTTGCCGTTATAAGATGGCATATAAACGTAGCGTGTGCAAATTCAAAGTTATATATTTAAGTTTGAGAGTATCCCAAACGTCAAGGAAATTTTGCTGTATGTATATGGAACTACAGTAAAAAAAAAACAAAATTAAGTCCTTTCAATTTCAAATTTTGAAAATTTAGGGTAAAAAATGTTATAACTAAAATGGGCTTATTATTATTAATGTTTTTTTTATTTATGTATATTTTCCCGTTAAGTGTGGTAATAATAGTGTTACGGGCTACTGGTCCGTGGATTTGGATAAAAAACACCTGATGACGCTGATGAGACTTTATTCAGTTCACCACACTAAAGTTACAAGGGTTTCTTCACGACGATGTCCAAATTATCCAAACACTATGATCAGAGTCCAGTAATTAATCGCCAGAGTCGTCACTTAGTATTTCGCACTTGTATCACTTCGATCTTTCTCTTAGCTCGTCTAAAGATGAACTCAGGTAGGCGTTGGACAACCACGCTTATATACCCAGATAATTTCGCTCTACCAACTTCTCGAACGTTCGCGGCCGAACTGTATCGAACGATCGAGCATATTGCTATCCCGCTTTCACACATGGCTGTCCTTTTCCTTTACGTTGCAAGCGACTATGTACCTTATGCGCACGGTACGTAAGGCCCATTATTGCTTGCACCGTCGATCGTTTCTAGAACCGAAGAGGGTTCACAAAGCGTAAGTCTATAACATTCCAGTACTCGCGTACTTTTCTAGACGGCCGGTGCGTTTTCGTAACACTGCCCCCTTCTTAGAGATGCTCGTCCCGAGCATCATCACTACTACCATCATACCTCGCCAGACGGTTGACGTGCACAATTTTGAATGATCCTCTTGATTGATCTTTAATCCTATACGTTACGTCATTAATCCTAGTAACTACCTTGTATGGACCTTCCCAACCGCTCTGCAACTTTCCATTTTGGCGAGTTAGATTATGCAGACAGACCAGAGCGCCTTTCTCAAATATGCTTGAGTTAACTCTTCGCTCATTTGTCAATAATCCGTTTCGCCACGGAGAACCAGCATTGTTCAGTCGTCTTCTATTGCCATGCGTCGTCGCCATAGCACAAGTAGTGCATCTAGAGCACCAATCCTGCACGTCTTTCCGACAATGGAGCCAATAGAATTTCTCCCGAACTTTTGTTAAGGTCAACTTAGTGCCAAGATGTCTTCCTGAAACACCTTCATGAACTTCACGGAGTACATCTGGTATCTTGCACTTCGGAACAATTATCTGCAGGTGGAACTCTCTGCCGTTGGTCCGCTCCCATTTACGGTAAAGTATTCCGTTCTGTAAGACAATGCTGTCCCATTGTGCCCAGTATGCCTTAGTGATAGCGCTCATATGTGCAACTTCACTCCACACTGGTCTATTGTTGCTCCTTAACTTCCATGTGATGAGGGGATGAAGATCATCATCTTTTTCCTGATTCACTATTACCTCATCTTCCACAGATTCAAAAGGGGCAGCATGAGCCACTTTCACAGTAATCTCCTCGCAGTCATTATTCCGCGAAACTTTTCGCTTCCTGTCTCGCTGTCGCTGCCTGCTGTTGCTCCAGCCCTGTCTCTTGACCGATTCCCTTTCCTTGCTGAGCATGTCTTCTAACTTTCTGATTTTATCCTTCAATTCAGAAACACTTTTCTGCCATAAGCTCAGTTCTGCAGATTTTAATTCCAGCTTCTCCTGTAGGGCTACAATCTTACTTTTCTGGTTTTTCATTTCTTTTTCCCATAAGATTGTAGAGTCCGATTGTGGGTTGCGTCTTTCCCAGGTCAGCAACCGCTTTTCCTTTTGAGGGCAATCAAACTGCATGTGTCCTCGCTCTCCACACTTGTAACACATGATCCCAGAGCCCTTCTTACGTGGAGCCTTTACCTCGTTGACTTCCTCCGTTACTTCTCGCACTTTGTGAACCTGTCGCAAGTCGTGCCTGACAGCTTCGACTTCCAGTGCGTGGGCCAGTGCTTCCTTCAGAGAGGCGTGATGGCGGAGCCTTACGGCAGCTCTAACTTCCAGGTCCTTGATGCCGTCTACGAAGGCCTGCACGGTGTTGGTTTCCACCATGTTCACCTCTGCTGATGGGTACGCTTTTCTGACAAGCTTCTCTATCTCTAGAGCCCACTGCTGGAGTCCTTCTCCTGAGCGCTGGACTCTGTCGCGCAGTTGAGCTCTGAATACATGTTCCAGATGCCTCTCCATACCGGGATTCAAGAGCCTCCAAAAGATCTTTAAATCCAGCGTTCGGGCGTACCTCCAGAACGTCCACCGTTTTCCCTCGAAGAGCACCGGTGAGAGCGGCAAGGCAATCTCCGTCTGTCCACCCGTTTGCAGTAGCAATGGTTTGAAACTGTTGCCGGTATGCAGCCCAGGACGAAGTACCGTCATACGGGGGCAACTTTACATTGGGTCTTGCATGATTTGTACTGACAGAACCACCTGGTGTGACTACTATTCCCGTGGTTTCCAGACGAACAACCTTTTTCTCTAACTCTGTAAACCCAGTCCTCATGTTGTCCACGTCATTCCCAAGGCTGGTGACCCTTTCCTCTATTAAATCAACGTCCTTCCGTAATTCGGTTACCACGCCGCTAACCTCGCATACTGCCGTCAACACTTTTTGTTCTAGCTCCTTTTGTGTAGCGAGTTGTAGGTCTTGTACACTTTGTACAGCAGTAAACTTTTGATTCAAAAGTGCCTCCTGTGCTTTAAATTGTTGCTCTTGAGCCGTAAATTTACTTTCTAACATCCTCATTAGACCCGATAAATCAAAGGTGGGCGTGGCCTGCTGAGGGGGCGTGGCTTGGTGGGCGTGGCCAGTGGGCGGAGCCTCCCTCTGAGTGGGCGGGGCCACAGAGGGGGTGGCCTGGTCCGTAGATCCAGTGGGGGAAGCTTCAGCAGCACGCTGCGCCCGTGTCTTGACACCCTCGCTGGTGACGTCGTTGTCCCTCGGAGTCAATGGCATTTTCCAAATTCCGCTTCTGACACCAAATGTTACGGGCTACTGGTCCGTGGATTTGGATAAAAAACACCTGATGACGCTGATGAGACTTTATTCAGTTCACCACACTAAAGTTACAAGGGTTTCTTCACGACGATGTCCAAATTATCCAAACACTATGATCAGAGTCCAGTAATTAATCGCCAGAGTCGTCACTTAGTATTTCGCACTTGTATCACTTCGATCTTTCTCTTAGCTCGTCTAAAGATGAACTCAGGTAGGCGTTGGACAACCACGCTTATATACCCAGATAATTTCGCTCTACCAACTTCTCGAACGTTCGCGGCCGAACTGTATCGAACGATCGAGCATATTGCTATCCCGCTTTCACACATGGCTGTCCTTTTCCTTTACGTTGCAAGCGACTATGTACCTTATGCGCACGGTACGTAAGGCCCATTATTGCTTGCACCGTCGATCGTTTCTAGAACCGAAGAGGGTTCACAAAGCGTAAGTCTATAACATTCCAGTACTCGCGTACTTTTCTAGACGGCCGGTGCGTTTTCGTAACAATAGCATAACGTGACTTGCTATCAGCACCAGCCACTATATGCTACCATAAAAATAATTATTATGAAATCAATTTGGAGTTAAGTAAATAGTTAAATGTAACTTATCTAATCATTATTATTTGAGTAGTGTACACTTATGTAATCGCTCACACAAAACAAACAAGTTCAAGTGTGAAAGATAAAATTATTCCATGGACCATATTGATTTATAGATTATAGCAACCATACAACTTTTTCACTAAATCAAGAAAACAATTTTTACACTGTAGCAAAACTTTCTTATTTTAGTAGGAATATGTTTTATACATATCTCTTTTTCTAATATAGGATACAACGGAGACCCTTTACGTCTATCCTCGCTATTGCTAATGGTCATGATAACTATAGCTCAGGCCTATGGATCCGAAGGTCTTAGTATTGATTACCACAGAAAGCACACAGCCAGGTCAAACACAGTAAGATTGGAACCAACCTGAAACTATCCAATGTTGGAAGTGTGCTAGTCTAATTATTATTAAAAGTAATATTTGCTTGTTTGTCAGAGTTAAATATCAAAATACTTTTATAGAAATTTGGCTGAATTTAGCGACGTAGTAGTTGATGCTGAGAGAAGTGTGGAGTTACCTGGCGTGGTGAGGTTGAAGGGCGGCTGCGTGAGGTCGGGGCAGTCCACCGCCGCCACGCTCACGATCTCGAAGGTCGTCTTCAGCCCTCGGGACAACACTGCACACAGCGAAACATCTCAAAATCTACGAATTCTACTGTACAAACAAAAGTCCATACGATCTAAGTGACAGTTATATCATTCTTGAAGAAAAACTAAAGTACCCACATTTTTTTATTTATAAACGTCACTTTTCTTTTTTTTTCTGAAACGTTTACCCATGCTTGCCGTAAAACTAAGGTTTCATATATTTTTACACGACTGACCAAAAAAGGAGTGTTATGTTTTCAGGGTTCATGTATGTAAGTTTCTTTATTCCACCATAAGTCCTGAACGGCTGAACAGATATTGATGTGAGAGGTATTTTTAGATTCCTTGCATTCCTCCGAGTGACATAGGCTATGTAAGTTGTCAGTCGTGTTTTTTGTTTTTTTTAATAATTCGCTTGTTTAATATTTATCTGAAAGAACTCACCGTCAACAACTTCACTAAGTTCAGGCTTGTAAAAAGCCTTTTCCTTGATCGGCACCTGCGAATAGTCTATGCTCGCCATGCTGGAAAATGAAATACATCCATACTAATATTATAAATGCGAAAGTTTGGATGTGAGTTTGTGAGTTTGTGAATTTGTGAGTTTGTGAGTTTGTGAGTTTGTGAGGATGTTTGTTACTCAATCACGCAAAATCTACTGGACGGATTTCGATGAAATTTGGTACAGAGGTAGATAATGACCTGGAATAGCACATAGGCTACTTTTTATCCCGGGAAAAAGCACTGTTCCCGTGGGAAATTCACGCGGGCGAAGCCGCGGGCAAAAGCTAGTTTTTAATAAATCACTCGCTGACTGAAATTGAATAATACTTAATTGTCTCTTACGTGCAGTAAAAACCAATAATTTTGACAATGTTTTCAAATATTGAACAAATACAATGTTAACAAAGCTAGCAGTAAGGTAGTTGAGCCACGGGCCCTATTTTTGAAAGTGTGACTCACCAAAAAAGCGTGAGCCGAATGATTTTTCATTCGTTATCCATTAAACCGTATTTTTGAATTGTCTATGTCGAATAATTCGCAACGAGTGGTCTAGACCACTCGTTTTCGTATGTTTTGGTAGTCGAACGTTTTTTACGTCAAAATCTTGAATGACATAGACAACCGGATACGGATATAGATGGAGTCTATTAGGATGTTCATTTTTGCGTTCCGATTAACGCTTACGTTCTCTTTGATTGAAAATTTACGAACATTTTTTTTACGATTCGTTACCGATTCAATTTTCGTTGCGTAAAATATAGCAGAAATTATTTCTCGCATTATTTTCATATCACTGGCAACATTGCTAGACGAGTGATTTCAAAAATACGGCTTTTATGTTTTTAGTGACATAGTAGGACGAGTGCGACATAATAGTCTATTCGTTTCCGGCGGTATGTCACACTTTCAAAAATAGGGCCCCACGTCTCGGCTACCGTAACGAACTCAACATGTAGGTCACAATGAACTCACCTGGCGTCTCCACAGACAATCAAGGTCGCGGCCACAATCAGACCACAATACAAACATTTTACACTCGTTTCCATTCTTCGAATCAGCTGTTTATTATTATATTATGTACGTGAGTACGAACAGAGTTAAGTACCTAGTCTTAAAAACGAGTTTTTGAGACAGGTTTTAATTAGAAAGGCTGTTACAAAAGGACGAAATTAGTACTTATTATTGAGTAGGTATGTCTATATCTCCCAAGAACCGAAATAAAATTGAAACTATTGTCATATACCTGACGGTAATTAACTATTATAACTTTATGGTTGAAGTCATATATAACTATGCCGACGATCGTAGAAATTTCACAAGGTACAGAAAGAAAGTAGGTAAGTACAAAATAATATACATTTGTAACAGCCTGTATATAAATACCCGTATAAAACATTGATCCGTCGTATTAGTTATTTGAAATAAACACATTTTCGGTTCGTACAGTAAACCAAGTACAATAAAAACAACTTACGTTCAATAGCTAAGGTCAGAGTGGACCGCGGTGACCCACAAACCAGCGCCGAGTGCGAGGTGTCGCATGCGCACTCTCGCCATTTTATCTCACAGATTGCGCGGTTATCAGCAGTGTCATTGTTCACGCGAGATTTTATTATAATCACTGCCACTTTATGACACCTACTGGTATTGGTAAACGGTCTCTTATATATTATATTCAAATTATAAAATGAAATTGACAAGAGCAGACAAATTTGTCTAAAATCGTAGCTGCTCGACCATTACCGCTTCAACATTAACTTCTACAGATCAATCAGGATCGGATCAAATTTAATTTACAATTACTTCATTACAGACGGACAGACAAGGGGACGGGCGAAACTAAACAAAAGGTTTAACTATAAAATAAAACATATTGGTATCATGTTTATTGCTTTATTAGTGTAGTCAACATAAATACGAAATGAAAAACTTAACGATTATGCTTAGAATAAATAAATAAATAAGCTCCTAGTTTTAGCACGGACTGCTTAGTATAAAATAATTAAAATCGTACTTTGGTAATGATAAGCTTTTATAAGGCTTCAAACACTCGCGGTTCACGTCACAATGAAAAATGTATTGTTGTAGGCAGCGCGACACTCATGACTCAATATATTACGTATTAATAAATTAAACATTAAAATAAACAACTTCTTCTTATATGTGGGAACCGAAACCTTCGGTTTAATTTTAAAAATGCCGCCGGCTTTTGATATATTTTAGGATGAAACGAATAGTAAAATAAATTAGAGATTAGAGAGAATAAATAAAAACATAAGATTCGGTTGAGCTTATATTAGCTAACCATAACCATACAATACCCACAACCGGTTATTATAAGCTGTCAAACAATTATTATCAACAAAGTGACATAATGAATAAAAAGTAACCATAAAAATTAGGAAAAAGTTACTTTTTTTATAACGAGAATAGCGAGGTGATAAATAAAAGTGATAACATGATAATATTCCGCCAAATCTTAACTCACAGCCTCGACTCTGCTCTGCCTCTTGGCTTCATATACAAAATATATATTTTACTCGTATGTCACAGGTACTACAATCAAAATATATAATCTGTGCATACCCAATCACCCATACACAATATAATACACATTGAAGAATAAACTGGGTCTAATAGAATTGAATTTCGTGAACTGACGTCTTAATATTAAGAAACCCGCTGCCTATGGCTATCAGGCATAGCTGAGACGCAATTTACAGAACTCATAAACCTTGATACAAAACATAACTACTTTTTAAAATAAATACACACAAATAATTTTTTAAAAGAATTAACTACCTACTTACATAAAAGTTGAGAAGAAAATAATTGGAAATACTTAATTTGTTATTATCATGTAACTGTTTACAATTTAATCACACAACTGAGTTTAACATTTCCACCATCACCTATTACACACCGAGAGAAACTCAACAAACTAACAATCAAACCAACCATAAACTACAATTATTATCACTACATTACACAGGATATCACAAAAACCCCAGGCAAACCCGGGAACAACAACAATTGTCACTTCATGGGTATAATCACGCCGACATCTCGTATCATCGAATACATAAATGAACATAAATATACCTATATTGCATTTTTATTACATGTACTTAATTTATTTGTAAATTACTATGAAAGACAGATTTGAATATTCAGAAATATTATTATAACTACAGAATCACTGAACTGTATAAATATATAATATATTTCGAGAGGATATATAATGTTCATAAGTTGCATTCACGATCCCTAATAATAAGAACAACACAGAAAAAAACAAATAATTATTGAATTAACAACGATATAAATAAAATTATTTAGTTATGCGTGGCCTTCCAGTCTCACGACTTTTGGCTCTGTCTGCCCCGTAAAGGATAAAGACGTGATTCTTGTATATGTAAAAATAAAACAAATACTGTTGTAGATATTTAAGACATAATATTGAATATTTGATTGTACTTATATTCGTTGATTCGTTTTAATTCAATAATTATTTTCAATCATATAAACAAAGCGAGTAGAATATATTATAGGTCATTGTTTACACCATATTCAGCAGTCAATACACACATACATTTATAGATTCGACTTTGGTCGGAAACATTATTTTTTTATAATTTATCGAAAGTGTCTTTATGATCAGTCTTCAAATACTTTAGGTACTATTTGGGATCTACTAACTAATATTCTAAATATTTACCATCTTATTCATAAGAAGTTAACGAACACTTTAACCTTATTACAATTAAAATATGTTATGTCTCTTACTTTCAATGTCAAACAAAAAGTAGGATAGGGACAAAAGATATCTTCAACTTAAATATCGGCGAAATTAGTATATGGTGCGTGCAGGCAACAATTTTAATAAAAGTGTAGCAAGAGCTAAGCGACTTTTGTCAGAACACCTACAGGTTTAATACTTCTTTCTGTAATTTTAATATTCATATCCATTGTATTTGTTTCAGGTAGTGTAAAAAAAATGTTCAACTTCATTGTTACCTATTTAATATTTTTTTTAATTGTGAGGACCTATAATTGGCTTCTTTAGTTCTTAAGTGTTAACCTATTGTTGTATAAATGGCTGTTGGTCTTCCTAATAAATAAACAAGCTAATTATTTAAAAATAAAAAACACGACTGACATCTTACATGTCATTCGGGCTAATGCAAGGAATCTAACAATACCTCTCACATCAAAATCTGTTAAGCCGTTCAGGACTTATGGTGGAATAAAGAAATTACATACATACATACATACATGAACCCTGAAAACATAACACTCCTTTTTTGGTCAGTCGTGTAAAAATAAAATAAAATAAATAAATATGGTAAAAATGTTCGTTAACTTTGTATGAATAAAACGGATACGGATACCCATTACATGTCGATATGGAAGCGTTATTTAATGACTACAACAGTGATGTGGTAAGTACTTACTTTATAAAAACACTAGCTTTTATCCGCCGCTCCGCTCGTGATAAAAAGTATTACGGGTTTTTCATACAAACTTTCATCTCCGACTTGGAGGTTGTTTTTATTTCTAAAGTGGCCTGTATTTGACCTTGATGACCGTCTTTAATTATCCCTCTGCTAGATTTCATCTAAATCGGTTTAACCGATATTTCGCAAGTATATTATGTGGATCACGATGTCCCCAATGTATTTTGCAATACCAGCGGTTTCGGCAACTTAGCCGATTCATTTTAGCGAGATTGTTTATGATATTTGAAAATGAATGTCGTACCAGCTTGATATGCGCTTTGCATTTCTCTCTAATACTAGAAATAAATACTGAGTATATCTTGGGGAACCTTCGTGAGAAAAATCGTCGGAGAGAAGTCAATTAGGATTATCATGATCGAGTATTAGTCTTCGTTCGGGAAATTGTTCATGTTATTAATGGGCTTCATCACCTGATAGCTCCAATGTGATTCGATTTTGAGGTATTTGCAGCCGAATTACCTAAAAAAAGAAAACAATTTCTATTATTATTTTGTAATAGAAAAGTTTAAAATTATTTTTTTATTCTCTGGCAGTTTTCAAAATTGTTTTAAAATATATAGCTAGAATTAAAATATGAAACTGCGTTTAAATTTTGTAATCAGGAAAAAAAGATATGCTGGAAAGGAACGAAAATCTATAAATATCGGACTCGGACATAATATAACATCTCATAATATAACTCTGACATAATCGGAAATATTCTCAGTTTATTGTTTTGTAAGGTTTGTGAGGTTTACATTCCCAGACAGACAAACACACGACCCAGGCGGCCAGCGCCGCAGTGTCGCACTGCACCCCCCCCACACTCACAGACAGTCGGGCACGTGGTCGTGCAGCGTGTGCGCAGCCTCGTGGTAGAGCTGGCGCGCGTAGGCCGCGTGCGTGGCGACCCAGGCGGCCAGCGCCGCAGTGTCGCACTGCACCCCCCCCACACTCACAGACAGTCGGGCACGTGGTCGTGCAGCGTGTGCGCAGCCTCGTGGTAGAGCTGGCGCGCGTAGGCCGCGTGCGTGGCGACCCAGGCGGCCAGCGCCGCAGTGTCGCACTGCACCCCCACACTCACAGACAGTCGGGCACGTGGTCGTGCAGCGTGTGCGCAGCCTCGTGGTAGAGCTGGCGCGCGTAGGCCGCGTGCGTGGCGACCCAGGCGGCCAGCGCCGCAGTGTCGCACTGCACCCCCACACTCACAGACAGTCGGGCACGTGGTCGTGCAGCGTGTGCGCAGCCTCGTGGTAGAGCTGGCGCGCGTAGGCCGCGTGCGTGGCGACCCAGGCGGCCAGCGCCGCAGTGTCGCACTGCACCCCCCCCACACTCACAGACAGTCGGGCACGTGGTCGTGCAGCGTGTGCGCAGCCTCGTGGTAGAGCTGGCGCGCGTAGGCCGCGTGCGTGGCGACCCAGGCGGCCAGCGCCGCAGTGTCGCACTGCACCCCCACACTCACAGACAGTCGGGCACGTGGTCGTGCAGCGTGTGCGCAGCCTCGTGGTAGAGCTGGCGCGCGTAGGCCGCGTGCGTGGCGACCCAGGCGGCCAGCGCCGCAGTGTCGCACTGCACCCCCCACACTCACAGACAGTCGGGCACGTGGTCGTGCAGCGTGTGCGCAGCCTCGTGGTAGAGCTGGCGCGCGTAGGCCGCGTGCGTGGCGACCCAGGCGGCCAGCGCCGCAGTGTCGCACTGCACCCCCACACTCACAGACAGTCGGGCACGTGGTCGTGCAGCGTGTGCGCAGCCTCGTGGTAGAGCTGGCGCGCGTAGGCCGCGTGCGTGGCGACCCAGGCGGCCAGCGCCGCAGTGTCGCACTGCACCCCCCCCACACTCACAGACAGTCGGGCACGTGGTCGTGCAGCGTGTGCGCAGCCTCGTGGTAGAGCTGGCGCGCGTAGGCCGCGTGCGTGGCGACCCAGGCGGCCAGCGCCGCAGTGTCGCACTGCACCCCCCCACACTCACAGACAGTCGGGCACGTGGTCGTGCAGCGTGTGCGCAGCCTCGTGGTAGAGCTGGCGCGCGTAGGCCGCGTGCGTGGCGACCCAGGCGGCCAGCGCCGCAGTGTCGCACTGCACCCCCCCCACACTCACAGACAGTCGGGCACGTGGTCGTGCAGCGTGTGCGCAGCCTCGTGGTAGAGCTGGCGCGCGTAGGCCGCGTGCGTGGCGACCCAGGCGGCCAGCGCCGCAGTGTCGCACTGCACCCCCCCCACACTCACAGACAGTCGGGCACGTGGTCGTGCAGCGTGTGCGCAGCCTCGTGGTAGAGCTGGCGCGCGTAGGCCGCGTGCGTGGCGACCCAGGCGGCCAGCGCCGCAGTGTCGCACTGCACCCCCCCCACACTCACAGACAGTCGGGCACGTGGTCGTGCAGCGTGTGCGCAGCCTCGTGGTAGAGCTGGCGCGCGTAGGCCGCGTGCGTGGCGACCCAGGCGGCCAGCGCCGCAGTGTCGCACTGCACGCGCGGGCGCCGCACGCCCTCGCCCGCGCCGCCGCGCAGCCTCGTGGTAGAGCTGGCGCGCGTAGGCCGCGTGCGTGGCGACCCAGGCGGCCAGCGCCGCAGTGTCGCACTGCACGCGCGGGCGCCGCACGCCCTCGCCCGCGCCGCCGCGCACGCCCAGCTCCACGTAGTGCGCGCCAGACGCCTGCACCGCGCGGCACGACACCAGGTTGCTGGGGAACGCAACCGCACCACTACATTGTACAACTAGCGCGTAGTGATCGCTTGGCCAGAAATAGCGGTGCTTAAGGCGCTAGGTGCCCGATGCTCTTTTGTTTTTATGAACACACCATGACGCAAGGTATCCCGCACTCTCGCTCTATAGAGACGCGCGCTCAGAGACAACGCGAAATGGACGAATGATCTTTGTTTTATTCATATTTGTATGAAAAATATTGCTCGATTTGCATGACATTTGAAGCAATTGAAGTATAATAAATTTAATGTTGTATTTTTTGATGTAAAAATTTAGTCTTTACAAAATCACCATTTCACAGACTATGGCAATTGAAGCGCCTTAAGCAACTTTCTTTACATTTCAAAAATTTTACATCCCGAGTTCCTCTATGCTTCGGAAGGCACAACCATGACCTTGGATAAAGAAGAAGACGGTCGAAGAAGTCGGTCTGCAATAAAATCTGTCTGTCAGTACATACCTGAGATGTGTCTCCATGACGATCTGCGGGCGCTCGCTGGTCGCGTGCTTGCACGTGATGATCCGCAGATGGTCCGCCGACAGCAGCGCGCGGATGTCGTGCGGCGTGTCCCGGATGGTGCGGTAGGCCAGGAAGCGCTCGCCGTAGTCGTTGTTGTTGAGTGCGTACAGCAGCGCGGCGCCCTCGGCCGCGCCGGCGTCGTAGCGCGGCAACAGCCCGCCCGCGCCCAGCGCGCAGCGCGGGCCGCGGATGCGGGACGGGACCCACTTGTCAGACCTAAAGATTAAGGAAGTGTTCAGAAGTGATTTTGACTGAAAAAACGAATTTGTTTGTAAACCTTTTCAGCTGACACATATCACTAGGCTTGACCGTTCCCCCGCCCACCAGTAGCTTCTTGTTTTTTATTCTTATCGTATATAAATGACATGACAATTATCACTATCTAGCAGTAGCTAGTTATCCTACAGACCTCCTGCTGGTGTCTCTGAGCGCGGACGCGGTCTCGGTGGCCAGGTCCAGCACCCCGATGACGGGCTTGGTGACCGTCCCCACCAGCCCCTTGCCCACCCCCGCCAAGAACCCCGGCAGTCCCTCCTGAGTGGCGCCCTCGTAGCTGTGCTTCACTAGGGATGTCATCCCACCTGGACACACAAACACGATTTTTCATATTTGAACGTACAAATAGTAATGGCGTTTTTTTGTCTCCAAACCCAACCAGGGCAAAAAGAAAACTGGACGAACACATTCGGATGATTAATTGAGCTTTGAATGGTTTCTAATAAAGCGATGATTCGATTGATAATATTCTCATTAAATTTATTTCATCCTTCATCTGCACCCTCTATCAGCCCCCCCCAGCCACATACCCAGTATCCCGAGCCCCAGGCCGCGCAGGCCGGCCGCCAGGTGCGCCCCCCGCGCCGCGCTGCGTATCCGTCTGCGGGTCTCCTCGTGCGCCTCGTCGCTCACCACGCGCTCCAGACCGTCGCCCAGGGACTCTGCAATAATATCCAGACAAATTAAAAAGTGAGTAGTAGATTGACTTGGTTTGGACGTGTAATGAGGACCAACATCTAATTATGGATGGTTACAGGGGAAGTTGCCCTCCAGTAGCAACTTCGACACGTCCGTCACGACCCCCAAGGGCCGATGAGCCCGCATACCTGTGACCTTGGCCGCGGAGTTGGAGATGCCGTGCGTCACGTTCTGCAGCAGGGCGCCCACGTTGCCCTCCAGCAGCAGCCCCGACACGCCCTCCGACACGTCCGCCACGAACCCCAGTGGGTTGCCCAGGAAATCCACCGAGCCCAGGATCTTGGCTGCTTGCCATTTTAGTTCCTATGAGTCGAAAAAGAAACGTTTACACTTTATTTATGGCGATCAAAAACTAACTCAACATAGCGATTCAATGCTGAAACGGTGCTGATTTCGGTTCTGGACGAATGTAATAACAGCGGTAGATAGCACATCTTCAGTGAACTAAGTAAAATTTAAGTATTTTAAACAAAAAAATAAAAAAACAATTATTAAAACGATAATGATGAGATCTAATTTTCAGAAAGCAAAATGTTTATCTGCTGGTTTCACTCCGCACACTTCCCAACTTTCATTCTGAGCATCCGCAGCCACTGTTCCTTCGCTAGACGTCGTCAGACGTCGTCCAAACAGCCATACTCACATCCTTGAAGTGTATGAGCAGCTGCCGCGCCAGATAGCCGGCCGTGTCGAACACGTGCGCGCGCACGAACGGCTCGAGCTCCACGGCCGCGTCCTCGAACTTGATCAGCGTCAGCCCGAGCCGGCGCTTCAGCGAGCTCAGCGAGCCTTCCAGCTTGTTGGCCGTGCACATTGATAAGCGAATCTGTGGACATGGATTATTCATGTATATCGTGGCGAATTGATCCCACTACTGATACAAAATTCTGGATGATCACGCAAAATCTACTGGATGAGTTTTGATGAATTTTGACGAAGATTCGCCGTAACGTTTGGCAAACACATAAACTAGCATAGGATGAAGGTGTAAACACACTAGCGTCTACGCTAGACCAAATGAGACAAAAACGCTACCTTCTTGCGCTTCAGTTTCTGCTCGCAGTTTGAAATTAAAAATGCGTGAGAAAATACAATTTTACAATCGGTATTTATCATATGAACACATGATTTTTTACAATTTATCATATGAATAAACTAGATTATCACATCTGCGTAGGGGGAAGGTGAGGAGTTCGTACCTGGCTGGGCACGATCTGTATGAGCTGGAAGTAGTATCTGGTGGCGTGCAGCGCCGTGAGGTCGTCCAGCATGCGGCGCGTCTCGTAGTCCGCCTCGTCCGGCTGCTCGCGCGCACTCTCCTCTTCCGGGTCCCACGCCCACGCCCACAGCTTCAGGATCAGTCTGGGGAGGACATGATGATGTGTGAGCTCGAGTAAAATAAGTTCTCTTCAGAAGAGGATGATAAAATATGCTTTTATTTCAACGTCCGATGCAAAAGAATAACCATGTACGTGCCGCAATATTCACTTAGCGTACGAAACATTTCGCTTCTCTGGATATTTCGACAGAGAAAGATAAAAATTTAGAACTAAGAAAAAGTGTCTCCTACTTCTAGACTAACGTGTAGTGTGAGAGCGGAGTCGTAACATGTAGTGTGGGAGTGAAGCTTGACTCAGAAGGCTTCAGTAAGAATACTCACCTCTCCTCTAGCCTCACAGCCAGCGGCCTCAGAGCCAGCACCAGTCTCCGGAAGTAGAAGGCGTTGTATCTCCTGACGGGGGCCCTCTGCACCTCCAGAGCGGCGTGCAGCGCGGGCGTGGAGCTGGAGCTGGGGCCGCCGCGCTCCGGCAGGCAGTACAGCAGCACCGGGCTGGGCGTGCCCAGCAACTGGAAGACAAATTTATACATTAATAGAAAGATAGCACTAAATATGCTGTGCATTTTGTGTTGTAGAAGATAGACATTTGGACTCGTTCTTTGATAACCAATAAAACCGGGTCTACGCTCCGGCTCCAGCCGGCCTCCTCACCTGGTTGTCCCACTGCATGTGCCTGACCGCCAGCGACAGCGCCAGCTGGTCGGCCAGCGCGCACTCCAGCAGCACGCCCGCGAACACCGCGTGCACCAGCTCGCCGGCCGGCGCGCGCGCCACCAGCGACACGCCCAGCCCCGCCAGCGACACGCGCCACGCCCACTCCCACTCCCACGCACTCTGCCGCTCCGGCTCCTCGCCCCCCTCGATCCAGCCGGACTCCTACAGTGAAACCATAATTGGATTAAATTTGGCTTTTTAAAACTACCCTTATTATTCATACACAGACACAGTTAAAATTTCACTGAAATGGATAGCTCGTAAGTGGAGTGGAGTTACTTTGTTAATATCGTAATGAATGCATAGAAACTTGTTAGCACCTAATCTTCCATCGATCGTTACTAAAATTGGATAAAAGCAATAATTTAGTGAAAGTAATGCCAACAACAATACCCACCGGCGCCTTGTGGTCGTGTATGGTGACGAGGCGGGTGGGTCCGTCCGCGCACAGCGTGACGTCCAGCCGGCCCGAGCCCGGCCGCAGCGTGTGCCACGACACGCACTGCTCGCGCGGCGGGCCCGGCGCGCCGCGGCCCGCGCCACACAGGCCCAGCACTACGCGACTGCCTGGGGAAAGTACATTTTTTTGTAAGCCAAAGTCTCCTTTTTCTGTCTCCAACCTGCTTTCCCTCTGTCTTATGTGAGCGCTTTTCCGGTTACGTATTCAGCTACGCGTCGGAGCCCAGTGTCCGATTTTCATTTTATTTGGTCCACAAAACTGACATGACACCGTAACACACACACTTAAAAAAACATAATAATATTCATATAAAGTGTCAAATCTTCTTGATGTGAACACAGCATGCATTTTTCTTCTGTTTTCAAGCTGCTCAATCACTCTCCAATTATTTATATTCCTTACAAAAGGCCGACAATTCGTCAAACCACAGACGAAAATAATATGACATCATCAACATATTTTAAGTCCATATTATTTTTAGAAAGGCAAATAGGTCAAAAATAATACTTAATGCAAGTTAATAAAAACTAAAATCATAGTAGTAAAAAACACTCCAAATCGACGAATCGACACAATCAAAAGTTCTTTAGATTACGCATCTTTCGCTTCAACTAGATATGATGTAATCCTTAGACTAAATCGAGAGTTGTAAATGACAAAAATAACTGCAGATATAGGTTTTTCAAATCTTTATGTCCATGATTACCTGGGGTGAGCCCCATGAGCCCCGCCGCGGGCTGCAGACACAGGTTGGCGTGCACGCAGGCCATGCGGCCGTCGGCCGTCAGCCGCCATCGCTGTGTGGAGCCCCGACGCGGGTCTGCTCGCCGGAGCACTAGGGCACTCGCTTGTTGAGGCCGCGGCGCGGGTTCTTCTATATCAAGCACCTATACAAATTATGTGTCACCATTAGGTTTACTACAACTCCAACAAGATATCGAGATTAGATTGATAAACAGATGAAATATCGACTTTAATTACTATATGCCTAAAGAACAATGAAGTCAAGGCACAAAAAGAAGTAGCAGTTAATGTTTTCTCACCATAGCATGTGGAGATAGCGCCTGGTCGTCGCTGAGCAGCGCGTCGGTGGGCTGCGGCGGCGAGCTGCCCTCGTGGATTAGCTGGTCGTTGGGGCCGCGCCGCCACAGCTGGGATCTGAACCATTACATATTATTTTTAATGGATTCATAATATACTAGCTTTTGCCCGCGGTGTATGCAAAATTTCAGAAAGATTGGTTCAGTAAATAGAGCGTGAAGATGTAACAAACAAACAAACTCAAGGTGAGTTTGTTTGTTTGCTACCACTTCACATTTATAATATTAGTTAGGATTTGGGGCGCTCGAGAACACCACGTAGATAAAATTCTGATACAGCTACTGGTGAGTAGCTCCTAGTATAAAGAAGTTCCTCATCCTCACCTATCTCCGTATCTCTTCCAGCCAAGGACAACCCTGGTGGACCCCAGAGGCACTTCCAAGACCAGTACATTCTCGTCGGGCGCGGAGCCCTGCGGCGGCGGCGGCGGCGGCGGCGCGCTGGAGAACACGACGTAGATGAAGTTCTGGTACAGCAGCTGGTGCGAGGCGCCCAGCACGTCCAGCTGCAGCGTGGTGCGCGGGCCGCCGGGCGCGCGCAGGGCCAGCGCGCACGCGCCGTCCGGCTCGGGCAGCGCCCAGCGCGCTGACGCGTGCGCACCCACCACGCTCTCCTCCGTGCAGCCCACCTGACAAACGGTGACGCATATGTAGTAGTCATAGAGTTTATGTTTTAAAACATCAAAAAGTTACAATAAACTTATTTTGTTTTTTATTTTTTTATTTTTTTGTTGTGTGAACTTCAAATGAAGAAGATAAGAATAAAAAATATTTATTTGTGAGACATAGGTAGGTACATAAATACAGATGGAATTTCATTATAGTAGGTATTACTAGATGCGGGCAGCGCAGGACCGGTCGTTGTGGAAATCCTTGGGGGAGGCCTTTGTCCAGCAGTGGACGTCTTTTGGTTGAGAGAGAGAGAGAGAGGTATCACTATGCTCTGTTTTTTAAGACTTACAAAATAATAAAACACAAATTTCAAATACGAATTGATAGTGAAAAACGTATGGTACCTTTTGTATTGAAATTCTACGGGTGCAGCTAGCATCTTATAAAGATAATGTCGTTGAGTCAATATCTCATAACACAAAACAACTATTATTTGGGGCTAACTCTTTGTCTCCTCATATACATGTACCTGGTGGAACATGATTGACACGGGACAGTAGTTGTCGATCCTCAGCGGCGGCGGCGCGCTGTCCGCGTCCGTCAGTACCACAAACATGGTGGCGGCCTGGCACACCACCTCTACTCGCAGGAACTGGTAACCACCGCCGCTTTCCCTGCAGGCAATGCCATGTGAATTAAACAAACAAACTATTGAAAAATAAAAAATACGACTGACAACTCACATAGCCTATGTCACTCAGAGGAAGGTAAGGAATCTAAAAATACTTCTTACATCAAAATCTGGTAAGCCGTTTAGGACTTATGGTGAAATAAAGAAACTTACATAAGTACACATAAACATACATACACACATAAACATAAACATACATGAACCCTGAAAATATAACACTCCTTTTTTGGTCAGTCGTATAAAAATGAGAGATTTCATGGCATACATTATATTGTCAACGTTTATGTATTTACACGCGTATGTTATGAATGGGCGTAGTTATAATGCCTCGACGCCGCATATAGTACACAGTGTCACACCTGCAGGCGAGATGCAGAGATCGTGCGGCGTCGAGGCTGAAGCCCGCGGACCAGGCGGTGAGCGGCGCGCGCGCAGCATGCGGCGCGGGCGCGGCTTGCGGCGCGGCCAGCAGCCGCACGCACAGCAGCCGGTCGCGGTCCGTACATATAGTAGACACACACACCTGCAGGCGAGATGCAGAGATCGTGCGGCGTCGAGGCTGAAGCCCGCGGACCAGGCGGTGAGCGGCGCGCGCGCAGCATGCGGCGCGGGCGCGGCTTGCGGCGCGGCCAGCAGCCGCACGCACAGCAGCCGGTCGCGGTCCGTACATATAGTAGACACACACACCTGCAGGCGAGATGCAGAGATCGTGCGGCGTCGAGGCTGAAGCCCGCGGACCAGGCGGTGAGCGGCGCGCGCGCAGCATGCGGCGCGGGCGCGGCTTGCGGCGCGGCCAGCAGCCGCACGCACAGCAGCCGGTCGCGGTCCGTACATATAGTAGACACACACACCTGCAGGCGAGATGCAGAGATCGTGCGGCGTCGAGGCTGAAGCCCGCGGACCAGGCGGTGAGCGGCGCGCGCGCAGCATGCGGCGCGGGCGCGGCTTGCGGCGCGGCCAGCAGCCGCACGCACAGCAGCCGGTCGCGGTCCGTACATATAGTAGACACACACACCTGCAGGCGAGATGCAGAGATCGTGCGGCGTCGAGGCTGAAGCCCGCGGACCAGGCGGTGAGCGGCGCGCGCGCAGCATGCGGCGCGGGCGCGGCTTGCGGCGCGGCCAGCAGCCGCACGCACAGCAGCCGGTCGCGGTCCGTACATATAGTAGACACACACACCTGCAGGCGAGATGCAGAGATCGTGCGGCGTCGAGGCTGAAGCCCGCGGACCAGGCGGTGAGCGGCGCGCGCGCAGCATGCGGCGCGGGCGCGGCTTGCGGCGCGGCCAGCAGCCGCACGCACAGCAGCCGGTCGCGGTCCGTACATATAGTAGACACACACTGTTTGTAATATAATGGGTGAAACTAAACGCAGGCGTTTCCCATTGCTGCCGCCAGAGGGCGTTCGGGGTTTTCACACTGCTCGCGCGAATGGCTCGCGGACGGTCGCCATTGCATTGCTATGCGATATCGGTTTGATTTTTAATACGCGAGAGGGCCCGCGTTCTTTGATTGCTAATTAACTTGAGTTGTATTTGTGAATTTCCTGTTTGTTAAATAACCATTGAACTTTGTGTTTGTGTACCCGTCATTGTGACTTTCTCCTGTGGGATGTGACGCGTGGCTGCTCGCTCACATCTACCTGTTGCCGAGCCGATTTCGGGAAGAAATCTATTTATTTGTCCTGGGGAATTGAGATCTCAAGGGTTAGGTAGGGTGATTAGGAATTCCCCTTCCCGAAGATACTCAAGTTTGGATCCGAAGAGAAAGAAGATTTAGCTTGGTAAGTGTTTTTTAAGTGTAATTAATTTATAGGTTAGGTTATCATATAGGGCCCTGTAGCTCCCTTCATAAGCTACGGTGGTAGCAGACTGCGTTAAGTTATTTAGGTTTTAGTCGGGCAAACGTGGTGCCGCGTGGAGATTTCTTCCCGGTACTTATTTTTTACCGGTGGTTTTTTCCCGGTGAAGTTCCGGTACAGGATTCTTCCCGCCGCTTCGTTTGTCCGGATTCGCTCTGCGCACATTTTCTGGCAGCAGAGCGTAGTTGCTCTGCACATTTTCTGGTAGCAGAGCGTAGTTTATCTACCCTCTATTTGTTCGTTTGTAAAAAATAATTAATTGTTTGTAAAAATTATTAGATTTTTCTTAGTTTGTTTGTATAAGAATATTTGTAACCTTTTTTGTATTTGTTTGCGGTTTGTACCGTGCGTTCCGGGTTTGTGCCATTCTCATACCTACCGCGGTTCTTCGTGTAGTTGCTTGATTTTGTTGTTTTTTATTTACCTTTTGTTATTTTTTGTTTGTGACTTGACGCGATGGCGAAGGCCTCCAATGCTAGGGCGACACTCGCCAACGAATTGAGATGGTTTGTGACGGCCGGAGGACTCCTGTCCCGGAAGGACAGGGAGGGCGCCATACTGCTAAGAGCGGATCACCTCCACTCACGATTGATTAGCGCGGAAGCGGCCATGGCGGCGCTTACCGAAGCCGATCTTACCCCGGAGGCCTACGCAGGTCACATGGCGGACATGGACCAGATCCTGAGTCTGCACGATGATATCGCGGAGGCGGTGACCGCAATAAGGGCGAGACAGGCTGGCGGACCAGCCCCTCGCACACCTGTTAGACAGGAAGGACCAGCGGTTACTGGTCGGCTCCCCACCCTTCAGCTGTCCCACTTTGGGGGTAGGATGGAGGAGTGGGTAGCATATAAAAATATGTTTGAGTCCCTGGTCGTAGCACGACAGGATTTGTCGAAGGCCCAGAAGATGGCCTACCTCCTCTCCACTCTTGAGGATGAAGCGCGGTCGCTCATCCAGCACCTCCGGGTGGAGGACGACCAGTACGACACAGCTTGGGAGTTATTGAACTCCCGCTATCAAAACTTACGTTTGTTAGCGGATGCGCACGCCGCACAGTTGATGGCCCTGCCCAAGGTGGCCAACAGGGCACAGTTGCGCCTGCAGTTGCTCACGCCCGTTACAGTGGCCTGTAACGCGCTCCGCACACTGGGGCTGCCGGTGGACCAATGGTCCTTTTTGCTGGTGCACATTGTATTGGGCAAATTGCCCAATGACATCCGCTCGCGGTTTGAGCGCGAGAATGCGGAGCGGGACAGCACCACCCTACCAACATTCACTGACTTGGTGAAGTTTTTGGAGTTTGAGGCACGGGCCGCTGAGAACACCATGACGGACTCAGCGCCATCCAGAGCGCCTGAACGCAGGCCCTTGGAACCCTCATGGCGAGGGAAGCCCCAACAGGGAAGGCAACCGCCACCGCGTGGAGCTGGTGCGCGGGTTGCACACACGGCAGCAGTCGCGAGGGACGCGGACTGCCTGCAATGTGGCCGGATGGGCCACAGCCTGCTACAATGCAGGGACTGGCAGAGACTGCCAGTACAAGATAGGCGCCGCATGGCAAAGCGGCATGAACTTTGCTTTTATTGTTTGGGCGGTCACTATGCACGTGACTGTCCCAGTGCCATACCATGCAGTGCATGCCGTGGGCTGCACCACGTGATGCTCTGCATGAACCGGAACGGGGATGGCCCCCGGTTGTTGAGGCAGGGGTCCCCTATGGGCGGGGGCGCTCCTGCGCGAAGCCCTCCACCATCGGACGGAGGACGCGGCTTCGCTCGTCGCACCCCCCTCGGGAGGGGGTCGCGTACCGGCGCGGGTCTTGGCGGACCGGGACCACGCGCCCCAAGGTCATGGCCAGTATGTGGCTGGCCAGGCCCCGGATGGGGCCCCCATGGGCGGGGCCCTAGATCGGACGTGAGAGTGGGGACACCCCCTCCACGCGGGTTACCAATACCCAACACATGCAGCCGCAGCGGTTTTCTCCGCCGCTGCACGAGTACCCACGGCTGGAGTACCACCCGCCGTACCATATGTATGGCCGGGCCGCGGGTTATGCCCCCCTCAGATGGGGATGTGCACTCGCCCGCCATATTATCCGGGTCAGTGGCGCGCCCCTGGTTTGGAGAGAGTGGGGAGCCCGTAACTAGCTTGCTCCCTTGCTGGGACAGAGCCGCGGACGGTTCTGCTCCCTACCGCGGTGGTCCGCGTATGGGGTCGTAGGGGGGAAGCCATTAATTTGAGAGCTCTGTTGGACTCAGGGGCTCAAAGCAGTTTGGTTACCACTCGAGTGGCACGCCAGTTAGGTTTAGTCGTGGAAGACTCGCCCGTGCCACTTCTTGGAGTTGGTGGCATACAAGTGAAGTGTCTGACGGGCCAGACACTTGTCACCTTTTCTTCGCTGAAGTCCTCCACAATGAGGATCACGACTTCGGCTATGGTAATGGATACCATTGCGGGTTGGCACCCTCGACAGACATACCGCCGGGTGTGTTGTCTTTGGTTTCGGGTCTGGATTTGGCCGACCCCTTTGTCTTTCATCCCGGCCCAGTGGACTTGCTCCTGGGCTCGGACGTATTGGGTTGGATTTTGTTGGGTACCCAGAAAGCTCTGGGTTCGTCTTCACTGATGGCAGTGTCTACTATCTTTGGTTTCGCCCTGATGGGCCCTGTGTTTGATAATGGCACCGTGGAGGAGCCACCGGTTGTCGCATCTGCGTCCTTGGCCAAGACCATGCAAAGGTTTTGGGAGGTCGAGGAGCCACCTATGAGTTCCAGGATGGATCCGGAACACGCTGAGTGCGAAGCCCTCTTTCGATCAACCACGGAGAGGTTGCCCTCCGGTCGGTTTGTAACTAGATTACCATTTGTTGCTACACGTCCTAGCCTAGGGCAAAGTAGGGCGCTTGCGGAGAAACGACTGCTGTCCATGGAGCGACGTATGCAGCGTGACCACGTACTTCGCGATAAATATATTGAATTTATGCGCGAGTACGAGGATTTGGGTCACATGTCTCCGGCTCGAGTTGATTGGAGCTCAACTGAGCATTATTTTTTGCCCCACCACGCGGTGGTGAAGGCCTCAACGGGCAAATTGAGGACCGTCTTCGATGGGTCCGCACCCACTTCGAACGGGGTTTCGTTGAATCTGTGTTTGCATTCGGGTCCCAAATTGCATAGGGACATAATTGACATCATCTTGAACTTTAGAAGACATCAAGTGGTTTTTGGCGCGGACATCCGGATGATGTTCCGCCAGACAGTCATACATCCTGAGGACAGGCGATTCCAGTTAATACTCTGGCGTGAGCGCCCTGAGGATCCTGTGACGGTGTATGAACTCAATACAAACACGTATGGTTTGAAATCTAGTCCCTATATCGCCATCAGATCATTGCTTGAATTGGCAGAGCGGGAACGGATCCGCTTTCCCCGTGGGGCTTCCGTGCTGTCACGTGACTTGTATGTCGATGACGTGTGCACCGGAGCCCAAAGTATTGAGGAGGCCCTCCTACTGCGGGATGAATTGATTGAAATATTAAAGACAGGTGGCTACGAGCTACGTAAGTGGTTGTCTAATGAGCCTAAAGTTCTAGAAGGGATCCCGGAGGATCACCAACAGAACCCTCACCTGTTTGAGGATGTGGATGATCCCAACAGGATAGCGGTGCTGGGCATGCAGTACCAGCCGCTAACCGATATTTTTACATTCCAAGTGGACTTGGAAATACCAAAGGTCTGGACTAAGAGAACGGTGTTGTCCGTAATAGCCCGTATGTTGATCCAAGCGGTTGGATCAGTCCAGTGATATTCTCTGCGAAGTGTCTTCTTCAGAGACTTTGGACTTTGGGCGTCTCGTGGGACGAGCCGCTGTTTGGTCCTCCATTGGATGATTGGCTCGAGTTGTTTTCATCGATTAAGGAAGTCAATCGGATTGCCTTGCCTCGTCGAATATTGCCCCCCGGGAAATGTCGAGCCAGCCTGCATGGCTTTTGTGACGCGTCGGAGCGAGGCTACGCCGCGTCAGTCTATATGCGGACAGTTGACGCCGAGGGCCGGGTCAATGTCTCGCTTTTGCTAGGGAAGAGCAAGGTCGCCCCCATCAGGACTAGGCTGACTATTCCCAAGCTTGAGTTGAGTGGAGCTCACCTTCTCTCTAAATTGTTGCATCACGTTGCATGTGAGCTGGCGGCCACGGTCGAGATACGGGACATCTTCGCCTGGTCGGATAGCCAGGTCGCGCTTGCATGGTTGCGCGCGGCCCCACATACCTTGGAGGTTTTTGTGGGAAATCGGGTTTCCCAAATCCAGAATATCGGAATTGATATAACATGGAGACATGTGCCGGGAGAGCTTAACCCAGCGGACTGTGCCTCCCGAGGTTGTACGGCACCAGAATTGGTGTCACACCCGCTCTGGTGGGGTCCAGAGTGGCTGATGGGATCAGAAACTTCTTGGCCTGTCTGTCAGACAGATGTTACTTCTTTGAGTTTGACTGGGCTCCGTGTACATGCTGTGGTCGCTGAGACGACGTCGGAGCCGGATTGGCTACTTGCTCGGTATAGCAGCTTGGATAAGCTTCTGGGTGTTACCAGTTGGATTAAGCGTTTCATACATAATTGTAGAAACCCACAGGCAAAGCGGTTGGAGCCGATTGCAGGTGCAGAAGAGCGCCGGAGCGCATTGTTGCATTGGGTCCGTGTCGTGCAGACCGGACGGTTTGAGTCAGAGCTTCGTATCTTGCGCGACGCACGCGCTAAGTTGAAGGGCGCGGTCGCTCGTTTGAACCCGTACATCGACTCGGATGGGCTTCTTCGGGTTGGAGGCAGGCTCCGGAAGGCGGATCTTCCATATGAGACTCGCCATCCTCTGTTGTTGCCCAAGGGCGGACCCTTGGTGCAGCTTTTGGTGTCTGATCGACACATTCGTAACGCCCATGCTGGGTGCAATGCTTTGCTGGCTATATTGCAACGCGAATTTTGGATTTTGTCTGCCCGAAGAGCAATCCGTAGTGTCCTGTTTCGATGTATTGCATGTTATAGGTTGAAGGCATCCACGATGCAACCACAGATGGGTGATTTGCCCGCTGATCGAATCCGACCTTCGAGACCGTTTGACGGCGTTGGAACCGATTTTGCCGGTCCCTTTTCGATCAAGGCTTCTCCCTTTCGTAATGCCCGTATTGTGAAGGGCTATTTGTGTGTATTTGTTTGTTTGGCCACCAAGGCTGTCCATTTGGAGGTGGTATCGGCTCTGACTACGGAGGCCTTCGTCGCCGCGTTGGATCGCTTTGTTTCGCGTCGAGGTCTACCTTCCCTTATTAGGTCTGACAATGGCACAAACTATAAGGGAACTGTAAATTATCTTAAGGATGTTTCTGTGTTTATTGATAAGAATTGTACTAGTTTAAGTCAAATTGCTGCCCAAAGGGGAATAACCTGGAAGTTTAGTCCCCCAAGTTGCCCCCATTGGGGAGGGATTTTTGAAGCGGCTGTGAAATCCGCAAAGACCCACCTCCGCCGCATTATCGGAGAAACGGCTCTAACTTTTGAAGAGCTGGCCACAGTGTTTTGTAAAGTTGAGGCGGTCCTCAACTCTCGTCCTCTCTGTCCGCTATCTCCAGATCCAAATGACTTGGAAGCTCTCACCCCTGGTCATTTTTTGGTGGGAGGGCCGTTGAATGCCCTGCCCGAATACCCGTGGAAGGATGAACGCGTATATCGGTTGTCGCGTTTTCAAATGTTGCAGCAAATGAGCCAGGACTTTTGGCGTCGCTGGTCGCTTGAATATTTGCATTTGCTGCAGCAAAGAGTGAAGTGGACAGACAGGACTGAGCCTCCCAGGGAGGGTGATTTAGTATTGTTAAAAGAGGCAAATTTGCCCTCATTGCTTTGGCGACGAGCTCGCATATTACGTTTGATTCTTGGCGGAGATGGCACTCCGCGTGTGGCTGAGGTGTTGGTCGACGGTTCGATTTTAAGGAGAGGTGTGACCTCTCTCGCCCGCCTTCCCGTAGAGTAAGCTAGCGGTCTGCTTCTCAGACCGGGACGGGGGGATGTTTGTAATATAATGGGTGAAACTAAACGCAGGCGTTTCCCATTGCTGCCGCCAGAGGGCGTTCGGGGTTTTCACACTGCTCGCGCGAATGGCTCGCGGACGGTCGCCATTGCATTGCTATGCGATATCGGTTTGATTTTTAATACGCGAGAGGGCCCGCGTTCTTTGATTGCTAATTAACTTGAGTTGTATTTGTGAATTTCCTGTTTGTTAAATAACCATTGAACTTTGTGTTTGTGTACCCGTCATTGTGACTTTCTCCTGTGGGATGTGACGCGTGGCTGCTCGCTCACATCTACCTGTTGCCGAGCCGATTTCGGGAAGAAATCTATTTATTTGTCCTGGGGAATTGAGATCTCAAGGGTTAGGTAGGGTGATTAGGAATTCCCCCTTCCCGAAGATACTCAAGTTTGGATCCGAAGAGAAAGAAGATTTAGCTTGGTAAGTGTTTTTTAAGTGTAATTAATTTATAGGTTAGGTTATCATATAGGGCCCTGTAGCTCCCTTCATAAGCTACGGTGGTAGCAGACTGCGTTAAGTTATTTAGGTTTTAGTCGGGCAAACGTGGTGCCGCGTGGAGATTTCTTCCCGGTACTTATTTTTTACCGGTGGTTTTTTCCCGGTGAAGTTCCGGTACAGGATTCTTCCCGCCGCTTCGTTTGTCCGGATTCGCTCTGCGCACATTTTCTGGCAGCAGAGCGTAGTTGCTCTGCACACACACACCTGCAGGCGAGATGCAGAGATCGTGCGGCGTCGAGGCTGAAGCCCGCGGACCAGGCGGTGAGCGGCGCGCGCGCAGCATGCGGCGCGGGCGCGGCTTGCGGCGCGGCCAGCAGCCGCACGCACAGCAGCCGGTCGCGGTCCGTACATATAGTAGACACACACACCTGCAGGCGAGATGCAGAGATCGTGCGGCGTCGAGGCTGAAGCCCGCGGACCAGGCGGTGAGCGGCGCGCGCGCAGCATGCGGCGCGGGCGCGGCTTGCGGCGCGGCCAGCAGCCGCACGCACAGCAGCCGGTCGCGGTCCGTACATATAGTAGACACACACACCTGCAGGCGAGATGCAGAGATCGTGCGGCGTCGAGGCTGAAGCCCGCGGACCAGGCGGTGAGCGGCGCGCGCGCAGCATGCGGCGCGGGCGCGGCTTGCGGCGCGGCCAGCAGCCGCACGCACAGCAGCCGGTCGCGGTCCGTACATATAGTAGACACACACACCTGCAGGCGAGATGCAGAGATCGTGCGGCGTCGAGGCTGAAGCCCGCGGACCAGGCGGTGAGCGGCGCGCGCGCAGCATGCGGCGCGGGCGCGGCTTGCGGCGCGGCCAGCAGCCGCACGCACAGCAGCCGGTCGCGGTCCGTACATATAGTAGACACACACACCTGCAGGCGAGATGCAGAGATCGTGCGGCGTCGAGGCTGAAGCCCGCGGACCAGGCGGTGAGCGGCGCGCGCGCAGCATGCGGCGCGGGCGCGGCTTGCGGCGCGGCCAGCAGCCGCACGCACAGCAGCCGGTCGCGGTCCGTACATATAGTAGACACACACACCTGCAGGCGAGATGCAGAGATCGTGCGGCGTCGAGGCTGAAGCCCGCGGACCAGGCGGTGAGCGGCGCGCGCGCAGCATGCGGCGCGGGCGCGGCTTGCGGCGCGGCCAGCAGCCGCACGCACAGCAGCCGGTCGCGGTCCGTACATATAGTAGACACACACACCTGCAGGCGAGATGCAGAGATCGTGCGGCGTCGAGGCTGAAGCCCGCGGACCAGGCGGTGAGCGGCGCGCGCGCAGCATGCGGCGCGGGCGCGGCTTGCGGCGCGGCCAGCAGCCGCACGCACAGCAGCCGGTCACGGTCCGCGCGCGCCCAGTGCCACGGCAGGTAGCAGCCCGCCACCGCGCTCACGTGCGTCGCCATCGCGCCCGGGTCCGACTGCAAACATTTTTTTTTATTTATTTATAATAAAATATTGAAAATTTATTTATTTAAGTAACTAGCTGTTACCCGTGGCTTCGCCCGCGTATGTACTCAAAATTTCAGCCATTTGGGTATCCCGTGTCCCGCGGGAATATATGTTGATGAACGGGAACAGACGTTCCAGATCTTCAATATTTATACGTCAGTAAAAAATGCTCATCAGGTTGAAAACTTTTGCTAAGGTGCCATTTCCATATATGTAATAGTGTAGCTGGTCTCTTGCCGTTTTATTCCAAAAAGCGGACTAAATTTGATACTAGGTTTAATCTTGGATTAAACCATAGACTAAAAAAAATCCTATTACAAAACGAAGTTTAACGCTAAGTCTTGGACTATCTGCGGTACCAAAGTTAAACCCGCGAGACCCCTAGTTTATATAGATAAACTAGAGTTAGACCATAGGGTCTAACTCTGCTTTTGAGGTTAACTTGGGTTATGTTGTGTAGATTTTTGAAGAAAGTGGATATTAATACCAATTATTATGATGGATTTCGAAGATTGCGATTTATTGTAGACGTGTTGGCGACTTGATGTGTCGTCGTTGTGATTAATTTCACTATTAGACCCACTGATTAAACATACACGACTTTTCGCACAGAATTACGCATCAGTATTCCTAGAAACTAGATATTTCTTTATTTTTAGCAACAAGTTCTTGTTATGTAAACGTAACCGAAATAAACATAACTTTGGTTTGCTTTGGTCATTGTGTCAAATTACGTGCCGCGTAACTGCGTTCCGTTTGATCTATTTCATGCTTGATATTTTAAAAATATTATGATTAATTATAAACACAATCCTAAGCACCAATGTTGGTTGTGCTCATTCTGGAGATTATAACTAAAAGAAAGAATAATAATATGATTTGTTTTGTTATTAATAAAAAGTTATTTACGAATTTTAAGTATGAAGTTCAAATCAACGTCGAAAGAAACGGAATGTCATTGAACGAAGTCTGTGTGAAAGAACGAATGACTGTCATTTTTTGTTTAAACCACGGATGATCTCTGGTTTATGTTGTCCTCGGTTAGTCTTAGATTTGTAATAAGACCGAGATTTAAACCTGGTACTAATTTTGACACCGTAACAATCCAGGATCTTTTAGTCGAGGTTTAAACCTGTTTTAAATCGAACTTTTGGAATAAGACGGTTGGAGTTTTTCATCAGATTTTTTTTTTTTTATTTATTTATTTGGTTCGCCAACTGGCTGTGCAACATACATGTTCATAGGAATATAATTACAATCAACCAAGTTGTCAGCCTTCTAGGAGCGAACACAGCATGCACATTTATATGCTCGCAGGTTAAATTTAAAAATAAAAATAATAGTAAATTTAGTTATTCGGTTACAATTTTGTGTAAAAATACTTTTTAATCTTATTGACCGATGCACTGAAAATGTCAACTTCATTAGATATTTTATTATACTTCGAACTCATGCGATACAACGAAGAATGCTAGCGATAATTTGTTCGACAGATGGGCAAGTAAAAGGTGACTATTATGTAAGCGACTGCTCGATCTTGGAACAGATAAGGTGAATCTGCGGAGCAGATCAGGGCTGTCAATTTTGCCTTGGATAATTTTGTGCAAGAATGTTAAATCCGCCGCCTGTCGTCTACGTTCCAGAGGTATAATTTTGAAGTGATTAAGTCTAGATTCATAAGATGTTAGGTTATGACAGCTATTGAATGTAAAGGTAAGATGGTATAAAAATCTTTTTTGGATACTTTCAATCCTTTTGACGTGGACAGCATAGGATGGATTCCAAACGGGACTGCAATATTCAATCAAACTTCGCACATAACAATTGAAAAGTATAATAGGGATATCAGGTTGTTTGTAATATATTGGGTAGAACTAAACGCAGGCGTTTCGCATTGCTGCCGCCAGAGGGCGTTCGGGGTTTTCACACTGCTAGCGTGAATGGCGTCCGCCATTGCATTGTCCAGGGCGATATCGGTTTGATTTTAATACGCGGAGCGGTCTCGCGTCTTTTGCTTGTTGTTTAGTTTGAGTGATAATTGTGAATTTCCTGTTTGTCAAATAACTATTGAATTTGTGTTTGTGAAAAACTCTGTTATTGTGACTTTTTCTTGTGAGAGGTGAAACGTGGCTGGCTGTTCACATCTGGCTGTTCCCGAGGGAAACTACGGGAAGAAATCTATTTAGTTGTTATGGGGAATTGAGATCTCAAGGGTTAGGTAGGGTGATTAGGAATTCCCCCTTCCCGAAGACACTCAAGTTTGGATCCGAAGAGAAAGAAGATTTAATTTGGTAAGTGTTCAATTGTATTTAATTTATAGGTTAGGTTATCATATAGGGCCCTGTAGCTCCCTTCATAAGCTACGGTGGTAGCAGACTGCGTATAGCTTAAGTTAGATTCTAGTCGGACAAGCGTGGTGTCGCGTGGAGATTTTTTCCCGGTACTTAATTTTACCGGTAGATTTTTTCCCGGTAAAGTTCCGGTACAGAATTCTTCCCGCCGCTTCGTTTGTCCGGATTCTCTCTGCCACATTTTCTGGCAGCAGAGCGTAGTTGCTCTGCACATTTTCTGGTAGCAGAGCGTAGTTGCTCTGCACATTTTCTGGTAGCAGAGCGTAGTTTATCTACCCTCTATTTGTTCGTTTGTAAAAAATAATTAATTGTTTGTAAAAATTATTAGATTTTTCTTAGTTTGTTTGTATAAGAATATTTGTAACCTTTTTTGTATTTGTTTGCGGTTTGTACCGTGCGTTCCGGGTTTGTGCCATTCTCATACCTACCGCGGTTCTTCGTGTAGTTGCTTGATTTTGTTGTTTTTTATTTACCTTTTGTTATTTTTTGTTTGTGACTTGACGCGATGGCGAAGGCCTCCAATGCTAGGGCGACACTCGCCAACGAATTGAGATGGTTTGTGACGGCCGGAGGACTCCTGTCCCGGAAGGACAGGGAGGGCGCCATACTGCTAAGAGCGGATCACCTCCACTCACGATTGATTAGCGCGGAAGCGGCCATGGCGGCGCTTACCGAAGCCGATCTTACCCCGGAGGCCTACGCAGGTCACATGGCGGACATGGACCAGATCCTGAGTCTGCACGATGATATCGCGGAGGCGGTGACCGCAATAAGGGCGAGACAGGCTGGCGGACCAGCCCCTCGCACACCTGTTAGACAGGAAGGACCAGCGGTTACTGGTCGGCTCCCCACCCTTCAGCTGTCCCACTTTGGGGGTAGGATGGAGGAGTGGGTAGCATATAAAAATATGTTTGAGTCCCTGGTCGTAGCACGACAGGATTTGTCGAAGGCCCAGAAGATGGCCTACCTCCTCTCCACTCTTGAGGATGAAGCGCGGTCGCTCATCCAGCACCTCCGGGTGGAGGACGACCAGTACGATACGGCTTGGGAGTTATTGAACTCCCGCTACCAAAATTTACGTTTGTTAGCGGATGCGCACGCCGCACAGTTGATGGCCCTGCCCAAGGTGGCCAACAGGGCACAGTTGCGCCTGCAGTTGCTCACGCCCGTTACAGTGGCCTGTAACGCGCTCCGCACACTGGGGCTGCCGGTGGACCAATGGTCTTTTTTGTTGGTGCACATTGTATTAGGCAAATTGCCCAATGACATCCGCTCGCGGTTTGAGCGCGAAAATGCGGAGCGGGATAGCACCACCCTACCAACATTCACTGACTTGGTGAAGTTTTTGGAGTTTGAGGCACGGGCTGCTGAGAATACCATGACGGACTCAGCGCCATCCAGAGCGCCTGAACGTAGGCCCTTGGAACCCTCATGGCGAGGGAAGCCCCAACAGGGACGGCAACCGCCACCGCGTGGAGCTGGTGTGCGGGTTGCGCACACGGCAGCAGTCGCGAGGGACGCGGACTGCCTGCAATGTGGCCGGATGGGCCACAGCCTGCTACAATGCAGGGACTGGCAGAGACTGCCAGTACAAGATAGGCGCCGCATGGCAAAGCGGCATGAACTTTGCTTTTATTGTTTGGGCGGTCACTATGCACGTGACTGTCCCAGTGCCATACCATGCAGTGCATGCCGTGGGCGGCACCACGCGATGCTTTGCATGAACCGCAACGGGGATGGCACCCGGATGTTGAGGCAGGGGTCCCCTATGGGCGGGGGCGCTCCTGCGCGAAGCCCTCCACCACCGGACGGAGGACGCGGCTTCGCTCGTCGCACCCCCCCTCGGGAGGGGGGTCGCGTACCGGCGCGGGTCTTGGCGGACCGGGACCACGCGCCCCAAGGTCATGGCCAGTATGTGGCTGGCCAGGCCCCGGATGGGGCCCCCATGGGCGGGGGCCCTAGATCGGACGTGAGAGTGGGGACACCCCCCTCCACGCGGGTTACCAATACCCAACACATGCAGCCGCAGCGGTTTTCTCCGCCGCTGCACGAGTACCCACGGCTGGAGTACCACCCGCCGTACCATATGTATGGCCGGGCCGCGGGTTATGCCCCCCCTCAGATGGGGATGTGCACTCGCCCGCCATATTATCCGGGTCAGTGGCGCGCCCCTGGTTTGGAGAGAGTGGGGAGCCCGTAACTAGCTTGCTCCCTTGCTGGGACAGAGCCGCGGACGGTTCTGCTCCCTACCACGGTGGTCCGCGTATGGGGTCGTAGGGGGGAAGCCATTAATTTGAGAGCTCTGTTGGACTCAGGGGCTCAAAGCAGTTTGGTTACCACTCGAGTGGCACACCAGTTAGGTTTAGTCGTGGAAGACTCGCCTGTGCCACTTCTTGGAGTTGGTGGCATACAAGTGAAGTGTCTGACGGGCCAGACACTTGTCACCTTTTCTTCGCTGAAGTCCTCCACAATGAGGATCACGACTTCGGCTATGGTAATGGATACCATTGCGGGTTGGCACCCCTCGACAGACATACCGCCGGGTGTGTTGTCTTTGGTTTCGGGTCTGGATTTGGCCGACCCCTTTGTCTTTCACCCCGGCCCAGTGGACTTGCTCCTGGGCTCGGACGTATTGGGTTGGATTTTGTTGGGTACACAGAAGGCTCTGGGTTCGTCTTCACTGATGGCAGTGTCTACGATTTTTGGTTTTGCCCTGATGGGCCCTGTGTTTGATAATGGCACCGCGGAGGAGCCACCGGTTGTCGCATCTGCGCCCTTGGCCAAGACCATGCAAAGGTTTTGGGAGGTGGAGGAGCCACCTATGAGTTCCAGGATGGATCCGGAACACGCTGAGTGCGAAGCCCTTTTTCGATCGACCACGGAGAGGTTGCCCTCCGGTCGGTTTGTAACTAGGTTACCCTTTGTTGCCTCTCGTCCTAGCCTAGGGCAAAGTAGGGCGCTTGCGGAGAAACGACTGCTGTCCATGGAGCGACGTATGCAGCGTGACCACGTACTTCGCGATAAATATATTGAATTTATGCGCGAGTACGAGGATTTGGGTCACATGTCTCCGGCTCGAGTTGATTGGAGCTCAACTGAGCATTATTTTTTGCCCCACCACGCGGTGGTGAAGGCCTCAACAGGCAAATTGAGGACCGTCTTCGATGGGTCCGCACCCACTTCGAACGGGGTTTCGTTGAATCTGTGTTTGCATTCGGGTCCCAAATTGCATAGGGACATAATTGACATCATCTTGAACTTTAGAAGACATCAAGTGGTTTTTGGTGCGGACATCCGGATGATGTTCCGCCAGACAGTCATACATCCTGAGGACAGGCGATTCCAGTTGATACTCTGGCGTGAGCGCCCTGAGGATCCTGTGACGGTGTATGAACTCAATACAAACACCTATGGTTTGAAATCTAGTCCCTATATCGCCATCAGATCATTGCTTGAATTGGCAGAGCGGGAACGGATCCGCTTTCCCCGTGGGGCTTCCGTGCTGTCACGTGACTTGTATGTTGATGACGTGTGCACCGGAGCCCAAAGTATTGAGGAGGCCCTCCTACTGCGGGATGAATTGATTGAAATATTGAAGACAGGTGGCTACGAGCTACGTAAGTGGTTGTCTAATGAGCCTAAAGTTCTAGAAGGGATCCCGGAGGATCACCAACAGAACCCTCACCTGTTTGAGGATGTGGATGATCCCAACAGGATAGCGGTGCTGGGCATGCAGTACCAGCCGCTAACCGATATTTTTACATTCCAAGTGGACTTGGAAATACCAAAGGTCTGGACTAAGAGAACGGTGTTGTCCGTAATAGCCCGTATGTTTGATCCAAGCGGTTGGATCAGTCCAGTGATATTCTCTGCGAAGTGTCTTCTTCAGAGACTTTGGACTTTGGGCGTCTCGTGGGACGAGCCGCTGTTTGGTCCTCCATTGGATGATTGGCTCGAGTTGTTTTCATCGATTAAGGAAGTCAATCGGATTGCCTTGCCTCGTCGAATATTGCCCCCGGGAAATATCGAGCCAGCCTGCATGGCTTTTGTGACGCGTCGGAGCGAGGCTACGCCGCGTCAGTCTATATGCGGACAGTTGACGCCGATGGCCGGGTCAATGTCTCGCTTTTGTTAGGGAAGAGCAAGGTCGCCCCCATCAGGACTAGGCTGACTATTCCCAAGCTTGAGTTGAGTGGAGCTCACCTTCTCTCTAAATTGTTGCATCACGTTGCCAGTGAGCTGGCGGCCACGGTCGAGATACGGGACATCTTCGCCTGGTCGGATAGCCAGGTCGCGCTTGCATGGTTGCGCGCGGCCCCACATACCTTGGAGGTTTTTGTTGGAAACAGGGTTTCCCAAATTCAAAATATTGGAATTGATATAACATGGAGACATGTGCCGGGAGAGCTTAACCCAGCGGACTGTGCTTCCCGAGGTTGTACGGCACCAGAATTGGTGTCACACCCGCTCTGGTGGGGTCCAGAGTGGCTGATGGGATCAGAAACATCTTGGCCTGTCTGTCAGACAGATGTTACTTCTTTGAGTTTGACTGGGCTCCGTGTACATGCTGTAGTCGCTGAGACGACGTCGGAGCCGGATTGGCTACTTGCTCGGTATAGCAGCTTGGATAAGCTTCTGGGTGTTACCAGTTGGATTAAGCGTTTCATACATAATTGTAGAAACCCACAGGCAAAGCGGTTGGAGCCGATTGCAGGTGCAGAAGAGCGCCGGAGCGCATTGTTGCATTGGGTCCGTGTCGTGCAGACCGGACGGTTTGAGTCAGAGCTTCGTATTTTGCGCGACGGACGCGCTAAGTTGAAGGGCGCGGTCGCTCGTTTGAACCCGTACATCGACTCGGATGGGCTTCTTCGGGTTGGAGGCAGGCTCCGGAAGGCGGATCTTCCATATGAGACTCGCCATCCTCTGTTGTTGCCCAAGGGCGGACCCTTGGTGCAGCTTTTGGTGTCTGATCGACACATTCGTAACGCCCATGCTGGGTGCAATGCTTTGTTGGCTATTTTGCAACGCGAGTTTTGGATTTTGTCAGCCCGAAGAGCAATCCGTAGTGTCCTGTTTCGATGTATTGCATGTTATAGGTTGAAGGCATCCACGATGCAACCACAGATGGGTGATTTGCCCGCTGATCGAATCCGACCTTCGAGACCGTTTGACGGCGTTGGAACCGATTTTGCCGGTCCCTTTTCGATCAAGGCTTCTCCCTTTCGTAATGCCCGTATTGTGAAGGGCTATTTGTGTGTATTTGTTTGTTTGGCCACCAAGGCTGTCCATTTGGAGGTGGTATCGGCTCTGACTACGGAGGCCTTCGTCGCCGCGTTGGATCGCTTTGTTTCGCGTCGAGGTCTACCTTCCCTTATTAGGTCTGACAATGGCACAAACTATAAAGGAACTGTAAATTATCTTAAGGATGTTTCTGTGTTTATTGATAAAAATTGTACTAGTTTAAGTCAAATTGCTGCCCAAAGGGGAATAACCTGGAAGTTTAGTCCCCCAAGTTGCCCCCATTGGGGAGGGATTTTTGAAGCGGCTGTGAAATCCGCAAAGACCCACCTCCGCCGCATTATCGGAGAAACGGCTCTAACTTTTGAAGAGCTGGCCACAGTGTTTTGTAAAGTTGAGGCGGTCCTCAACTCTCGTCCTCTCTGTCCGCTATCTCCAGATCCAAATGACTTGGAAGCTCTCACCCCTGGTCATTTTTTGGTGGGAGGGCCGTTGAATGCCCTGCCCGAATACCCGTGGAAGGATGAACGCGTATATCGGTTGTCGCGTTTTCAAATGTTGCAGCAAATGAGCCAGGACTTTTGGCGTCGCTGGTCGCTTGAATATTTGCATTTGCTGCAGCAAAGAGTGAAGTGGACAGACAGGACTGAGCCTCCCAGGGAGGGTGATTTAGTATTGTTAAAAGAGGCAAATTTGCCCTCATTGCTTTGGCGACGAGCTCGCATATTACGTTTGATTCTTGGCGGAGATGGCACTCCGCGTGTGGCTGAGGTGTTGGTCGACGGTTCGATTTTAAGGAGAGGTGTGACCTCTCTCGCCCGCCTTCCCGTAGAGTAAGCTAGCGGTCTGCTTCTCAGACCGGGACGGGGGGATGTTTGTAATATATTGGGTAGAACTAAACGCAGGCGTTTCGCATTGCTGCCGCCAGAGGGCGTTCGGGGTTTTCACACTGCTAGCGTGAATGGCGTCCGCCATTGCATTGTCCAGGGCGATATCGGTTTGATTTTAATACGCGGAGCGGTCTCGCGTCTTTTGCTTGTTGTTTAGTTTGAGTGATAATTGTGAATTTCCTGTTTGTCAAATAACTATTGAATTTGTGTTTGTGAAAAACTCTGTTATTGTGACTTTTTCTTGTGAGAGGTGAAACGTGGCTGGCTGTTCACATCTGGCTGTTCCCGAGGGAAACTACGGGAAGAAATCTATTTAGTTGTTATGGGGAATTGAGATCTCAAGGGTTAGGTAGGGTGATTAGGAATTCCCCCTTCCCGAAGACACTCAAGTTTGGATCCGAAGAGAAAGAAGATTTAATTTGGTAAGTGTTCAATTGTATTTAATTTATAGGTTAGGTTATCATATAGGGCCCTGTAGCTCCCTTCATAAGCTACGGTGGTAGCAGACTGCGTATAGCTTAAGTTAGATTCTAGTCGGACAAGCGTGGTGTCGCGTGGAGATTTTTTCCCGGTACTTAATTTTACCGGTAGATTTTTTCCCGGTAAAGTTCCGGTACAGAATTCTTCCCGCCGCTTCGTTTGTCCGGATTCTCTCTGCCACATTTTCTGGCAGCAGAGCGTAGTTGCTCTGCACATTTTCTGGTAGCAGAGCGTAGTTGCTCTGCACAAGGTTCTTTAAAAATTTTTGTTTGGCGTATGACAAAACCGGCTAATTTTGAGGCTTTCTTCACAATACATTCAACGTGGTCTCTGAAGTCTAGTTTTTGATCCATTATAACTCCCAGATCGCGGATACTATTTGTTTCCTGAAGCGGAATACCAGAAATTCTGTATGGATATGTTTTTGATGACCCTATTTTTCGAGAAAAATTTATAAGGGAACATTTAGTGGGATTTAGGATCATTCCATTCTTTTGGCACCATGAGCAAATTTTATCTAGATCATTTTGTAGAGTAGTTACATCGTTATCTGATTTGATTACACGGTAAACTTTTAGATCATCAGCGAACATCCTGTGGTCAGAGGCTAAATCAGTACAGAGATCATTTACAAATAACAAGAAGAAAAGGGGGCCAAGATGAGAACCCTGAGGGACACCTGACGGTACCTCTACAACTGGGGATTTGAAGCCACGAAAGATGACAAGTTGCGAACGATTTCTTAAATATGACTCACACCACCTTAGCAAAGATCCACAAATGACAGCATGAGCTAGTTTCTGAACAAGACCATCATGACTGACGACGTCGAATGCCCTTGAGAAGTCTGTATACACGGCATGAACCTCGTGTCCATCTTCGAGTGCAGTGATTATGTCATCTGTGTATCCTAATAGATTGGAAATTGTCGAACGACCAGGTAAAAACCCATGTTGGTGTTCATTAAGTAAGGGTTTGAGATGAAAAAATAGATGTTTCTGTACCATCGATTCGAAAAACATACCTATGAAAGACAGTATTGAAATTTGCCTGAAGTTTGCAATATAATCCATATCGCCCTTCTTGTGGACTGGTGTGACATGTGCGACTTTCCATTTCGATGGGAAAACACCAGCAGAGAGTGATTTATTAAAAATAAAATGTAATGGCTCAACTAACTGTGATGCGCAATTCTTGAAAAATATGGGCGGTATAGCATCGGGTCCTGGACCTTTATTGGTGTCAATCTCTTTAAGTGATTTAAGAATATCCGACCTAGAAAGATAACAAGAGGCTAGTGAAATATGGTGGCTATTTCCATTGACAAAATTGTTACCTACTGATGTGACATCATTAAAAGTTGAGTGGAAATACTGAGAAAAAAGATTACCAATCTGTTGACCACCTTGTGCCTTATGATCTTCTAGGTACATTTCTTCAGGTATATCAGTGCTGTTAGATTTAAGCGATTTTATAAATGTCCAGAAATGCTTTGGATTTTTCTTTATATGAGATTTAGCCTGAGATATAAATTTGGAGAAACAATCGTCAATCATTTTGTCGCAACGACTACGAAGTAGGGCATGCATACCGGAATTCCGAAATATCGTAGTACCGGTATCTCGGACAGATTTTTGCGATATTTCAATACCGGAATTGAAGGGCCGAATACCGTAATACCGGTATTCTTTTTTTTTATTTTATTTAAAATGGGCTTGCTCTTGACCACAATCTTGCCTGAGGACACAGATGAGGTTTACGGTGTAAAGAGCTTACCCAGAAGCAGCCTATTTACTCTGGTTTTGAAGAGAGTCGGGTTGACGTTGTACGTGTTCGGGAACAGAGACGCAGGCAGGGAGTTCCAACGTGGTTCCAACGCTTCGCTGTGCACATTAGAATGATGATGAAAAGCGCTTGGTGCGTGCGGGGGGAATATAAACCAAGAAGGACTGATAGCCCGCAGTGCGTCTGGTTCATCAAATAAAATATAAATAAATATATACTATGCGATTTAAATACTATCGGTTTTTGTAAATTTTGCCAAGTTGTCAGCTTGTCATTCAAAACCATGCGAAATTAACTTCACTAAACTGACTTTTTGTACGACGTGCAAAAAAAATAAAGAAAATTAGAAATAGTAATATATTTTTATATACGTTTATTTACAGTATTTTATTTTCCACTAAATGAATTGAAAGTCAAATTAAATGCAAATATAATTTTACTAAAAAACTGGAATCTTCAAATTTCGGTATGTAATTGCCAACGCACGGAGTAATTTAGAATTTTTTTATATAAAAAATTATGTATGTACTTAGTTTTTTACTTGATTGGTTAGTTGCTACCCGGTCTCCGCGCTGTTTCCCCCGCCCGCACCGAGCTCGTACTCTATAATTTTGCAGACTTTGCAGTCGTCAATATCTTATAGCGAGTGTGCACGTATGCGGTGTAGTGATTAGACGATTGTTCTTTTATTTAAATACACTATGTTATCTAATAAGTATAGATTCAAAGAGATTAAACAAATTGTGCCAATTCCGGAACCAGTACCGGAATTCCGGTATTAGGTCTCTAGTACCGAAATCAGTTCCGGTATTGATAACTTTCCGGTATTGCATGCCCTACTACGAAGCATTCTGTAGGTGAGTTGATCCCTTGGGTTACCATATTTTTTGAAACGTGTGTGAAATTTAGCCTTTTCTTTAAGAGCCTTTGTCAATGGTCTACTAAACAGCAAGGAAAATTTTTGTTACTAGTAAATTTAATTGGAGTATTAGCATTTATTATGGGCTTAATAACATTATAGAATTTATCAACAGTATCATCTACATTGTCTAAAGAGCTCAAATGATCCTCCCAGACAATGTTTTTTAATTCTTCTTTAATGTGTTCATAATTAGCACTATTAAAATTAAGGTAACTGCTTCTGTTGTAAGCTACACGTTTCATTGGCTCAACGCTTAATTTTATGTGAAGAGTGGGATGATGGTTATCAATTTGGACTAGGGGGAGAGGATGTTGAGATACCTGGAAAACGTCGTGTATGTTTGAAAGAATTAGATCCAAGGAGCGATCCTTTGCATTGGTAATGGGATTTAATTGATGAAGGCTATTAAAGGTAAGTGTATCGACAAATAGGTTTTCTTCACGAGATGTATTACCGGATGGCAGAAAAGACTTTGTAGGAGGATTTATCTGCCACACTATTTTGGGAAAGTTGAAATCACCAGCTAGGAGCAATAGTGAGTTTAATGGTATTTTATGTTGTATGACTTTAGTAATGTTGGCTGTGACACGTTTAAGTTGGTCGTAAGCGACTGGAGAGGGCAAATAAAGAGTACCGATACATAAGTGTTTCATGAATCTTCCCTCTCTAATCTTTCCTCTCTAATCAGATGGCCTTGATCTTTGATTTTTATACGTCAACAGAAAATGCTCGTCAGATTGATAAACTTTCGCAAAGGTACCATTTTGACATTTCTTATAGTTTAGCTGTTCTGTTATGGTTCTTCATCAGGTGTTCCAGTTTTCAAAATCAATAGCCTATATGTTGCCCAAGCTTAATAGCTATACAACAAAAAAAGTTTCATTCAAATCCATCCAGTAGTTTTTGCGTAAAACGGGTACATACATACAGACTGACAGACTGGACAGACAGACAAGAAATTCCAAAAAAAATATTTTTGCTTTCTATTATTCTTTTTAAGTGTCCCTCTATCCATTTCAGTCAAAAATACTAAATGCACAGACAAAATATTTTTACTGTTTTATTATATGTATAGATAATGGTATCAGGCTGGTGTACTGAGATACAAGCGTTGCTTAATTCAGGCACCAGTCTCTCGCAATCTTATAAATGTATACCTTTATCTAGTTGCCCCCCATGTTTGCTGTGTCCTTGCAGGGCGTCTATATTTATGTGACATCTTTTCAACTTGTGACTTGTAAATAAAAAATCTGATTCTGGTTCGCAAACTGGCTGTACAACAAAAAGTTTATTCAAGTTGTTAGCCTTCTTGGAGCAAACACAGAATGCACATTGATATACTGCTCACAGTTGTTTAAAGTTACAAACTACATTAAATTTAAAAATAATAATAATGGTAATGTTTGTTAAAGTTATAAGTTTGTATAAAAAATACTTTTTGATCATACTGGCAAATGCTTTGAAAATATCAACTTCATTACATATTTTATTATAATTCAAACTCATGCGAATTATTTGTGAAATATACGTGTTAATAAGTTACAGATTAGGTATACCAGTAGAATTTTAATTTGTAACAAAAAACTCACAAGCGTGGTAGCAGTACATTTCTGCGCGAACTGGAGATGGTGCGAAGTGTTGTTGTGCAGCTGGTATCTAGGCGTGAAGGTGACGATGTTGGTGTGCCTGTACCGGCCCCGGCCCGCGCGGACGCTCACTCCCAACGCGAACTCGCGCTCCTCCGCGCCGCTGCCGGCCTCGCAGCGACCCACCAGCCTCTTCACGAACGTGCCGGGGCCTAGTCCGAAGGGGGAACACCACTGAAATGGAATGGCAGGTTAATACAGCCTCTCATTCTCATATAGTAACATAACTAATGGAGAAAGCAAATGACAAAATCACTCCAATAACATTGCCAAGAAAGTAGTTACCTGTATCTTACGTGTAACTACGTGTTTGACAATGACCCAAATAAGAGGAAGTGAAGTTGAAGTCAAAATAAAGAGTCCTGACGCTTCAGAGTAGCAATTCAGTCCATGGCTCACCTCCTGTCATGCCCCAACTACAACGTTCTTATACAATAGAGGATCTTAATGACGCCAACGATAGAGCGGTTAAAGTTGCCACATACTGGTCAAAAACGATTTAATTATAGCCATTTCGCGCTGCTGCTCTTCTTCTAAGTAGAAGAAGAACAGCAGCGGGCCCTGTGGCCGTACCTGCGGCGTGGGGGCCCGAGCGCGGCCCAGCCTGGCCGCCAGCGTGGGCCCGCCATCAGCCGAGGCGAACGCGAACATCAGCGGCGCCACCATCCGCGCCACCTCGTGCTCCTCGAACTGCCCCGCCGCTTCCGTGGCCGCTCCCTCCGCACGGAACACCAGGGGCAGGCCCGTGCGGTTCACCAGCCAGTACGCCGCCGATACCGACACCTGAAATAACGAGATCCTTACTAAGTTGGAAAATATTTAGGATTTTCTGGTTCAAGAAGCACTGCAAAATGGTACAATAAATAATCCCCGTAGTCTCTTATTTTGCCTGCCATGCCTGTATTGCCCAATTTACATCTTGAGATAATTACATCTCTCACTTCTGTTTATCATTCTGAACCCACTCTACTGATATAAACGACTATCGTAAAGGCAGCCAAAACCAAGTCAATGTCGGAAAACTTGATACAAACTTTAATCCCATCAGCGTTATGCGTGACCCTGGCGTTGAAATACAGCCGCCTGCCCCTCGTGTCCCACAGCTTGACTCTGGCGCTGAAGGAGCCGGCGCCCGAGCTGGCCGACACCACCAGCGGCGACGACCAGCCGAAGCTTCCAGTTAATATCTGACACAAACCTTGATCCCATCAGCGTTATGCGTGACCCTGGCGTTGAGATACAGCCGCCTGCCCCTCGTGTCCCGCAGCTTGACTCTGGCGCTGAAGGAGCCGGCGCCCGAGCTGGCCGACACCACCAGCGGCGACGACCGGCCGAAGCTTCCAGTAATGTCTGACACAAACCTTGATCCCATCAGCGTTATGCGTGACCCTGGCGTTGAGATACAGCCGCCTGCCCCTCGTGTCCCGCAGCTTGACTCTGGCGCTGAAGGAGCCGGCGCCCGAGCTGGCCGACACCACCAGCGGCGACGACCGGCCGAAGCTTCCAGTAATGTCTGACACAAACCTTGATCCCATCAGCGTTATGCGTGACCCTGGCGTTGAGATACAGCCGCCTGCCCCTCGTGTCCCGCAGCTTGACTCTGGCGCTGAAGGAGCCGGCGCCCGAGCTGGCCGACACCACCAGCGGCGACGACCGGCCGAAGCTTCCAGTAATGTCTGACACAAACCTTGATCCCATCAGCGTTATGCGTGACCCTGGCGTTGAGATACAGCCGCCTGCCCCTCGTGTCCCGCAGCTTGACTCTGGCGCTGAAGGAGCCGGCGCCCGAGCTGGCCGACACCACCAGCGGCGACGACCGGCCGAAGCTTCCAGTAATGTCTGACACAAACCTTGATCCCATCAGCGTTATGCGTGACCCTGGCGTTGAGATACAGCCGCCTGCCCCTCGTGTCCCGCAGCTTGACTCTGGCGCTGAAGGAGCCGGCGCCCGAGCTGGCCGACACCACCAGCGGCGACGACCGGCCGAAGCTTCCAGTAATGTCTGACACAAACCTTGATCCCATCAGCGTTATGCGTGACCCTGGCGTTGAGATACAGCCGCCTGCCCCTCGTGTCCCGCAGCTTGACTCTGGCGCTGAAGGAGCCGGCGCCCGAGCTGGCCGACACCACCAGCGGCGACGACCGGCCGAAGCTTCCAGTAATGTCTGACACAAACCTTGATCCCATCAGCGTTATGCGTGACCCTGGCGTTGAGATACAGCCGCCTGCCCCTCGTGTCCCGCAGCTTGACTCTGGCGCTGAAGGAGCCGGCGCCCGAGCTGGCCGACACCACCAGCGGCGACGACCAGCCGAAGCCCTCCAGCTTCACGCTCAGTTCTACCCCTTCTTCCACGTTCACCTGGGAATCAAATACAAGGATTTACGTTTGAAGAGCTAAAGCTTAAAACTACACAAAATAAATGCCTTCGAAATCTTGTGGGGTAGTAGGTTCTCCAACTGCAGCGCTGGCAGGGAAATACCTCATGGAATGGCCTCGTGTCTCCGGGCCCCAGCTGCGCCTGCGCGGTGTTGTCGGGCTGGCAGCAGCGGTACTGCAGCTCCAGCGGCAGGAGGTTCTCCAACTGCAGCACTGGCAGCAGCGTCAGCGTGTGGCCGGCGATGGGGGCACCCCGCTCGGGGGGGAACCGCTCGCGGACTATAGAACAGCAAAACCTGCAAAGAATAATACATAAGTAGGTACCATGCATTGCATTTACCGATTCCCTATAGTTGGTAGCTTTATAATAACGTCATCCCATAATGAGGGATTTTCCGTGACACAAATTAAAAAAATAAATAGTTCCAGATGACTTCATAGATGGCGCTTAGTAAAAGGCGAGAGAAAAAGTTCCATACAAAAAGAAAAAAAATCACGGGATTAGCATTAAAAAAAATAAAACTTAGTAAAAAAACAACTAAAAAGTATCTATATTGTGATTTGTGCAACTGTCAAACTGTTATGTGATTTTTTTTTCTGCCTCTGGTTGACAAAAAAAAGCGCACCATATAGGTTCAGCCATTATTACGACTCGGCCTTCATAAAACGCTATCTGTTGAGACTTTTTTATACTGATTTTTTTTTCTTAACTAGCTGTCAGAAAAATCGCTCATTGACAAATTGCATAATGTTACCTGTACACGGGCCCGCACGGCGCGCGGCACTCGTAGTGCAGCAGCTGCTGGCCAGTGTTGGCGGCCCTCCAGTCGATGGCGGCGGGGGCGGGGGGCGAGGGCCGCTGGTCCCGGGTCAGCATGTTGAGCGCGGGGCGGGTCCACAGCGCGCCGGGGGTGGCGGAGAGGGGGGCGGGCCAGGTCGCGCCGGCCGCCACTTGGGCGGAGCGCCATGTGCTGCTCACGCTGCTCCATTCCCCTGCAAAAGGACTGGCGAATGAGATTCGATACAAACTAGCGCAAATTATATTACGAAAATACTGCATAGAGAACCAAAGTAACATGATTCAATTTTCTTTGTTACGCTGCGCTTACCAGTACACAAGGCTGCTACTCCAATTTTCAAGATCTACGTCCACAGGAGAGGCCTAATTCCATCAGTAGACTTCTTATGGTTCAGATGATGCTGGCTAGTTACAACTATACATTAAGGTATATTCAGTAATGACGATCGAATGGGAATGGAAGGATAGGAGTTACCGCAAGAGGCTTCAGCAGTAGACAACGTAGATCACAGGCTATGCACAGAGCGACAAGGATATAGAGTTACCGCAGTAGAGCTGCAAAGGGCGGAGGGAGTGGAGGAGGGCGGGGCGGGGCGGGCACAGCAGCGGCGGGCACGCGAGCGCGCGCGCCAGCGCCAGGCTGCGCGCGCGCACCAGCGCGGCCGAGCACCACGCGCCGCCCCACGACGAACTCTCTACACAAGAACATCGTCTCAGTAGGAATGGTGGGAAGGATGGGAAGGAATGGGAGGGTTGAATTAACTGGTTATTTATGTTTATTTAAAAAATGATAATGATAAGTTATTCTAGTCGACAGTCTACTGATAAACTATCATTATTTCGCATTCGATGGTTCTTTAGCAGTGACTAGATTATCGACAACATAGCGGAAAACTAGTTACATTTGATAAATAGTTTAACAGATTATTTTCGTCATCAGCGTCCCCAAAAACCTATATAACGATAACCCATATGTTAAATTAAAAAAATAAATGGTCCGCCATCTCGGATCTCAAAATAAATGTTATTTTCGTCATCAGCGTCCCCAAAAACCTATAAAACGATACCCATATAAATAAAATATTGTAAAAAAAATGTCGGCCATCTTGGTTCTAAGCAAAATATTTACGTTAATATATAAGCATGACAGTGTGTGAATACTAAATTGAGAAATTTATGAACTAAAAAAAGTGGGCGTATATTTTGCAGTCAAATGCGGTAACTCCTAAACAATAAAGCATGATCGACATAAAATGTGACCTACAGTAAAAAATAGACAAAATTGCAATCATATACGTGAATCGTGAACTAGCAATGTTGTACAGTCAGCTGTAGAGAAACCTAAACCTGAACCTCCTATCTCACCGAATCCTATCTCCGGGGGTCTGGTATCTCTGCAGCTGAGTGTACACAAGCATAGGAGTAACCTTTGTGGTCGGCCAGCGCCACCCGCACATCCACGGCGTGCGGCAGCTTGTTGACGAGCCGCAGCGCCGAGCGGACCGTCACCAGCTTGCGAGCTGAACCCTCCAGGGACACTTCGAATACTATCCGAGCTTCCGCACCCGTTTTCTGACAAATTATAAAACATTATTATATTGAAAAGAACGAGCGATTAACCACAATCTCATCTGATTAGTTAAGTGAAGATTTGGTTAAAGATTTATGTGGCTAGCTTATTAAAGTCCCTGAATGAAAAATTCAATCGATGCCCAGCTTCCATCCTCAAAGATAAGATATAAAGACATCCATTCCCCCCAATCCACTAGTGAAGAGCTGCAACCACTGCAAATCACTTACCAGATGCGTGAGATTCCTGAAGAAGACGCCCACTCTGTCCACACAGACGGGGTCAGGCGGGGCCCAGCCGTCCAGCCTTAGAGCTAGCTGGTGCAACGTGGCCGAGGGCCCGTTGGTAGCCAGGGACGTGTGTGAGGCATGGCGGCCCCGGGCGCGGCCCCGGCGGGCCCCGAACGAGAACGGCTCGGTGTCCCCGGCGCGGACCGCCACCCAGGAGTCGTCCGGACCGGCTTCCGTTATCGCTGGACTGCCGGTCTCTGTTAACCTGGGAAGTGAACTAAATTGTATTATAGGTAGTATATAGCAAAAATTCTAATATTTATGTTCATATTTAAATAATGTGCCTACAAAATAACAGGATAGAAACTGGAGAACTCAATAGAACTCGAAGACTAAAACTAGTACCGGGACTAAATATCATCAGAAATCAAAGCAATAAGATGCAAATATTGATTTTTAAAAAATGTAACTTTTTGTCAATAAAGAATTATTATTATTATTATTCATTTATTTATTTGTCATCTCTTTTTTACATTTTTAAATATACAATATTACAAAAAATAAAAAACATTTAAAAATATAAAAAAGGGGAACCCATCGGTAGCGGAGCAAAGACCCAAGCTACCGGTGGTCAGGGCTCCAGCGAGAGGAATCTCCTCACAATGCGGGCCGTGTCCAAGAGTACCGCCTTCTGAATCTGACTCTTGACCCAACTGCCAAGCGAGAGTCTCTCTAGATGACGATCGAGACTCTTCGCTATAAGTCCGTTCACACTAACGACTATCGGAACAATAATCGTTGAGCCAACACGCCACATGGCGGTAATCTCGTGGGCCAAGTCCAAGTACTTTGAAAGTTTCTCTTTCTCGGCCTTTACGAGGTTCTCATCATGAGGAATGGTGACATCAACGAGGATTGCACGGCTCGTCTCCCGATCAATTATCACAATATCAGGCCTATTGGCAACAATAGTCCTATCTGTGATAATTGACCGGTCCCAATAGAGCGTGACATGACCATTTTCAAGAACTGGCGCTGGTGCATATTTATAGTACGGTACCTCAGAGCTCACAAGGCCGTATTTAAGAGCAAGTTGCTGGTGTATAATCCTGGCTACTTGGTTGTGTCTGTGCAAATACTCTGCAAAAATATTATTATTATTATTATTATTATAAGATTCCGCTGGCTCGAGTACATAGAGTGAATGAGAGAGGATAGTGCCGTGAAGAGATCATACGTGAGTCAACCGAGTGGCCGTGCGTCGACCTAGGTACCGCTGGAGCGATGATGTTCTGAAAGAAAGACTGGCGAGAGATAATACGAGACAGCAAGAAATGTCATCGTCTTGCGTCGGAGGCCAAGATCCACTACGGGTCGCATTACTTAGTAAATAAGTATGTTTAAGTATAAATAAGTTTGTGTGGTACTGACTGCTCGCTGGTGAGCGTGGTGAACCAGAGCCGCTGTCCGGTGTGGTTGCGGAGCGCGTAGGGCACGAAGGGCGAGCGGCGCCGGTGGCCCGCCGGGCTGCCCTTCGGGGACGCCTCCACTGTCGACTGGAACACAATCATCTACTGTAAACATTGCTGTTCAAACAATGGACATCACTCAGCGGCCCACATCAAGCACGAAGCTTGTATCGTGAGTCTTAAGAAACGAACACAACATACCCAGACCCGCAGACAAATACATGTGAAAACGAGTACATATATTTGCCCTAACTGAAAATCAATCCCAGGCGGCTGGGCGTGGTAACCACAACACTAAGGAGGTCGTCAAAATAATAGTTAAACAAGCTAATTATTAAAAATAAAAAACACGACTGACAAGTTTTTACTCAAAAAGTACATACAAACATATCTTCTCTCTCTCTCTCTCAGCCGAAAGACGTCCACTGCTGGACAAAGGCCTCCCCCAAGGATTTCCACAACGACCGGTCCTGCGCTGCCCGCATCCATGCGCAACCCGCGACCTTCACCAGGTCGTCGGTCCACCGAGTGGGAGGCCTGCCAACACTACGTTTTCCGGTTCGTGGTCGCCACTCGAGAACTTTTCTGCCCCAACGGCTATCTGTTCTGCGAGCTATGTGCCCCGCCCACTGCCACTTAAGTTTGGCGATTCTGCGGGCTATATCGGTTACTTTAGTTCTCCTACGGATCTCCTCATTTCTGATTCGATCACGCAGGGAAACTCCGAGCATAGCGCGCTCCATCGCCCTTTGGGTGACCTTGAGCCTTCTTATGAGGCCCATAGTAAGCGACCACGTCTCTGTTCCGTATGTCATTACTGGCAACACACACTGGTCAAAGACCTTAGTCTTGAGACACTGCGGTATTTTGGACGAGAAGATATCGCGAAGCTTCCCGAACGCTGCCCAGCCGAGTTGGATTCGACGGTTGACCTCTTTCTCGAAGTTGGACTTACCTAACTGAACTGTTTGTCCCAGGTATACGTAATTGTCAACAACTTCGAGTGTAGAGTCTCCAACCTTTAGAGGAGTGGGTGCGACACGGATATTAGACATGATTTTCGTCTTATCCATGTTCATTTTTAGACCCACTTGTTGAGAGGCTCTACAGAGGCCATCGAGCATTGTGCCTAGGTCTTCCAAGGTCTCAGCCATGACTACGATATCGTCAGCGAATCGAAGGTGAGTGAGGTACTCGCCGTTGATATTGATACCGAGTCCGCTCCAGTCCAGAAGCTTGAAGACATCTTCCAGGGCGGCGGTGAACAGTTTCGGAGATATAACGTCTCCCTGTCTCACCCCTCGCTTCAACTGGATAGGTTTCGAGCCTTGATCCTGGAGACGGACCGACATGGTGGCGTTTTCGTACAAACACTTCAGCGCTTCGATATATCGATAGTCAATTTGGCACCGTTGGAGAGACTGTAGCACAGCCCAGGTCTCGATCGAATCGAAGGCTTTCTCGTAGTCCACAAACGCCAAGCATAAGGGCTGATTATACTCCTCAGTCTTCTGTATAATCTGCCGCAGCGTATGTAAGTGGTCTACGGTACTAAAGCCTTTTCGGAAACCGGCTTGTTCGGGAGGCTGGAAGTCGTCGAACCTGCGAGCGAGACGATTCGTAATGACTCTCGAAAACAGTTTGTAGACATGGCTCAGAAGTGAGATAGGCCTATAATTCTTCAATAAGGTTTTGTCGCCTTTTTTGAAGAAAAGTACCACCACACTTCTGTGCCATGCCGTAGGCGTTTGTCCCTCGAGTATGACGGAATCGAATAGCTTCTGAAGAGCTTTTAATACCGGTGTTCCACCTGCTTTCAGAAGCTCAGCCGTGATTCCATCATCACCCGGTGCCTTATTGTTTTTTAACTGTTTGAGAGCCATTCTAATCTCGTATAGGCTGACGTCCGGGATATCTTCGGTGTAGTGTCGGTGTTTGTAATATATTGGGTAAAACTAAACGCAGGCGTTTCCTGTTATCGCCGCCAGGCGTTTCGGGGTTCTCACACTGCTAGCGTGGATGGCGTCGCGTGTGGTCCGCCATTGCATTGTCCAGGGCGATATCGGTTTGATTTTAATACGCGGAGCGGTCTCGCGTCTTTTGCTTGTTGTTTAGTTTGAGTGATAATTGTGAATTTCCTGTTTGTTAAATCACTATTGAATTTGTGTTTGTAAAAAACTCTGTTATTGTGACTTTTTCTTGTGAGAGGTGAAACGTGGCTGGCTGTTCACATCTGGCTGTTCCCGAGTGAAACTACGGGAAGAAATCTATTTAGTTGTTATGGGGAATTGAGATCTCAAGGGTTAGGTAGGGTAATTAGGAATTCCCCCTTCCCGAAGACACTCAAGTTTGGATCCGAGGAGAAAGAAGATTTAGTTTGGTAAGTGTTCAATTCTAGTTAATTTATAGGTTAGGTTATCATATAGGGCCCTGTAGCTCCCTTCATAAGCTACGGTGGTAGCAGACTGCGTATAGCTTAAGTTAGATTCTAGTCGGACAAGCGTGGTGTCGCGTGGAGATTTTTTCCCGGTACTTAATTTTACCGGTAGATTTTTTCCCGGTAAAGTTCCGGTACAGAATTCTTCCCGCCGCTTCGTTTGTCCGGATTCGCTCTGCGCACATTTTCTGGCAGCAGAGCGTAGTTGCTCTGCACATTTTCTGGTAGCAGAGCGTAGTTTATCTACCCTCTATTTGTTCGTTTGTAAAAAAAAATAATTAATTGTTTGTAAAAATTATTAGATTTTTCTTAGTTTGTTTGTATAAGAATATTTGTAACCTTTTTTGTATTTGTTTGCGGTTTGTACCGTGCGTTCCGGGTTTGTGCCATTCTCATACCTACCGCGGTTCTTCGTGTAGTTGCTTGATTTTGTTGTTTTTTATTTACCTTTTGTTATTTTTTGTTTGTGACTTGACGCGATGGCGAAGGCCTCCAATGCTAGGGCGACACTCGCCAACGAATTGAGATGGTTTGTGACGGCCGGAGGACTCCTGTCCCGGAAGGACAGGGAGGGCGCCATACTGCTAAGAGCGGATCACCTCCACTCACGATTGATTAGCGCGGAAGCGGCCATGGCGGCGCTTACCGAAGCCGATCTTACCCCGGAGGCCTACGCAGGTCACATGGCGGACATGGACCAGATCCTGAGTCTGCACGATGATATCGCGGAGGCGGTGACCGCAATAAGGGCGAGACAGGCTGGCGGACCAGCCCCTCGCACACCTGTTAGACAGGAAGGACCAGCGGTTACTGGTCGGCTCCCCACCCTTCAGCTGTCCCACTTTGGGGGTAGGATGGAGGAGTGGGTAGCATATAAAAATATGTTTGAGTCCCTGGTCGTAGCACGACAGGATTTGTCGAAGGCCCAGAAGATGGCCTACCTCCTCTCCACTCTTGAGGATGAAGCGCGGTCGCTCATCCAGCACCTCCGGGTGGAGGACGACCAGTACGATACGGCTTGGGAGTTATTGAACTCCCGCTACCAAAACTTACGTTTGTTAGCGGATGCGCACGCCGCACAGTTGATGGCCCTGCCCAAGGTGGCCAACAGGGCACAGTTGCGCCTGCAGTTGCTCACGCCCGTTACAGTGGCCTGTAACGCGCTCCGCACACTGGGGCTGCCGGTGGACCAATGGTCCTTTTTGCTGGTGCACATTGTATTGGGCAAATTACCCAATGACATCCGCTCGCGATTTGAGCGCGAGAATGCGGAACGGGATAGCACCACCCTACCAACATTCACTGACTTGGTGAAGTTTTTGGAGTTTGAGGCACGGGCTGCTGAGAATACCATGACGGACTCAGCGCCATCCAGAGCGCCTGAACGTAGGCCCTTGGAACCCTCATGGCGAGGGAAGCCCCAACAGGGACGGCAACCGCCACCGCGTGGAGCTGGTGTGCGGGTTGCGCACACGGCAGCAGTCGCGAGGGACGCGGACTGCCTGCAATGTGGCCGGATGGGCCACAGCCTGCTACAATGCAGGGACTGGCAGAGACTGCCAGTACAAGATAGGCGCCGCATGGCAAAGCGGCATGAACTTTGCTTTTATTGTTTGGGCGGTCACTATGCACGTGACTGTCCCAGTGCCATACCATGCAGTGCATGCCGTGGGCTGCACCACGTGATGCTCTGCATGAACCGGAACGGGATGGCCCCCGGTTGTTGAGGCAGGGGTCCCCTATGGGCGGGGGCGCTCCTGCGCGAAGCCCTCCACCATCGGACGGAGGACGCGGCTTCGCTCGTCGCACCCCCCTCGGGAGGGGGTCGCGTACCGGCGCGGGTCTTGGCGGACCGGGACCACGCGCCCCAAGGTCGGGGCCAGTATGTGGCTGGCCAGGCCCCGGATAGGGCCCCCATGGGCGGGGGCCCTAGATCGGACGTGAGAGTGGGGACACCCCCCTCCACGCGGGTTACCAATACCCAACACATGCAGCCGCAGCGGTTTTCTCCGCCGCTGCACGAGTACCCACGGCTGGAGTACCACCCGCCGTACCATATGTATGGCCGGGCCGCGGGTTATGCCCCCCTCAGATGGGGATGTGCACTCGCCCGCCATATTATCCGGGTCAGTGGCGCGCCCCTGGTTTGGAGAGAGTGGGGAGCCCGTAACTAGCTTGCTCCCTTGCTGGGACAGAGCCGCGGACGGTTCTGCTCCCTACCGCGGTGGTCCGCGTATGGGGTCGTGGGGGGGAAGCCATTAATTTGAGAGCTCTGTTGGACTCAGGGGCTCAAAGCAGTTTGGTTACCACTCGAGTGGCACGCCAGTTAGGTTTAGTCGTGGAAGACTCGCCTGTGCCACTTCTTGGAGTTGGTGGCATACAAGTGAAGTGTCTGACGGGCCAGACACTTGTCACCTTTTCTTCGCTGAAGTCCTCCACAATGAGGATCACGACTTCGGCTATGGTAATGGATACCATTGCGGGTTGGCACCCCTCGACAGACATACCGCCGGGTGTGTTGTCTTTGGTTTCGGGTCTGGATTTGGCCGACCCCTTTGTCTTTCATCCCGGCCCAGTGGACTTGCTCCTGGGCTCGGACGTATTGGGTTGGATTTTGTTGGGTACACAGAAGGCTCTGGGTTCGTCTTCACTGATGGCAGTGTCTACGATTTTTGGTTTTGCCCTGATGGGCCCTGTGTTTGATAATGGCACCGCGGAGGAGCCACCGGTTGTCGCATCTGCGTCCTTGGCCAAGACCATGCAAAGGTTTTGGGAGGTGGAGGAGCCACCTATGAGTTCCAGGATGGATCCGGAACACGCTGAGTGCGAAGCCCTTTTTCGATCGACCACGGAGAGGTTGCCCTCCGGTCGGTTTGTAACTAGGTTACCTTTTGTTGCCTCTCGTCCTAGCCTAGGGCAAAGTAGGGCGCTTGCGGAGAAACGACTGCTGTCCATGGAGCGACGTATGCAGCGTGACCACGTACTTCGCGATAAATATATTGAATTTATGCGCGAGTACGAGGATTTGGGTCACATGTCTCCGGCTCGAGTTGATTGGAGCTCAACTGAGCATTATTTTTTGCCCCACCACGCGGTGGTGAAGGCCTCAACAGGCAAATTGAGGACCGTCTTTGATGGGTCCGCACCCACTTCGAACGGGGTTTCGTTAAATCTATGTTTGCATTCGGGTCCCAAATTGCATAGGGACATAATTGACATCATCTTGAACTTTAGAAGACATCAAGTGGTTTTTGGCGCGGACATCCGGATGATGTTCCGCCAGACAGTCATACATCCTGAGGACAGGCGATTCCAGTTGATACTCTGGCGTGAGCGCCCTGAGGATCCTGTGACGGTGTATGAACTCAACACAAACACGTATGGTTTGAAATCTAGTCCCTATATCGCCATCAGATCATTGCTTGAATTGGCAGAGCGGGAACGGATCCGCTTTCCCCGTGGGGCTTCCGTGCTGTCACGTGACTTGTATGTCGATGACGTGTGCACCGGAGCCCAAAGTATTGAGGAGGCCCTCCTACTGCGGGATGAATTGATTGAAATATTGAAAACGGGTGGCTACGAGCTACGTAAGTGGTTGTCCAATGAGCCTAGAGTTCTAGAAGGGATCCCGGAGGATCACCAACAGAACCCTCACCTGTTTGAGGATGTGGATGATCCCAACAGGATAGCGGTGCTGGGCATGCAGTACCAGCCGCTAACCGATATTTTCACATTCCAAGTGGACTTGGAAATACCAAAAGTCTGGACTAAGAGAACGGTGTTGTCCGTAATAGCCCGTATGTTTGATCCAAGCGGTTGGATCAGTCCAGTGATATTCTCTGCAAAGTGTCTTCTTCAGAGACTTTGGACTTTGGGCGTCTCGTGGGACGAGCCGCTGTTTGGCTCTCCATTGGATGATTGGCTCGAGTTGTTTTCATCGATTAAGGAAGTCAATCGGATTGCCTTGCCTCGTCGAATATTGCCCCCGGGAAATATCGAGCCAGCCTGCATGGCTTTTGTGACGCGTCGGAGCGAGGCTACGCCGCGTCAGTCTATATGCGGACAGTTGACGCCGATGGCCGGGTCAATGTCTCGCTTTTGTTAGGGAAGAGCAAGGTCGCCCCCATCAGGACTAGGCTGACTATTCCCAAGCTTGAGTTGAGTGGAGCTCACCTTCTCTCTAAATTGTTGCATCACGTTGCCATTGAACTGGCGGCCACGGTCGAAATACGGGACATCTTCGCCTGGTCGGATAGCCAGGTCGCGCTTGCATGGTTGCGCGCGGCCCCACATACCTTGGAGGTTTTTGTTGGAAACAGGGTTTCCCAAATCCAGAATATCGGAATTGATATAACATGGAGACATGTGCCGGGAGAGCTTAACCCAGCGGACTGTGCCTCCCGAGGTTGTACGGCACCAGAATTGGTGTCACACCCGCTCTGGTGGGGTCCAGAGTGGCTGATGGGATCAGAAACTTCTTGGCCTGTCTGTCAGACAGATGTTACTTCTTTGAGTTTGACTGGGCTCCGTGTACATGCTGTAGTCGCTGAGACGACGTCGGAGCCGGATTGGCTACTTGCTCGGTATAGTAGCTTGGATAAGCTTCTGGGTGTTACCAGTTGGATTAAGCGTTTCATACATAATTGTAGAAACCCACAGGCAAAGCGGTTGGAGCCGATTGCAGGTGCAGAAGAGCGCCGGAGCGCATTGTTGCATTGGGTCCGTGTCGTGCAGACCGGACGGTTTGAGTCAGAGCTTCGTATCTTGCGCGACGGACGCGCTAAGTTGAAGGGCGCGGTCGCTCGTTTGAACCCGTACATCGACTCGGATGGGCTTCTTCGGGTTGGAGGCAGGCTCCGGAAGGCGGATCTTCCATATGAGACTCGCCATCCTCTGTTGTTGCCCAAGGGCGGACCCTTGGTGCAGCTTTTGGTGTCTGATCGACACATTCGTAACGCCCATGCTGGGTGCAATGCTTTGTTGGCTATTTTGCAACGCGAGTTTTGGATTTTGTCTGCCCGAAGAGCAATCCGTAGTGTCCTGTTTCGATGTATTGCATGTTATAGGTTGAAGGCATCCACGATGCAACCACAGATGGGTGATTTGCCCGCTGATCGAATCCGACCGTCGAGGCCGTTTGACGGCGTTGGAACCGATTTTGCCGGCCCCTTTTCGATCAAGGCTTCTCCCTTTCGTAATGCCCGTATTGTGAAGGGCTATTTGTGTGTATTTGTTTGTTTGGCCACCAAGGCTGTCCATTTGGAGGTGGTATCGGCTCTGACTACGGAGGCCTTCGTCGCCGCGTTGGATCGCTTTGTTTCGCGTCGAGGTCTACCTTCCCTTATTAGGTCTGATAATGGCACAAACTATAAGGGAACTGTAAATTATCTTAAGGATGTTTCTGTGTTTATTGATAAAAATTGTACTAGTTTAAGTCAAATTGCTGCCCAAAGGGGAATAACCTGGAAGTTTAGTCCCCCAAGTTGCCCCCATTGGGGAGGGATTTTTGAAGCGGCTGTGAAATCCGCAAAGACCCACCTCCGCCGCATTATCGGAGAAACGGCTCTAACCTTTGAAGAGCTGGCCACAGTGTTTTGTAAAGTTGAGGCGGTCCTCAACTCTCGTCCTCTCTGTCCGCTATCTCCAGATCCAAATGACTTGGAAGCTCTCACCCCTGGTCATTTTTTGGTGGGAGGGCCGTTGAATGCCCTTGTGATAGAGGGCGCGGGGGAGCGTAAATAAAAGCACGAATGTTGGTTAAATACTGACTTTTTTTAATAGTTTAAACATCTCTTATATACTAATGGTTACACGTGTTACACAGATAGGTACCTATAGGTATCGGGTTACAAAGGGAGTGCCGAAGCTCTTATTACAAAGGATGCCGTCTATATTTTGATATTTAATTTGACACCCAGTTACATGATATCGTAATATGAAACTTATTTGTTTATACCTAAAGTTATACCTACACTACATCTCCTTCCATTAGGAAAAAAAAAAATGATAAGAACATTTTTTATTTTTTTTTTTTTTTTTTTTTATTCATTATACAATTTTGTTCTATTTTTATGAATAAGTTTAATTTTACCATTGTCTATAATTTCTACATTCGGGCTTAAATCTCTTAAAACAACATATGGACCAGAAAATATGCTGGTCAATTTACTCCTATTCTCATTTTTTATCAATAACTTATCATTAGGCTTATATGTTATTTCATTAATATTGTTATCATATTTAATTTTTCTGAGTTGTTTACATTTTAATAAATTGTCCCTCGCTTCTTTTTGTGAAGTTTGGATTCTATATCTTAATTCTAATGGATAATCACAATAATTATACAATGGATCGATATGAGAAGATAAATTGCTAGGCAAGCTGCACTGTTTTCCAAATACTAGCTCAAATGGTGTGAATTTAGTTTCTGTATGTACTGATGTGTTGAAAGCAAAACACCAATATGGTAACCACTTACTCCAACTTTGTGAGTTATTGTCCGTCTGTATTCTTAGATATGCTCCAAGACTTTTATGAGAATTTTCCAATGCTCCTATACTTTGGTGATGATATGCAGTTGATGTGAGTTTTTTAATTTGCAATAATTTACATACCTCTTGAAATGTTGAGGAGATAAACTCGGATCCTCTGTCAGTAGCTATAATTTCAGGAACTCCGTATCGAAGAATAAAATTGTTGACAAATGTCTCTGCCACTTCCCTAGAGCTTTTAGTTCTTAGCGGGTAAGCTTCTACATATTTTGTTAATTCACACTGTAAGGTTAAAATATAAGTAAAATTTTCTTCATCTCTTTCAATTGGTCCTACAATGTCCAAAAAAATTTTTTGAAATGCTGATTCAGCTGTAGTGGTTATTGACATTGGTTCCTTTATGACGTTTGAATGTTTTTCTTTTTGACATTTTGTGCACTTCCTAACAAAATTTTTTACATCATTCTCTAATCCTATCCAAAAATATCGTCTTTTTATATTATTATACATTTTCCTTATGCCTGCATGACCACTTGTTGGTAGTATATGAAAATCATTTAATATTACTCTTTTTTCATCATTATTTGTTATCTTTAATACATCATTTAATATACATAAACACGGACCGGTCCAATCCTTAGTATTTTTAATTTCATGCGCTAATTTTTCTATAAATATATTAATACTTTCATTCTTTATTATTATTATTTTTTTTATTTTCCATTCTTTACATTTCACACCAAGTTCCTTTACAAAGGCACGTCGTGTCATTTGTACTGGGGAATATGGTTTAATGTATAATGTATTTATATTTTTATCGTATATAAATGTTTTAGACTCTTTTATGTCTTTATTACTCATTTTCCGTAATTTATTTAGTTCGAACTTTGTTATAAATGTCATTTCTACGCATTCTGTAGATTTAGTATTTACTCCTACAACTTTCGGTTGATCAGGCCGATCGTTTATAGGTACTACATCATTAGAATCGACTTTATTCATTTGTTTTGTCATTTTCCGCGTCATTACATATAAACATTCATTCATTTCCGTTAATTCCTTTGAAGTAATTTTAATTCTAGATAATACATCTGCTACTGTATTTTCCTTTCCTTTCACATATTCGACTGTGAAATTATATTCCTCTAGTGCTAATCTAAATTTTGTTAGTCTACTAGATGGATCTTTCATGTTGAATAAATAAATTAATGGTTTGTGGTCTGTTTTAATTATAAAATGACGTCCATATAAATATGGTCTAAAATATTTAGTTGCCCAAACGATGGCAAGAAGTTCTTTTTCGATTGTTGCGTAATTACTCTCGGCTTTATTTAAACTTCTGCTCGCATAAGCTACCGGACGTTCATCATTATTTGACAACACTGCACCTATCCCATATCCTGAAGCATCCGTACTCAAAATAAAATCATTATTTGGTGAAAAGTCTGGGTACTGTAGTAATGGTGGACTACTTATTGCTTTCTTTAGTATTTCGAATGACTTTTGACAATTTTCATCCCACTCAAATTTAACCCCTTTTTTACTCAATTTATTTAAATAGTGTGCTTTGCTTGCAAAGTTTGGAATAAATTTTCGATAGTAATTTGCTAAGGCAACAAAACTTTTTACTTGTTTTTCGTTACTTGGTACTGGGTAATTTGTTATAGTTTTAATTTTATCTGGATCTGGTGAAATTCCATCGGCTGAAACTACATGTCCTAAATAAAGTAATTCCTTTTTTAAAAATTCGCACTTTATTGGATTTAATTTAAGATTTACTTTCCTTAATCTTTCAAAAATTTGTATTAAGTTTTTATTATGCATTTCTAAATTTCGCCCAAAAACTACAATGTCGTCTAAATAAACAAAACATTTTTCATATGTTAATCCTGACATAGCCAAAGTTATCATTCTACTAAATGAATTTGGACTAGTTTTAAGTCCCATGGGCAATCGTGTCATTTGGTATTGACCTGAGCAGAATGCAGTATATTTTCTGGATTCTGTCTCTAACTCTTGTTGATAATATCCTGAAAATAAATCAAGATGACTAAAATAAATAGATCCTGACAACGAGTCTAATATTTCTGTTATGTTAGGTAGAGGAAATTTATCATCTTGTATCCTATCATTTAGTTTCCTATAATCAATAACTAATCGCCATTTTTTAATTCCTGTTGCATCACTTTTCTTTGGTACCAGTAGAACTGGGCTAGACCATTCACTTTGTGTTGGTTCTATTATACCATCCGCGAGCATTTTATTTATCTGCTTATCTATCTCTTTCTTTTGTGAATGTGGTAATCTGTAATTTTTTACAAAAACAGGATCTGAATTTGGTTTCAAATATATAGTTTGTTTATATAAGTTTGTCACTGTTAATTTATCATTTGGTAATTGAAAGATATCTGCATATTTTGCGCATATTTTTTCTATTTCTTTTTGTTCTTCTGAATTTAAATGTTTTAATTCTAAGTTGGAAAATAATTCTTTTACCCTATCAGCATCGACTTTGTTACTTCCAAAATTACAATACTCGTAATCATTAAGGTTACATATAACAGGAATTATTTCTTTTAATTTTATTTCTTTGTCTGTAGTGTTTAAGATTTGAATAGGTATTTTTCCATTACTTGGCCTAACAATAGTACTGGCGATAAAAACTCCTTCCATTATTTCTTTATTACAAATCACGCAGTCATCTGTTTGATCAGTTTCAATATAAAAAATAGTTTCAGTTCGTGGCGTTAGAATGTAACAGGATCTGTCTTCATAATTTAAAGATACTATATTATTGTTCGTAGCTAGTGTTATTGTTTTATCGTTATAATTTATTAATGCTTTATATTTATTCAAGAAATCGTCTCCTAATATACCAATCGCATTACATGGTAATGAATTGAATACATACATTTTATGATTAAAGGTCTCATTCCCGGCTTGTAATATTAGATTTACGTATCCTATAGTCTGAATGCTTCCACCAATACCTTTAATAGTCATTGAATCATGTTTTATGTCTATATTTTTTTCCTACAATATAATTATATTTAACTGCCGAAATTGTTGCACCCGTATCTATTAACCAAGGCTGATCGTTGTTATTTAGTTTTAATCGAATTGTTATTGAATTTCCGTATGTTAGCACATGTTTTTTAGTCTCGAAAAAACAGAGTATTTGTATCTTTTTGATTTTCGTTTTGAGAATCTTGAGTCACGACATTAATTATTCGTTTATTATTTCCAAATTTACCCCTGTTGTTATGATTATTATAATATTGTCCTGGGCGTCCGTGATTAAAGGAACCCCTGTAAAAATTTCTTCCTCTCATATTACCTCGTTGGTAATTAGATTGATGCCCTCTGTAGTTATTATTATTGTAATAATTATAGCCATACCTGTATGGTTTCCCCGTGTTTCCTCTATAACTCCCTCGTTGATGATGTGTGAATCCTCTTGTATTATTATTATTGCCTCGTTTGTAATTAAAGGATTTGTACGTACCAATTACTTCTGTTGATGTTGTTGTTTCCTCATCCAATGCTACCTGTACTGCATCCTTTAGTGAGGTAAATTCCTTTGCGCTTATAATAGTACTTATCCTTCGGTTGTTCAAGCCATCTGCAAATCTTTTAATAGCCATCTTTTCATTTAATGGTTTTAAAACCTTATAACTGCTGGCATTACCGTTGGCTTGAGCAATCGTAAGGTCTGTAAATAATTTTGATAACTCCTGACCAAAATCTGAAATAGATGTACCATTTTGGCGTAATCGTTGCATTTTTGTCTGTATTGCCGCTGCAGATTGTTGCGGTAGCAATCTAGCTCTCATATCTTTTAACAAATCACTGATTGTATCATAACTTTCATTTAACTTTAATTTAGCTGTTTTATTTAATCTACTTTTTAATACAAATTCAATCAAATTCTTTTTACACTCTGGTTTTGTCAATGTACTACCATAGTACTCTATATTGTCTATTAACTGTTGTAGTATATTTTCGTCATCAGTTGCTGCTGGCAACAAGCCTAAGGCTGTTTTAAAATTGAATGTATCCATATCTGATATAACTTTTTCTCCCTCTTTGCAAAATAACTCTACTTCTTCAAACAATACTTTAAACTTATTAATTAATTTATTGATTTCTGCCACTTTGTCATCTGATATGACTCCTGTTTTTATTTCGTCACTTAAACTTTTAATTGTTACTGAAAAATCTTCGCGTATAGATTTTGCTTCTGCCCATTTTTTTATTAAAATATCTCCTTTTCTTCTACTAGGGCCTATCTTAATTAAATACGTTTTTATCTCTTTTAATTTTTGATACAAAGCTGTAATTATATCTGTCATTTGCTAGTTTATAATTATATTTAATATATAATATATTCCTAATATATTTTTTTTTTTTTTTTTTTTTTATATTTAATCTATATTAAAGTTAAAGTAATACAAATGGATACATTGAGAAAATATTATAGCACTGTAACATATTATATACTAAGCATACTTAAGTACTTACAGTTATATCGTCTATCGGTTCTCGCATAAGTTCACTGATTAACACAATTATTCACTTCACTTCACCACTTTTCGTATATTACGTCCCTTTCATATTTTAGTTCCCATATAAAAATATTATTGCTAGAGTAAATTAATTTTATTTCCACACACGCCTTCGTTCCGTCGCTAAATTCCGTGTCCAAGGCACTGGCCACTTTGCTCAACGTTGTTCCCGTAATTTTCTTTGGACACAATATAGGGTGCCCTGTTCTTCCCTCGATGTAGACTTTCACGGCCAATCTTCCCTCGATCCGAGCAAGCTGAGTTCCTTCGTGTTTAACTTCAAGCGCATAACAGAATAGTTGTACCTGCGCATTTATTTGTTTTACATAATCTTCCATTATGCTGATGATGCCGACTCTACTCTCTGTTTAAAAATCTCTCCTCGGGTTCTCCGATCGATCTTCTTATTAAAACACTTGGTGGTGTATCGCAAGACCCACAGGCTAACTAATATTATCCCAATTACGATTAAAATGTAGAGATAATAATCGATTTGTAATAGTCCGTGAGCTATAGTAGAGCTGTGCTTCTCAATTGTATTAGTCTTCCCGATCTGAGTTAAGATATCAGTTTGACTCGCCGAGACCGGCGCGGCACTGTTTTGATTCCCCATATGGACCGAGATACCTGGTGTCGTTTATCTCAATGCTTCCGCGAGTGGCGCCTAGGCCATATCAATTACGATAGCCGGCGCCTAAATAACGCGTCGCGATGGCAGGGTCGCCATGTGATAGAGGGCGCGGGGGAGCGTAAATAAAAGCACGAATGTTGGTTAAATACTGACTTTTTTTAATAGTTTAAACATCTCTTATATACTAATGGTTACACGTGTTACACAGATAGGTACCTATAGGTATCGGGTTACAAAGGGAGTGCCGAAGCTCTTATTACAAAGGATGCCGTCTATATTTTGATATTTAATTTGACACCCAGTTACATGATATCGTAATATGAAACTTATTTGTTTATACCTAAAGTTATACCTACACTACACCCTGCCCGAATACCCGTGGAAGGATGAACGCGTATATCGGTTGTCGCGTTTTCAAATGTTGCAGCAAATGAGCCAGGACTTTTGGCGTCGCTGGTCGCTTGAATATTTGCATTTGCTGCAGCAAAGAGTGAAGTGGACAGACAGGACTGAGCCTCCCAGGGAGGGTGATTTAGTATTGTTAAAAGAGGCAAATTTGCCCTCATTGCTTTGGCGACGAGCTCGCATATTACGTTTGATTCTTGGCGGAGATGGCACTCCGCGTGTGGCTGAGGTGTTGGTCGACGGTTCGATTTTAAGGAGAGGTGTGACCTCTCTCGCCCGCCTTCCCGTAGAGTAAGCTAGCGGTCTGCTTCTCAGACCGGGACGGGGGGATGTTTGTAATATATTGGGTAAAACTAAACGCAGGCGTTTCCTGTTATCGCCGCCAGGCGTTTCGGGGTTCTCACACTGCTAGCGTGGATGGCGTCGCGTGTGGTCCGCCATTGCATTGTCCAGGGCGATATCGGTTTGATTTTAATACGCGGAGCGGTCTCGCGTCTTTTGCTTGTTGTTTAGTTTGAGTGATAATTGTGAATTTCCTGTTTGTTAAATCACTATTGAATTTGTGTTTGTAAAAAACTCTGTTATTGTGACTTTTTCTTGTGAGAGGTGAAACGTGGCTGGCTGTTCACATCTGGCTGTTCCCGAGTGAAACTACGGGAAGAAATCTATTTAGTTGTTATGGGGAATTGAGATCTCAAGGGTTAGGTAGGGTAATTAGGAATTCCCCCTTCCCGAAGACACTCAAGTTTGGATCCGAGGAGAAAGAAGATTTAGTTTGGTAAGTGTTCAATTCTAGTTAATTTATAGGTTAGGTTATCATATAGGGCCCTGTAGCTCCCTTCATAAGCTACGGTGGTAGCAGACTGCGTATAGCTTAAGTTAGATTCTAGTCGGACAAGCGTGGTGTCGCGTGGAGATTTTTCCCGGTACTTAATTTTACCGGTAGATTTTTTCCCGGTAAAGTTCCGGTACAGAATTCTTCCCGCCGCTTCGTTTGTCCGGATTCGCTCTGCGCACATTTTCTGGCAGCAGAGCGTAGTTGCTCTGCACAGTCGGGTCAATCTGGCTCTTGGATCTTTGGCCAGATTACTGACAGGTGTGCGTACGCTGGTGTATAATTGTCCGTAGAACTTCTCAACCTCTTCCAACAGCTCTGGCTTCGACGAAATGATTCTGCCATCCTCAGTCTTCAGCTTGGTCAGTTGGCTTTGACCAACAGACAGATCCCTTGCAAACACTTTTGAGCCCTTATTTCGCTTAATCGCCTCTTCAATACGGTCAGTATTGAATTGGCGTAAATCGCGCGTTAGGGACTTGGAGATCTGTCTGTTTAGACGTCGATACTGAGCAGCATCGTTAGAGGACTGCAGAACCAAGTTTCGTCTTTCTTCCATGAGTTTGTTGGTGAGGTCCGAGATCTTTTTGGTTCCTTTTGAACAGCGGGTTTTGAAGGCCTTAGACCCAGCTGTTTGGACAATTTGCACAAACCTGTCATTATAATCGTCCAGATTTTCGCAGTCTCCCAGGCATTCGAAGCGATTCTGCAACTCGAGCTGAAAGCTCTCGGGGTTTTGGAGCTGGATAGGCGCTGGTCGGAGCGTAGACTTCATCAGTCGACACCTTTCGAGTTTTATTCTAAGATTCAATGTGCCTCTTACCAATCGGTGATCGCTTCCTGTTTTTACGGCATTGATCACAGAGACATCATTGAATATGTGCCTCTTCGCCGACAAGATGAAGTCAATCTCATTTTTTGTAACGCCATTAGGATGCAACCATGTCCACTTTCGCTGTTTTGGCTTTTTGAAGAAGGAGTTCATCATAAAGAGGCCCTCCTTCTCCATAAAGCCGGCCAGCAGATGACCACGTGCATTCCTCGTTCCATATCCAAAATTCCCCACTCTCAGCTCATCATCGCTTCGTTTGCCCAGTTTCGCGTTAAAAGTCCCCCATCACAACGGTATAGTGGGCCTGGGAGCTATGTATGGCTCTAGAAATATCCTCATACATAGTCTCTACCTCGTCGTCGGAGCGATATGAGGGCGGTGCGTATACTTGTATTACCTTCAACGAATACCGTTTGGTGATTCTGAGTACAAGGTACGCTACCCTCGCCGAAACACTCTCGAACTGGACCACGTTGTTGACGAGGGACCTGTGGACGATAAACCCGACACCACCCTGGGACAGTTGGTCGCCCTCCCGGAAATAGAGCAGGTTTCCGGATTTGAGGATCATGGTGTCCTCCCCCTCTCTTCGGACTTCACATAATCCTACAATATCCCATCGTAACCTGCTCAATTCTTCCTCCAGTTCAGCGAGTTTCTCGTCGGTCCGCAGTGTGCACGTGTTGTAAGTTGCCAGGGCCAAGGGTCGTCGGGGTTGGTAGCCTGGCATCTGCCGGGGATTCTTAGCACCCCCTGCCCCGCCGTTACCGTGACCGCTACCAGAGTCCGGGATAGCGGGGCCGCCGGGGACTAGGGGCCGTGTTGTGGGTGTATCAACCATGGGGGGTTTTGCCGTAATCGCCACGCTTGGCAGGCGGGTTGGCGATCGCAGTGTGATGTCATAGTACGCGGAAAGATGCTGCTGCCCATGCTCCGGTGTTTTTGATCCCTTAGTCGCCTCTTACGACACCCACGGGAAGAGATGGGTTGGTGCTATTCTAGGGCCACACCACAGGCCAGACAAATATATAAGTTATATGATTTAATGATTTGATACCCCACTCGATAAGATTGATCAAATTTTATTTTTTTGGTCTGCTATTTATCGCATATCTAATCCGCCATTTTGTTTTTATGATGACGTCATATAGCCTATGTCACTCGGAGGAATACAAGGAATCTAAAAATACCTCTCACATCAAAATCTGTTAAGCCGTTCAGGACTTATGGTGGAATAAAGAAACTTACATACATACATACATACATGAACCCTGAAAACATAACACTCCTTTTTTGGTCAGTCGTGTAAAAAGTTTGTAGTTAAAGCGCTTTGACTGCAGATTTGTTATGAACGTTCGTTCGTTTCTGTGTGGTGTCACCAGCGCACCGTCCGTGCAAGTAAATAAACCTGTTTCTCGCTCAATGTTCTCTGATTTTATTTTAGTCCCGCCTGTCCGTCCCAGTTAATATACAACAACACAACAAGTTCTAATTCTGGCTTAAAATGTCCTTCATTTTTAATGGTTACAGAAGACGTAGCGTACCATTTTGCGCTAGTGTGCTCGTCACACCCGCTCCCACTATATCTCACAAACACAATACCCTCTGAGCGTAGTAGTCGGCGCTCCAGTTGTCGCGCACGCGCTGGCTGAGCTCGATGAGCGATGACGTCACGTTGGTGTTCAGCATCTCGCTCGAGCACACCGAGATCTCCACGCGCGGCGCTAGTGTGCTCGTCACGCGCCACTCCCACATCGTCTCGAATCTGAACCGAAATAACTCCTGTTTATGTTTCTATAGAATAGATAATTAAGTTAAGCTCGATACAGATGGCGGCACCAGCACATGCCGCAACAGCAATGGCAACAGGTGGTTAGGCCCAGGGCGCGGCTAGTACTAATAAGCGCCTACCTCCAGGGCTCCACGAAGGGCTCCCAGCCGGACAGCGGGCGGTTGTAGTAGTCGGCACTCAGCACCGCGCTAAGCCGGCCCAGCCCCGCACCGGCCCCGGCGGGAGTGGGGCGAGCGGGGGCAGCGGGGGGAGGGCCCGCCGGCGTGCACACCAGCAGGGGGTCTTCCAGACCTTCCTCCACTTTGCGGAGATCCTGCAACATAGGCTTAATTTACTCTCTGATTGACAAACAGCTGGCTCGAGTTTGGTGCCATACTTTGAGATGTGTACCTACCTGTTCAACTTTCAGTTCACTCAGCGACACCTCCAGCAAAGGCACGTCGGAATCCAGACAGTCGTCTATCACGCACAACGTGATACTATCCGCTGTGACCTGTAAAATACACGTTCTTATTAAACAACTGGCTAGGCGAATTTAAACTTACACGATTGGTAGCTTTATAAACCCGATTCAAAAGTGCTAGTTATCAACAGAGATATACCTGCACAGCTTTGAGCGGCCAGATGGCGCTGGGCTTGGGCTCGGGCGGGGCGGGCGGCGGCGCGGGCAGCCAGCGCGGACGCACCACCCAGCCGCCGCTCACCGCCCCGCTCACCGCGCCGCTCGCCGCGCTAGTGTGCGGTGAGTGCGCGCGCATGTGCACGCTGTTCGCCGGAGCGTCTTCGGTGCGCTCCGCTGATAGCAGTTTCCCTGTGTGGCGTAGTCAAATGTTAGTTACGAAAATGAAATTATTCAAAAATCATTATATGTGCTATCATTATGTGTATGTTACTGTGTTATGATAAAAATAACATGTAAATAGAGACCTGTATGCTTCAGACACACCGACACGAATTCAGCGTCGCGTACAAAACATGTCAACGTGTACGTCTCGCTCACTTCTTAGAGCAACTCTAAGTCTCTCTCGTTCTAATTTTGCACACGGCGCTACAAATGCCTTTCTAATTATTTCCTATTTTAGAACATTACACAATATTTAAGATAAACAGGCAAATAGATATACACAAATAATTTTAAATATATGCTCACCAGCGAGCGCGGCGCGCGCCTGCGCCGGCAGCGACTGCAGCATGGACGTGAACATGCGCATGTCGTGGTACGACAGCCGCAGGTTCAGGCTGCCCATCGCCACCTAAGGGGCGGGGAGGGAAACTACACGTTAGATACTTCAAGTCTTTGTTTAAATAAGCTAAACTCTGGAACAACTAATAGGATTTGAAAAATTCTTTCTCAGCATATATGTAGTCATATTCATGAGGAACGCTGTAGGCTGTCCTACAACATTCCATTAAAAAGAACGTCTCATATTCCGAAATTCCATCGAGAGCAAAGCCCCTGGCTATCACACACATATCCTAAAAAGTTTCGATATTTGGTGACATGGTACCAGAATTGATCAGCCGTCTGGTGCTTGCTCTGGTGTCCCCAATAATAAAATATTGATTTATTACTTTATTTATACTGTTACTTGTAGCCTGTAAGTACTTACCTAGGCATTTCTGTTGATGTTTCTGTGACTATCTAAATACCCATGGTTGGCGTTCCCGAAAATCCTAAATTTGGGTTTAAAGAACATTTATTTTCTCATAAAAAATACATTGGTACTTCACTTACTGAGAAAACATTTACAATCAAAAATTTACACAACAGTGAGCGTACGATTATAAAAAGAAAAAAAAAAAAAACAAAAAAAAACAAACAAAAATTTCTACTGTGTTATTACGGCTTTGAAATTTGTATTTTGTTACCATTATGTTTATTTAGCTGTTGGGCATCCGAATGTATAAAATAAAAATAAATAAATGACTAGTACATACGTGCAGCATTTTGTTGGGCCCCAGCGTGCAGTGCACGGCGGCGGGGTCCACGATGGACAGCGCCGTCTCCTCCTCCAGCCCCAGCACGCACGAGAACACTTCCAGCTCGTTCAGCGAGCACGACACCGGCTTGCTCGAGTCTGCTGGCCGGTATGTCAGCACGCATGTACTCTGAAACATTCACCATTTGAATATCAAATCTAACTTTAGTTCTACATGAGAGGTTGTAGGCCGTCCGCCATTTTGTTTAGCCTACTCTGATTAGTTTTTTTGTCTAGCCTGTAGGTCTTGTGTCCTCCCTAAGGCCTACTCTGTACTAGACTAAAAAATCTAGGAGACATTCTCACCCGCAATATAACTGCGTTGGTGTCCCACACAGACGCATCCTCCACCAAAACGAGTTGCGAATCTGTGACGTTCAGTTTCAGCTCGACGTGAGGGTCGGTGGGCCGGCCGCCATTTTGTTTAGTCTGCCCGAGCGCTGCCGATCGCGCCGCTGACAGCGCCTCCTCTCTGCAAAACGACATTTTAGCTTATTATTACTGACATTAAACATAATTTAATTTGGCAGGCTGCATGATGAACTGGCTGGCGGCCTCCCACCAGTCCAGCACGGCCATCAGCCGCATGTAGTTACCAGCTGAGTGTATCAGAGTGTACATACAGATGCAGCTGGTCGGTGTCGGCGGGCGGCGGCGGCGGCTGCATGATGAACTGGCTGGCGGCCTCCCACCAGTCCAGCACGGCCATCAGCCGCATGTAGTTACCAGCTGAGTGTATCAGAGTGTACATACAGATGCAGCTGGTCGGTGTCGGCGGGCGGCGGCGGCGGCTGCATGATGAACTGGCTGGCGGCCTCCCACCAGTCCAACACGGCCATCAGCCGCATGTAGTTACCAGCTGAGTGTATCAGAGTGTACATACAGATGCAGCTGGTCGGTGTCGGCGGGCGGCGGCGGCGGCTGCATGATGAACTGGCTGGCGGCCTCCCACCAGTCCAACACGGCCATCAGCCGCATGTAGTTACCAGCTGAGTGTATCAGAGTGTACATACAGATGCAGCTGGTCGGTGTCGGCGGGCGGCGGCGGCGGCTGCATGATGAACTGGCTGGCGGCCTCCCACCAGTCCAGCACGGCCATCAGCCGCATGTTGTTCACCAGTATTGTGTATGCAGACGTGTCTCGCCGCTTCCTGCAAACATTACAGAATAGTTACATTAGACTCCGTGGAAAATCTTAACATAATCATTTACTAGCTGCGCCCCGGGGCTCTGCTACCGCGGGAATTTTGGTTCCGCCCTGTATAGGCACTGAGTACCCCACTGAGCTGGCTAGAGTTCTGGGCAGCGTACATGCCACTGCAAAGGGTTCACATAATAGCAACTGGTGTTGGTATAACGGCGCTGGCGGCAGCTTAACGCCAACACCACTTTCCGGCATCAGAAGTGGGATGTAAACTGTGTTGCACCAGCTCACATCCCACTTCTGATGCTGGATTGGCAAGATGTGACCTGATGTCTTTCAATGTAGATGCAACCGAATGTGACCTAATATGGGTCATGTTAGGTTGAGCAGTTTTCATTTCACACATGATTTACTTTGACAAGCCGTTGTCGTGCAATCTATTTGACCGGATAAACTGTACCTGGCGTGGACTTCGAGCTGCACGCTGTGGCGGTGCTCGGCCATGGGCTGCACGATGTGGCTGAACACATTGCCGCGCCGGTTGGCCGGCTCGGACGCGAACCGCGTGTCCGACACTAGGATCTCCTGTACAAAACACTACTTGTTAAAATATCTCTTAGCATTGTTAAAAATATAGCAGACAAAAGTTCTAACCTATTACAAGTGTAGATGTTTCATTCAAAGAACATCGGATAAGATCTAAAACGTTAGGAATTGTGCGCTGATTTAGAGGCAGTTGTACCTGCGAGACGAGGTCGATGTCCTGCGAGAGGTCGGAATAGGTCTCCACCAGCAACCGCGACTTTATGAAGTTGATGCAAGCCAGGGATGACGACCCATGCGAGGTCTCCAGCTGCACGCGCACGTCTTGCAGGTCCAGCTTCAGCGATGTTGTGGTCCACACCTGCAAATATATGCGAGTAAAACAAATATCGAGAAGTTAATAAGAAATAGGGGCAAGAAAGGTGTCTCCATATGTGACGTGTTGAACGTCCTTACGTTCGGCGCACTTGGGCAACAATCTGTGAGGGTGCCCTGGATTGTCATGTCTGGAGCTGCCAACAATACCTGTTGGTTGTGGTGGTCGCTGGGCAGGTGCGGCGCGACACAGGGCAGCACGTCGTCCACGCACTCCCCCAGGTTGTGCGCCAGCACCCCCCGCACCAGTCTGTACTGCGCCGGGTCTAGCGTTGTGAGGGTGCCCTGGATGTCATGTCTGGTGCTGCCAACAATACCTGTTGGTTGTGGTGGTCGCTGGGCAGGTGCGGCGCGACACAGGGCAGCACGTCGTCCACGCACTCCCCAGGTTGTGCGCCAGCACCCGCACCAGTCTGTACTGCGCCGGGTCTAGCGTTGTGAGGGTGCCCTGGATGTCATGTCTGGTGCTGCCAACAATACCTGTTGGTTGTGGTGGTCGCTGGGCAGGTGCGGCGCGACACAGGGCAGCACGTCGTCCACGCACTCCCCCAGGTTGTGCGCCAGCACCCCCCGCACCAGTCTGTACTGCGCCGGGTCTAGCGTTGTGAGGGTGCCCTGGATGTCATGTCTGGTGCTGCCAACAATACCTGTTGGTTGTGGTGGTCGCTGGGCAGGTGCGGCGCGACACAGGGCAGCACGTCGTCCACGCACTCCCCCAGGTTGTGCGCCAGCACCCCCCGCACCAGTCTGTACTGCGCCGGGTCTAGCGCCACCTGCAGCGTTGTGAGGGTGCCCTGGATTGTCATGTCTGGCACTGGGGGGAACGAAAACAATTTATTATGATCATAAAATAAAAATAGAATAACTAGTGATGTGCCGTTCCCGAAATTTTCAAAGAAACAGCGGGAAGTTTATTGGAAATGTTTCGGAAATATTCTCGAGAACGGAATTTTTTTCCGAAAACCCGAGAATTTTCAAGGGAAGAAATTTTCGGGAACAGGAAATTTCTCGGCGGCGCATCGTTTAGAATGAACGATTAAGTTGGACAGCTATTATATAGATATTTTTTTATTCTATTTTTATAGGAAGACTAACAGTTACAGTTTTAAATGTATATAGGTGTACTCACCTACCTATAATATGTAAAAAGCTTACGCTGCAATCTTAACCAACGCGATAGGAGCGAGCCAGTTGCACCCCGCTCGCCGTCGCGGTAGCTCAATTGTACTCTATATGTAATTCCTTATGTCAATATAGGCCCGATCGATTTATCTGTGAATTCGTGATTTTCGTGTTACACATAAGTGACTTTTGTAATCGTTGAAGAACAATAAATAGTGATTGTGTTGAGAACTGGTGGACTTTCAAATCATATCCTACATACTTACCCAGCATACACACACATCTCTATAGTGGTGACCCAGTGAAGAACGCGTAACATCGAACATACTTATCGTTGGACTTATAGTGCAAATTTTGTGACATAGACTTATAATTAATAGATACCGCATCGTCTTCGTTTTCGTACGGTTTGTGTAACACGGGGGCAACTCAACTTCATACCGCGGCGGCGAGGACCGTTTACCAAAAAAAAAAACGAAGAACATAATTATAGAAGATGGATAACACAGAAGGTACGTCAGGAACTTCTTTGGTCGTGGAGAACCCAACGTTAGTCGCCGATACGCAATTCCTTTCGGCAGTCTCAGTGTCTACCAGGATAGCGGAATTTTGGAAGGATGCTCCTAGATTGTGGTTTATACAGACGGAGGCAGTGCTGAACCCACAACACATGTCAGACGATACCAAATACCAAATGGTTATCACCAAATTAGGAAGAGACGTAATTCAACAAATTACCGATCTAGTGAGTAACCCGCCCGCCACCAAGAAATATGATACGCTCAAGCAAAAATTATTATCTATATTCGAGGATTCCGAAGATCGCAAAATCAAGAAACTCATTTGTGAAATGGACTTAGGGGACCAAAAACCATCCCAACTATTACGCAGAATGCAGGAACTGGCTAGAGGAAGAATCACCGACGACACACTGACAGTTTTGTGGCAAAATCACCTTCCGACTTCAGTAAGAGGAATTTTGACAGTGGCCAACACCAAAGAATTGGATACCCTTGCAACGATAGCAGACAAGGTGATGGAAACCGTGAGCCCTGGTCAGAGCATTGCAGCCATAACCAACAGACCTACACCAAGGAGTGATGAAGCAATGATTGCGGAAATTGCCAAGATAGATGATAGACTCAAGAAGCTGGAAACCACTCAAAGAGGACGATCAAGAAGCAGGAACCCTAGGTTTTCAAGGTCTAGGTCACGTAACCCCAGCACCAGTCGTAGGCGAACCCCCGAAGATCCCAATTGGTTGTGTTTCTACCATTTCCGTTTCCGTCAACGAGCCAACAAGTGCGTGCAGCCATGCAGTTGGAAGAAGAACGACTCCAGCTCCAAGGCTCCAGCGGGAAACTAGACACGGTGTTGTCTGCGGCGGGAGGCAGCGACCGGTATGTTAATCACCGTCTGTGCGTTAGGGATAGGACATCTAATCTCAATTTTCTAGTTGATAGTGGCGCTAACATTTCTGTGTTACCTCGTACTTTCGTAAATATAAAAGATCGTGCTCAAAGTGATCAATATAAATTGTATGCGGCCAATGGAACTGAAATACGGACTTATGGCGTACATTTTATGGTTTTAGATTTTAATTTACGACGAGCTTTTCGTTGGATGTTTGTATTAGCGGACGTCAAGCAACCAATATTAGGTGCGGACTTCTTAGCTAACTTTAAATTACTTATAGATATAAGTGGCAAGCGATTGATCGATCAGGTAACCAACTTAAGCGTTTTAGGTAATATTTCTAGTAGCTCTGTGCCAACTTTACGAACGATAACCAATGAATGTCCCTATCAAGATCTGTTAAATAGGTATCCCGAGTTAACTAAACCGGTGTCATATAAGGAAACCAGCAAGCACAGCGTACGCCATCACATCGAGACTACGGGACCACCAGTGAGAGCACGAGCGAGGCAGCTACCACCGGACAGGTATGCTAAAGCTAAAAATGAATTTAGAATTATGCAGGAGTTAGGGATTTGTAGGCCGAGTAGCAGCGCTTGGGCAAGTCCCTTACACATCGTTCCTAAAAAAGATGGTAACATTAGGCCATGTGGTGATTACAGACGTTTGAATGCAGTCACAAAACCAGATAGATATCCTGTACCCCGTTTGCAAGATTTCACATATGTTTTAGCTGGTAAAAAAATATTTTCTAAGCTTGATATTAATAGAGCCTATAATTGCATACCAGTCGCGGAAAGTGATATTCCAAAAACAGCCGTCATTTGCCCTTTTGGATTATTTGAATTCTTGCAAATGCCCTTTGGTCTACGAAATGCCGCACAAACTTTTCAGCGTTTTATGCATCACACTGTTCTCCATGGTTTAGATTTTTTATTCAATTTTGTTGATGACGTAATCATAGCTTCTAATGATGAAATACAACATAAAGAACATCTAGAACAAGTATTCGAAAGATTTAATAAATATGGCATTTTTTTTTTTTTTTTTTTTTTCCCTTTCTTAACATATTTACTAAAGTTAAATATGCTAATATAATTACGATCTAGCCTGATTGCAGGCTAATGAGTAATTTTACAATATCCTAATTTTATAAAGTTCGTAGTATAAGAATGTGTCCATCGGCACTTTTCTTACTGTCTCTATTTAAGGGGAGGCACTTTGTTCATGTGTCTTTGTTAACACTAATATTATTTCACTATCACTATCAAATTGTTTTTTGTTATTACTGCACTAAATCACACGGTTTAGTCCTTTTGAGTCTTCGTACTATGTCCGTGGTGTCGAGAAGCTGGATCGCCTCAACATTCACATGGTGAAGCAGTCTATGTTCATGAGCTTCAGCGTATTTTTTTATTACATCACTAACTAACTCTACATTGAGGTCCCGGTGCAGGTCGTTATTTCTTATGTACCACGGCGCATTCACAATTGCCCTCAGTACTTTGTTTTGGAATCTTTGGATGCATTCAGCATTGCTCTTTTTGGTACAGCCCCACAGCTGTATGCCATAAGTCCATACTGGCATGAGGACTTGTTTATATAAAAGTAATTTATTTTGTACCGACAATGTGGATTGTTTACCAAGTAGCCAATACATCTTGTGGAATCTAAAGTCTAGTTCCGCTCGCTTCTTTTTAACATGAGCTTTCCAGCGAAGCTTCGCGTCGAGCGTCATACCTAAGTATTTAGCCGAATTTGCGTATGGTATTCGATTCTGGTTTATAACTATGGGGTAGTATTGTTCACGTTTGTTTGTAAAATTGACATGGATCGACTTTGTTTCATTAAGTTGTATCCGCCATCGCTTTGTCCAATCGTGGACTTTATTAACAGCTATTTGGACCTTCTCTGCTGCTTCTGCGTGAGTTCTTCCTACCGCCATTATGGCGGTGTCATCAGCAAAGGTCGCAATAGTGTTGCTATCTTCATAAGGAATATCAGAGGTGTATAAAAGATACAGGACCGGACCTAAAACACTACCCTGAGGTACTCCAGCTTTTATTTCTTTAACTTCAGAATAAGCTTCTTCTTGTCGTACTCTGAATACTCTATCCGATATGTATGATGTTAGTATATCGGTATAGACTTTGGGAAGAGATCGTTTTAGTTTTATAATGAGGCCTTCGTGCCATACCTTATCAAAAGCTTGTGCTACGTCTAGAAATACAGAAGAACAGACTTTTTTTTCCTCAAGAGATTTCTCAATAATATTTGTGATTCTATGTACTTGGTCTATAGTAGAGTGCTTTTCTCTGAAACCAAATTGATGTCCTGGTATTAAGTTGTGGGCTTCTATAATAGGTTTCAATCTTTTTAGTAAAAGTTTTTCGAATAGTTTTGACATGACAGGCAACAAGGAAATTGGCCTGTATGACGTTACCTCACTTGGTGGTTTACCAGGCTTGGCTATCATAATAACTTCTGCCACTTTCCATAAATCTGGTACATATCTAAGTCTAAGTGCAGCATTAATGAGATGAGTAAGTTTGACTAAGGCTTTTCTCGGAAGATTGTGCAGAACTTCTCCTGATATCAGATCAAAACCAGGGGATTTTCTGGGATTGATGTTATGTTTAATTTCCCTTTGGACTTCTCTTGGAGTAACAAGTTTTATATTTGTGTCATCGTCTGTGATATAATTAATTTCTTCAATAGTTGTTTCTACAGTTTCCTGAGGCCTATTAGGTTTAAAAATTTCCTTCAGGTGTTCAGCAAATATTGAAGCTTTTTGCTCGTTAGTTACTGCCCACTTTCCATGTGCAGTCTTTATTGGTGGAATTTGTTCTGCTGGTCTTTTCATGTGCTTTGTGGCTTTCCAGAGTGAGTAATCTGTTTTACGATTATTTGTCAGCTTTTGAAGATAGCTATTTGCACGCTCATCCACATGATTTTGGATTTTATTTTTAAGTTGTTTAGTGAGTTTATTCAACTTTTTCTTGTCATCTGGACATCTAGTCTGGTGCCATCGATTTCGTTGCTTTCTTTTTTCAGCGATAAGTTTCGTAATTTCGATGGGGTATGTATTTTTAAAGATTCTTTTTTTAAAAGTAGGTGTATTGTTCCATGCAGAATGCTGTATTAGCTTGACAAATTTTTCTAAATCTATGTTTAACTGTTCAGGGGTCTTCAATGGTGCTCTAAGATCGATACTCTTATCTAACTCTAATTTGAAGCTATCCCAATCGGTATATTTATTAACTAAAGTTGCGATAGGCTTCTTATATACTAAATTCTCGTTGATTTCTAAGTAAATAGCTGAATGATCAGAGTTCATATCATAGCTCTGATCAGTTCTTATGTAGTTTGACGAAATATTTTTGTAAATGAAAAAATCAATTAGGTCAGGTATTTTAAGAGGGTCCGTTGGCCAATATGTAGGAGATCTTGTAGACGCAACATCACAATTCAATTCTGTAATAGCACTCATAAGTTCTCTTCCTTTTGTATTCGTTAAACGGGAGCCCCAATGAGTATTTTTAGCATTGAAGTCTCCTCCGAGTATGAACCTCTCGTCTAGAGATTGTAATATATCAAGATACTTTTCTTTACGTATGGTATGCCTAGGTGGGGAGTATATTGCTGCCACCGTGATTGGATACCTCTTTGTATTTAATGTAACTGCTATACATTGTACCTCTGGCATTTCATGCTTGCAATATTCTTGATGTTTGATACTTTCTTTAATGATGACAGCACTGCTACCATTTCCTTTATTTTCTGGATGAAGAGCATGATAAATCTTATATCCTTTAAACTTAATATGCGATTGTTTGGTAAAGTGTGTTTCTGATACAAGACACACATCAATGTTTTCTATATCAAGGACTACTTGCAATTCATTTTTGTGCTTTAGTAGTCCATTGCTATTCCATGCCATGATTTTAAGATTGTTCATCATTTTCTGTTTTTAGGAATAGCAACTTTAGTGCTATTTTCTATTTTTTTCAAACGCTCATCAAATAACGACATTAGCTTCAGTATTTCATCTAACTTACTCATATTTGTATCGGTTTTATTTATCTGCTGAGAGCTTGTGGCGTTTTTTGCAGCAGTTTGGGCGTATGAGACATTTGCGGTTACAGTTGCCCCAGGTTTATTATTTGTTTTAGGCTGGATAGCCGGTTGAACGGTGGGTGTTGGTTTTTCTTGAAGACCTGTGGGTTTTTTAACTACTTTATTCCTTATTTTTTGAATTTCTTTGGCTATTGTGCAGCCTCTATAGTTAGCAGGATGTGCTTCTCCACAGTGTACGCATTTTGGCTTTTCTGTTGCTGGTTTTTTGCAATCTTTAGTAAGATGCCTTCCTGTGCATTTAACACATCTTGGCTCTTTGGCACAGTACGTTTGAGTATGGCCGTAAGCCTGACATCTTTTACATTGTGGAATGAGTTTTGGTGATTTTAGCGGTTGTATATCGACCATACAACCTAAAATTGATTTAATATTGTAAATTTTACTAATTTCCTCTTTGTTGTTAAAGGTCAACATGAACATATTCAGCGGTTCTTTAGTTTTATAGCTCAGTTTGTTGACTGCATCTATAATCTGCAGGCCCTTTGACTTGAGATCTTCAATTATTCTCTCAGGCTTACAAGTCGCTGATAACTTTTTTGCCATAACTCTAATTGGCCTTTCCTGTTTGTTTTCGTAGGAATGCCAAAGACAATTATTAGCTGATATAAGCTTCACAATATTTTTATATGCTTCTTCATTGCAAGCATTTATTTTCACGCTGTCACCACTCAGTAATTTTACTGTGAAGGTGCCGGCTGACACTTCTCTTGATAGAAAGTCGTAGAAATTCTGATAATTATTGACGCCATCAATTATTATTGGTGGCGGTGTTGGGCTTTTTTTTGCCTTCTCTAATTTGGGACTAACCTCTTGTGGTGAGAGTGTGGGTGACATATTCAATTTCCTTTTTTTCCTTGATTTTGTTCTTATCCACTCTGTTTCTTTGGCTAGCTCTTCCTCGTCGGTACCATAGTCGGCTTGCGGCGGCGGGGGGACCTCTACATTTTTTTGCGCTAGTGGGGCTGTAGTTTTAGATTCAACAGCGCATTTAAGCTGCTGTTGAAGAATTTCGATTTGACTCTTTAAGTCCTCAATCAGGTATTGCTGTTTCAAGCGTTCTTCTCTTTCTTCTTTGAAACGGTCAAGAAGATACCGTTCCGTTTCGGTTTTGATTTCTATTTTCTTTGTTGGCGTATTCATTGTTAAGGCAAATGAGAGAGCGTCGCCTTAACAATATTAGTAATAAATGGTAAACATACCGAGCGAAGTGACGATCTAGGTCATTGCTGGCCGGTCACTCATGACGCGAACGACGACGGTATTTTGCTGCGTTAGCACTTTACACGGCACGCGCGGTCAGGTGTGAGTGTGACACAACCAATCTAATCGAACATTGAAAGATCACTGAAATATAATAAATATGGCATAACAATAAATTTTTCAAAGTGTAAATTTGGTCAAAAAGAAGTAGATTTTTTAGGTTACAAAGTATCTACTGAAGGGATTGTACCATTAGAAGATAAGGTAAAGGCTATTATTGATTTTCCAAAACCTAATAATGTTGAGGAACTCAGACGATTTTTAGGTATGTTAAATTTTTATAGAGCTCATATACCTCATTCAGCTGACCATCAGTCAGAATTAAATAAATATTTAGGTTCCTCAAAACGCAAAGATAAAACTCCTATTAAATGGACGCCCGAGGCTGAGGAAAATTTTGAACAGTGTAAAAACGATCTCAAAAATGCAGCAATGTTAACTTATCCAGATATTAATAGTCCTTTAGCTTTGATGACTGACGCATCTGACACTTGCATTGGTGCTGTTTTACAGCAAAAAGTAAATAATACGTATCAGCCATTAGGATATTTTTCCAAAAAATTAACAGAAGCTCAAAGAAAATACAGTACATATGATAGAGAGCTCCTAGCTATCTATATGTCAATAATACATTTCAGAAACATGATAGAAGGTCGTGAACTTACAGTATTTACTGATCACAAACCTTTAACATTTGCTATGAGTAAATTAGGCACAAATAGAGAAACTGCTCGACGCGCTAGACAAATAATGTTCATTAGCGAATTTACCTCACAAATCCGTCACATAAGTGGTAATAATAACATAGTAGCCGATACATTGTCGAGAATTGAAACCATATCTTGTCCCACGGTTATAGACTTCCACGAACTCGCCAACGCGCAGGAAGGCGACGAACAGCTTGCAAAACTATTGAACGAATCAAATGACACGTCCAGTATTAAATTTAAAAGAATTCAATTTTACGATAATGAAAACTCAATTTTATGTGATATATCTAGGGATAGAGCCAGACCATACTTACCAAAAAATTTTCGTCGTATTGCTTTTGATTCCTTACATGATTTGAGCCATCCAGGTATTAGAGCTAGTGTTAAATTAGTCAGCGAAAGGTATTTTTGGCCAAACATGAATCAAGATGTTAACAGATGGGCGAAAACTTGTGTACGATGTCAGAGAGCAAAAATACAAAGACATACTGTTTCTGATTTAGGTCAATTTGAACCCACAGGTCGTTTTCAACAAATTCATTGCGACCTGGTAGGCCCATTACCCGAAACTTCCGACGGGAACAAATATTTATTTACAGTAATAGACAGGTATACTCGATGGCCCGAAGCATTCCCAGTAAAAGAAATTTCAGCTGAAGTTATAGCCCAAACATTATATGATGGTTGGATTTGTCGTTTTGGTTGTCCCATTAAAATCACAACCGATCAGGGTAGGCAATTTGAAAGCAACCTTTTCAAACAGCTTATGAAATTACTGGGTATTCACAAAATTAGAACAACTCCTTACCATCCAGCGAGTAATTCAGCAATCGAACGATGGCATAGATCTTTGAAAAACGCTCTTAAAGCCCGATTAAATAGCAAGTCATGGGTACTTGAATTACCCACTGCTATGTTAGGGTTACGAAGTGCAATTAGGTTAGATTCAGGTGTTACTGCAGCTCAAATGGTTTATGGTGATAATATTAGGTTGCCAGGTGACTTATGTGACAATAAGATAAATAACATTCCATGCGATGAATATAACTATGTACGTAAATTAAAAGAAATTATTGACGAATTTAAACCTGCAACTAGGGAAAATAAAAATCCTCGTAAGATATTCGTGCACAAAGATTTACAGAATAGCGAATATGTTTTTCTCCGCAATGACGCAGTAAGGAAACCGTTACAACCTCCTTATGACGGACCATACCACGTCATCAGTAGGACAAATAAAGTATTTAAAATTCAGTTACCTAACAGACAACTTTCAGTATCTATAGATCGTTTAAAACCAGCTTATGTATTAAATGAAGACATGGAAAGTAATGATTTATCTAAAGATTATTTGAAAAAAGACTATCAGTTAAATTTAGAAAAACCTAAAATTGTTAAGAAAGTCACAATTCAGACGAGCGAACCTAGTAAATCATCTTATGTCACACGATCAGGTAGAGTTAGTAAGCAACCAGTTAGATTTTTGTAGAATACAAACCAACATTTTGGTTACACTTCTGTACTTACTATATTTTTATTTTATAATCATGCATACCAGCGTCGATACAACGTGATACAATTTGTCATCTTAGCGAAAATTACAGGAAACTTATAAATTATTATAATCACGTAGCACAAAGTATAAAGCATTAATTTTTCTTTTTCAGGTTCATTGTTACAAAATTATTTTTCGTGCATTTAACCATTGTCGCGATCGTTATTGTGAACTAACATTTTCACAACATGGGTGCAAGTCAGACAAAAGAAAATGTATTTGTCACTGAGAATTTATCTAATGTCACTATAGACAACAAGTTAAACATACTTGGTATAGTGATGATTGTGATCGTAATTTTGTTCGCAATTACCTTGTGCTACTGTGCAAAAAGACGTTGCATTAAAAGTGTTAGAAAATGGATGTGGAAAGAAGTTGTCAGTAACACAACCTTACATAATATTAAGGTGGATACTCGACAAGTACCACAACAATCGGTTTCAAACAACTCCGACGCCTAAAGTAGTGTTCACCTGATCGGTCACTCGTAAATATTTGTTATATAAACTTATCTCTTATGTGTAAGTGTTATGTGTGATTTTTGTGTATCGTATTTTGTTGTACAATCGTAGGACGTTCTGCAGAGTGCGTGTCGTTGGTCCAGCCACGATGAAGCCGAGACGGTACAGCAGAGTACGATACCAATAGTATATACGGACCTACATTTAATTAGTTAGTATAAAAGTCAAAAATTTTTTTTTTTCTCAAAATTTTATGTATAACGCAAAATATATCCTTATATCATAGGTATGATGTACTGTACACATAAATTTGTATTCAAGAAACACAAATTGCATTTGAATTAATGTTTATCATTAGCAGTTCATATTACATTCAGCAGAAGCATTCGTAATTGTAATTGTTGGTCAGTAACTTGATAACGTTTCATCATTGTTATTCTTGAAATTTATACCTTTGTTATTGTAACTATAAAACGCAGCGTAGCACATTTCTGCACGTAGGCAAGCTGCATTACGCAGAACTTTAGATATGACTTGTTATTAGTTAATGTACTTACTTTTTCGTTTGTAAAAATTTTCTTATTCTTTCAAAAATTTTTCTAAAAAAAGTGGGAAATGATATAGGTGTACTCACCTACCTATAATATGTAAAAAGCTTACGCTGCAATCTTAACCAACGCGATAGGAGCGAGCCAGTTGCACCCCGCTCGCCGTCGCGGTAGCTCAATTGTACTCTATATGTAATTCCTTATGTCAATATAGGCCCGATCGATTTATCTGTGAATTCGTGATTTTCGTGTTACACATAAGTGACTTTTGTAATCGTTGAAGAACAATAAATAGTGATTGTGTTGAGAACTGGTGGACTTTCAAATCATATCCTACATACTTACCCAGCATACACACACATCTCTATATGTATAAATAGAATAGTTAGCAAAGGAGCCACTTAAAATTCCTCACAGATAAACGCAGAATATGCAAAGACTGACCGTCGTGCGTGTCGGCCATGTTGGTGTCGCAGTGCAGCGTGAGATGCGCGGGCGCGTGCAGCAGCGGCGGGCCGTGGCGCCGCACGCCGTCGCGCGAGTACCGCGCGCACCACAGCGACACGCCCTCCAGCCGCGCGCGCCGCACGTCCAGCAGCGAGCGCGTCGCTGGAATTTAAGCTTTATTATTTACTAACTTTCACCCGCGGCTTCGCCCGCGTGAATTTCCCACGGGAACCGTGCCTTTCCCGGGATGAAAGGTACCCTATGTCCTTCTCCGTACTTCTAACTATGTGTATGCGAAATTTCAGGAAGATTGGTTCAGTAGATGAAGCGTGAAGAGGTAACAAACAAACAAACAAACAAACAAACAAACAAACAAACAAACAAACAAACAAACAAACAAACATGTTACATGTGTGACCACCCTTATTATCGCTGATTAGTGATAAGTACTTCTACGGACCACATCGTATGATTCAGACCACCCGCAGCGCCGTTTCGCAACCCATCTCGATGCACCTGGCCGCGCACCGGAGTTCGACACATTTGTTTCCAACTTTGAGCAATTGTCACGTCACTTAGTTTTATGAAATTATTGTAATTTTTATTCAGAATTATATTAATGTTCTATTTCTATAAATAAAGTTTTATATTTTTTTGCACCCTCCGTCTGTAGCCGTCGTAATTGGCGCAGTCGGTAGGATCATTGCGAATAGATCATAGACATAGAGTCGGTGAAAAGTGCGGTGATCCAGAACCTACGAAGTGGTTGCAGTCAGAGGAGTATCCAGCTATCGATACGGCAGAAGGATATAAAATGCACATGTGAGTACACTAGATCTTACTAGAGTTGCTCTCCTTTTTTCCTATAAGTTTTCCTATTCATCCAAGATTTTCCGACCCTGGAAATCTCGTTTATCTAGGATTAGTAGTAGATCATTAGCGCTAGACGCAAATAGAAATTTAGATACTATTGAAGAAGAAGTGTTAGAAATAAACGAGATGGCTCAACCTCAGCCTCAGGCTCAACTTCAGCCTCAACCCCTCGTAGAGCATATTTATAAGGCCCTTAGATTAGTGCCCGATTTCGATGGGAATTCTAACGTGTTAACTCGCTTTATTCATCTATGTGATCAGCTAGTGGCACAGTATATGTCAGATCAACCCGGACGAGAGTTAATTAACTTATCGCTTATTAATGGTATATTAAATAAAATTACTGGCGCCGCAGCCCGTACTATAAATTCCAATGGTATCCCCGAGACCTGGGAAGCTATACGTAGAACACTTATTAATACATTTGCAGATCAGCGCGATGAGACCTCGCTTTATAACGATTTATCTTTATTAACACAAGGCTCAGGTACCCCACAGGAATTTTACGAACAATGTCAAAATCTATTTAGTACTATTATGACGTATATCAGTTTGCATGAAACTATACCGAGTACTATTGAAGCTAAACGCAATTTATATAAGAAGTTAACCCTTCAGTCATACTTACGCGGTCTCCGTGACCCACTAGGTGCTCGTATACGGTGCATGCGACCTGATACTATTGAAAAGGCGTTAGAATTTGTGCATGATGAACAAAACACCCTGTATATACAGCAGCGCAACGAGTACTTACCTCACAGGAAGTTGCAGTCTACGTCTTCACCTAATCAACCTAAATTTTCTTACAGCAACCCCCTCGCGCTACCTACCCCTAATAATTTTATGCCGCCCAAATCATTTAATATGCCCGGTTATTCGAAACCATTTAATTTTGGTATGCTCGCTATGCCTGGCCCATCTAGGTCACTTACTTCGCCTGTTAGGCCTATGCCATTGTGGAGACCATACACCCCCTACCAGGGTGGTCCTTCTCGAACTCAACAGATGTTCGCAGCGCCCCCGCCTAATTATAGGCCTCAAAGCAACGTATTCCGCATTAATAAATTCCAGCCTAATAATAACGCGAATAATAGTAATAAAAATGCCCCGCAACCTATGAGTGGTGTCAGCCACTATGTGACTAAGCCCCTTCCGCGTACACCCCATGATTGGACTAAATCAGGTAATCCACCACCCTCGAACTATTTTAAGACTAGAGAACTTAACTTTAACGAATACTATGATGAATATGACTATTATAATGACTATTACGGTGACTACTACCAACAAGACTACAGTGAGTATCCTGACTTCACTTATGATCCCTCATATGAACAGCAATCATATTACTCAGATTACGTACCTGCTACTGTAGAGGAAACTCATGAGGAAACCCCTCGTTCTGATAAGGAGGATTTTCAGATAACTTCGAAATCAGAAAAACTAAAATAGAAATTAACTTACAGACTCAGAGGCAACTGCCCTATATACAGATTTTAGATCCACCTATTAGACTACTTATTGATACCGGAGCTAACCAATCTTTTGTTAGTCCTCAAGTTATAGAAACTTTCTATTCAGATATACCCTGTAACTACGACCCTATTGAAGTTACAAATATTCACGCAAAAACTAGGAGTGACTATTCTATCACAGTACCATGTTTTGGCGAATTTAATGAGAACGAAGACATTACTTTATTCATCTATAAATTTCACAATTATTTTGACGGACTGATAGGTACTGATCTATTAGAAAAACTTGAGTCTAGCATTGATTTAAAAAATAAAGTCTTAGTTACTCGTAACTCTTCTATTCCTTTACTCATGTATGATTCCCGTAATTGTAATCTATATGAAGAGATCATACCAGCAAATTCATCTAAGCTAGTTCGAATCCCAGTTAACTTTCATGACGGTGAAGCTTTCATATCCGAGCAAGTTATATCTAACTGTAGTATAAAAGATTGCGTAACAACTATAAAAAATAATCGTGGTATAGTAGAAGTAACCAACCCAACTAGACATGACGTAGTCTTCTCTATGGATAGACCAGTTAGTGCTGAACTATTTAATGCTGAATTTACAGATAGCAAAAATTTCTATGATAGTGATCGTGTTAAGGAAGTACTTTCTCGCCTACGCACTGACCATTTGAATCCAGAAGAGCGAGCTAATTTAGAGTCACTTTGCGCACAGTACGCTGATGTCTTTTATATCGATGGTGAACCACTTACCTTCACTAATAGAATAAAACATAGTATAAAAACGACAGATGAACTACCAGTCTATACAAAGTCCTATCGCTATCCTTTTATACATAGACAAGAAGTTCAAGATCAAATTTCTAAAATGTTATCTCAAGGTATCATTCAACCTTCACAGTCTGCATGGAGCTCCCCCATCTGGGTAGTTCCAAAAAAGATGATGCGTCTGGAAAGACTAAATGGCGCATAGTTGTAGATTTCCGAAAACTGAACGAAAAAACCATAGATGACAAATACCCTATACCAAATATAGCTGACGTCCTAGACAAGTTAGGTAACTGCCACTATTTTACTACGCTAGACCTAGCGAGCGGATTCTATCAAGTCGAGATGAATCCTAGCGATATTCAGAAGACAGCTTTCAATGTAGAACATGGGCACTTTGAATTTTTGCGTATGCCCATGGGACTTAAAAATTCTCCATCTACATTTCAACGTGTGATGGATAATGTTCTTCGAGATCTACAGAACACGGTTTGTCTAGTCTACCTAGATGACATAATAGTTTTTAGTGTTTCGCTACAGGAACACATAGTTAATTTGGAAAAAGTTTTCAAAAGATTACGCGAATCAAATTTCAAAATTCAAATGGATAAGTCAGAGTTCCTAAAACTAGAAACAGCGTATCTAGGACACATTATCAGCAAAGATGGTATAAAACCAAACCCGGATAAGATTAAAGCTATTCAAAAATTCCCTTTACCCAAAACTGCTACAGAAATAAAAAGATTCTTAGGTTTGCTAGGATACTATAGAAAATTCATACCCGACTTCGCTCGAATAACGAAACCTATGACGCAATGCCTGAAAAAAGGATCTAAGATAACTTATAATGACACTAATTACATTAATAGTTTTGAGACTTGTAAGACTCTACTGACAAATGACCCTATTCTACAATACCCAGACTTTGAGAAAGACTTTGTACTTACGACTGACGCGTCGAACTATGCTATAGGTGCCGTCCTATCTCAAGGACCCATCGGTAGTGACAAACCGATAGCCTATGCATCTAGGACTCTTAACTCTAGCGAAATTAACTACAGTACAATAGAAAAGGAGCTCTTAGCGATTGTCTGGGCCACCAAATACTTTCGCCCGTATCTATTTGGTAGGAAGTTCAAAATAGTAACGGATCATAAACCCCTACAGTGGGTTATGAACCTTAAAGAACCCAATTCTCGATTGACTCGTTGGCGTCTTAAGCTAAGTGAGTACAACTTTACTACAGTATATAAGCAAGGAAAGCATAATACTAACGCAGATGCTCTATCTCGCATAGAAATTAACAATAATGAAGATACTAGTTCTATTGCAGTTAATCCATCTGAACATCCACCTTCTGTGCATGGTTCAACCTCAGTATCAGCTCACACTAGTGCTCAGAATCCTATCCTAGAGATTCCTATCTCAGATGAGCCCCTGAATAAATTTAACCGCCAAATTAGTCTTGTAATAGTAGGAGATATCAAGAAAAAGCCTACAGTAACTAAACCCTTTGAAACTCATACTAGAACTACTATTCAAATATCAGAGTCTAACCTTGAAAGTGACGTCATCAATGCCATCAAGGAATATGTAAATCCTAAGGTTAAAACCGGTCTTCTCATTCATCCACCTCTTGCTATATACCAAATTATACCTATTATACAGGATACATTTAAAAGCTCAGCTATGAACCTTGTACTTACCAAAGTAGAACTAGAGAACGTTAAAGAATATTTAAGGCAGCAAGAAATTATACAGAGATATCACGAGGGCAAGACAAATCACCGTGGTATCAATGAAACATATCTAGCCCTATCATCGAGATATTACTGGCCTAAAATGCGTGAACATATCACTAAATATATCAATGAGTGCCATATCTGTGGACAAGCTAAATATGATAGGAACCCCATTAGACAAAAATTCTGTATAGTCCCTCCGCCATCGAAACCTTTTGAAATATTACACCTAGACCTTTTCACAGCTGAAAATGAGAAATACCTAACATTAGTCGATGCCTTCTCGAAATATGCTCAAGCATATTATCTAAGAGATGGAACAGCATTAAGTGTAATTCAAGCTCTCCTTAAATTTTCTACGCACCATGGCGTTCCCCTTACAATAGTCACAGACCAAGGCCCTGAATTCACAAACCAGCTATTTTCTGAGTTCACAAGACTCCATAAAATCCAGCACCACAAAATTCTAGCTCACACTCCTAACGATAACGGCATAGTAGAACGTTTCCATTCTACTATCCTAGAACACCTTAGAATATTAAAGCTTGAGAAACGTAGTGAACCTGTAGTTAACCTCATGCCATATGCAGTATTGGCTTACAACAGCTCCATTCACAGTTTCACAAAATGTAGACCCCTAGACCTAATTACAGGACACTTTGACCCACGTGACCCGTTAGATGTAGACATTACAGAACATCTTTTACAGCAATATTCACTAGACCATAAAAAAAGAATAACCCAAGTATATGACCTTATAAATCAGAATTCCTTACATGACAGGACTGTACTTACCGAGAACAGGAACAAAGACCGCGAACCTGAAAAAGAATATACTCCTGACCAGCAAGTTTTTGTACGAAACCCTATGGCGAGTAGACAAAAACTAGCTCCTAGATTTACTCAAGACACTGTTCTTGCTGACTTACCTATCCACATTTACACGAAGAAGAAACGTGGTCCTATTGCTAAATCCCGACTGAAACGTAGTCCTAAAAATTCGACTTTGTTACAGGATACTTCTACTAACACTGTTACTACTCCAGCTGACGAGAGGACAAGAAGTAACGATTGACTCCCTAGACAGTGGACCGGGATTACTACCATTTAAACTAGGACCTACGAAAATCATAGCTCATTACCACTCCTTCCTAAATTACGTGGATCTTGATAATGTTCGTATTCAGATAAAACTAGTTCAGTCTCAAATCTCTCAAATCAAACTTAAGTTAAATAACGAATCTATAAATGTCTATGATGCTCATTTAGATCATCTACAGTCTAAAACTATTTCTATCTCAGATCAATTAGAGACTTTCGAGCCACATCGTTTTAAGAGAGGACTCATTGATGGACTAGGATCAATTATAAAAAGTATATTTGGAAACTTAGACCAATCCGATGCTATTAAATATGATAGAGCTATTCATGTACTTCAGGATAATGAATATAAAATTGAAACTGAATTAAATAAACATATTACATTAAATAAAGAATGGATTTCTTACAATTCAAAAATTTTAGATAACATAGTAAAGAATCAGGCTAGAATAGGTAAGGTTCTGAGTAAAAGAGAATTATATGCCCATTTGGCACAAAACCTGGTGATACTAGGAGATAATATTGAGGATTTATCTCAAGAAATATTTAAACTAGAGAATACTCTAGCTTTTATTCGTGCATCGAGCACTCCACATTCAGTGGTTAGTTTAAATAATCTTAAGGCTATAATCGATAAAGTTAAGACTATATATAATAATAAAGAAATCCCTGACGTAGATATCAGAGATTTCTATGATATAATTAGACTAGGTTACTTTTATACAGATAAACGAGTAGTTATAGTTATTAAAATGCCGATTACCTATCCTCAATCCTATATCCTATATAAACTATCCATAGTCCCAAATAGAGATAGAAATATTCTAATTCCTACCTCACCCTTTATAGCAATTTCTGGTAATGATTTTATGTACATGGAGACAGAATGTCCGAAGGTTAATACGTCATATTTCTGCCAAGCAAAGCCCAACTATAAACTCCTAGATAAACCTGACTGTATACAGCATCTCATCCTGAAACAAGAACTCTATGAATCCTGTAAACTTACCTCAGTTATTATGAAGAAAGAAGCTCTCGAACAACTCGACGATAAGCATTATACTATGTGCTTCCCAACACCTACCAAAGTTGAAACTACCTGTAACCAAGAACAATTCAAGACTCTTCTAGGATGCTATCTAGCAGTCATTCCATATAACTGTCAACTGACGTCACCAGCCTTCACTATTGCTAATATGAACGAGCACATCAAAGGACACGTTATGAAGATTATGGAAATGCCTCAGTTGTCATCGATGCGCGAATCGTTTAACACGCCTATGAACAAGTGCGCTAAGTTTGTTAAACGGATACCCTCCTATGCAATTATGTCGAAAAAGTGCGATGTTTGTAAAAAAAGTTTAACGAAATCCACACCAGGACTTGAATGCAGTAAATGCGAAAAGATCGTGCACCTGAACACGAAATGCACAGGCTTAACCAACAAACAGCTGACAGCCCTAAAAGCTGCACCTAGTCTAGAATGGACTTGCCCAGGATGCCAGCAAGACAGCCCCCGCCGCGGATCTTCTATCATTGTGCCAGAAGAAGATGATGATGATGAAGAAGACTCACATATATCAGTGAATACAAATCAACTTCTTCACAGTATTACAAGAGAAGTGGAGAAGGCTATTAAAAAAGAAATGAGAGAGGTGAATGAAGCCTGTCAATTTCAAAGTGCCAAGTTAGAAGAGGTATGTGAAAGTATTGAGAGCTTTAAAAAAACAATTAAGGCGCTCGAGCGCAAAAACACAGAGTTAACTCACAAAAATAACAATTTAGAAAATCGCGTAGGCGTACTTGAACAACAAATACAAGAAATGGAACAAGCAAAGCTCTCTAGATACATTGAGATTGCGAATGTACCTTATAATGAGAAAGAGGAAGTTAATAAAATAGTAGAAAATATGGCGGTTCACCTCAATCAACCCAAAGAAGCGATAAAAAGCGTACGAAGATTCCAGGGAAAGAATACAAAACCTGCAAATATTACAGTGGAGCTGACAAGTGAAGAAGAACAAGAAAAATGGATGGTGGCTGCCAAGAGTGTTAAAACAACGTTATCTGACATAAATTATTCAGATAAAGACAACCGAAATATTGTGTATGTAAGAGAGGCAATGACGAAATTGAATAAGCAAATATTCTGGAACGCCAAGCAGGAACTGAAGATTAATCAAAACTTTAAGTATGTATGGTTCAAAAGAGGATATGTCCGGGCACGCAAGGATGACGGTGGGAGAACATATACATTAAGATCCATGAGTGATGTGCAGGCCCTGTCCCTACCGGACAGGCGCGAGGCGTAATCCTACTATTAGACTTACTTATTTACTTGTAAACCTTATTTATTAGTTATATAGAATACTTACCTTTTTTTTTTTAAATCAAATATCTACCTATACCTATTTACATTAAAATTTAATCATGTCTGATATTGTAGACGATATTCATGAAATAACAGACTGCATAAATATAAACGATTTTATTAACAGTCTTCCTAACATAAATTTAAACTTATTGTGCGTACACATGAACATAAGATCTATGAATAAAAATTTTAACGCACTAGAGCAATGTATACTTTCCTCAAAAAAATGCATTGATGTGATTGCCTTGACTGAGGTTAATATTTCCGACCAACTCAGCTGCTTATATAATATAGATGGCTATCAAATGTTCACGGACTTGAGGAAGTTTCGAAGGGGCGGTGGAATAATATTATATGTAAACAATAAGCACAAGTGCACTATTAAAGATACGAAAACACAATATTTTGAAAGCATTCTATGCACAATCACAACCTCTTCAAACTACTCCGCAAACCTGTGTGCAGCATATCGACCACCAAGTACTAGTAAAGGCTTATTTATTGAAGAACTGTATCAAACACTTGAAAAACTTAATAACATTACGGAACTATACTTATTAGGAGACACCAACATTGACTTGTTATTGGATAAACCTGTAAGACATAAATACACTAACTCATTATACGAAATGGGTCTTATGTGTGGGATCTCAGTACACACTAGAATTGAACTATGTAAAGGTAAATTGAGTAGATCGTGTATCGACCACATATTTGCTAGATCCCGCACACAACACCTGTTCACGGGCGCGATCGGAACTAAACTGGCAGACCACCGCATGGTTTTGATCGCATCTATGGGCGCTCAGATACAGGTTGCTCCTAAATACAGGACATGCATTGATAATAAAAAATTAATGATATTATTAAATGAAGTTAAATGGGAAAAATTATGCGAAATAAATTGCCCAATAAGTTTATACGACTATTTATATGAAAAGTTTAAAGAGTGTTATACAAAATCCAAGTATAAAATTAAAATAAAAGAAAATACGGTGCGTGCAAATAATATGTGGATAAATAAAAAAGTAACAGAAGCATGCAATTATCGGGATAAATTATTTTCGAAATGGATTAAAAGACCAAACGATAACATATTAAAAAATAAATATAATAAAGCTAGAAATCATGCAAATAATATAATAAATAAATGTAAAAATAATTCATTAAAATCGGAAATAATTGAAAATAAAAATAATCCAACTCATATGTGGCAAATATTAAATCGTATTTCTGGCAGGATAAGATCGTCAGTAGATGAAGTTATACTAAATGCTTTCAGTAAGCCTGGCTATACGATTAAAAATATTGCAAACGACTTCGCACATAAATTTAATGAAAATACACAAAAAATTCTACCTAATTGCCCTACACCCTTGTTGAAGGAATCGAGCTATAAAACACAAGTCAATATAAGTATGAGATTGGAACCGGCTACTGAATCGTCTGTGGAAAAAATTATAAATTCCTTAAGTTCAAAAAAATCGGCAGGTTATGATGGCATAAGATCTATTGATATTAAACGCCTAATTGATAAAATGAGAATCATCTTGCCAAAATTTATAAATAAGAGTATTGAAACTGCCAAATACCCATCTCTACTGAAGACAGGCGTTGTTAGACCGATCCACAAAAAGGGGAGTAGAACTGATTTCGATAACTTTAGACCTGTAACTATTCTTTCGATTATTGATAAAATTACGGAAAAACATATAAGTAAACAAATTCACGAATACTATGATCAAAACCAAATTTTAAACAAACAACAGTATGGATTTCAACCGAAGAAGAGTACCACGCAGCTCTTGTCAGCCTTTACAGATAGCATATATAAACATCTAAATTCAAAAAAACATGTAATTGTAGTCTTTGTCGACTACAGTAAAGCGTTTGACACTCTTAGACACGCCACACTGATACAAAGTCTGCGCGATACAGGTATTAATGGAAAGCTTCTTGAATGGTGTAGAGATTATTTAAGAGATAGAAAATATTTAGTGAAGGTGGGAGATGAGGTAAGCGATATAGTAAGTACAACAGAGGGCACTGCCCAGGGTTCAGTATTAGGGCCCCTGCACTACCTAGCATACGTTAACAGTCTTCCGAATGTTATAAAAAATACAGAAATATACCAATTTGCAGACGATACGTGTTTGATGGCAGTAGGAAGTGATATAAAGGAGGCTATGGATAAAATGCAAAAAGATTTCGATAAATTGTCACAATGGTCTCACGACAATGGCCTTGTTCTTAATGCTACTAAAACTAAATTATTGTACATAAGTTCTAGCCATAATAGGCTCCAAGAAAATCCCAGGCTAATCGCACATTCTCATGATTGCATGCACAACCAAAGCAAAAATATATCTTGTGCTGGTATCTGCGAAGAAATAGAGGTAGTTCAAAAGCATACGTATTTAGGGCTTATTTTTGATAACCGAGCGAACTGGAAAGAACACGTGAAACATGTTTGTAATAAATTGAGAAGTATCTTAGCCAAATTTTCTGTAATAAAATATCGAATACCTTTCCAAACCCTCATAATGCTGTACAAATCGTTAGCTGAATCTCAGATTGCCTATGGATTGTCAAGTTACGGCAGAAGTTGCAAAACTAATATTGATAAAATATATGCACTACAAATACGAATATTAAAAAAAATTGTACCAGTCAAAATTAAAAATAAATGTAATGGCGATTATTTTAAATTATTTTCTCTCCTTAAAATTATACCGATTCAAGAAAAAATTAAATTAACATTATTGAAAGAAGAATACTTTAAAGAAGAATTAAAGAAGGTACCAACTATGACAATAGGCAGAATAAATACAAGAAATAGATCTAAGTTAAATAATAAGCTTATACTGCCCAAATATACTAATTTATACGGAAAAAGAACACTACAATATATAATACCTGATCTAATAAACCATTTGCCGGATCATTTAAAAGCACAACTTACGACGAAAAATATTAAATACAAACTAAAAAAATTTTTCGTACAAAATATCCCAGATTAAAAATTTCCATATTTTACCAACACAACTTTTACAGCAAGTTAAAAAAACAAAATAAAAAATGTACTTACCTACTGAACTCTTAGCTGTTATAATAAATTCCTACACATGTGTCACTAACTAAACACTTAACCGTAACAAAAGTATCACCCCGTATCTGAGACGCGCACGAGTTTAATCTGAACCGGTTCTAGCGTCGTCGTTGGCGCCTGATGGAGGCAAGGTAGGTATCCCAGTACTTGCTTTGAATGTATCGGGCGGGTTGTCGCGGTTCACTATTTAGCGCGTTCCGATTGCGGCCCTAAGATTTATTTGTATTTAATTTATATTAGATTATTTATTTTTTTTGATGTGTTTTTGATGACAACTTCCGAGGCCCGGAAAATCTCGGAAGAGATTATGTGGCATCGTAAATAAAGGAAAATTATTATATTTTTATACTGTATTAAATAAAGAAATAAGAATAAAAATAAGCCTCCGTATGTAGAGTCGAGGCCGCAGGATCATCCATCTATCGTCTTGGACTCTATAAACCTAGAAAATCTACATGCTATTAATAAGAAGATATCTATCCAGGCTCCAGTACACCTGTATAAAGCTACTGATCAAACGCTGTACCATACTACGATCCCAATATACGTAGTATTATCTATCTTCATGGTCATAGCCATCGTCGTAGCAACCTATCGTCTACGAAAGCACTATGGACGGAACATCGCTATTATAACTACTCCAGAAGCTATCCAGAATGCAAGAGCAGCCAACCCGAGCCAAATAAGAGTGGATCATAGGAACGTCGCAGCAACTTTCTCCAACAATGTTCGCGAATAGTTGCTGATCTATGGGGGGAGGTGTTACATGTGTGACCACCCTTATTATCGCTGATTAGTGATAAGTACTTCTACGGACCACATCGTATGATTCAGACCACCCGCAGCGCCGTTTCGCAACCCATCTCGATGCACCTGGCCGCGCACCGGAGTTCGACACATTTGTTTCCAACTTTGAGCAATTGTCACGTCACTTAGTTTTATGAAATTATTGTAATTTTTATTCAGAATTATATTAATGTTCTATTTCTATAAATAAAGTTTTATATTTTTTTGCACCCTCCGTCTGTAGCCGTCGTAATTAACAAACAAACAAACAAACAAACAAACAAACAAACAAACAAACTCAATTTTGCATTTATAATATTAGTTAGGACTAGCTGCGGCCCGGGGCTCCGTCCCATGGGATGCATCCTAACTATCTTAACTAATATTACAAATGCGAAAGTAAGTTATTATCTACTGAACCGATCTTCCTGAAATTTCGCATACGCATAGTTAAAGAACTGAAAAGGACGGGTACCTTTCATCCCAAGAAAAAGCACTGTTCCCGTAGGAAATTCACGCAGGCGAAGCTAGAACCTCTTTTTTTTTTATTTCGCAGGGGGAAATGTATTTAGGCACTGAGTGTGGGACTCCTGGGCCGCTAGCCGGCCCAGACTACCCACTAAAACCTCCTGCGGCATTTCCGCGCCTGCCGTTGCTGGGGACGTCATGGGATCGCGAACATTCTACCACGACGCCCCCCGGTAGCCAGAACATCTAGTTTTAGTATAAAAGTTCCTATGTCCTTTACAGCAATCCTAGCTATATATTGTGCATGCGAATTTTCAAGAAGATTGATTTAATACAATAGATAAATTCGACAGCAACGCGCGCGTCTCTATTGGCTGCGGTGACAGCTTTCCATCAGATGGACCAGATGCCAGTTTGCCTACTCATAATTAAGAAAAAACTGACCAGGATCGAGCTCCGCATCGGGCACGGTGTCAAGCGTGAGCCGGGTGAGCTCGGCGGCGAGCGCGGTGCGCGCGCGCGCGCTCACGGGCAGCACGATGACCGGCGTCGCGCTCGACAGGTGCAGGCGCGTGCGTCGCGCGCGACCGTGCTGCGCCGACACCGACACCTGCAACAAACATTATGAGATTTCACTCGCATCTCATATTATTATACATTTTATCTGAATTAAAGAATGAAAATTGTGCAGAGCAACTACGCTCTGCTGCCAGAAAATGTGGCAGAGAGAATCCGGACAAACGAAGCGGCGGGAAGAATCCTGTACCGGAACTTCACCGGGAAAAAACCACCGGTAAAAAATAAGTACCGGGAAGAAATCTCCACGCGGCACCACGTTTGCCCGACTAAAACCTAAATAACTTAACGCAGTCTGCTACCACCGTAGCTTATGAAGGGAGCTACAGGGCCCTATATGATAACCTAACCTATAAATTAATTACACTTAAAAAACACTTACCAAGCTAAATCTTCTTTCTCTTCGGATCCAAACTTGAGTATCTTCGGGAAGGGGGAATTCCTAATCACCCTACCTAACCCTTGAGATCTCAATTCCCCAGGACAAATAAATAGATTTCTTCCCGAAATCGGCTCGGCAACAGGTAGATGTGAGCGAGCAGCCACGCGTCACATCCCACAGGAGAAAGTCACAATGACGGGTACACAAACACAAAGTTCAATAGTTATTTAACAAACAGGAAATTCACAAATACAACTCAAGTTAATTAGCAATCAAAGAACGCGGGCCCTCTCGCGTATTAAAAATCAAACCGATATCGCATAGCAATGGCGACCGTTCGCGAGCCATTCGCGCTAGCAGTGTGAAAACCCCGAACGCCCTCTGGCGGCAGCAATGCGAAACGCCCGCGTTTAGTTTTACCCAATATATTACAAACATCCCCCCGTCCCGGTCTGAGAAGCAGACCGCTAGCTTACTCTACGGGAAGGCGGGCGAGAGAGGTCACACCTCTCCTTAAAATCGAACCGTCGACCAACACCTCAGCCACACGCGGAGTGCCATCTCCGCCAAGAATCAAACGTAATATGCGAGCTCGTCGCCAAAGCAATGAGGGCAAATTTGCCTCTTTTAACAATACTAAATCACCCTCCCTGGGAGGCTCAGTCCTGTCTGTCCACTTCACTCTTTGCTGCAGCAAATGCAAATATTCAAGCGACCAGCGACGCCAAAAGTCCTGGCTCATTTGCTGCAACATTTGAAAACGCGACAACCGATATACGCGTTCATCCTTCCACGGGTATTCGGGCAGGGCATTCAACGGCCCTCCCACCAAAAAATGACCAGGGGTGAGAGCTTCCAAGTCATTTGGATCTGGAGATAGCGGACAGAGAGGACGAGAGTTGAGGACCGCCTCAACTTTACAAAACACTGTGGCCAGCTCTTCAAAGGTTAGAGCCGTTTCTCCGATAATGCGGCGGAGGTGGGTCTTTGCGGATTTCACAGCCGCTTCAAAAATCCCTCCCCAATGGGGGCAACTTGGGGGACTAAACTTCCAGGTTATTCCCCTTTGGGCAGCAATTTGACTTAAACTAGTACAATTTTTATCAATAAACACAGAAACATCCTTAAGATAATTTACAGTTCCTTTATAGTTTGTGCCATTGTCAGACCTAATAAGGGAAGGTAGACCTCGACGCGAAACAAAGCGATCCAACGCGGCGACGAAGGCCTCCGTAGTCAGAGCCGATACCACCTCCAAATGGACAGCCTTGGTGGCCAAACAAACAAATACACACAAATAGCCCTTCACAATACGGGCATTACGAAAGGGAGAAGCCTTGATCGAAAAGGGGCCGGCAAAATCGGTTCCAACGCCGTCAAACGGCCTCGACGGTCGGATTCGATCAGCGGGCAAATCACCCATCTGTGGTTGCATCGTGGATGCCTTCAACCTATAACATGCAATACATCGAAACAGGACACTACGGATTGCTCTTCGGGCAGACAAAATCCAAAACTCGCGTTGCAAAATAGCCAACAAAGCATTGCACCCAGCATGGGCGTTACGAATGTGTCGATCAGACACCAAAAGCTGCACCAAGGGTCCGCCCTTGGGCAACAACAGAGGATGGCGAGTCTCATATGGAAGATCCGCCTTCCGGAGCCTGCCTCCAACCCGAAGAAGCCCATCCGAGTCGATGTACGGGTTCAAACGAGCGACCGCGCCCTTCAACTTAGCGCGTCCGTCGCGCAAAATACGAAGCTCTGACTCAAACCGTCCGGTCTGCACGACACGGACCCAATGCAACAATGCGCTCCGGCGCTCTTCTGCACCTGCAATCGGCTCCAACCGCTTTGCCTGTGGGTTTCTACAATTATGTATGAAACGCTTAATCCAACTGGTAACACCCAGAAGCTTATCCAAACTGCTATACCGAGCAAGTAGCCAATCCGGCTCCGACGTCGTCTCAGCGACTACAGCATGTACACGGAGCCCAGTCAAACTCAAAGAAGTAACATCTGTCTGACAGACAGGCCAAGAAGTTTCTGATCCCATCAGCCACTCTGGGCCCCACCAGAGCGGGTGTGACACCAATTCTGGTGCCGTACAACCTCGGGAAGCACAGTCCGCTGGGTTAAGCTCTCCCGGCACATGTCTCCATGTTATATCAATTCCGATATTCTGGATTTGGGAAACCCTGTTTCCAACGAAAACCTCCAAGGTATGTGGGGCCGCGCGCAACCATGCAAGCGCGACCTGGCTATCCGACCAGGCGAAGATGTCTCGTATCTCGACCGTGGCCGCCAGCTCACTGGCAACGTGATGCAACAATTTAGAAAGAAGGTGAGCTCCACTCAACTCAAGCTTGGGAATAGTCAGCCTAGACCGGATGGGGGCGACCTTGCTCTTCCCTAACAAAAGCGAGACATTGACCCGGCCATCGGCGTCAACTGTCCGCATATAGACTGACGCGGCGTAGCCTCGCTCCGACGCGTCACAAAAGCCATGCAGGCTGGCTCGATATTTCCCGGGGGCAATATTCGACGAGGCAAGGCAATCCGATTGACTTCCTTAATCGATGAAAACAACTCGAGCCAATCATCCAATGGAGGACCAAACAGCGGCTCGTCCCACGAGACGCCCAAAGTCCAAAGTCTCTGAAGAAGACACTTCGCAGAGAATATCACTGGACTGATCCAACCGCTTGGATCAAACATACGAGCTATTACGGACAACACCGTTCTCTTAGTCCAGACCTTTGGTATTTCCAAGTCCACTTGGAATGTAAAAATATCGGTTAGCGGCTGGTACTGCATGCCCAGCACCGCTATCCTGTTGGGATCATCCACATCCTCAAACAGGTGAGGGTTCTGTTGGTGATCCTCCGGGATCCCTTCTAGAACTTTAGGCTCATTGGACAACCACTTACGTAGCTCATAGCCACCCGTTTTCAATATTTCAATCAATTCATCCCGCAGTAGGAGGGCCTCCTCAATACTTTGGGCTCCGGTGCACACGTCATCTACATACAAGTCACGTGACAGCACGGAAGCCCCACGGGGAAAGCGGATCCGTTCCCGCTCTGCCAATTCAAGCAATGATCTGATGGCGATATAGGGACTAGATTTCAAACCATACGTGTTTGTGTTGAGTTCATACACCGTCACAGGATCCTCAGGGCGCTCACGCCAGAGTATCAACTGGAATCGCCTGTCCTCAGGATGTATGACTGTCTGGCGGAACATCATCCGGATGTCCGCGCCAAAAACCACTTGATGTCTTCTAAAGTTCAAGATGATGTCAATTATGTCCCTATGCAATTTGGGACCCGACTGCAAACACAGATTCAACGAAACCCCGTTCGAAGTGGGTGCGGACCCATCAAAGACAGTCCGCAACTTGCCCGTTGAGGCCTTCACCACCGCGTGGTGGGGCAAAAAATAATGCTCAGTTGAGCTCCAATCAACTCGAGCCGGAGACATGTGACCCAAATCCTCGTACTCGCGCATAAATTCAATATATTTATCGCGAAGTACGTGGTCACGCTGCATACGTCGCTCCATGGACAGCAGTCGTTTCTCCGCAAGCGCCCTACTTTGCCCTAGGCTAGGACGAGAGGCAACAAAGGGTAACCTAGTTACAAACCGACCGGAGGGCAACCTCTCCGTGGTCGATCGAAAAAGGGCTTCGCACTCAGCGTGTTCCGGATCCATCCTGGAACTCATAGGTGGCTCCTCCACCTCCCAAAACCTTTGCATGGTCTTGGCCAAGGACGCAGATGCGACAACCGGTGGCTCCTCCGCGGTGCCATTATCAAACACAGGGCCCATCAGGGCAAAACCAAAAATCGTAGACACTGCCATCAGTGAAGACGAACCCAGAGCCTTCTGTGTACCCAACAAAATCCAACCCAATACGTCCGAGCCCAGGAGCAAGTCCACTGGGCCGGGATGAAAGACAAAGGGGTCGGCCAAATCCAGACCCGAAACCAAAGACAACACACCCGGCGGTATGTCTGTCGAGGGGTGCCAACCCGCAATGGTATCCATTACCATAGCCGAAGTCGTGATCCTCATTGTGGAGGACTTCAGCGAAGAAAAGGTGACAAGTGTCTGGCCCGTCAGACACTTCACTTGTATGCCACCAACTCCAAGAAGTGGCACAGGCGAGTCTTCCACGACTAAACCTAACTGGCGTGCCACTCGAGTGGTAACCAAACTGCTTTGAGCCCCTGAGTCCAACAGAGCTCTCAAATTAATGGCTTCCCCCTACGACCCCATACGCGGACCACCGCGGTAGGGAGCAGAACCGTCCGCGGCTCTGTCCCAGCAAGGGAGCAAGCTAGTTACGGGCTCCCCACTCTCTCCAAACCAGGGGCGCGCCACTGACCCGGATAATATGGCGGGCGAGTGCACATCCCCATCTGAGGGGGCATAACCCGCGGCCCGGCCATACATATGGTACGGCGGGTGGTACTCCAGCCGTGGGTACTCGTGCAGCGGCGGAGAAAACCGCTGCGGCTGCATGTGTTGGGTATTGGTAACCCGCGTGGAGGGGTGTCCCCACTCTCACGTCCGATCTAGGGCCCCCGCCCATGGGGCCCTATCCGGGGCCTGGCCAGCTACATACTGGCCATGACCTTGGGGCGCGTGGTCCCGGTCCGCCAAGACCCGCGCAGGTACGCGACCCCCTCCCGAGGGGGTGCGACGAGCGAAGCCGCGTCCTCCGTCCGGTGGTGGAGGGCTTCGCGCAGGAGCGCCCCCGCCCATAGGGGACCCCTGCCTCAACATCCGGGTGCCATCCCCGTTGCGGTTCATGCAAAGCATCGCGTGGTGCCGCCCACGGCATGCACTGCATGGTATGGCACTGGGACAGTCACGTGCATAGTGACCGCCCAAACAATAAAAGCAAAGTTCATGCCGCTTTGCCATGCGGCGCCGATCTTGTACTGGCAGTCCCTGCCAGTCCCTGCATTGCAGCAGGCTGTGGCCCATCCGACCACATTGCAGGCAGTCCGCGTCCCTCGCGACTGCTGCCGTGTGTGCAACCCGCGCACCAGCTCCACGCGGTGGCGGTTGCCGTCCCTGTTGGGGCCTCCCTCGCCATGAGGGTTCCAAGGGCCTACGTTCAGGCGCTCTGGATGGCGCTGAGTCCGTCATGGTATTCTCAGCAGCCCGTGCCTCAAACTCCAAAAACTTCACCAAGTCAGTGAATGTTGGTAGGGTGGTGCTATCCCGTTCCGCATTCTCGCGCTCAAATCGCGAGCGGATGTCGTTGGGTAATTTGCCCAATACAATGTGCACCAGCAAAAAGGACCATTGGTCCACCGGCAGCCCCAGTGTGCGGAGCGCGTTACAGGCCACTGTAACGGGCGTGAGCAACTGCAGGCGCAACTGTGCCCTGTTGGCCACCTTGGGCAGGGCCATCAACTGTGCGGCGTGCGCATCCGCTAACAAACGTAAGTTTTGATAGCGGGAGTTCAATAACTCCCAAGCCGTGTCGTACTGGTCGTCCTCCACCCGGAGGTGCTGGATGAGCGACCGCGCTTCATCCTCAAGAGTGGAGAGGAGGTAGGCCATCTTCTGGGCCTTCGACAAATCCTGTCGTGCTACGACCAGGGACTCAAACATATTTTTATATGCTACCCACTCCTCCATCCTACCCCCAAAGTGGGACAGCTGAAGGGTGGGGAGCCGACCAGTAACCGCTGGTCCTTCCTGTCTAACAGGTGTGCGAGGGGCTGGTCCGCCAGCCTGTCTCGCCCTTATTGCGGTCACCGCCTCCGCGATATCATCGTGCAGACTCAGGATCTGGTCCATGTCCGCCATGTGACCTGCGTAGGCCTCCGGGGTAAGATCGGCTTCGGTAAGCGCCGCCATGGCCGCTTCCGCGCTAATCAATCGTGAGTGGAGGTGATCCGCTCTTAGCAGTATGGCGCCCTCCCTGTCCTTCCGGGACAGGAGTCCTCCGGCCGTCACAAACCATCTCAATTCGTTGGCGAGTGTCGCCCTAGCATTGGAGGCCTTCGCCATCGCGTCAAGTCACAAACAAAAAATAACAAAAGGTAAATAAAAAACAACAAAATCAAGCAACTACACGAAGAACCGCGGTAGGTATGAGAATGGCACAAACCCGGAACGCACGGTACAAACCGCAAACAAATACAAAAAAGGTTACAAATATTCTTATACAAACAAACTAAGAAAAATCTAATAATTTTTACAAACAATTAATTATTTTTTACAAACGAACAAATAGAGGGTAGATAAACTACGCTCTGCTACCAGAAAATGTGCAGAGCAACTACGCTCTGCTGCCAGAAAATGTGGCAGAGAGAATCCGGACAAACGAAGCGGCGGGAAGAATCCTGTACCGGAACTTCACCGGGAAAAAACCACCGGTAAAAAATAAGTACCGGGAAGAAATCTCCACGCGGCACCACGTTTGCCCGACTAAAACCTAAATAACTTAACGCAGTCTGCTACCACCGTAGCTTATGAAGGGAGCTACAGGGCCCTATATGATAACCTAACCTATAAATTAATTACACTTAAAAAACACTTACCAAGCTAAATCTTCTTTCTCTTCGGATCCAAACTTGAGTATCTTCGGGAAGGGGGACTTCCTAATCACCCTACCTAACCCTTGAGATCTCAATTCCCCAGGACAAATAAATAGATTTCTTCCCGAAATCGGCTCGGCAACAGGTAGATGTGAGCGAGCAGCCACGCGTCACATCCCACAGGAGAAAGTCACAATGACGGGTACACAAACACAAAGTTCAATAGTTATTTAACAAACAGGAAATTCACAAATACAACTCAAGTTAATTAGCAATCAAAGAACGCGGGCCCTCTCGCGTATTAAAAATCAAACCGATATCGCATAGCAATGGCGACCGTTCGCGAGCCATTCGCGCTAGCAGTGTGAAAACCCCGAACGCCCTCTGGCGGCAGCAATGCGAAACGCCCGCGTTTAGTTTTACCCAATATATTACAAACAAAAATTGCTTTAATGAAATTGGCTTAAAAATAGCACTTTAAAATCGTCATATACTGGCTTAAAATAGCACTTTTAAATCGTCATACACTGGCTTAAAATAGCACTTTTAAATCGTCATATACTGGCTTAAACATAGCACTTTGAAATCGCCATATGGGTATTTCATTGACGTCAGAAAATCACTTAAAGCTAAGGTTACTACCGCCTCCACAGCGCAAGTGGAGAAAAGACGGCGCAACAATTTATTGCTATCTATAAACAAATGGACTTACTTTCTTCCTAGCCTGTAATATGACTCGTCGCAACAAACTGAACTCCCGCGCAAAAGCCTGTAACTCTTGTACAAATCTCTTCGTATGCACGTACGTCGCGGGACCAATCTCTATGCTCAGACTTGTGTCGTAGCCGGCCGCTGCTGCTTCGGCGCTGCTCAGTCTACACAAGAAAAAAATCTGTTTAAAAAATATAAAAAAAATCGTTTAGTCAGAGAGATCTCCTGAATCAATCAGCCAGTGACTAAGGCCAGTATAACTCAAACGTCAAGAAAAGTAAAAATATAGGTACAGCTTTCGGCACGAAACAAGACTGCGCAGAAACTAAAAATAAATGTCCTTGGAGGTGCGGTTAGCGGGGGAACGGGAATGAATGGTAGCGTGCACCCGCGCATTCCCCCCGCGAGTCTTACATGCGCAGTCGCAACAATTGGGTCTTGTTTCCTGCCGATACCTGAGTGCGTTAAACTGACCTCGTGTAATGGAAGGTGAGCGCATGGTGCGCGTGCGTGCGGAACCGGTCGCGCCACAGCAGCGCGTGCGGCGACAGGTCCGTCAGCTGCAGCGCGCCCAGCCTGCGGTATAGTACTCGTTACACTGACCTCGTGTAATGGAAGGTGAGCGCAGTGCGGCGTGCGCGTGCGGCGACGTGCCACGCGCCCACGCCGGTAGTAGGTCCGTCAGCTGCAGCGCGCCCAGCCTGCGGTATAGTACTCGTTACACTGACCTCGTGTAATGGAAGGTGAGCGCATGGTGCGCGTGCGTGCGGAACCGGTCGCGCCACAGCAGCGCGTGCGGCGACAGGTCCGTCAGCTGCAGCGCGCCCAGCCTGCGGTATAGTACTCGTTACACTGACCTCGTGTAATGGAAGGTGAGCGCATGGTGCGCGTGCGTGCGGAACCGGTCGCGCCACAGCAGCGCGTGCGGCGACAGGTCCGTCAGCTGCAGCGCGCCCAGCCTGCGGTATAGTACTCGTTACACTGACCTCGTGTAATGGAAGGTGAGCGCATGGTGCGCGTGCGTGCGGAACCGGTCGCGCCACAGCAGCGCGTGCGGCGACAGGTCCGTCAGCTGCAGCGCGCCCAGCCTGCGGTATAGTACTCGTTACACACACTGAATACAGATGAATGATGATGAAGACTCAATTTTGATATTCAGAAAGTTATAATAATGGGCGATTTACTGACAGCTCAAATTAATTAAAAAAAATCGATGTAAAAAAAACTCAACAGATAGCGTTTTATGAAAGCCGAGCCGTAATAAAGCGCGCGTAATTGTGCGCTTTTCCTTGTCAACCAGAGGCAGAAAAATCAAATTATTTTTTTTAGAAGTTTTATTTCAAAGAAATGCCAATCCCGTGCATTGGTGCTTTCTGTATGGACTCGCATTTTATTAAACGCTATCTATGAAGTCATCTAAAACAATTATTATTTTTTAACTAAATTAAAAGGTCTAGGAAAATCGCCCATACTTTCTTGCTATTATTTAAAAAAAAAATCAAACACATCGTCAATTTCGGATACAAAGACAGATAGTCGTTACGTGTAATGTATCATACCTCCCCTGTATATGCCTGGCGTGCGCGGCCAGCTCCACGTTGACGGTGAGGCGCACGCGCGACACGAGCGCGCGACACGCCTCCGCCCCCGCTCCCCCGCCCCCGCCCCCTCCCCCGCCCCCGCCCCCGCCCCCGCGCACCACCACCACCGACAGCGAGCGGATCGACATCTCCGTCTGCGTGGTGCCGGCGGGGGGCGCCGCGTTCGGGGTGCCCGCCTCGTCTGAAATACAACATTTATTTTATCTGAATACACACAAAGTTGTCTGAGATAAAACCGGCCAAGTTACGGGTTGGATATGCTAATGATGTGAACCGCATAAAGAAATTTCGTACACGGGAAGAATATAACGTAGAATAGCATTTCGGAGCCGGATTAATATTATAAAATGCGAAAGTGTTTTTTGTTACCTCTCCACACTTCCTCATCATCACTTTATCCCAGTTCCGACTTTCGTAGAACAAACTAATTATGTCAGTCAGTCAGTGAGTGAGTGGTATTGTAGCTATATATATTATAGGCCCAACCGCAGGAAGCTCGGCCTTCGGCCTCGCTTCCTGCTGGTTGGGTCTAACTAAACCAATCTTCCTTAAATTTCGCTTACACATAGTTAGAAGTACTGAGAAGGACATAGGGTACCTTTCATCCCGGAGAAAACACTGTTCTCGTGGGAAATATACGCGGGCGAAGCCGCGGGCTAAAGCTAGTTAAGCTATATCCTGACCTGTGACCACCTTCTCCGGTTCGTGCGTTTCCTCGGGCGCGTCGTCGCCGGCGATGCCGAAGAAGTCCAGCACCGTCACCCAGCTGTCGATGCTCACCACCAGCTTCAGGCAATTGAACTCCACTTTCGTCATTTTTACTATCTGCAACAGACGCATTATCAAGGTCAATTTAAAAATCATCAATTTAACCAAAAATCCTAACCAAAAAAATAAGACTTTTTTTCCAATTTAATTGGAAGAAATAAGCTAATTTATAAAAATAAAAAAACCCCTGATGACTCAAGATGTCACTCGGAGGAATGCAAGGAATATAAAAATTCAACTCTTATCAAAATCTGTTAACCCGTTCAGAGAAACATACATACATGAACCCTGAAAACATAACATTCCTTTTTTGGTCAGTCGAGTAAAATATATATAGAGCATACCTTATCCCCTCCCTCCTCCAAGGCCCCAGGCCGCCACTGCACAGAGACCCACACGAGATTATCATCGGCCCTGAGCATGTCCCCCTCCCCGTCGTCCCCGCTGTCCGCCCCCGCCCCCGCCCCCGCCTCCCCCCGCCCCGCAGGCGAGCACGGCGAGCAGGGCGGGGTCACGCCGCACTTGCTGTCGCGCTTGCTGCGGCGGGCCGCCCACTGGAATCCAGTCAAGAATTACTTCAAATCGCTTTCGACTAATATTAATCAAAATTTTATTTGAAAGCTTAGCACACACATGCTTATAAGTAGGTACTTAAATTTAAAACTAACAATACAGAGATTCAGCAAGTGTGCGCTGCAGCAATTTAAAAAGGCCATAACTCAGTGAACATCTTTGCTTACAGCTGTGATGAGCAAAGCACTGGTTTTCTGCTTCATAGCAGTGATAATAGTGAAATATTACGTGACTATAATAGGAAAGGAAAGCTATGAAAGAATCTTGTGTTTAAGTAAAATTATTAATGAGATTATTTAACGAAACAAAAAATCGAAACGCGATGGCTCTATATGCAAACCCTGTGAAACACCGCGACTGTTACGCAGACTGTTGAGAATAACATCAGCGTTAGCGGTTTTTCTTCTTCTCATTTAAGAACCTCGCTCTTGTCGATGGAGTATACACCACACCTCTCTACTCTCGGCTTTGCATTAAGGTCTTGATACGACACGACTCCTGCCTTATCTTTCAGTTGGCTTACATAGATCGACCAATTAATTCCACCGACTAATTCCAATCAGCACATACCTCGCCATCGAGCACGTTCAGTTTATCAGGCAGCGAGGCGGAGGCTGGGCAGCGCACGCGCAGGCCGGGGAAGGCGGTCACGAAGTCGGGGCAGGAGGCGGACACGAACACGGCCTTGGGCGGCACCTGCACCGTGTGCGACACCATCATCATGCGGTGCTTCGAGTCCGGCTCTTTCGTTAGGTCCTCCATCGTGATTGAGTGGAGGGACACCTGTGGAAAATCTGATGTTATTGCTCTCATTTCACTCGGAACAATTATTATTTCTACGGAAATTACTGAACGAGTGAAGCGAGTGAGGTCTCTATTTAGACCCGTAGCGGCCGTACATATTTTTTTATGGAAAATCAAATGTTATTAACGAGCGCAGCGAGTTAAATCCATAGTTACAATCGGGCCGCAAACTAATTTGTTATGGAATATAAAATGTTTCTGACGAGTAAAGTGACGTCTTAAATTGAAACACATTTCCTATAGAATGTTCTAGAAGTTTCTAATTAGTCTCTGGGCGCAAAACAAGTTAACGGCTTCACTTGACTGAGAATTAAGGAAAGAGAAAGGGTCGAAGGCTTTCCGTCTTTGTCCAGCAGTGGGACTCCTCAAAACGCTAGATAAGTACAAACCTGCAAAGTATCGGGCTGGCCGGGCACAGAGCGGTGATGCAGAGAGAAGTCCCTAAAAGCCAGTTGGACCAGGCTTCGCTCGCCGCAACCCAGGTCCGCGCGCAGCTCCACCTTCAGCGACGCCACCTCGAACCGCACTGGAAATTATTTATTTTTTTAAATTATATACTTACTAGCTTTTTCCCGCGGCTTCGCCCGCGTGAAATTCCTACGGGAATAATGCTTTTTCCTGCGATGAAACCTATGTCATTCTCAGTACTCCTAACTATATGTATGCGAAATTTCAGGAAGATTGGTTTAGTAGATAAAGCATGAAAAAAACAATCAAACTCACTTTCTCATTTATAATATTAGTTAGTATTAGGATTTACATTTAATTATCGAATTATGAATTAGCTTGCTTCTGCATTTTGTTTTATTCTCAATTTAGATAAATACTGTTCTTCGGAAGGCACCTTAAGCCGTTCGTCCCGGCTGTATTCGCAGTCGCTAAAACCCACCATTCCGCACTGGGTCCGCGTGAATCATGACCCATCCCCTTTACCCATCCATAAGGAAGGCAAGTGCCCCATCAGTGGAGTCATAAAAATGGCATGACATGAATACCTGTGGTGTCAGTACTAGACTTGTGCTCATTGGCCGCGGCGGCGGGCGGGGGCGGCGCCAGCAACAGCTGCTGCGCGCGCAGCGCCGGGTCCAGGCGTAAGGTTGGTACTGCTGGCTCGGATAACGCAACGCTCTGAAAAAAAAACGATCATTAAAATCAGCGTCTAAAATAATCTCATTTTTTTATTTATTAGGTTCGCCAACTGGCTATAGACCTGGACCTGGAAGACCTGTACGCGGTTTCAAGTCCTGCTCGCATAGAATTTTTTTCAAGTACTCATTGCATCTGAGGTGCACAAAAAATCCAAAAAAGTAAAAATCAGCGTCGTTCGCATGGAGATGGTGAAAAGCAGAGTAGAATCTTGACTATCTTGACACAGTGGTAAGAAAAGTCATTATGGTCATGACTTACGGTCGCGGTGGGAAGAAGAGCATGGTTGGAACTTACAGGCGTAGTGGAAAATCAACTACAGTTTTCTAATCCTAACTAATATTACAAATGCGAAAGTGAGTTTGTTTGTTACCTCTTCACGCTTTATGTACTAATTTCAGGCGGGCGAAACCGCGGGCAAAATCTAGTATGTTATAAGGTCGATATTGTACACAGTACCGATACAACGTACCTCGGCCGTATGGTCCCTGTCGGCCTGGCGCTCGTCGGGCGCGCGGCTGATCCAGCGCACGGTCTCCAGCATCTGCTCGTACTGCTCGCGACGAGCTGAGATTTGGAGGGACCCCACTATTTTGCCTCGGATCTCATACTGGCAACAAAATAATTACAAGATGTACAACGAGTAGCGTGTGGAGAAGTGCTTCATTCAAATTATTCTAATTTTTGTCGCTGAAATCCATCTAATAATGATGAGAAATCTATGAGCGTTTAAATTGTATGTACCATATAAACGTGGCAACCTTAACCGTTTGAACTACCTTCGTAGACCAGGACTTCTTACCGGTTGATACCGGTACCAAATTCTCATACAAACTTTTGGACAGTACCGGGAGTTTTTGGTACCGGTAACATGCCCTGCTTAATTAAGACTCTAGGTATCAATTTACGTTACCTGTTAAAATTATAAAATGAAGAAATAATCAATTATTAAGGTCTCTGTCACTCAATATATTTAAGCCAAATATAGCGTAAGACTAGGTATTTTACCTGATTGATGACAGCGCCATCTAGCTCCGTGTCGCCGCAGTTGATGGACAGCTGCAGGGCAGTGTTGTGCAGCACGGGCTTGCCGCGGGACACGTCGTAGATCTGGGACATGTTCTCCGCGCTCAGCTGGTGTGATTTCAGTTGTTCGGCCACGTCCAACTTTAATAAATATATACTTACAATATTTATTTTATTTTTTATTTTATTTGGAGAACATTACAGCTTTGGAATATCTATAAATATTATTATACATATATGATTGCTAGATAGCCAATAACATTGTTCTCGCTTACAGAAAAAGAGTTATATTCCGCTACCAGATAACTCATAGATATTTCGATGAATTCGTGAGTTATCTTTAATTGATCAAAAGAGCTCATTTGTTTGTCAAGCAAGTAAACTTTATAAATACCGAAGCTAAAGAGATGTCCCGAACTCTAATCCGGTAGAGGCAGTGTTGCGGCGGGCCTGGTCTGTTGGAGAGGCTCATGCGGCCGAGGTGGGCCACGAACACTTCCGTGCTGTGGGCCGCGCGGGGCAGCACTACCACGGGGGACTCCAGTTCGATGCTCACGCTGGAATAAAACATCATTTTTAGGAAAGAAGATCCGAGCAGCCCATGCTCACGGTGCGCTGACGCCGGACACACGGACATGGCCAGCTTCGGGTCCCAACAGTGGACTACCCACCTGAGCACGATGTTGTCAGACTTGAGGTCGGGCGGGTCATCGACCGAGCAGCCCATGCTCACGGTGCGCCGGCGCGGGGACACGCCATCCACGGACATCGCTAGCTTCGGGTTCGAATACAGGGAATCGCTCCTGGGAATAAACGAATACACAATGACGTCAATATATGAAATTTTTAAAAACGAAATTCGTTCATAAATAACGCTACAGAAAACTTCCCCATTTTGCCCCCAGTTTTACAAAAAGCTGACATAAATCAAGGAACACGTGTGCCAAGTTTCATAAGGATCCGTTCAGACATGCGTAAGAATCCGTTCAGACATACGTAAGGATCCGTTCAGACATGTGTGAGGATCCGTTCAGACATGCGTAAGGATGCGTTCAGAAAAATGGGCCAGTCCTGAAATGGAGCCTCGCTCGCTGGATCACCTGGGATGCACGAGCCCCAGCGCCATGTCGTGCGCGGCGGCGCGGATGGAGCGCGCCAGGTTGGCCAGGTACTGCTTGAACTCCGTCAGGCACGAGCGCAGCTCGCGCAGCAGCCCGCCCGAGTGCGTGTACCACACCGACGCCACGTGCATGGACACGTTCGCGTGTACCACTGCAAGAGGGGAACAATCGTTACAACTTCAATTTCTTTGAAAGAAATCGAAATGTCACTGATTAAATAGGTCATGTAAAAGAATATGCTGGTTTGTCGGCTTGATTGATGGCTTAGTTAAGCGCAGTCAGGCATGCAATACGGTCACATTCATTGAGCACCTGTTACCGGTTGAGGAAAATATCGCCAAGAGTGATCGTGTGCAGGGCGCCTGTCCTCTCTAGCAGACTCACCCGGGGTATCATCGCTGGAGTCCAGCTTCCTGGTGACGGTGAACAGCAGCGCCCGCTCCTCAGGCTGGTGCCGGTCCGTGCCGGCCGCCAGCACCCGGGTGTGCACTCCTGCCCCCTCGCATAAAGATACCACTTGGACTCCGCCCAGGGACCCGCCCACTGAGATGTGGCAGGAGTCTGGAAACATCAATATTCTAATTTGAAACAATATTTTCAAACCAAATAACAAATGAAAAATTTCAGTAAAGATAAATAACAAACCAAAACATCTATCACAAGCAGTACAGTCTCGCTGATCTGTCAGTAACAACTCACCCAGAGTGGCCTGAATCTTGGCCTCGCTGACGGTGGCGGTGGCTATCTTCCTGGCCACCACGTTGCCTTCGTGGACGGCTGCGCGTAGCAACAGTACCCCAAGCCGGTGGAAATCGAATGTTATCTCCGTGCGAACTTCTTTCTGATTAGCAAAAATTAAAACATATTATTGAAGATGCGGTGTTGGTTTAATTGGCGTCCATAATTATATTTATAAGATTTAGTGGTATTGGTCACAATAAAGCAAAAGTGAAGCACATAAATCGACCTTGAAATGTATGCGCTAGGATTTACGCGCTGTGTGAAAAGCAGTTTGTCAGTCAGTCTGTGTGTGTGTGTCTGCAGCAAGCTGACCTTGCAGTCTATGTGCGCAGGCGCGGGCGGTGACGTCAGCCGCGCCACTCGCCGGCCGCGTCACGCGCTGCACGAACCCGATCAGCTCCACTATCGTCTGTGTGTGTGTGTGTGTCTGCAGCAAGCTGACCTTGCAGTCTGTGTGCGCAGGCGCGGGCGGGTCCCCGGCGCGGGCGGTGACGTCAGCCGCGCCGCTCGCCGGCCGCGTCACGCGCTGCACGAACCCGATCAGCTCCACTATCGTCTGTGTGTGTGTGTGTGTGTGTCTGCAGCAAGCTGACCTTGCAGTCTGTGTGCGCAGGCGCGGGCGGGTCCCCGGCGCGGGCGGTGACGTCAGCCGCGCCGCTCGCCGGCCGCGTCACGCGCTGCACGAACCCGATCAGCTCCACTATCGTCTGTGTGTGTGTGTGTGTGTCTGCAGCAAGCTGACCTTGCAGTCTGTGTGCGCAGGCGCGGGCGGGTCCCCGGCGCGGGCGGTGACGTCAGCCGCGCCGCTCGCCGGCCGCGTCACGCGCTGCACGAACCCGATCAGCTCCACTATCGTCTGTGTGTGTGTGTGTGTGTGTCTGCAGCAAGCTGACCTTGCAGTCTGTGTGCGCAGGCGCGGGCGGGTCCCCGGCGCGGGCGGTGACGTCAGCCGCGCCGCTCGCCGGCCGCGTCACGCGCTGCACGAACCCGATCAGCTCCACTATCGTCTGTGTGTGTGTGTGTGTGTCTGCAGCAAGCTGACCTTGCAGTCTGTGTGCGCAGGCGCGGGCGGGTCCCCGGCGCGGGCGGTGACGTCAGCCGCGCCGCTCGCCGGCCGCGTCACGCGCTGCACGAACCCGATCAGCTCCACTATCGTCTGTGTGTGTGTGTGTGTGTGTCTGCAGCAAGCTGACCTTGCAGTCTGTGTGCGCAGGCGCGGGCGGGTCCCCGGCGCGGGCGGTGACGTCAGCCGCGCCGCTCGCCGGCCGCGTCACGCGCTGCACGAACCCGATCAGCTCCACTATCGTCTGTGTGTGTGTGTGTGTGTCTGCAGCAAGCTGACCTTGCAGTCTGTGTGCGCAGGCGCGGGCGGGTCCCCGGCGCGGGCGGTGACGTCAGCCGCGCCGCTCGCCGGCCGCGTCACGCGCTGCACGAACCCGATCAGCTCCACTATCGTCTGTGTGTGTGTGTGTGTGTGTCTGCAGCAAGCTGACCTTGCAGTCTGTGTGCGCAGGCGCGGGCGGGTCCCCGGCGCGGGCGGTGACGTCAGCCGCGCCGCTCGCCGGCCGCGTCACGCGCTGCACGAACCCGATCAGCTCCACTATCGTCTGTGTGTGTGTGTGTGTGTGTCTGCAGCAAGCTGACCTTGCAGTCTGTGTGCGCAGGCGCGGGCGGGTCCCCGGCGCGGGCGGTGACGTCAGCCGCGCCGCTCGCCGGCCGCGTCACGCGCTGCACGAACCCGATCAGCTCCACTATCGTCTGTGTGTGTGTGTGTGTGTGTCTGCAGCAAGCTGACCTTGCAGTCTGTGTGCGCAGGCGCGGGCGGGTCCCCGGCGCGGGCGGTGACGTCAGCCGCGCCGCTCGCCGGCCGCGTCACGCGCTGCACGAACCCGATCAGCTCCACTATCGTCTCTTGATTTGCTGCGAGTACCAAATGTGCATCATTATTTTTCTTTAACCAATATTTGGCCACTTCGGAAACAGGTCCGAATCAGGAGGGGCCGACTTCAGAATGGATGACCAGAAGGTTTCCAAGGTCATCCAAGACAACCAAGGATTATGAAATCATCCAACTCTCAAATGCTACACAGATCAATGGCCTATATAAACATGCAATGAAACACAAGGAATATACCTTTAAAAACTCACGGTTAAAGCAGGGCGCCCCTCCCCGCGCCTTGCGACGATCATCTCCCTTTCTTAACAAAGGCTACAAAAGGATTGAACAGGAAAAAAGTTTATTCAGCCCCCTCCAAATCTGTGAGCCCAGATACATTATTACGTCTTTATTCATAGATAGACAGAGCCAGGAGTCGCGATAAGATAATCGAAAGACCAATAACTCACCAATAATGTCAAGGTTGTTGAACAGTATATTAGCGATCCTCAAGTCCTCCGAATCTCCTTCTCCCTTCACAAGACATAGCTCCACGGCGATCAATGCTTCAGAGTCCACGAGCCCAGGGGGCGCCCAGCCCAGGGAGTGGTGGGTGTTGGGCTCGGTTGCACCCCATTGGGGGGACCTGCTCCGCCCAGGCTGGTTTGCTCGTAGGTCTGGGAAGTAAGCGTTTTAAGCATGGACAATGGCAGCTATATTCCCATCAAATAATGAACCTTATGTTAATAATCAAATAATCAAATAATGAACCTTGTATACTATAATGTTTGGAGTTCGGCCCGACCGCGAAAGATCGAACGCAAATCTGTTACAAGTTTTTAATTGATATAAATAGTAAAACCTTCGAAAATTCAGTCGTATTTGATATCAATCTGTGTTATTTTCAAAAAGCTGTGTAGTGTGTGTGTTTGCGTCCAAAAGGACAGTGTAAATAAATATGTCAAGCTCTGACCTAACGGCAACCTGCGCAGCAGGCTGCAAGCATGTAATCAAACCTGGAGAAATGCTTAAATGCTCAGTATGCCAAGATAAGTATCATTTTGCCTGTGTCAATATGTCTACATCCCATTATATGACAAACAAAAATCGTTACACACAAACTTGGCACTGCCCATTATGCGAAAACATCACAAGACGTACTAAGAACGACAACACACCTGTCAGGAAACAAAACCAATGCATGCTAGATGATACTAACATGTCGATTGATGAACACACTACACAGACAACACACAACCAAAGTACAAATGATACACGTACATCATCGAAGATACAAACACCAAACTACTCAAATCACCCGGACAACCTCGACGGGAACACAATTTCACTCCATAGTATAAATCAACTACTCGAAAAGCAACTGGAAAAAAACAAACAATCCATCCTAGCTGACATCAAAAGTATACTGACTTGCGAAATAAACACAGTCGCCTCAAAGCTACAGAAGGAATTCTCCAAAAAAACTGACACTATTCAAAAACATCAAACTACACAGGACAAACAAATATTAGATATTGACGAAAAAGTGAAAAAAATAGAAATAGAGAACACAAAACTGCGAAATGAAATTGAAGAACTTAAAAGGAAAAATTCCGAGATATTAGGAGAAAATAATCAAAAAATTAGTCCGGAAATATCAAACATCACCAACAGCGCAAACATATTCGTACTATATGGTTTAAATGAATACACAGGTGAACGGGAGCAAGACATAGAATATAGAATTATTCACGCATTTAGGGACATCTTACACATAGACCTCACAGGTTATATTGAAGAAATACGACGACTTGGAGCTAGAGGACCGCGACGACCACTACGTGTGGAATTAATCAGTAAACGGATGACAAATTATATATTAAATAACGTCAAATACTTCAAAAATACGGGACTATATGTATCTAAATTGCTTGATAAGCAAACAATCGAAGAAAGGAACCGAAAAAGATTGTCCAGTAATACACAGGATAAAGTTACAAATCTGAACATCCAAAATACAAACAGAACATCAAACCAACGTTCACAAAAAAATATTAGCCTCGAAGAACAATCACCGCACCATTCTACTTACCGAGCATCAACTTCACACACCACAACTACTGCAGACACAAGCCAAAACCATTCACCTAATTCCTTTCGCCACTCACGCAGACACTACTAATATACATATATTTTTCCAAAACATGCAGAGTATATGGAATAAAAGAACACTATTTGAAGCATTCCTTGACCAATCGCAAAATATTTATCACGCATGTTGTATATCCGAAAGCCACCTAACAGCGGAGAAACTGGAACTCATACACGTGAATCATTATCGCGTAGCAAGTGCATACTGCCGGCAAAAACACGACAGAGGTGGGGTTTGCATTCTTGTGCGAGAAGATGTACAGTATATCGAGAGAAAGGATATTATGGACATGACAATCGAATTTCTGGTAGAATTGTGTGCTATCGAATTTAGTGATCGTAATTTATTATTAGTTTTGTTATATTGGAACGATAAGCGGGTAAATGATTTTCTTGTGCAATTGGAAAAGATTTTAAAGTACTTAGCCATAAAATATAGTCAAAAACGTATTATAATAGGAGGTGATTTCAACATCAATACTCTAAAAAATGATACAGAATCAAAAAGACTGCTCAGCCTCATGGCAGAACATAATTTTACTCTTCATATAAAAGACCCAACTAGAATAACTAAAAAAACATCAACCTGTATAGACCACATTTATTGTAATTTTTTGGATAATAACTTGCACGCTGAAGTAGTAGACAATGGATTTTCGGACCATAAAAGCGTAACTATAAAAATCCATTCACAAATAAAAGACAAACCAAGACAAACCTGGAAAAAAGAAATAAGAATATTTAACCAAGAAAATATTTTAAAATTTAAAACGGAACTAAAAAATATTTGTTGGGATAAAATAATAAAAATTGACCAAAATATAAATGAAAACTATAATTCTTTTGACATTACAATAAATAAAATATTAAATAATTGTATTCCTAAAAAAATTATAAAAATAAAATCGCATAAGAAAAAACATTGGCTCACCAAAGGCATTAAAATCTCATGTAAAAATAAAAGATTATTAAAAACTTTAATTAACAGTTCAAATAATGATATTCTTAAAAAATACTACAAAAAATACGAAAAGACTTTAAAAAGAACTGTAATAAAATCTAAAAAACTAGAATTTATAAAAAGAGTTAAAAACTCAAATAATATCGTTAAAACAATTTGGAATATCGTAAAAGAACGCACTAACAAATCCAAAAAACTTGACAGACAAAACATCCAATTGAAGATCCATAATGATCTTACGTCGGATCCTAAGTTAGTTGCCAACGCGTTTAATAACTACTTTGCATCGGTGGGGATGATACCAGCGAGCGGCAGCGGCACTGCGCCCCCCCGCGGCCGGCCCGTCCTGCACCCGCCCGAGAACTCCATGTATTTGCGGCCTTTAGAACTATCGGATGTTAACAAAATATTGAAAAGTTTAAAACCCAAACTTAGCTGTGGTGTAGATGAAATACCTCCTGTATTATATAAAGAGTGCGCGGACGAGCTTACATTGCCTTTCACGCTACTTATTAATCAATCCTTCGCAGAAGGTACTTTTCCAGATGTCTTAAAGAAGTCCTTGGTGAAACCTGTCCATAAAAAAGGTAAAAAAACTGACGCTCAAAATTTCCGGCCTATCGCGATCCCCTGCACCGCATCGAAAATTTTTGAAAAGGCAATAGGTAATCAAACTTATAAATTTTGTGAAAAATTTAATATATTTGACGATAACCAAAACGGCTTTAGAAAAATCGATCAACGACATTAGCAACTTATAATTATATTCAAGAAATATTAAAATTATTTGACTCTAAAAAATATGCTATAGGTATTATGTTAGACATGACGAAAGCTTATGACAAAGTTCAATACGACATTTTATTAAATAAACTCCACGGGATAGGCATAAGAGGAATCGCTCACGCATGGTTCAGGTCATACCTAGAAAATCGGGAAACATATGTGGAAATAGAAAACTATGATCAAAACTCAGGGACTATATCCTCGGTGAGATCAGACGCTCACTCCGTTAAATGTTCTATTCCCCAAGGAAGTGTCGTCGGTTGTTTGTTATTTTTAATTTATATAAATGATTTGCCTAAATCATTAAACCAGACATGTGTGCTATTCGCAGATGACATATCATTACTGACCCCTTGTACAAAACACGACAATTTAAATCAAATACTAACCCAAACTATTGACACAGTTGTATCATGGCTATCTGACCATAATCTAGAAATAAATTTCTCCAAAACAAAACTTATTCAATTTAGACCACACCAAAAGGCCCCCCTTAGTATAAATTTTTGCTACAACGGTATAAAACTGGAAAGTGTGAGTACCTTCCAGCTGCTCGGTTTAGTCCTAGATACGCATACGAACTGGAAAGCTCACGTTGACAAGATAGCCTTAAAACTATTGAAATTTACCTATGCACTTAGAGAATTGAAAAAATCTACTAATGAACAGACAGCGATAACGGCCTACTACGCGTATGCATTTTCATGGTTATCCTATGGGATTATATTATGGGGAAACAGCACGGACGCGGACAGACTACTTATACTTCAGAAAAAATGCATTCGAATAATCTGTAATATAAAACCGACTGAAAGCTGTAAACCACACTTTAAAAACCTAAAAATACTAACCTTAACGAGTATATATATTTTAGAAGCCTGCAAATTTGTACGTAAATACCCCAAATATTATATAAAAAATGATGACCTGCCGCGCCGCTATCCAACGAGGAACAAAAATAAATTGGTCGTACCTTTATCAAAATTAGAAATTGTTCGTTCCGGCCCATTAATAATGACCTCAAAAATTTATAATAATTTACCTGAATACTTAAGAGCAGAAAAAAAAGAATCCATATTTATAAAAAAATTGAAATTGATACTTGCTAAAAAAGCTTATTACACAATAGAAGAGTTTTTTAATGATAAAGAAATTGAATGACTTAAATATATAATTAGCATATAGCATAGTTACATAAAATCAAAGACCCGCTTGCCGCTCCCCTCTTGTTACTATTGCGCACCCGACAGGGTTCATATTGTACCAAAATGATAACAGTATTTACTTATTTAAGAGAACTGTTGTATAATCTGAATTGCAATAAATGTTTTGAATTGAATTGAATTGAATTATGTATCGGTGACAAGATTCAAAACCCATGATTTTTAAACACATCTATCCTAACTAATATTATAAATGCGAAAGTGAGTTTGTTTGTTTGTTTGTTACCTCTTCACGTTTTATCTACGAAACCAATCTTCCTGAAATTTTGCATACACATAGCTGAAAGTACGGAGAAGGACATAGGGTACCTTTCATCCCGGGAAAAAGCACTGTTCCCGTGGGAACTTCACGCGGGCGAAGCCGCGGGCGAAAGCTAGTTGCTTTATAAAGGGTTAAATCAACAGCGCTGAAGCTTATACTAATAGTTAACTACAGGTCTCGCTGTTGGGCAAAAGCTCCCATGTTTGTTTCCAATCACTCGACAGTTGTTGGTATTCCTTATAGAATTATGGCTGACAAGTCAACATATCATCCCTTTTTCAGCTTCCTCTAGGTATTTATGCCTATGGTTGAGATCAATATAATTGTTTTCAACATTTCCTGAATCGAACAACGATAAATTGAAGAGGGTAATGATTACCCTGTACAGTCGTACTTACTGGCCCCGGAGTACCGCAGCGAGTGCAGCGCGTGATGCAGCGCCTGCGGGTGCGCGAGCGCGGGCGCGGCGCGGGGCAGGGGGGAGGGGGACAGCGGCGAGGTGGGGGACGTGGGGGACGTCGGCGACGTCGGCTCCGAGCCCCGGATGCTGCCCGAAGCTGTGTCCATGCTGAAATATTTATAATATTATCAGACTGCTGCATTTCTTTAAAAACGTCAAAGTGGTGTCCAGTTACCGATGTCAATACAAAGTCATATCAAATCAGAATCCTATAAACCTATCAAAAAATGCTGAAATGGTTCAAGTTTCTCGTCAATTTCTCGGCGTTTCTCACAGTAAAAATAAAAGAAAAATAAAATCAACGCACCCCTCGTGCTTGTGGCTGGCGACCAGCAGCTCGAAGTCAGTGCCGTACGTCTGCAGAGCGTCCACTAGCAGCAATGATTGGACAGACAGGGACAGAGATAGTTCCGAAGGTCTGGCGCTGAGGACACTCACCCCACGTGCTTGTGACTGGCGACCAGCAGCTCGAAGTCAGTGCCGTACGTCTGCAGAGCGTCCACTAGCAGCAACGAGTGGACAGACAGGGACAGAGATAGTTCTGAAGGTCTGGCGCTGAGGACACTCACCCCACGTGCTTGTGACTGGCGACCAGCAGCTCAAAGTCAGTGCCGTACGTCTGCAGAGCGTCCACTAGCAGCAACGAGTGGACAGACAGGGACAGAGATAGTTCTGAAGGTCTGGCGCTGAGGACACTCACCCCACGTGCTTGTGACTGGCGACCAGCAGCTCGAAGTCAGTGCCGTACGTTTGCAGAGCGTCCACTAGCAGCAACGAGTGGACAGACAGGGACAGAGATAGTTCTGAAGGTCTGGCGCTGAGGACACTCACCCCACGTGCTTGTGACTGGCGACCAGCAGCTCAAAGTCAGTGCCGTACGTCTGCAGAGCGTCCACTAGCAGCAACGAGTGGACAGACAGGGACAGAGATAGTTCTGAAGGTCTGGCGCTGAGGACACTCACCCCACGTGCTTGTGACTGGCGACCAGCAGCTCAAAGTCAGTGCCGTACGTCTGCAGAGCGTCCACTAGCAGCAACGAGTGGACAGACAGGGACAGAGATAGTTCTGAAGGTCTGGCGCTGAGGACACTCACCCCACGTGCTTGTGACTGGCGACCAGCAGCTCGAAGTCAGTGCCGTACGTTTGCAGAGCGTCCACTAGCAGCAACGAGTGGACAGACAGGGACAGAGATAGTTCTGATGGTCTGGCGCTGAGGACACTCACCCCACGTGCTTGTGACTGGCGACCAGCAGCTCAAAGTCAGTGCCGTACGTCTGCAGAGCGTCCACTAGCAGCAACGAGTGGACAGACAGGGACAGAGATAGTTCTGAAGGTCTGGCGCTGAGGACACTCACCCCACGTGCTTGTGACTGGCGACCAGCAGCTCGAAGTCAGTGCCGTACGTCTGCAGAGCGTCCACTAGCAGCAACGAGTGGACAGACAGGGACAGAGATAGTTCTGAAGGTCTGGCGCTGAGGACACTCACCCCACGTGCTTGTGACTGGCGACCAGCAGCTCAAAGTCAGTGCCGTACGTCTGCAGAGCGTCCACTAGCAGCAACGAGTGGACAGACAGGGACAGAGATAGTTCTGAAGGTCTGGCGCTGAGGACACTCACCCCACGTGCTTGTGACTGGCGACCAGCAGCTCGAAGTCAGTGCCGTACGTCTGCAGAGCGTCCACTAGCAGCAACGAGTGGACAGACAGGGACAGAGATAGTTCTGATGGTCTGGCGCTGAGGGCGGCGGCGGCTCGGACGCCGCACACCTGGACTTCAGCGATGCTTCGCCCGCGGGATTGGACCTGAAGACATTTTATCGGGATCCTTTCATGTTTGTAATATATTGGGTAAAACTAAACGCAGGCGTTTCGCATTGCTGCCGCCAGAGGGCGTTCGGGGTTTTCACACTGCTAGCGCGAATGGCTCGCGGACGGTCGCCATTGCATTGCCCTATGCGATATCGGTTTGATTTTTTAATACGCGAGAGGTTCCGCGTTCTTTGATTGCTAATTAGCTTGAGTTGTGTTTGTGAATTTCCTGTTTGTTAAATAACTATTGAACTTTGTGTTTGTGTACCCGTCATGGTGACTTTTTCTTGTGAGAGGTGAAACGTGGCTGGCGGTTCACATCTGGCTGTTCCCGAGTGAAACTACGGGAAGAAATCTATTTATTTGTCCTGGGGAATTGAGATCTCAAGGGTTAGGTAGGGTGATTAGGAATTCCCCCTTCCCGAAGATACTCAAGTTTGGATCCGAAGAGAAAGAAGATTTAGCTTGGTAAGTGTTTTTTAAGTGTAATTAATTTATAGGTTAGGTTATCATATAGGGCCCTGTAGCTCCCTTCATAAGCTACGGTGGTAGCAGACTGCGTTAAGTTATTTAGGTTTTAGTCGGGCAAACGTGGTGCCGCGTGGAGATTTCTTCCCGGTACTTATTTTTTACCGGTGGTTTTTTCCCGGTGAAGTTCCGGTACAGAATTCTTCCCGCCGCTTCGTTTGTCCGGATTCGCTCTGCGCACATTTTCTGGTAGCAGAGCGTAGTTGCTCTGCACATTTTCTGGTAGCAGAGCGTAGTTTATCTACCCTCTATTTGTTCGTTTGTAAAAAATAATTAATTGTTTGTAAAAATTATTAGATTTTTCTTAGTTTGTTTGTATAAGAATATTTGTAACCTTTTTTGTATTTGTTTGCGGTTTGTACCGTGCGTTCCGGGTTTGTGCCATTCTCATACCTACCGCGGTTCTTCGTGTAGTTGCTTGATTTTGTTGTTTTTTATTTACCTTTTGTTATTTTTTGTTTGTGACTTGACGCGATGGCGAAGGCCTCCAATGCTAGGGCGACACTCGCCAACGAATTGAGATGGTTTGTGACGGCCGGAGGACTCCTGTCCCGGAAGGACAGGGAGGGCGCCATACTGCTAAGAGCGGATCACCTCCACTCACGATTGATTAGCGCGGAAGCGGCCATGGCGGCGCTTACCGAAGCCGATCTTACCCCGGAGGCCTACGCAGGTCACATGGCGGACATGGACCAGATCCTGAGTCTGCACGATGATATCGCGGAGGCGGTGACCGCAATAAGGGCGAGACAGGCTGGCGGACCAGCCCCTCGCACACCTGTTAGACAGGAAGGACCAGCGGTTACTGGTCGGCTCCCCACCCTTCAGCTGTCCCACTTTGGGGGTAGGATGGAGGAGTGGGTAGCATATAAAAATATGTTTGAGTCCCTGGTCGTAGCACGACAGGATTTGTCGAAGGCCCAGAAGATGGCCTACCTCCTCTCCACTCTTGAGGATGAAGCGCGGTCGCTCATCCAGCACCTCCGGGTGGAGGACGACCAGTACGATACGGCTTGGGAGTTATTGAACTCCCGCTACCAAAACTTACGTTTGTTAGCGGATGCGCACGCCGCACAGTTGATGGCCCTGCCCAAGGTGGCCAACAGGGCACAGTTGCGCCTGCAGTTGCTCACGCCCGTTACAGTGGCCTGTAACGCGCTCCGCACACTGGGGCTGCCGGTGGACCAATGGTCTTTTTTGTTGGTGCACATTGTATTGGGCAAATTGCCCAATGACATCCGCTCGCGATTTGAGCGCGAGAATGCGGAACGGGATAGCACCACCCTACCAACATTCACTGACTTGGTGAAGTTTTTGGAGTTTGAGGCACGGGCGGCTGAGAATACCATGACGGACTCAGCGCCATCCAGAGCGCCTGAACGTAGGCCCCAACAGGGACGGCAACCGCCACCGCGTGGAGCTGGTGTGCGGGTTGCGCACACGGCAGCAGTCGCGAGGGACGCGGACTGCCTGCAATGTGGTCGGATGGGCCACAGCCTGCTGCAATGCAGGGACTGGCAGGGACTGCCAGTACAAGATAGGCGCCGCATGGCAAAGCGGCATGAACTTTGCTTTTATTGTTTGGGCGGTCACTATGCACGTGACTGTCCCAGTGCCATACCATGCAGTGCATGCCGTGGGCGGCACCACGCGATGCTTTGCATGAACCGCAACGGGGATGGCACCCGGATGTTGAGGCAGGGGTCCCCTATGGGCGGGGGCGCTCCTGCGCGAAGCCCTCCACCACCGGACGGAGGACGCGGCTTCGCTCGTCGCACCCCCCTCGGGAGGGGGTCGCGTACCTGCGCGGGTCTTGGCGGACCGGGACCACGCGCCCCAAGGTCATGGCCAGTATGTAGCTGGCCAGGCCCCGGATAGGGCCCCCATGGGCGGGGGCCCTAGATCGGACGTGAGAGTGGGGACACCCCCTCCACGCGGGTTACCAATGCCCAACACATGCAGCCGCAGCGGTTTTCTCCGCCGCTGCACGAGTACCCACGGCTGGAGTACCACCCGCCGTACCATATGTATGGCCGGGCCGCGGGTTATGCCCCCTCAGATGGGGATGTGCACTCGCCCGCCATATTATCCGGGTCAGTGGCGCGCCCCTGGTTTGGAGAGAGTGGGGAGCCCGTAACTAGCTTGCTCCCTTGCTGGGACAGAGCCGCGGACGGTTCTGCTCCCTACCGCGGTGGTCCGCGTATGGGGTCGTGGGGAAGCCATTAATTTGAGAGCTCTGTTGGACTCAGGGGCTCAAAGCAGTTTGGTTACCACTCGAGTGGCACACCAGTTAGGTTTAGTCGTGGAAGACTCGCCTGTGCCACTTCTTGGAGTTGGTGGCATACAAGTGAAGTGTCTGACGGGCCAGACACTTGTCACCTTTTCTTCGCTGAAGTCCTCCACAATGAGGATCACGACTTCGGCTATGGTAATGGATACCATTGCGGGTTGGCACCCCTCGACAGACATACCGCCGGGTGTGTTGTCTTTGGTTTCGGGTCTGGATTTGGCCGACCCCTTTGTCTTTCACCCCGGCCCAGTGGACTTGCTCCTGGGCTCGGACGTATTGGGTTGGATTTTGTTGGGTACCCAGAAAGCTCTGGGTTCGTCTTCACTGATGGCAGTGTCTACGATTTTTGGTTTTGCCCTGATGGGCCCTGTGTTTGATAATGGCACCGCGGAGGAGCCACCGGTTGTCGCATCTGCGTCCTTGGCCAAGACCATGCAAAGGTTTTGGGAGGTGGAGGAGCCACCTATGAGTTCCAGGATGGATCCGGAACACGCTGAGTGCGAAGCCCTTTTTCGATCGACCACGGAGAGGTTGCCCTCCGGTCGGTTTGTAACTAGGTTACCCTTTGTTGCCTCTCGTCCTAGCCTAGGGCAAAGTAGGGCGCTTGCGGAGAAACGACTGCTGTCCATGGAGCGACGCATGCAGCGTGACCACGTACTTCGCGATAAATATATTGAATTTATGCGCGAGTACGAGGATTTGGGTCACATGTCTCCGGCTCGAGTTGATTGGAGCTCAACTGAGCATTATTTTTTGCCCCACCACGCGGTGGTGAAGGCCTCAACAGGCAAATTGAGGACCGTCTTCGATGGGTCCGCACCCACTTCGAACGGGGTTTCGTTGAATCTGTGTTTGCATTCGGGTCCCAAATTGCATAGGGACATAATTGACATCATCTTGAACTTTAGAAGACATCAAGTGGTTTTTGGTGCGGACATCCGGATGATGTTCCGCCAGACAGTCATACATCCTGAGGACAGGCGATTCCAGTTGATACTCTGGCGTGAGCGCCCTGAGGATCCTGTGACGGTGTATGAACTCAACACAAACACGTATGGTTTGAAATCTAGTCCCTATATCGCCATCAGATCATTGCTTGAATTGGCAGAGCGGGAACGGATCCGCTTTCCCCGTGGGGCTTCCGTGCTGTCACGTGACTTGTATGTAGATGACGTGTGCACCGGAGCCCAAAGTATTGAGGAGGCCCTCCTACTGCGGGATGAATTGATCGAAATATTGAAGACAGGTGGCTACGAGCTACGTAAGTGGTTGTCCAATGAGCCTAGAGTTCTAGAAGGGATCCCGGAGGATCACCAACAGAACCCTCACCTGTTTGAGGATGTGGATGATCCCAACAGGATAGCGGTGCTGGGCATGCAGTACCAGCCGCTAACCGATATTTTTACATTCCAAGTGGACTTGGAAATACCAAAGGTCTGGACTAAGAGAACGGTGTTGTCCGTAATAGCCCGTATGTTTGATCCAAGCGGTTGGATCAGTCCAGTGATATTCTCTGCAAAGTGTCTTCTTCAGAGACTTTGGACTTTGGGCGTCTCGTGGGACGAGCCGCTGTTTGGCTCTCCATTGGATGATTGGCTCGAGTTGTTTTCATCGATTAAGGAAGTCAATCGGATTGCCTTGCCTCGTCGAATATTGCCCCCCGGGAAATATCGAGCCAGCCTGCATGGCTTTTGTGACGCGTCGGAGCGAGGCTACGCCGCGTCAGTCTATATGCGGACAGTTGACGCCGATGGCCGGGTCAATGTCTCGCTTTTGTTAGGGAAGAGCAAGGTCGCCCCCATCAGGACTAGGCTGACTATTCCCAAGCTTGAGTTGAGTGGAGCTCACCTTCTCTCTAAATTGTTGCATCACGTTGCATGTGAGCTGGCGGCCACGGTCGAGATACGGGACATCTTCGCCTGGTCGGATAGCCAGGTCGCGCTTGCATGGTTGCGCGCGGCCCCACATACCTTGGAGGTTTTTGTTGGAAACAGGGTTTCCCAAATCCAGAATATCGGAATTGATATAACATGGAGACATGTGCCGGGAGAGCTTAACCCAGCGGACTGTGCCTCCCGAGGTTGTACGGCACCAGAATTGGTGTCACACCCGCTCTGGTGGGGTCCAGAGTGGCTGATGGGATCAGAAACTTCTTGGCCTGTCTGTCAGACAGACGTTACTTCTTTGAGTTTGACTGGGCTCCGTGTACATGCTGTAGTCGCTGAGACGACGTCGGAGCCGGATTGGCTACTTGCTCGGTATAGCAGCTTGGATAAGCTTCTGGGTGTTACCAGTTGGATTAAGCGTTTCATACATAATTGTAGAAACCCACAGGCAAAGCGGTTGGAGCCGATTGCAGATGCAGAAGAGCGCCGGAGCGCATTGTTGCATTGGGTCCGTGTCGTGCAGACCGGACGGTTTGAGTCAGAGCTTCGTATCTTGCGCGACGCACGCGCTAAGTTGAAGGGCGCGGTCGCTCGTTTGAACCCGTACATCGACTCGGATGGGCTTCTTCGGGTTGGAGGCAGGCTCCGGAAGGCGGATCTTCCATATGAGACTCGCCATCCTCTGTTGTTGCCCAAGGGCGGACCCTTGGTGCAGCTTTTGGTGTCTGATCGACACATTCGTAACGCCCATGCTGGGTGCAATGCTTTGTTGGCTATTTTGCAACGCGAATTTTGGATTTTGTCAGCCCGAAGAGCAATCCGTAGTGTCCTGTTTCGATGTATTGCATGTTATAGGTTGAAGGCATCCACGATGCAACCACAGATGGGTGATTTGCCCGTTGATCGAATTCGACCTTCGAGGCCGTTTGACGGCGTTGGAACCGATTTTGCCGGTCCCTTTTCGATCAAGGCTTCTCCCTTTCGTAATGCCCGTATTGTGAAGGGCTATTTGTGTGTATTTGTTTGTTTGGCCACCAAGGCTGTCCATTTGGAGGTGGTATCGGCTCTGACTACGGAGGCCTTCGTCGCCGCGTTGGATCGCTTTGTTTCGCGTCGAGGTCTACCTTCCCTTATTAGGTCTGATAATGGCACAAACTATAAAGGAACTGTAAATTATCTTAAGGATGTTTCCGTGTTTATTGATAAAAATTGTACTAGTTTAAGTCAAATTGCTGCCCAAAGGGGAATAACCTGGAAATTTAGTCCCCCAAGTTGCCCCCATTGGGGAGGGATTTTTGAAGCGGCTGTGAAATCCGCAAAGACCCACCTCCGCCGCATTATCGGAGAAACGGCTCTAACTTTTGAAGAGCTGGCCACAGTGTTTTGTAAAGTTGAGGCGGTCCTCAACTCTCGTCCTCTCTGTCCGCTATCTCCAGATCCAAATGACTTGGAAGCTCTCACCCCTGGTCATTTTTTGGTGGGAGGGCCGTTGAATGCCCTGCCCGAATACCCGTGGAAGGATGAACGCGTATATCGGTTGTCGCGTTTTCAAATGTTGCAGCAAATGAGCCAGGACTTTTGGCGTCGCTGGTCGCTTGAATATTTGCATTTGCTGCAGCAAAGAGTGAAGTGGACAGACAGGACTGAGCCTCCCAGGGAGGGTGATTTAGTATTGTTAAAAGAGGCAAATTTGCCCTCATTGCTTTGGCGACGAGCTCGCATATTACGTTTGATTCTTGGCGGAGATGGCACTCCGCGTGTGGCTGAGGTGTTGGTCGACGGTTCGATTTTAAGGAGAGGTGTGACCTCTCTCGCCCGCCTTCCCGTAGAGTAAGCTAGCGGTCTGCTTCTCAGACCGGGACGGGGGGATGTTTGTAATATATTGGGTAAAACTAAACGCAGGCGTTTCGCATTGCTGCCGCCAGAGGGCGTTCGGGGTTTTCACACTGCTAGCGCGAATGGCTCGCGGACGGTCGCCATTGCATTGCCCTATGCGATATCGGTTTGATTTTTTAATACGCGAGAGGTTCCGCGTTCTTTGATTGCTAATTAGCTTGAGTTGTGTTTGTGAATTTCCTGTTTGTTAAATAACTATTGAACTTTGTGTTTGTGTACCCGTCATGGTGACTTTTTCTTGTGAGAGGTGAAACGTGGCTGGCGGTTCACATCTGGCTGTTCCCGAGTGAAACTACGGGAAGAAATCTATTTATTTGTCCTGGGGAATTGAGATCTCAAGGGTTAGGTAGGGTGATTAGGAATTCCCCCTTCCCGAAGATACTCAAGTTTGGATCCGAAGAGAAAGAAGATTTAGCTTGGTAAGTGTTTTTTAAGTGTAATTAATTTATAGGTTAGGTTATCATATAGGGCCCTGTAGCTCCCTTCATAAGCTACGGTGGTAGCAGACTGCGTTAAGTTATTTAGGTTTTAGTCGGGCAAACGTGGTGCCGCGTGGAGATTTCTTCCCGGTACTTATTTTTTACCGGTGGTTTTTTCCCGGTGAAGTTCCGGTACAGAATTCTTCCCGCCGCTTCGTTTGTCCGGATTCGCTCTGCGCACATTTTCTGGTAGCAGAGCGTAGTTGCTCTGCACATTTTCTGCATGTTATTTTTTTTCTCATAAGGTTAATAATCATAATATGGTTTGTCATAAAGCCTTTCTCATAATTTTTTTATCATAATATTTTATTCAAATAATATTTATTGTAATAATATTTGTTTAGTCATAATCATATTATATTGTCATACAGTTTTTTTTTATAAAATGGTTTATCATAATGGATTTGTCATAATTGTTATGGTCATAAACATAGTTTATGTTTTATTTTGTTCATCTTTTATTTTGTTGATGACATTTAAAGACATTATGTAAATGGGGTTGTTGCACAAATGTATGGGGAGCCGGCTATATCATTAAGCACCTATCTAAACTTTTCATTTTTAGGTCAGTATCAATGCCTTATAAGTAAATCCGATAAATTCGTAGCATTTCTATGGTAACAAAATCAACAAAATCGTTTAAGGCGAAAAGGCGAGTTCCGCCAAAATGGCCGACACCCATTATGATTTGACGTTGACGCGCTTCATTTGACAGGTTCGATTTCCGGTACGTTCAAAAATGTACTTTTACTACATACGTGCCCGCGGGAAAGAATTTGTTTATTTTATTTATTACTAGCTTTTGCCCGCGGCTTCGCCCGCGTGAATTTCCCACGGGAACAGTGCTTTTTCCCGGGATAAAAAGTAGCCTATGTGCTATTCCAGGTCATTATCTACCTCTGCACCAAATTTCATCGAAATCCGTCCAGTAGATTTTGCGTGATTGAGTAACAAACATCCTCACAAACTCACAAATTCACAAACTCACATCCAAACTTTCGCATTTATAATATTAGTATGGATTCATCTATTTATGTGAAATACACATATGTTTTTATGAAATTGCTTGTTTTTATCCGCGCCTCCGGCTATAAAAAAACACTCCCGTATAGGGCAAACAAGACTACGTGAAGTCGGGGTTGGCCAGTTCGGATTTGCTCATTTTTACTTTCTGTGATACCTAATAAAATTGACAAAAGCACACAGATAAGAAAAAAAAATCGATATAAAAAAATCACCTTTGTTATATTTCCACCTGCCAAATTTGCTCTTGTCTATTTGTGATATTTTATAGAATTTCCCAGTTACGAATAGGTCGATGATATCATTGTTTTTATTTTTTTAAAAAAATCTATACGGGAGGATATTTATTGGGGGGGTTTCTCCCCTCCCTTTTCTATTCCCCGAAAACGAAACGTTTTACTAAGTGACCTGTCACTATAATGGCGGTACCTGTCAAAATATACGTAAAAATCGGAACAAATTTTCGAAACTTTAACATTTTTTTTCTCCAAAACTATTGCGAATCGCAACTTGAAATTTTGCAGAGAGGCTTATTTTGTGATTATCTATACATAAAAAAAATATGGAAGCCCAACTCACTGTCAGATGTGTTACAGTAGAGCCCAAAAACCTATAAAACGATACCCATATGTTAAATTAAAAAAAAAATTGTCCGCCATCTTGGATCTCAAAAAAAACCTTATTTTCGTCATCAGAGACCCCAAAAACCTGTAACGATACGTATATTGTAAAAAAAAATGTCAAAATATATGTTTTTTATTCGTCATCAGCTTTCCCAAAAAAACTATAAAACGATACACATATTATAAAAAAAATTAAAAAATATCGGCCATATTGGATTCAAAAATAAAAAGTAAAAAAGTAGTTACCTAGTCGGTTCCGAGTTGGGTGGAAAATGATACGGAAGATATGAGTATGTCATCCTAATAGCTTTGTTGGATTGGACTCTGCCTGATCGGCGTCGCTCCGTACAAGTTTTTTCAAAATATACAACCCTTGAATTAGTACCGCACTGCCATACTAAATCGAAAATGAAATTAGTATGGCCGTGCGGTACGCCCCCCTCCGTCCCCCGCCCCCACACCCCCCACGATTGCTCCGCGTAGAGGCCCTCGATGACCGACTGTATGAACCATTAATAGGTAGGCTGTGGTATTACTATTATGATTAAATTATATTATGATTATTCATGTTTATGACAATTTGTATTTATTACAAAAAAAATATGTTAAAAAAAATATTTAAAAAAAATTATTATAATTTTAATTTATATTAATTATGATTATGTGAAAAAACATTATTTCGAACTATATTATTACAAATATTTTTATGAGAATCATTAGAGACCCCATTTTATCACATAGGTCAAGATAATGCTGGCAAAGGCACACGCGAAACTGATTGGGACAGCCAATGCCATTATATTCTATACATCGCCATCGAATGGACCTTGAATAAGATGATTATGTGGCCTTACAATGAATGGTTTTCCGGTAGATAGTAACTCAATCACGCCTCAGCCTTTTTTGACGATACCTCAGACCAAAGGCAGGATATAATTGTAAAACAATGTAGGGTAAGCTTTATCCCAAAATTCCCACCTCGAGCGACAGCTGGTCGATGGAGAACTGCAGCACGAACAGCTTGGCGCTGTGGAGTTGGGACGGCTCGGAGCAGGACGGCTCGGAGTGGGCGCTGCTCTCGTCCAATTCGTCCTCGTCTAGGCCTGAGGGCGAGCTGTCTTGGTTCCTGTCAATAAAAGAAAAAATTGTAAGTGGATGGTGAATGACGACTTTGGATAAAATGAGTATTGCGGCGTTTTCCACCGCGTGGCTGTGACTGGGCTCTGATGTAGCAACACATCTGATACACTGACCTGAGAAGGTGAGAGTCAGCGACCACACACCTCACGGCACACAGCTTCTGCTCGCTGAGGTGCACCACCAGCTGGGGCAGAGACCCACACAGCGTGGCCGTGGGGTACTGGGGGTCTGATGTCTGGACCACACGACGTTCCGCCTGCAAAAAAAACACAATAAGTGAAATCTATCAAAACATTTACCCAGCAGAGCTATAATTGTCAATAGATTTCCCTGACCTGCAAGGAGATGCTGAACCGGTCCAGCAGATGCAGCGACGAGCTGGAGCGCGTGTGCGCGTACTTCCAGTTGTCCCGCGCGCGCCCCACCAGGATCTGAAGGTCGCTGAGCTCGATGTTGTATCTGAAATTCATTATTTCTAATTAATTAAAGTTAGTCTTCTGAAAGAAACTAATGTCGAATGTGGCAATCACATGGCGACCCTGCCAGGATATGTTCAATAAAACTGAAGTGTGTTTGTTTGGACGCGCTAGCGTTTCGGCGTTATGATCCGATTTGAAAAATTATTTGTGTGTATGAAAGAAACATCCATGAGGACGGCTATAAGCTATCCAAGGTACCAATATTCCACGGGAGTGAAGTAGCGAGGCATAGCTCGTTTCAAGTAAGAAGCATGTCAGTTCCACTTTTGATATAGCTCGATTACAATAGTACAGTACACAGACCTGTCATAGAGCCTCATGTGCAGATGCGCGGCGTCGAGCGAGCCCGGGGCGGGCGCGGGGTGCGGGTCCGGGTCCGGGGGGGAGGCGGGGGACAGCAGGCTGCCGGGGGGCGTCGAGCACGGCGTCATGAACATCTCTGTAACACGACTCATATCATGTCAGATGGGGGACGATAAGGTCTATAGAAAGGTCATTTAAGACAAATAAATTGAAAAAAGGTGATCCCAATACATAAAAAGGGATCAAAAAAAGATCCAGGGAATTTTAGACCTATTTCACTTTTATCCATATTCTCAAAAATTTTTGGCATGCTCATTAAAACGAGGTTGCTTGAACATTTGAATGTGAATGCTATACTGGGGAGTGAACAATATGGCTATCGTAAAAACATTGGGACTAGGGAAGCGATAGATACTTTCGTAGACGAAATTGTAGCAAAGTTAAACGACAAGAAAAAGGTATCTAGTATGTTCCTTGATCTCAGTTCCGCGTTTGACATGGTTGATCCTGCTATTTTGTTGCAAAAACTGGAACACTACGGAGTGCGAGGTAACATGCTACAACTATTTAAATCTTACTTGGAAAATCGTAAGCAATTCGTAGAGTTAAAGAATCTTGAGGGAGACTCACAAGTAATAGTTAAATCTAGAATACTAAACAAGAAAATAGGAGTTCCGCAGGGATCAATCCTAGGACCAATTCTGTTTCTTGTTTTTATTAATGATTTGCCAAAATATATTCAAAATATACATAGTGACATTAAAGTAATTTTATTTGCAGACGATACTAATGCAGTAATATCAGACACAGATACAAATGACCTGAATAGTAAGACAAATACAATTTTATATAATTTTTATGAGTGGTTTAGTGCTAATAATTTAAAATTAAACTGTGATAAGACTAAAGTAATTCTTTTTAAATCGACGACGAGAAATTCTGAGACTCTTGACATTGTACTTAATGGGGATAAGGTTGACGTAGTAAAAGACACAAAATTCTTAGGTATCCATATCGATGAGCAACTAAATTGGAAACAGGAGCTGGCATCACTTGAATCTTCTATAGCTTCTGCTTGTTATGTAATCAGGACTCTTCGTCACGAAATTGATGTGGTTCATTTAAAAAAAGTATACTTTGCCCTGGTAGAATCCAAATTAAGATATAGTATAAAACTATGGGGTAATAGCTATGAGTACAATAAGGAGGCAGCTTTTAAATTACAAAAAAGGGCAATTCGTGCAATGGTTGGCATTCCCTCATGGGACTCATGTAAGCCATTCTTTGTCAGTCTAGGTATCCTAACTGTCCCCAGTTTGTACCTTTTGATCCTTCTTACAGATCTAAAAAAACGCCTGCCCACGTTAGAATCAAGTGATGAAAGGCAAGCACGGGAAAGTACCAGAAGAGGAGCACTTAGACGTGATATTGTCCCCAGCTTACAAATAATGAAGCATAATGCTCAATTCCAAGCATACAAAGCTTTCAATAAGTTGCCTAAAGAGATTAAGCAGACGGAAAGTCTTAAACTGTTTAAGGAAAAATTAAAATCATATTTATTAGAAAAAAAATATTACTCTATTGACGAATATTACAATAATTAAATGATAAATTGATGAATCTACTATAGTCCATATTTTGTTATTATTTTCATGACATCCCATGACATTTTCTTTTTTCTTTAATTTCGTTTTAATGTAAGTATTGTTGTTTATGTAATGTAATGTTTATTGTTATCCTATTAGTTATTGAATGAATAGTAGTAAGTATTATATAATAATGTAATTGAATTCATACACAATGTTTATTGTTTTTGAATAAATAAATAAATTGTAGCTGTTGGTCTTCTATAAAATAAAATAAAAATAAAATAGCAGGCGACTGAAATAGGCATAGTTTTATTATATGGAATCTCAACCAGCACATGCAGAAACATAACGCGATATTACCGAACTCGTCAAACATCGCTAATTGCCGTCAACAAGCGATGTTTTACATCCAATGTTGCAAACAAAGAATTTCTTTTCAGTTCAAGTAAACCTCTAACACCACCGAAGTATCTCTCTCACATTTCCACGATCAGTATCTAAGAGACTGAGATCTAAGAGTTAAAGACTTGCCTTCGTCGTCAGTGGGCGTGGCCTGGGCGTCATCGTTGGGCACGGCGTTGGCGAGCCGAAGCCTGCCGAAGTCCACCACCAGCACCGACGCGTCTCGGTCGCAGAGATCTTCCACGAACAGGATTTGGGGAGCTGAGATGTCCAGCTCCACTTGCCACGAGCGACGATCGCCCTAAAATGTAATTGCTGTTGAATAGGTAATTTGTCATAGTGATTATCAATAGGGATATTCAAGCGTGTTGTTAGCTGGAACCCCCGACTAGTTTCGACTTCATACGGAAGTCATTTTAAGGCGAGTTAGAACCGTCTTTACGTTATAATCATATTAATCTTGTCATAGTAGACAGTTGGACAAAAGTCGAATAATATACCACACCTCAAGCAGAGACTGTGTGGAAAGAGAACCGTCGTGGATGAAAAGTGAACTAACATTATCAAACACAAAAACGGTATTGAATTGAACATAGATGCGCCGTCTATTACGCCGGTTTTCTTGTCGCCCAGGCTCTAGTCACGACGTCGGTATGTTAGGAGACGACCCAGTTAGTTGGGAGACCCCTCACACACTGCGATCAGTCAGGTATCCATTATTTACTTTTGGGGACGCCAGCGCTAGCACCAGACGGGTGATCAGTCCTCTCATGCTTGGACAATGTCACCCAATTCCCCAAGATTATCAGATGATGCGTCACTCACCGGGCGGGCCTGCAGCATGTGCTCCCAGTGCTCCACAAGCCGCGCCCGCGTGTGGTCGCGCACAGTAGCGTACTGCGAGGGTGCGCGTGCGCCCCACGGTGCACACAGCAGCTCGCGCGCCCAGCGGGCCGCAGCCCAGCAGTACACCACCTCTAGAGATGCTGACTTCACCCATAACCTGGAACAAAATCAACAGTATTAAAAGACACCGCTTCTGAATTTATCATCAGCTTTTCATGATCCACTGCTGGGTACAAGCCCCCTTTTGTCTACGCCGAGTTTCTCTATCCTGGGTCATCGCAATCCAGTTCTTGCCAGCAACATTCTTTACATCGTCGACCCATCTTCCTGCCGGGAATCCTACGCTTCTTCTCTCATTTCTAGGGTACCATTCGGTTACAGCCTTACTCCACCTACGACCCGCATTAATCAACCCGAAATAAAAAAATTGAAAGCTCCGTATTATGTAACATTGCTTTGACACTCAATTCAATCAAACAAACAATCCCCACTGACTTGTGATCGCAGTTGAGCCCGACCGGCTTCTTCTCGTAGGAGAGCTGGAACAGCGGCTCCGTGCTGTCCTGCCGCTGCTGCGCCACCTGCGCGCGGCACCAGGACGTGGTCGCGGCGCGCGTGCTCATGGCCGACAGGCCTTCGCGTATCATGCCCTGGGAAATGTTATACTTTGTTAGGAAATTACATACTTAGATATTATCATGCCTTTTTCCCGTGGCGGTAGGAAGAGTTGCTACGATCTTCACAGATCTCTCTTGCTTCCTCTACACTCATCAATCTTTTCATACATGTTCTCCCGTTATGGGTGAAGTAGTTTTCCACACAGAATAAAAATGTAATAAAATAAGAAATAATATAAGAAAGTTGTTGGTCTTCCTCTTGTAAATAAAAAAAATGGTCATGTTTCTGGTGACACGATAGCGTGGCGTGATCCTGGACAGCAGGCACACGGCGCCCAGCGACACGTGCAGCGCGTGCGCAGCCGCGCGCGGCCGGGACTCCACGCAAGCTAGTGACATCTACCTGCGGCGCGATGAGCACCGGGAACAGCGAGCCCGGCGTGATCCTGGACAGCAGGCACACGGCGCCCAGCGACACGTGCAGCGCGTGCGCAGCCGCGCGCGGCCGGGACTCCACGCAAGCTAGTGACATCTACCTGCGGCGCGATGAGCACCGGGAACAGCGAGCCCGGCGTGATCCTGGACAGCAGGCACACGGCGCCCAGCGACACGTGCAGCGCGTGCGCAGCCGCGCGCGGCCGGGACTCCACGCAAGCTAGTGACATCTACCTGCGGCGCGATGAGCACCGGGAACAGCGAGCCCGGCGTGATCCTGGACAGCAGGCACACGGCGCCCAGCGACACGTGCAGCGCGTGCGCAGCCGCGCGCGGCCGGGACTCCACGCAAGCTAGTGACATCTACCTGCGGCGCGATGAGCACCGGGAACAGCGAGCCCGGCGTGATCCTGGACAGCAGGCACACGGCGCCCAGCGACACGTGCAGCGCGTGCGCAGCCGCGCGCGGCCGGGACTCCACGCAAGCTAGTGACATCTACCTGCGGCGCGATGAGCACCGGGAACAGCGAGCCCGGCGTGATCCTGGACAGCAGGCACACGGCGCCCAGCGACACGTGCAGCGCGTGCGCAGCCGCGCGCGGCCGGGACTCCACGCAAGCTAGTGACATCTACCTGCGGCGCGATGAGCACCGGGAACAGCGAGCCCGGCGTGATCCTGGACAGCAGGCACACGGCGCCCAGCGACACGTGCAGCGCGTGCGCAGCCGCGCGCGGCCGGGACTCCACGCAAGCTAGTGACATCTACCTGCGGCGCGATGAGCACCGGGAACAGCGAGCCCGGCGTGATCCTGGACAGCAGGCACACGGCGCCCAGCGACACGTGCAGCGCGTGCGCAGCCGCGCGCGGCCGGGACTCCACGCAAGCTAGTGACATCTACCTGCGGCGCGATGAGCACCGGGAACAGCGAGCCCGGCGTGATCCTGGACAGCAGGCACACGGCGCCCAGCGACACGTGCAGCGCGTGCGCAGCCGCGCGCGGCCGGGACTCCACGCAAGCTAGTGACATCTACCTGCGGCGCGATGAGCACCGGGAACAGCGAGCCCGGCGTGATCCTGGACAGCAGGCACACGGCGCCCAGCGACACGTGCAGCGCGTGCGCAGCCGCGCGCGGCCGGGACTCCACGCAAGCTAGTGACATCTACCTGCGGCGCGATGAGCACCGGGAACAGCGAGCCCGGCGTGATCCTGGACAGCAGGCACACGGCGCCCAGCGACACGTGCAGCGCGTGCGCAGCCGCGCGCGGCCGGGACTCCACGCAAGCTAGTGACATCTACCTGCGGCGCGATGAGCACCGGGAACAGCGAGCCCGGCGTGATCCTGGACAGCAGGCACACGGCGCCCAGCGACACGTGCAGCGCGTGCGCAGCCGCGCGCGGCCGGGACTCCACGCAAGCTAGTGACATCTACCTGCGGCGCGATGAGCACCGGGAACAGCGAGCCCGGCGTGATCCTGGACAGCAGGCACACGGCGCCCAGCGACACGTGCAGCGCGTGCGCAGCCGCGCGCGGCCGGGACTCCACGCAAGCTAGTGACATCTACCTGCGGCGCGATGAGCACCGGGAACAGCGAGCCCGGCGTGATCCTGGACAGCAGGCACACGGCGCCCAGCGACACGTGCAGCGCGTGCGCAGCCGCGCGCGGCCGGGACTCCACGCAAGCTAGTGACATCTACCTGCGGCGCGATGAGCACCGGGAACAGCGAGCCCGGCGTGATCCTGGACAGCAGGCACACGGCGCCCAGCGACACGTGCAGCGCGTGCGCAGCCGCGCGCGGCCGGGACTCCACGCAAGCTAGTGACATCTACCTGCGGCGCGATGAGCACCGGGAACAGCGAGCCCGGCGTGATCCTGGACAGCAGGCACACGGCGCCCAGCGACACGTGCAGCGCGTGCGCAGCCGCGCGCGGCCGGGACTCCACGCGCACGCGCACGCACGAGAACTGCAGCTCCACGCCCGGGGCCGGCTTGCCACTCTCCAAGCTGGAATCATACGACGGCTGTCAGGCCTCGTCTGGGGATCGAACCTGCGACCTCCAGTTCAAAGCTTGCTAAGTTAAACAGATTTAGCATATATGCTAGTTTAAACGCCACATCAGATGCAAAAAAAATGGCCTGTTCAATTGTATTTGAAATTTAAAAAAAAGTTCTATTTTAAAACTGTAACTGCCAGTAAAATGGCACAAAATAAACAAACTTACGCATCACCATCATCCTCGACGCTTTCAACCAGATTCAAGCTGCCTTTGTTCAATATAAACTCGAACTTTCCAAACACCGTGTCTCTTTTCAATAACGTATTATTCTCGATGGAGTCAGCTATCACGTCCAATATCTCCTCTTCTAACTCGGGCACGGAGGCGGGGTCGTGGGGAGGCGTGGGGCAGGGTGCGGGTGTGTCGGGCGGGGGGGCGGAGTACCAGCCCCACCACTGGGGGAACCAGTGCACCAGCATGGAGCGCCCCGAGCTGCCGGGCGTGTCCGGCGTCGAGACTGGACTCGCTTTTGGCACTTTGCGCATCGCGATCTGAAAGTACGTCAAGTAGTAAGTATAATTTTTCATTGAAAACTGGGTCAAAGATTTCATTTTTTTTTTTAATACCAAAATGTACGGTTCGTCAAGCATCACGCCTTAAACACTGAGCGAAATTTGATGCAAACTGCACAACTAGCAGGATAATAACTGAATAAATAGCATTTTTGATGCTGAGGATGTCAGCAGATGTGGTGCTTGCTGCAGTAACAGGCCATGTACCTCCCGTAGCGGCTTGAGGATGTGCAGCGGCGCGCGCCACTCGAACTCGTCCTTGAACAGCTTGCGGTCGGGCGGCAGCGCCGCGGCCGGGTTGCTCAGGATCCCGAGGCAGACCTCCACGTACTGTGTGCTCCTGCGGGCCTGCTCCAGGCAGGACTCCCATGTCGGCTTCGGTTCTGTCCCTGTCGTTTGAAATGTTGCATAAACTGTAGGTAGGTAAGTGAATTTGAGGAATTGGAGACGTCAAAAGGCTGTGATAAGAGAGAGAGAAGTTGCTGAATATGTGGGACTGAGACATAGGATGGAGAGATACCAAGTGGTTATGAAATATATTGTCACAAACTCATGAGAGATTCCTATGACCAACAGTAGATATCATAGGGTTCATTAGTCAATTAGTCAATTTAGTATAAATTTTGACCCATTCCATCATCATTACCCATATTATAACAGCCCTCACCCAATCACACTCGCAATACTCACAATCCAGCCTGTGCACGTGCCTGCCGAGCGCGTACAGCCACCAGAGCCTCGCGTTCACGGCGGCCGCAGCTGCCGGCACCTGCCCCCCACACTACTCACAATCCAGCCTGTGCACGTGCCTGCCGAGCGCGTACAGCCACCAGAGCCTCGCGTTGCCGAGCACGGGCACGGCGGGCCGCAGCAGCCGGCACTCGCTAGGCCAGCCCCCCCCCACACTACTCACAATCCAGCCTGTGCACGTGCCTGCCGAGCGCGTACAGCCACCAGAGCCTCGCGTTGTCGAGCACGGGCACGGCGGGCCGCAGCAGCCGGCACTCGCTAGGACAGCCCACCCCCCCACACTACTCACAATCCAGCCTGTGCACGTGCCTGCCGAGCGCGTACAGCCACCAGAGCCTCGCGTTGCCGAGCACGGGCACGGCGGGCCGCAGCAGCCGGCACTCGCTAGGACAGCCCACCCCCCCCCACACTACTCACAATCCAGCCTGTGCACGTGCCTGCCGAGCGCGTACAGCCACCAGAGCCTCGCGTTGCCGAGCACGGGCACGGCGGGCCGCAGCAGCCGGCACTCGCTAGGACAGCCCACCCCCCACACTACTCACAATCCAGCCTGTGCACGTGCCTGCCGAGCGCGTACAGCCACCAGAGCCTCGCGTTGCCGAGCACGGGCACGGCGGGCCGCAGCTGCCGGCACTCGCTAGGCCAGCCCCCCCCCACACTACTCACAATCCAGCCTGTGCACGTGCCTGCCGAGCGCGTACAGCCACCAGAGCCTCGCGTTGCCGAGCACGGGCACGGCGGGCCGCAGCAGCCGGCACTCGCTAGGCCAGCCCACCCCCCCACACTACTCACAATCCAGCCTGTGCACGTGCCTGCCGAGCGCGTACAGCCACCAGAGCCTCGCGTTGTCGAGCACGGGCACGGCGGGCCGCAGCAGCCGGCACTCGCTAGGACAGCCCACCCCCCCCCACACTACTCACAATCCAGCCTGTGCACGTGCCTGCCGAGCGCGTACAGCCACCAGAGCCTCGCGTTGCCGAGCACGGGCACGGCGGGCCGCAGCAGCCGGCACTCGCTAGGCCAGCCCCCCCCCCCACACTACTCACAATCCAGCCTGTGCACGTGCCTGCCGAGCGCGTACAGCCACCAGAGCCTCGCGTTGCCGAGCACGGGCACGGCGGGCCGCAGCAGCCGGCACTCGCTAGGACAGCCCCCCCCCCCCACACTACTCACAATCCAGCCTGTGCACGTGCCTGCCGAGCGCGTACAGCCACCAGAGCCTCGCGTTGCCGAGCACGGGCACGGCGGGCCGCAGCAGCCGGCACTCGCTAGGACAGCCCCCCCACACTACTCACAATCCAGCCTGTGCACGTGCCTGCCGAGCGCGTACAGCCACCAGAGCCTCGCGTTGCCGAGCACGGGCACGGCGGGCCGCAGCAGCCGGCACTCGCTAGGACAGCCCCCCCCCCACACTACTCACAATCCAGCCTGTGCACGTGCCTGCCGAGCGCGTACAGCCACCAGAGCCTCGCGTTGCCGAGCACGGGCACGGCGGGCCGCAGCAGCCGGCACTCGCTAGGACAGCCCCCCCACACTACTCACAATCCAGCCTGTGCACGTGCCTGCCGAGCGCGTACAGCCACCAGAGCCTCGCGTTGCCGAGCACGGGCACGGCGGGCCGCAGCAGCCGGCACTCGCTAGGACAGCCCCCCCCCCCCCCCACACTACTCACAATCCAGCCTGTGCACGTGCCTGCCGAGCGCGTACAGCCACCAGAGCCTCGCGTTGCCGAGCACGGGCACGGCGGGCCGCAGCAGCCGGCACTCGCCTAGGACAGCCCCCCCCCCCCCACACTACTCACAATCCAGCCTGTGCACGTGCCTGCCGAGCGCGTACAGCCACCAGAGCCTCGCGTTGCCGAGCACGGGCACGGCGGGCCGCAGCAGCCGGCACTCGCTAGGCCAGCCCCCCCACACTACTCACAATCCAGCCTGTGCACGTGCCTGCCGAGCGCGTACAGCCACCAGAGCCTCGCGTTGCCGAGCACGGGCACGGCGGGCCGCAGCAGCCGGCACTCGCTAGGACAGCCCCCCCCCCCCCACACTACTCACAATCCAGCCTGTGCACGTGCCTGCCGAGCGCGTACAGCCACCAGAGCCTCGCGTTGCCGAGCACGGGCACGGCGGGCCGCAGCAGCCGGCACTCGCTAGGACAGCCCCCCCCCCCCCCACACTACTCACAATCCAGCCTGTGCACGTGCCTGCCGAGCGCGTACAGCCACCAGAGCCTCGCGTTGCCGAGCACGGGCACGGCGGGCCGCAGCAGCCGGCACTCGCTAGGCCAGCCCCCCCACACTACTCACAATCCAGCCTGTGCACGTGCCTGCCGAGCGCGTACAGCCACCAGAGCCTCGCGTTGCCGAGCACGGGCACGGCGGGCCGCAGCAGCCGGCACTCGCTAGACAGCCCCCCCCCCCCACACTACTCACCCTCCAGCCTGTGCACGGGCCTGCCGAGCGCGTACAGCCACCAGAGCCTCGCGTTGCCGAGCACGGGCACGGCGGGCCGCAGCAGCCGGCACTCGCTAGGACAGCCCCCCCCCACACTACTCACAATCCAGCCTGTGCACGTGCCTGCCGAGCGCGTACAGCCACCAGAGCCTCGCGTTGCCGAGCACGGGCACGGCGGGCCGCAGCAGCCGGCACTCGCTAGGCCAGCCCCCCCACACTACTCACAATCCAGCCTGTGCACGTGCCTGCCGAGCGCGTACAGCCACCAGAGCCTCGCGTTGCCGAGCACGGGCACGGCGGGCCGCAGCAGCCGGCACTCGCTAGGCCAGCCCCCCCCCACACTACTCACAATCCAGCCTGTGCACGTGCCTGCCGAGCGCGTACAGCCACCAGAGCCTCGCGTTGCCGAGCACGGGCACGGCGGGCCGCAGCAGCCGGCACTCGCTAGGACAGCCCACCCCCCCACACTACTCACAATCCAGCCTGTGCACGTGCCTGCCGAGCGCGTACAGCCACCAGAGCCTCGCGTTGCCGAGCACGGGCACGGCGGGCCGCAGCAGCCGGCACTCGCCAGGACAGCCCCCCCCCCCCCCACACTACTCACAATCCAGCCTGTGCACGTGCCTGCCGAGCGCGTACAGCCACCAGAGCCTCGCGTTGCCGAGCACGGGCACGGCGGGCCGCAGCAGCCGGCACTCGCTAGGACAGCCCCCCCCCACACTACTCACAATCCAGCCTGTGCACGTGCCTGCCGAGCGCGTACAGCCACCAGAGCCTCGCGTTGCCGAGCACGGGCACGGCGGGCCGCAGCAGCCGGCACTCGCTAGGCCAGCCCCCCCCCCCCACACTACTCACAATCCAGCCTGTGCACGTGCCTGCCGAGCGCGTACAGCCACCAGAGCCTCGCGTTGCCGAGCACGGGCACGGCGGGCCGCAGCAGCCGGCACTCGCCAGGACAGCCCCCCCCCCCCCACACTACTCACAATCCAGCCTGTGCACGTGCCTGCCGAGCGCGTACAGCCACCAGAGCCTCGCGTTGCCGAGCACGGGCACGGCGGGCCGCAGCAGCCGGCACTCGCCAGGACAGCCCACCCCCCCACACTACTCACAATCCAGCCTGTGCACGTGCCTGCCGAGCGCGTACAGCCACCAGAGCCTCGCGTTGCCGAGCACGGGCACGGCGGGCCGCAGCAGCCGGCACTCGCTAGGCCAGCCCCCCCCCACACTACTCACAATCCAGCCTGTGCACGTGCCTGCCGAGCGCGTACAGCCACCAGAGCCTCGCGTTGCCGAGCACGGGCACGGCGGGCCGCAGCTGCCGGCACTCGCGCAGCCGCCCGATGCGCTCTAGGCCCTGCGAGCACCCCACTGCCTCGTTGTACTGTCTCTGGAGAGAGGAACGACAGATATTCATGAAATAAGGGATTTTCCGAGACCCAAATAAAAAAAAAATAGTTCCAGATGACTTCATAGATGGCGCTTAAGCAAAGGCGAGAGAAATGTTCCATACAAAAAGCAAAATTTCATTAAAAAAAAAACTTAGTAAAAAAAAAATATCTAAAAAGTATCAATATTGTGATTTTTGCAACTGTCAAACTGTTAGGCGATTTTTTTTCTGCCTCTGGCTGCCAGTAAAAAGCGCACAATATAGGTACAGTCTGTCTATTAAGTCCTGAAATTAAATGATGGCGCCACTGATGTGCATGTAGCAACCCTATATAGTATGACCAAAATAATTTTGATACTAGCAGCTCGTTCAGGTAAAGCGAGCTAATAAATAAAACACATTATTCAGTCATATTGTTTCAGTTTTATTTACAGTAGGTACCTTGCTTATGATAAGTTTTACTAAACATTTTAATTTAACCAGAATAATGTTTTTAATAATGTTTGTAGCAATGGCTCAGGATAGGAAATGTTGGCGTATACAAAAGGAGGCTTATACCCAGCAGTGGGTCATGGAAAGCTGACGATGATGATGAATATTTTATAGTTAAAATACTAAGGTTGATCACTTTCACTCATCATCGTCGGAGTCCAAATATTCAACAACAAGAAACGTTTCGTTGCCGCTTTCATCAGCGGCACTGTCATCACTACAGCTGCTGTCACTACTGCTGCTATCATCGCCTAAGCGAACAATCAATTCGTCTATATCTAGATACAGGTAACGTCCTCGCTCATAATACTCTTTTTTGAGCGTCTCAACGTAATGGCAGCAGTTTTTCCATATTCAGATGTGATGCTGTAGAAGGCCTCTTCAACAAGTTGCTTTGTCGACTATGGGCATAACTGTACTTTTTGGTTTTCCTAAAAAAAAGGAATAAAAATTGTAACAGAATAGAAACAATAACTTATTCACAAGAAACAAATAATTCAAATTCAAAATTGATAGAAAACCCGAATAGACTGAGATGTACCATCATAATGTATCAAAAATTTATGATCATACTATAATATGACCTATTTACAATTTTAGTCTAACCTAAAACTGTACGATGTAAACAATACCTTTTTTCTTTTAAAAATCGTAAATTCAGTATATTTGTAACTTCAGGTTGATAAAAAACAAACAATAACACGGTTACATACCCATAATATATGTTGTTCTCCCATAAATATCATCGAAATCTCACAAAATTCGTCCATCCTTGCACTCCGCAAAACATTGCTGGTAAACTTTAAAAATCAATTCCCGCGTGCGACTCCGATTTACTTCACTCATTTTTTAAACTTTTCTGCGTAGTTTGGTCTTAATTTATTGCAGTTTAATCAAAACAATAAAAATACAAACGAAAAACAATTCAATATTGTTGACAGCATTGACAGCTGATGTACATACGTTTGGTGTTGCCAGACACATCATCAATGTTAGTTCCTCGAACTTTAATGTCAGGACTTTATAGACAAGCTGTACAGCCATTATTACAACTCTGCTTTCAATAAAACTCCAAATGTTGAGATTTTTTTATACTGATATTTTTTTCTTAATTAGCTGTCAGAAAAATCGCTCATTGTAGTAGTAACGTCCGTTATTAATTTGATACCATTTTAAACGAGTCTTGTACACTTACCGAGGTCAAGTTAAGCAGCACGGAGTCGAGCGTGAGATGCGCGGAGATGCGCGGGCGCGTGCGCGAGCGCAGCGGCTGCTCCGAGCGCTCGCGCTGCACGCGCGCCGCCGCCGACGCGGGCGACACCAGGTACTGGTGCTGCGCCTTCCACGTCTGCGACATGCGCACCTGGGGAGATACATGAGCTTTAACATTGGCTTTCAAAATAAGGTACTACATTACTACACACTGCTGCAAAACATTTGTAGGTTGGCTCGAGTAGGATTTAATTCACACCAAGGACCTTTCGACCATGTGCAGACTTCTTAACAACTCAGCTACTACTACTTCAAGTCAATAAGCACACAACCCTTGGAATTTGAGCAGCGTAAATCCGCCAACCTCTGTTAAACACTCACAGTCAACTCCTGGAGGGTGCAGTTAGCAAAGATCCCCTGGGGCACGGGCATGGGGTCCCAGTAGACGGCCAGCTGCTGCAGCTCGAGCAGCTTGAAGGAGCAGCCGTCCGCGTCAGACAGCAGCGTGAAGCCGCGCCGCCAGCTGCTGTCGCAGGACTCCGCCGTGAGCGACTCCACGGTGAGTCCGCAAGCGAACGCGCTCGGGTGACAGGTTATGGTGTCTTCGTAGCGGATGTGCACGTCATTTAATTTTAGCTGAAAATCAGAGTATCATTAATAACACAAAAAGAACAGATAAAAAAACAGTTAAAATAAATTTCATGATTTTCATAGCTTAACTTTGTGGTTGCCAAAACCATTTATGGCCACAGCAAGCAGTTAGACCACGGATCGGGAGCGACATTATGTTACCTGTAGATTCTCCACGATATTGGCAAGCAGCCCAGTGCCGTAGCTGAGCCACGAGGAGTAGGAGGTGGCGTAGTAGCCGCCGTCGTTGGCCTCGTGCGACGCCCGCCACTGCGCCTCCAGCGCGTCCAGTAGCGCCATCTTGCGGTCGTGGGCTATGTTCGCCTCCACAACACTGTCCCACTGAAATACATTTTGTGGAATAAATCTAAAGAGAAATGGTGTTGTTTGATTGCAATTTTGCAGAAATATTAATAAATGCGAAAGAATGTGATACTCAATCAGTACAAAATCGACTGGGCAGATTTTGAAGAAATTTGATAATTATTATTGAGTATTATAAAAATATACTGGGAATAGCATATGTATAACGTTTTTATCAATCCCGAAATTCCCACGGGAAGGCCCCATGGCACGGCTAGTAGGGTATTGCAGTCCAAATCCAAACAAATATTATCCAATCCATCCAAACTAATATTATAAATGTGAGAGTGAGTTTGTGTATTTGTTTGTTACCTCTTCACATTTTATATACTTAACCAGTCTTCCTGAAATTTCACACTCAACTTAGTTAGGAGTAATGAGAAGGACATATTTACCAAATGGGTTCGGAACCTTAGGGCTCAGCTAGAGCTAAGTCAAAGTCAAAATTTTTTATTGAAACTTGGCCTTCAAAGAAGGCTCTTTTTCACGTCGATAACTAATTATATTATGTCTCAAATGAATGAATGAATGAAATATTAATTGACAAGTAACAGAGACTCAAGTTTACGCATAGTTGCTACGCAACTATGCGTAAACGGTGCGCGTCCCTGGTGCGCAGGGTGCGGGCGAGCGGCAACAGCATCCTGAACATGATCGCTGGCAGATTAGACTGCCAGTATATAAGACGTTCTTGTGCCATTTCGGGGGGAATGGTGCAAGAATGGCTACTTTAATTTATATCAAGGTTACTAACACATTTTACTAACAAACTTGAGTCTCTGTTACTTGTCAATTAATATTTCATTCATTCATTCATTTGAGACATAATATAATTAGTCTACGCCCGCTTCGGCGAACATCCCTGATGCGCTACAGAAGCGAGGTAGCCGAAGCAGCACCCTGAATGCGTTGTTATACTGGACACGGAGAGCGTTGTAAGCTTTTTGAGTATACCTAGCCCACAGGCTGCACGTGTAGAAGGATGTGCAGAAAGCTCAGAACAATGTGATTTTAACCTCCCGCGAACAACGTGCAAACCTACGAGCTATCATGTTCGCTCTCACTGACAACGCTCTCCGTTCCCTCTCAATATCTTCATCGTCTTTGAGGTCGGGAGTCAACATATAACGCAAATATTTAAATTTGAAAACTCTTTGTAGGTTGTTATTGTTCAATTTTACAGGTGGTATGTTTTCATATCCTTTACTCCCGGCCCCAAAGACCATAATTTGACTCTTTAATGTTGTAAGCCAAACCGTGGGATTTGGCATACTCCTCACAAATTGACACCAGTCTACGTAGACCACAGATGGATGCACTCAGCAGCACCATGTCGTCCGCATAACTAATGTTGTTGACGCAGACGCCGTCTATATGACAGCCGACACTGGTGCTGCTCAGCTCATCAATCAGGTCGTTTAGGTACAGGTTGAAAAGCGTGGGCGAACTCAACCCGCCCTGTCTTACCCCGCACTCCAACCTGTACGAAAGGCACGAAACAAAGCAAGCGCCCGGGGTGCGCGCCCAAGGCGCGAGTGGGGCGCGCGCCCGGGACGCTTTGTTAAATTGTATGGATTAGTATGAAACGAAACATAGCAAGCGTCCGAGAAGCGGCCGCGAAAGAAACGCGCGCCCGCCGTGCGTCGGTGGCGCGGCGGGCGCTCGGCGGGCACGCGGCGGGCGCGCGTCCTTCTTGCGCCCGAGACGCTCGTATGCAAGTTTGTACAGGATTCAATTTTACGAAACATAGGAAGCGAATGGGACGCGCTCGTTTTGTTCGTTAACCATGTTTGATACTGAAAAATTCATATATGAAATAGAAAAAAAGGCCATTTTCAGGTCGCGGTAAACGCGCGCCGGGCGCACGCCTTCCCAGCGCCTCGGGCGCGCGGCTGTACAGCGCCCGGGGCGCGGCGCCTCGGGCGCTTGCTATGTTTCGTGCCTTAGACATGGTCCCGTCCCATCGCACGCTGTTGACCTGTTTTCTATACCAGTACTTAAGAATATTAACAGTACTTAAGAATATTAACAAGTTCTACTGGTAAGTGAGCTTTTTGTAACTTATCCCACAGGATGTCATAAGAAACCAGGTCAAAAGCCTGTGACAGGTCTAGGAAGCACGCGAAGACAGGCGTTTTTCGCTCCACATAGTAGGAGATAGTGTGCTTAACAGATAGTACTGCGCGACAATTTAGGTCTATAACCAAACTGATTGTCGTGTAGCTTTACGTATTTATTCAAATGTATGTTAAGCACACTATCAAACACTTTTGAAATTAAAGTTGCTAATGATATAGGCCTATAGTTATTCTTATCTGCGAAATCTCCTGTTTTATTTTTAACTATAGGCACTACTAACGTTCGGATCATGTCTTTTGGCATGTAACAAAGCATTTCGGAACGACCACTGCTGAGAAGAAATGCCGAAAGAAACTTAAGAAACAGTCTTGGTCGCCAAACATGCCAGAGGGGCTATTTATTAACTTTGTACATACACTAGATTGTGTACAGTCAAAAATAAAATAAAATATAAGAAAAAATATATATATATATAAAAATAATAAAATAATAATAAAAATAAAATAATATAATAAATATGATATTATATAAGCTAGAAAAACACATGGATTTTATGAGGTTGCCCTCAGTATTTTGTAATTATGCAAATCTGATACATGTTGCACTTTTCTAAATATAGATGTGGTGACTTAATAAGGATTCTTGGCACATTGCAGTAAACATTCAGTGTTTACATTCAAGGTCAACTACATTTCATGACTAATATTTAATATCCATCATAAAGATATAACCATAATCTGGCTATCTGTCAAAGTCTGCTGTTATCTTATCCCGAACATGACAAAGTTCAAACCAAAATATTTTATTTATTTGGCCTATTTCATTGTTACCTAATATTAATTGAAAGTTCAAGGAGCACTGATTATGATAATCAATTGAAGTTCAATTTGGCATAATCAGAATGACTACTTGCAGTTAATCAAAGTCATTGTCTGTTTTATTTTATGTTTTACAAATTTATAGATATATTTAGGTATCAGATAAGAAAAGGATAAATTTTAGATAAATTATGTGATGAAATACGATGAATTTTAAAAGAGAGGATGAGGAGGCTTTTTTCCTTTGAGACAAATAATGTGGAAACAATTGAACTATCTTACTTCATCCAGATTGACAGGAGCGGCGACGAGGTATAGTTTCTCGATGGCAATGAGCCAGGGAGCTGAACGAATCTGCCGCACGGGCACTTGCAACTGCACTTTCCCGATGAATCCTGCTCGGACCTCCACCGGCAGGCCCAAGTGGCGCAATGCATCTTTTTTTAGGGGTAGGTTCTCCAACTCTACTTTGCCTGTGAAAGAAAACAAGCTTCACTGTTATCTAAATAAAAAGTGTAAATATATTATTGAATGCCTTATATCTTGCGCTCCCAGAATAATAAATACCAATAACCATCATCATGCCATCATCAGGGGTTTTTTTTTATTATAAAAAATAAAATTGAAATTAATATAACTCTGAAAAGAGAGCCATGGACTTACCAGAGAGAAGTGCTACGCTCAGCTGATCTGTGTTCAAGTTTTCCACATATTTCCCAAGGTAATTGTTCAAAACCCAAGCCACCAGGCCCTCCAACATCGTGCATGGTGTTCTAGCTTTCACTTATCCTGTCGACAACACACCTGTAATAGAAAGAATTTTGTTAAGTCGTAATGTAATGTACGCATTACTTCATCAGTAGAAAATATAAATCGAATCACAGCTGAGTATAATAAATTAAACAGCTCTTAAAAATTTTACTTTTACGTAGATTTTTACTTACTCATTTATATTATTTACTTCCTAAATTTATTTTATAAAGTAAATAGGATTTCAATTCAATTTGCTCTGGAATTAAATGATCCATCCATGCTCCAGAGAGAAAAAAATCACTACGTTAAAAGAGACGGGACTTCCATACAAGGTTTTGAAACTCCATTTAGCATCATTAGCAATACCAATAGACACCGCGAAAATTGACATCTATCATATTGACATGTCAGTAATGACATACGTCATTTTTTTACATGTCTAATACATCATTACCAACATGAAAATTGATATGTCAAAATACGTCATACCAACATCAGTGATGCCCTAAAGTAATTCCAGATACATCGATATCGATAAATTTCCCGCGATGGGCCTGGCCGGGGCGGCGAGGCCTTATAAGTTTCATTCTTGTACGGGTTTCAACATGTGGTATAACATTTTTGTCATAACAATGAAACAATAAACAATTTAAAATTATCTTGTTTTATTATTTACGTTATAAATTTTCATTTAAAAAATGCGAACAAATCTCTATCCTTACATATTATAGAATAAAACGTACGCCACGATAAAAAAAAAAAAGGTTGAAATTATTATTTAATTACTAGCTTTTGCCCGCGGCTTCGCCCGCGTGAATTTCCCACGGGAACAGTGCTTTTTCCCGGGATAAAAAGTAGCCTATGTGCTATTCCAGGTCATTATCTACCGCTGTACCAAATTTCATCGAAATCCGTCCAATAGATTTTGCATGATTGAGTAACAAACATCCTCACAAACTCACAAACTCACATCCAAACTTTCGCATTTATAATATTAGTATAGATTATTTCAAAAAAAATTAAAAAAATAAGTTCTCTCTCCTTCACAGCGTTAAGATGGTAAACTAGTTACATTTAATAAAATCTCACAAACATACAGTTAATACACAAAATACATAGATAAATCAAACTTATAACACTTTTCTTTTTGGGTCGGGGTTGAAAAATATATCACATCAAATAAAAAAACCCTTTTGTTGAAAATAATAATAAAATCACGTGTCTTTATAAATTATAAACTAGCTTTTGCCCGCGGCTTCGCCCGCGTGAATTTCCTTATATGACTTTTTTTTTTGCTCCAACCAAACTGTAGTAACCTAAACTCCTGCACTCATAAAACTTTTTTCCAAAAAAAATGAACCGACTTCCATCATAAAACTTAAAATCATGGAAAAACATACAGGCAATGTATTGGCTTGCCGAAAATTATTTCTGTGTTGCAAAGAGTCTTTGGTTTTCATAAAATAACGAAGCGTCGCGTCGCGGGCTTTTGCTCGTATTTTAACATTTATTAAGGTATCTTCAAAATTAACGAACAGATTCTAACGTGGTTAATATGGGACCAACTTGGGAATAGACTCTTTCGAATAAAAAAATAATTTCGGAAATCAGTCCACCATAGGCGGAGAAATCGGCGAACATACATAAAAAACATACATACAGTGGCGTAGCGTGCCTTGTCGGGGCCCCGTATAAAAATTTTTTTTGGAGGCCCTTATATGGAGGTAAAGATTTTTCACAAAAGAAAAAAAATATTGTGAGAAGAAATATTTATTTATCACATAATTTACCCATTTTACAAATAAAAATCGAATTTTAAATACTTAATATTTAACGCTTAAGGCGGGAAAAAAAGGAATTACTTTATAGAATTTTGTCATTTGTAAAATAAAATAAATTAGAAAGTTTTTATTCTTTTTCCTTACACACTTTGGGGGCCCCCGGGGCCCGGGGGCCCCGTATAATTGATACGGCAAATACGGCGATAGGCTACGCCCCTGCATACATACATCAAAACATACAACCTCCTCCTTTTTTTGGGAAGTCGGTTAAAAATATCAGCCATTTGTTTATCCCGTGCCCCGCGGAATGTATTTAGTATGGTCCAGTCGACCATTTCTATCTTGTTTCCTATAGGGGTGGAATTTCCGAAATTCCCTTTAAATGTTCACTTACGCTTTATTAGGTACTAGCTTTTGCCCGCGGCTTCGCCCGCGTGAATTTCCCACGGGAACAGTGCTTTTTCCCGGGATAAAAAGTAGCCTATGTGCTATTCCAGGTCATTATCTACCTCTGTACCAAATTTCATCGAAATCCGTCCAGTAGATTTTGCGTGATTGAGTAACAAACATCCTCACAAACTCACAAACTCACAAACTCACAAATTCACAAACTCACAAACTCACATCCAAACTTTCGCATTTATAATATTAGTATGGATATACCTTTATACAAAATTTCAAGTTCCTACACATGTTCGGTAGTTTTGTCTCTGCGTTGATTTTCCAATCTGTTTTATTTATACGGTTTTACGCCCTTAAGGGTACAATTTTCAAAAACCAATTAATGCGTCGTTATATTTTAAGAACCAAGAAAGTAAGTGTGCGGTTTCATAAGTCTTGCGTCAAAAATGGCGAAGTTTTATACAAACTTTGAACCCCATTTTTAACCCCTTAAGGGATGATAAAAATTAAAAAAGCCTTGACGGGAAACCCCCAGCAGACGTAAAGACATCGTGTGGCTATACGGCAGGTCATAAAATTAAAAATAAGTATACCTACGAGTATTTAAAATAATCATTATTGTTACTAATACATTCATTTCATATTAACAAAAACCATTATATAAAAAACAAAGCAGTCAAACTCAATTGCAAACAGTTCATTATCTGCCTTATTCATAAAAAGCTAATGAACGTTGTAGTTAAAATGTGTTTTGTCTCGTTCTTTCAATATCAAATATTGGAAAGAGAGATAAGGACAAACATATTTGAACTAAAATGTTCGTTAACTTATTTATGAATAAAACAGTAAGTCTTTGTTGTGGTATTTATATAACCAGCTTAATTAGATTAAAAATAATTTATTTGCATTAAATGTGGTTCATATACATACATACTTACATCTATCTATTCTACATTCTTTCACTTCGAAAATATTACCCGTCCGTATACAAAACATTATGGCAATTTACTCAGCCGTTTGAGAAATATATAAAATAAAAGAATATAACACATATGATACGCGCCCAATACATAACCCTTATTTTGCAGTCGGCTAAAAATTGCATTCACTTTCACGTGTTCCCAACGTTTATTTTATTAGTTTTAAAAAAGGAGGTTCCACTAGTTCTATATAAAATTAAAAAGAAGTTATTTGTATTGCACTGGCCGGTTTGTCTGCAAACAAATAAAAAAACATGTCACTAAAAGAACATTTGAAATTATAAAGACCCGAATACACTAGACTACGATTTGAGGGGCACCATGGCATTCTTTCTCAGTGAGAAACAAAATGTGCTATTTCACTTTCGTCGGTAGAAGTGAGTGAGATAGCATAATATGTTGCGCGTTAATTGTTGCCTAGTGTATTAGAAGCTTTATTCGCCAGGGAGTCTAAAACGGCCACATTGACGTATATCGTAATATGATCCATTTCCTTTGAACCTTATATTGACGTTATAAGGTTCATTTTTAATTTTAATGCATCATGTTCAGATTCGTCAATGTGGCCATTTTAGACCCCAAAAATCAGAGGGCCACTTGACAAATCTGAATATGATCCTCTTCCCATTTTCGAAAAATTCAAAAATAAATCTGGTTTCACCACAAGGTTCATTTTTACACGACTGACTAAAAAATGAGTGTTGTGTTTACAGAGTTCATGTATGTATGTTGATATGGTTGAACTGTACCTCTCTTGACGTTAGAATATAGGTTTTAGTGGGGAGGGGGGGAAGGGGGAGGGTGTATTTTGCCTCCCTGGTTCACTCCCCAAATGAGCAAATGCTTATTTTCTGAAAAATCGAAAAATTGACTAGGATGTCGTCAAGATAGAAAAATTACACTATGATTTACGAAACTTGAACATTTTTTTTTTCTCAAAACTGTTGCTTTCCGCAACTTGAAATTTTGGTAGAGAGGCTTGTTTTGTGATTATCTATACACAAAAAAAATATGGAAAGCCAACTCCCTGTCAGAGATGCTACAGTAAAGCAGTTTGTATGAATGTAAGTTTCTTTATTGCATCATAAATTCTAAACGGTTTATCATTTTTTGATGTGGGAGGTATTTTTAGATTCCTTGCATTCCGACGAGTGATATTGGCTATGTGACATCATCATAAAAGCAAAGGCGGATTATATACGCGATAAATATCAGACCGAAAAAATAAAATTTTATCAATCCTATCGAGTGGGGTATATCCTATCGCATTTCAAAGCCCTTGGCTTTGAAATGCGATTTCAAAATATATATCTATATATTCTACTAGAAAAAAAAAAGATTTGCTGATGCCCGAAACTTCGTTCGCGTGGAATATATGACCATTGCCATGAAATAAAAAGGTAATATTATTTGTGAGTTTGTTTGTGACTCAATCACGCAAAATCTACTAATCTATTTTGATGAAATTTGGTATACGGGTCAAAAATACCGGGTATAGCACATAGGATAATTTTGATCCCGAAATTCCCACAGGAGCGAAGCCCGGGGCTTGGCTAGTTATTATATATAATATATAGATATATAGAGAAGATAGGTGGTACTTAAACAACTTACCATTTTATAATCAAATATTAACTTAACTTACCATTTCTTTCGTCAAATTTTCTTTTGATTTTATTAAATGTATGGACTGGAAATGACCCTTACAAACATAATTTCATATCGTGGAATTTTCCGATTGGAATATAAGCTAAGTCTTCGTTTCCATTAATTTGTATCCACTGTCGCAATCTTAAATTAAATTATCAATCAATAAGTACCTAATAGTTGGTCGTGCCGTTAAAAGAGCATAAGTGGGTCGTAGCGATGAGGTTATAAAAGACCTACGGAGCCTCAGAGCTGACAACTGGCGAGAGCTGGTCCAAGACCGCATAAAATGGCGGCGTCATCTCTTGCCAAAGACCAAGCAAGACCCACTTCGGGTCACTGCATCGCAGTAGTAAGTAAGTAAGTTCAAGAAGACAGAATACTTTATTGTTTCACTCATGTTTCGTTTATCGATGAAGATTTACATCACTATTGATTACAAACACAAAATATATTTTTATTCTCATTTCAGAAAGATAGCGCATTATTTTAGTCTTGCTGATAGTTTAAGGGGACAAAATACTTTATTATTTTACTGAAGTTGTACTCACCGGTCTTCAGAATAGGGAATTTCGCCATTAATTTGTTTTACAATAAATTTTTTTGTCAATATCTTTTCTTGTGAATTATTTTATTGTTACACCGTTTAGTCGATGCCATTTTTCTGGAACAATCACTAGGAAATACCTAGTCACTCAGTATTCTTTATTCCAAATTGTAAAAAATCCACAATTTTTATTTCAAATGATGCCAAACATTCAAAAATGCCGCGTGCCACTATGACAGGCAGACGACAACTGTAAGAAAGTGACAAGACAGCATGAAACGCCATCTTGACATTCTTGACGGCCATAAAAATTGCCCTGTTTCCATACAAAGCTCTATTTAGTTCCTAGTTGCGACAGACTGCCATGCTCTGTGATGACAATGACATGACAGTGACAATTTGACAAAGACAACAACATAATTTTTGAACCAACTACATATGTACATACCTATACCTACATATTTTTCTTGCGTATAAAACTTTTCTTAAAAAATTATAGAAACCTTTTTACGCAGATTCTTGACAATGTTTTGGAATTGTTTGACGTTTTAAAAGGTACATTAAGTAAAACGTAATGTATTTCTTGGATGAGTAATGTCCAATGTTGTGTACTTTTTAAGTTTTTGTGTTTTTAGACTATTTTGTAACGATCAAACATGAAATCAGTGCATATATTGAAAAGGGCGTACATTGCACCAACAATCAACGTTAATATATGCTGTCGACCGACCTGGACGAAGTTACAAGTGCGACAAAGTACTTCTTTGGAATTTTGTAAATCAAGGCTATTTTATAAACCAGCTGAGAATGTGCGGTATTTGGGATTGGGACCTACTTCAAAAGATTTCGAGGAGCCAACACAATTAACAGGACCTTTGACAAAAGCACACGCTACTGAACTTGTATTGCATCTTAATAATGATGAAAGAAAAATGTTACTCAATGCTCTACAAGAATACGAATCCAACAGAATCAAAGAAGAGTTCGAAGGTAATAAGATGAACGAACAAAGTACCATGCTCATATACCACTAAATAACTGATTTTATGTCATGACTGTAACATTCCAGACCAACTAGCTGGACAACGTTGGAGAAGTAAGTTAGGACGACCTAGCAAAGTGCCCACATTGGGTGACGTCGACCCCACTGGCACTTACTGTCCTGTTCCTGAGGATTGGCTCAAGAAGAAGTATGGTAAAAAATAATTCTTATCAACTACTTTTTGTGTTTAATGTAGTACTTATTTTTATGATATACTTGTCTATGCTCTTGTTGGTTCACACAGTAAAATTTTTATATTAAGATTGACTGAGCGATTATAATGTTGGTTAATTAACCCTAACTTGAGGTCTTACTTTATTTCCATGTTATTTTATTTTTCAGCTGCCACAGTCCCAAAACCCACATCCAAAGAACTCTTCCACTGTAAGTACTTATAAAATAGAGATCATCCATGAATGTAGTAGTGTAGTGTAGCTATAATGCCAATTATGCCTGTTTGGGCTCTGTACGACCTTGTATTTATTCAACCATATGTACTAAACTGTGCCTGTAGTTTTTTCAAATAAAAAAAATAAATAAACCTATGTGTACCAACTAAGATGATCAGGGAGAAAAAGTGTATTTACAAATATTGATTCCAACTGCATTGTTGTAATATTTTATGTTCATAGTGTACTGTAACTGTACTTGTTTTTATTGTCATACTAGCTTTCGCTCGCGTGAATTTCCCACGGAAACAGTGAACAGTAACTTTTTCCCGGGATGAAAGGTACCCTATGTCCTTCTCTGTACTTCCAGCTATGTGTATGCGAAATTTCAGGAAGATTGGTTCAGTAGATAAAGCGAGAAGAGGTAACAAACAAACAAACTCACTTTCACATTTATAATATTAGTTAGGATATTTAATTTAAATAAATATACTAATTGAGAACTTCCTTCTTTTTTGAAGTTAGTAGTAGTTGCATTAATTCCATAATGAAACTAGGTGGAGAAGAACGTCCTTTTATTGAGGCTAGTCTATTTATGTATTTATTTACAAGGGCAAACATGTTTATCTTTGAGACATCAGAACTTCTTTGCACTGTCTACATTCTGATATGATAATAGTTTTATCTTTAATGGTTTTATAGACTGTAAAATTTAATAATTTTGAAGAGTAGGTATATAAATGATGAAAGTACCTACCTTTTATCCTTTCTTTGATAAATGAAACTGATATAAAATTTTCTAACAGTGATCTCTACCACTCTGAAATATGCTCATCTAAGTAGCTTTAAAAAAAGTATTTAAATTAACATAGTTATTACATTTGAGATTCGCTGGGAAGTAGGTCAAGATAAGTTTTTTGTAGTTTACTAAACAAACCTTAAATATATTTTTTATTTATTTAGCTAATAGGTCCCACTGCTGGGCAAAAGCCTCCCCCTTACCTCTCCAACTACCTCAATAAATAAAACAATAGGAACAGTGCTTTTTCCCAGAATGAAAGGTACCCTATGTCCTTCTCCGTACTTCCAGCTATGTGTATGCAAAATTTCAGGAAGATTGGTTCAGTAGATAAAGCGTGAACAGGTAACAAACTCTCTTTCGCATTTATAATATTAGTTAGGATTAGGATGTTCCTTTTAATCAAGGTGTCAATGTTGCGCTTTTAATGGCTAATGTACTTTCTTTTTATCTTTGCTGTGGACATATCTTAAAACAAAGAAAACATTCAGGGTACTGCTGATTGTGCTGATGTGATTATATTGTATGGAGCAGGGATGTAACGGAGCTTCGGTTTCGATTCCGATACGTCGGAACTTCCGATTGCTTTTCATCCTCGGTTCCGACTTCGGTTCCGATAAATTTTAAACCGAAGTCAGAAGTCATATCGGAGGTCGGCCGGCGCGGCGGGCGAGGGTGGGTAGACGGGCCGGGCAGCGCGAAGCCGCGGCCGATCACTGTTAAAGTATTGATAATAAAGATAACACTAACGAATAATGATGTGTAATTATTTCATTGAAAATGATATCTACACATATCTCTGACTGACTACATATTTTATTCCGATTCCGGTTCCGATTCCGGTTTCGACTCCGATAAACCAAATTCAAAAATTCCGATTCCGGTTCCGGTTCCGATATAACCACATCCGTTACATCCCTGGTATGGAGGTATATATTGTATTAGATGTGATTATATTGTATTGATGGTCTCTTCTTGCTTTCTTTCCTTATGTGCATATAGTTCTTGCCTCATATGCAGTGACTGGATAATCGGGGGCTTATATACCTAAACTTATTTTCAAGAAAGAATAATATGGACATCCTTTCTGAATTAATACCTAATCCTGGATTCCCGGAATTGAGCAATTTTGTAAAAACAACAAACTATAAAAAACTTAAAGAAATTATATATAGCAGTGGTTGAATTAATTTAGTATATTTGTTTTATTCTAAATAAATGGAATATCAATAAAAAGGCATGTCATTATTATTTCGTGGGAACTTAAGTGAAGTTTAGGTATATTAGCGCCCTATTATCCGATCACTGCTCATATGGTCCTCAAAATCATTGATATTGAAGGTATTCAAAAGGCAGAGTCTAGTTATTAGCATAGGTTTAATGTAATGGAATATTTATATTTTGTACCAGCTTTTGCCGGCGGCTTCGCCCGTGTAAATTTTCCACGGGAACTGTGGTTTTTCCCGGGATGAAAGGTACCCTATGTCCTTCTCCGTACTTCCAACTATGTGTATGCGAAATTTCAGGAAGGTTGGTTCAGTACATGAAGCGTGAAGAGGTAACAAACAAACTCACTTTCGCTTTTATAATATTAGTTAGGATAGTTAGGATACAGTTCATGGAAATAAATAAAATGTGAATATTATCTTTTCAGTATCCTTTTCAAATGCAGTCCCATTTATTGGATTTGGATTTCTGGACAACTTCATTATGATTGTTGCTGTAAGTTGAATTCTATTAGCCAAAGGTTTTGGAATCATTTACATATACATACTTGTGTAAAAATTTAAAGACATTAACTTCCATCTTCTTGTTTTTGCGGACATCATACCAATCGATAAGTACTAATAATATAAATGCAAAATTCTGTTATGCTTTTAACTAAACTGCTGAACCGATTTTGATGAATTTTGGTATGTCATTTGGTATTGTCATATTTCAGCATCGAGACAGTACATCACGATCTCGACGATGGCGGCGGCGGCATCACGTTCAGCGACGTGATCGGCATTCATCGATTCGCGAGCGGCGCTCGGCAACATGCCCGTTCAGCGACGTGATCGGCATCGGCTCCTCCTACTACGTGGAGCGCGGCGCCGCGCTGCTGGGGCTCGCCGCGCCGCGCCTGGCGCCCGCGCAGCTCGACATGCCCGTCAGCCGCCGCACAGCTAACATGGTAACGTGACGTCACGGCATTACATCGGCTCCTCCTACTACGTGGAGCGCGGCGCCGCGCTGCTGGGGCTCGCCGCGCCGCGCCTGGCGCCCGCGCAGCTCGACATGCCCGTCAGCCGCCGCACAGCTAACATGGTAACGTGACGTCACGGCATTACATCGGCTCCTCCTACTACGTGGAGCGCGGCGCCGCGCTGCTGGGGCTCGCCGCGCCGCGCCTGGCGCCCGCGCAGCTCGACATGCCCGTCAGCCGCCGCACAGCTAACATGGTAACGTGACGTCACGGCATTACATCGGCTCCTCCTACTACGTGGAGCGCGGCGCCGCGCTGCTGGGGCTCGCCGCGCCGCGCCTGGCGCCCGCGCAGCTCGACATGCCCGTCAGCCGCCGCACAGCTAACATGGTAACGTGACGTCACGGCATTACATCGGCTCCTCCTACTACGTGGAGCGCGGCGCCGCGCTGCTGGGGCTCGCCGCGCCGCGCCTGGCGCCCGCGCAGCTCGACATGCCCGTCAGCCGCCGCACAGCTAACATGGTAACGTGACGTCACGGCATTACATCGGCTCCTCCTACTACGTGGAGCGCGGCGCCGCGCTGCTGGGGCTCGCCGCGCCGCGCCTGGCGCCCGCGCAGCTCGACATGCCCGTCAGCCGCCGCACAGCTAACATGGTAACGTGACGTCACGGCATTACATCGGCTCCTCCTACTACGTGGAGCGCGGCGCCGCGCTGCTGGGGCTCGCCGCGCCGCGCCTGGCGCCCGCGCAGCTCGACATGCCCGTCAGCCGCCGCACAGCTAACATGGTAACGTGACGTCACGGCATTACATCGGCTCCTCCTACTACGTGGAGCGCGGCGCCGCGCTGCTGGGGCTCGCCGCGCCGCGCCTGGCGCCCGCGCAGCTCGACATGCCCGTCAGCCGCCGCACAGCTAACATGGTAACGTGACGTCACGGCATTACATCGGCTCCTCCTACTACGTGGAGCGCGGCGCCGCGCTGCTGGGGCTCGCCGCGCCGCGCCTGGCGCCCGCGCAGCTCGACATGCCCGTCAGCCGCCGCACAGCTAACATGGTAACGTGACGTCACGGCATTACATCGGCTCCTCCTACTACGTGGAGCGCGGCGCCGCGCTGCTGGGGCTCGCCGCGCCGCGCCTGGCGCCCGCGCAGCTCGACATGCCCGTCAGCCGCCGCACAGCTAACATGGTAACGTGACGTCACGGCATTACATCGGCTCCTCCTACTACGTGGAGCGCGGCGCCGCGCTGCTGGGGCTCGCCGCGCCGCGCCTGGCGCCCGCGCAGCTCGACATGCCCGTCAGCCGCCGCACAGCTAACATGGTAACGTGACGTCACGGCATTACATCGGCTCCTCCTACTACGTGGAGCGCGGCGCCGCGCTGCTGGGGCTCGCCGCGCCGCGCCTGGCGCCCGCGCAGCTCGACATGCCCGTCAGCCGCCGCACAGCTAACATGGTAACGTGACGTCACGGCATTACATCGGCTCCTCCTACTACGTGGAGCGCGGCGCCGCGCTGCTGGGGCTCGCCGCGCCGCGCCTGGCGCCCGCGCAGCTCGACATGCCCGTCAGCCGCCGCACAGCTAACATGGTAACGTGACGTCACGGCATTACATCGGCTCCTCCTACTACGTGGAGCGCGGCGCCGCGCTGCTGGGGCTCGCCGCGCCGCGCCTGGCGCCCGCGCAGCTCGACATGCCCGTCAGCCGCCGCACAGCTAACATGGTAACGTGACGTCACGGCATTACATCGGCTCCTCCTACTACGTGGAGCGCGGCGCCGCGCTGCTGGGGCTCGCCGCGCCGCGCCTGGCGCCCGCGCAGCTCGACATGCCCGTCAGCCGCCGCACAGCTAACATGGTAACGTGACGTCACGGCATTACATCGGCTCCTCCTACTACGTGGAGCGCGGCGCCGCGCTGCTGGGGCTCGCCGCGCCGCGCCTGGCGCCCGCGCAGCTCGACATGCCCGTCAGCCGCCGCACAGCTAACATGGTAACGTGACGTCACGGCATTACATCGGCTCCTCCTACTACGTGGAGCGCGGCGCCGCGCTGCTGGGGCTCGCCGCGCCGCGCCTGGCGCCCGCGCAGCTCGACATGCCCGTCAGCCGCCGCACAGCTAACATGGTAACGTGACGTCACGGCATTACATCGGCTCCTCCTACTACGTGGAGCGCGGCGCCGCGCTGCTGGGGCTCGCCGCGCCGCGCCTGGCGCCCGCGCAGCTCGACATGCCCGTCAGCCGCCGCACAGCTAACATGGTAACGTGACGTCACGGCATTACATCGGCTCCTCCTACTACGTGGAGCGCGGCGCCGCGCTGCTGGGGCTCGCCGCGCCGCGCCTGGCGCCCGCGCAGCTCGACATGCCCGTCAGCCGCCGCACAGCTAACATGGTAACGTGACGTCACGGCATTACATCGGCTCCTCCTACTACCTACTACATAGTTAACATGGTACAGCATTCGACACGAAACAAGACTGCGCAGAAACGAAAAATAGATGTCCTTGGAGGTGCGGTTAGAGGGGGAAGCGGGAATGAATGGTAGCGTGCACCCGCGCTTCCCCGCGCATTCCCCCCGCGAGTCTTACATGCGCAGTCGACGCCATATTGGGTCTTGTTTCCTGCCGATACCTGTACAGTGCTAAGCTACCACTTTCACAAACTATACCGATGATCTGCTCAGAAATAAAATTTTTGAATGACACCTAAATATTTCTGATAGATACCATGCGCGCCATAATAAACCCAACCCCATCCACTATTGGCTGATGCGTATGCGCCATGTCAGCAGCAGTCGCTATTTGGCTGGCTTACGCTCATAACTACTTGTTTACTCAAAGACTCCAATCTCGTTTTCTGTGCGTAAATTGTTGAATATTGCGACTTGACAGATATAATAAACTTGTCGCAGGGTCGAGTGCTGGGCATCACGCTGGGCTGCTTCCTCGGCATGACGCCGCTGCTGTTCAAGGACGAGAAAGACGAGGGGAAGAAGAAGGAAGGAGCCGAGTCTGCTGCCAAGCCTGCGTAGACCGAAGCTTAGCCTCTGCGATAGAATCTTTAACGAATCGATTGTTTTTATTTGTAAATACTTCGAATTTTATGTGCACAGTGGGCCACATAGAAAAATATACCACCACTATGTATAAAGTCTATACTATGTGTTATGATAGAATACTTTTCTATGTGGTCAACTGTATATAGTAAGCGATCTATACTGTGGTACTTAGCCTCTTTATACTAGTCTAAGCGGTCACGGGAATTTTCGTAACGATCAGGGAAACGGATAGACTTGCTTTTATGGGATGTAGAGTAGTCCCCTAATGTGAATGATGTCGGTCTGCCGGCTCTCAGTGGTAGCTTCTTCGAGCTATAGGGCCTGGAAGGTGCTTCATTGTTGCGAAAAAAAAACGATCTGAGAAATGGTTAGTTTTAGTACATATTCAAAGTATGGCATCTCCGCATGTGAAACAAGTTGGTCTGCCGGCTGTCAGTGGTTGCATTTCAGAGCTATGAGGCGCGCAAGTCACTGCATAGTTACAAAAAAAAAACGATAAGAGAAATGGTTAGTTTTAGTACCAATTGGAAGAATGGTGTATCCACAGATGAAACGAGTTGGTCTGCCGGCTGTAAGTGGTTGTATTTCAGAGCTATCATCGTTCACGTAAGTCGCTTATTTGAGGAAAAAGTCTAAAAAAACATTGAAAAGCGGGAAAATAGGCGAATTTTTCTAGTTCATGCCAGCCGCTGTCATATCTGCGTATGTTTGACCCAACCTCAAACTTGCGCCGCGCACCACCGCAGTGTGGGGAAAAAATCTAAATCTAATCGCCTCTAGAGAAAAAAAGGTTTCCTTCAGAAAATCTACGTCGATTTTGGTAAAAACTGATTATGTATTTCATTTTTGATCTTAATAAGAAGACTTTTTATTAATACTATTTTTGCTAACATTGCATTCTTTTAATAGGTACTAAAACTGACCATTTCTCTTACCGTTTTTTTTTTGTAACTAAGCAGTGACTTTCGCGCCTCATAGCTCTGAAATGCAACCACTGACAGCCGGCAGACCAACTTGTTTCACATACGGAGATGCCATACTTTGAATATGTACTAAAACTAACCATTCCTCAGATCGTTTTCTATTTTTTGCAACAATGAAGCTCCTTCTAGCCTTAATAGCTCAAAGTGGCAACCACTGATAGCCGGTAGACCAACTTGTTTCACATGAGGAGATGCCATATTTTGAATATGTACTAAAACTAACCATTTCTTTGATAATTTTTTTTTTCAACAATGAAGCCCCTTCCAGGCCCTAGGTATAGCTCGAAGTGGCAACCACTGAAGGCCGGCAGACCAACTTGTTTCACCTGTGGAGACACCATTCTTTCAATAAGAACTAAAACTGACCATTTCTTTTACCGTTTTATTTCGTAACTATGCAGTGACTTTCGCGCATCATCGCTCTGAAATGCGACCACTGACGGCTGTCGCATGTCTGTCCGCAAGTGAAACAAGTTGGTCTGCCGGCTGGCAGACCAACTTGTTTCACATGCGGAGATGCCATACTTTGAATATGTAATAAATCTAACAATTTCTCTGATCATTTTTTTTTCGCAACAAGCTCGAAGTGGCAACCACTGAGAGCCGGCAGACCAACTCGTTTCACCTTTACTTATTCAAAGTATGGCATCACCACATGTGAAACGAGTTGGTCTGCCGGCTGTTAGTGGTTGCCACTTTGAGCTATAGGGGCTGGAAGGGGTTCATTGTTGCGAAATAAAAAACGATAGAGAAATGGTTAGTTTTAGTATATATTCAAAATATGGTATCTCCGCATGTGAAACAAGTTGGTCTGCCGGCAGTCAGTGGTTGCATTTCAGAGCTATGAGGCGCGAAAGTCACTGCATAGTTACGAAAAAAAACGGTAAAAGAAATGGTCAGTTTAGTACCTATTGAAAGAATGTTGTCTCCACAGGTGAAACCAGTTGGTCTGCCGGCCTACAGTGGTTGTCACTTCGAGCTATACCTAGGGCCTGGAAGGGGCTTCATTTTTTCAAAAAAATATATATATCAGAGAAATGGTTAGTTTTAGTACATATTCAAAATATGGCATCTCCGCATGTAAAACAAGTTGGTCCGCCGGCTGTCAGTGGTTGCCACTTTGAGCTATAAAGGCTAGAAGGAGCTTCATTGTTGCAAAAAATAGAAAACGATCCGAGGAATGGTTAGTTTTAGTATATATTCAAAGTATGGCATCTCCGCATGTGAAACAAGTTGGTCCGCCGGCTGTCAGTGGTTGCCACTTTGAGCTATACCTAGGGCCTGGAAGGATCTTCATTGTTGCAAAAATTAGAAAACGATCTGAGGAATGGTTAGTTTTAGTACATATTCAAAGTATGGTATCTCCGCATGTGAAACAATTTGGTTTGCCGGCTGTCAGTGGTTGCATTTCAGAGCTATGAGGCGCGAAAGTCACTGCATAGTTACGAAAAAAAACGGTAAAAGAAATGGTCAGTTTTAGTACTTATTGAAAGAATGGTGTCTCCACAGGTGAAACAAGTTGGTCTGCCGGCCTTCAATGGTTGCCACTTCGAGCTATACCTAGGGCCAGGAAGGGGCTTCATTGTTGCGAAAAAAATGCTTAGAGATATGGTTAGTTTTAGTACATATTCAAAGTATGGCATCTCCGTATGTGAAACAAGTTGGTCTGCCGGCTGTCAGTGGTTGCCACTTTGAGCTATAGGGGCTGAAAGGGGCTTCATTGTAGCGAAAAAAAAAAAACGATCAGAGAAATGGTTAGTTTTAGTACATATTCAAAGTATGGCATCTCCGTATGTGAAAAAAGTTGGTCTGCCGGCTGTCAGTGGTTGCCACTTTGAGCTATAAAGGCTAGAAGGAGCTTCATTGTTGCAAAAAATAGAAAACGATCCAAAGAATGGTTAGTTTTAGTATATATTCAAAGTATGACATCTCCGTATGTGAAACAAGTTGGTCTGCCGGCTGTCAGCGGTTGCCACTTTGAGCTATAAAGGATAGAAGAAGCTTCATTGTTGCAAAAAATAGAAAACGATCTGAGGAATGGTAAGTTTTAGTACATATTCAAAGTATGGTATCTCCGCATGTGAAACAAGTTGGTCTGCCGGCTGTCGGTGGTTGCATTTCAGAGCTATGAGGCGCGAAAGTCACTGCATAGTTACGAAATAAAACGGTAAAAGAAATGGTCAGTTTTAGTTCTTATTGAAAGAATGGTGTCTCCACAGGTGAAACAAGTTGGTCTGCCGGCCTTCAGTGGTTGCCACTTCGAGCTATACCTAGGGCCTGGAAGGGGCTTCATTGTTGAAAAAAAATATATCAGAGAAATGGTTAGTTTTAGAACATATTCAAAATATGGCATCTCCTCATGTGAAACAAGTTGGTCTACCGGCTATCAGTGGTTGCCACTTTGAGCTATTAAGGCTAGAATGAGCTTCATTGTTGCAAAAAATAGAAAACGATCTGAGGAATGGTTAGTTTTAGTACATATTCAAAGTATGGCATCTCTGCATGTGAAACAAGTTTGTCTGCCGGCTGTCAGTGGTTGCATTTCAGAGCTATGAGGCGCGAAAGTCACTGCTTAGTTACGAAAAAAAAACGGTAAGAGAAATGGTCAGTTTTAGTACCTATTAAAAGAATGCAATGTTAGCAAAAATAGTATTAATAAAAAGTCTTCTTATTAAGATCAAAAATGAAATACATAATCAGTTTTTACCAAAATCGACGTAGATTTTCTGAAGAAAACCTTTTTTTCTCTAGAGGCGAATTTTTTCCCCACAGTGCGGTGGTGCGCGGCGCAACTTTGAGGTTGGGTCAAACATACGCAGATACGACAGCGGCTGGCATGAACTAGAAAAATTCGCCTATTTTCCCGCTTTTCAATGTTTTTTTAGACTTTTTCCTCAAATAAGCGACTTACGTGAACGATGATAGCTCTGAAATACAACCACTGACAGCCGGCAGACCAACTCGTTTCATCTGTGGATACACCATTCTTCCAATTGGTACTAAAACTAACCATTTCTCTTATCGTTTTTTTTTTGTAACTATGCAGTGACTTGCGCGCCTCATAGCTCTGAAATGCAACCACTGACAGCCGGCAGACCAACTTGTTTCACATGCGGAGATGCCATACTTTGAATATGTACTAAAACTAACCATTTCTCAGATCGTTTTTTTTTCGCAACAATGAAGCACCTTCCAGGCCCTATAGCTCGAAGAAGCTACCACTGAGAGCCGGCAGACCGACATCATTCACATTAGGGGACTACTCTACAACCCATAAAAGCAAGTCTATCCGTTTCCCTGATCGTTACGAAAATTCCCGTGACCTCTCGGTCTATACTGATTTAAGTATAAATCAATCATAGAATAAGCAAAGTGCACCTCTAAGACTTATACTATTTAAACTGTATACAATACGGATATTTTTACAAATTTGTAGATAGTAGGAACTGTAACTATGTAATGAAAATATTTTATAATTTCAATCATCTAATAATGAGATACGTATTATTTATAGAGCACCTATATGCTATATGTATGTATATAAAGTTTTTTCAATAATTCCTCAAACTAACAGACTCAAGGAATGGCAGGCAAAGCGCGACTTTATAGTAAATAAAATGATACTTAAGAGCAATATTTTAATAATTATTATTCTTCAATCTAATAATAAACAAGCGAGTCACAGAGCTAACGGTAGGCTCAAAACGTTAAGATTTCTCAGAGTATGTTCAAAACATAAGTAAGATAATGCATTTCATATGACCTGTACATTTCAAACTTTATATTGAATCAAATTTATCTTTACTCGTTTGAGATTGAGATATTTAATCATAATGTTTATTTGCAAGTTTTTGAAAATAGGAAAACAAAATAAATATTTATGATAAGAATTACTTTTAGTGCACGGTAGCTTGATAGGCGTAAGTGCCAATCTCTTAGAATAATAGAACAATTTATTGAATTTGTGAAAATGTTTATTAACACGATGAATGTGAGTTAGATAGGTTTGTAGTATCTAGTGAAGCACAAACGAGACATCTAGTCATTGCACAGTGATGTATGTAAGCCTCGCATGTAATGGTTAGTACAAACTGTATTGCTAGAAATCTTTCACTGTGTACATTGCAGACACCTTTACCTTTTTACGTATATTTTTGCATTTTGTTTCGTGAGTATTGAATGAGACTTGAGGTGGAACGCCCGGCTATGTAATGCTCATTCAGGAATTATTACTTCTGTCTTGTGGAACACACACAAAACAAATACCTATATATATATTTTATAATTATTAATGTGTGACCGTGACTTCGCCCACTGAAATAATACACATGAATCACTCCGTCCGGTGGATGGAAAATCTGTTTGGTAGTTTTTGATTTTATTTCGCCCAATAGTATGGGAGGCTGACACACCAGCGTATGCTATTGAGTGATAGAAATTGCATTGCAGAGATGAACTAGGCGATCTCTTTCTCAATGGACTTTCTTTTGTTTACTGCTATTGGAATACTTACACAATATATTTTGTAGTTTATGTTGAGTCCCAATATATTTATTAATTCGTATGGCGTTTATAGATGTTAGTCCCAATAGTAATGATAAAAAGGCAACTCGATCCATAGTATTGTGATTACCAAATAAAATAATAAATTAGATCTTCCTAGTTGAAGACTGCTTGTCTTATTAAAATGTCTATTTATGATTGTTGCATGAGTTTTGTTTTATTATTGACTTTGTGATTATAATATAATTAATATCTGTTACGGGATTTTATTTATTTCGCAATATTCCTCAATTGACTATGAAAAGTCGATGCAAGAAATCTTAACAGAAATATTTACACTTTTTAATATTCTCTTCAAAACATAAAGCTTCGTTTACATTTGAGGTAATTATCGCTCAACACATTATGCCATTTCATCAAAATAAGAAATAGCACCTTCCTCTTCCACCAAAAAGTATGTAACAACTAGCGTGTCCTCCATCTCCATCGTACAAATTTCACCAAAGTATCAACGAGCCTTAATTTTTACACGACTGACCAAAAAAGGAGTGTTATGTTTTCAGGGTTCATGTATGTATGTATGTAAGTTTCTTTATTCCACCGTAAGTCCTGAACGGCTTAACAGATTTTGATGTAAGAGGTATTTTTAGATTCCTTGCATTCTTCCGAGTGACATAGGCTATATGACGTCAACATAAAAACAAAATGGCGGTTTATATATGCGATAAATAGCAGACCAAAAAAATAAAATTTGATCAATCTTATCGAGTGGTGTATCAAATTGAAGGGCTTTAAAAGGCGATTTCAAAAATGTATAGAACTTATATGTTTGTATGTACTTTTTGAGCAAAAACTCGTCAGTCGTGTTTTTTATTTTTAATAATTGGCTTGTTCAATGTTTTAAAGAGAATATAAAAAATTGTATTAAGGCCTCAGCACACCTGATTCGTGTGCACTGTGCAGTGCACGAGCGTGCCATTTCGATGTACATTGCGTGTGCACCTCTACCCACTACTGTTTAAATGACACGTCATTACCATACAATACATACGTACAAATACAATACAGTACATATAAATAAATGACGCGTCATTTAAACAGTAGTGGGTGCGCAGCAAGCAATGTAGGTACTTTGAAAAGGAAAATGCGTGTACTGCACACGCATCCGGTGTGACCCAGCCTTTACTGGCATGGGGTTAAATTCTAAAACAAAAACGTTCTTCATTATAATCGTTTATTAATAATTTATCATTTGCATTAAAGATATGCGTATGTAAAAGCTGCCTTGTTTCAAAATTATGCTATTAAAATGGATGTCATACATTCTAGGTCCTAATGTAACCTGCACCTGGGCCGTACTCTCAAAGAAACTGGTCAGATTATGGCAAATGTACATCAATCCAAATTGAACCTTATGAGTAATACACAAAAATCAATTTAGCGTGACTTCAGAGTTCAATACTCTGCCCATCTAAATTGAACGCGCTAATTGTTAAACATAACGTCCAATTTAGCGTGGCAAATATAATTTGTCTATGAGCGTACGGCCGTAAGGTACAGTCGCGATGTGCGGCACTCGCTGCCGCCCCCTCTGGCGGGGGGTGCAGTAACTAGTCCCAGATAGCGGTAGAGTGACGTCACCTCGCGATACCCCTCTGCACACCCGCCGATTTTATATTCATATTTGTACACTGTGTGAAGAGGGACTCACATACTGCTATTATTATCGTAAGGGATAGTGGTAAAAGTCACGGAAGTCTAAAAGAAGTAAAGTATTGTAGAAAATTCCCGTGCTCATTTCACAATCGCAAAGCTTGACTTTCGAAACAAATGCTGCAGCCAAAAACACTTTGGCCAAAATTACACTAATCTTCAAAAACACGTGTTCTGATAATGTGAACACAACGCGAGATGACGAAACGGCAGCTATACAGACAGCATAGTTGGGAGGAGTCCCCGATTCTCGTAGTGCCTGTGTATAAGAACCCTATTGAAGCTGCCGCTGCGGCCATCTTCCAATAGACCGGTGGAGCAGCCATTCACGATGGCTTCAGTGAAAGCAGAACTACGATTTAGCATAAAGTCATTGCATCGAAACTGATCGATCGCACACACACGTGAGCACACACACACTGTGTTCATGCAATTCCATACAACTGGAATATTGCCTGCAACTAATGTTGCGATGCCGATGATGTGAGCAATATTAATGTCATAAATGCGAAAGTTTGTGAGGTGTTTACTCCTTCAAGCAATAATGATCCTTGAATAACACAGCTTATTTTTTATTCCCACGGGATTCCCCGAGGCGCTAGTATTTATACATGTACAATAGTTTCAAAAATGTTTATTTTACATGAGTTCGCTACTTTTGGTCCGCACTTAATATAAAAGCCCGACCAGGTAAAATCAACTTTGTATATTTATCACAACTCAATACCTACATAAAGTTCGAAAAATTAAATCTATATTTTCCTCAATATGGCAAGTTACATTTGAACGAGTGTGCGACAGGGAACACTATATTTGATCGCTCATTCCTCAACTGATACAACATAGTTCCTCTAGCTAAGATTACATCGTCCCGATACAATATGTCTAATGTATAACTACACATGATAAGTCAGTTTGATCATATAATATACGACGAAATAAATAATGGCTTAATTTGTACATATGACTATCGAAGGCTCCCCCTCCGTGTCGCAGGGGGCCTGTACATTAAACATCAAAATTTGCTAAACTACTCAATTTACCCTTTTCGCATCGCCTTAAGAACAGTGTTGATAAGGTGCTCCCACACAACAGTTACGAAATGTTATATAAGATTACGATAACATTTACATTTTGCTACATGTTAAAGAATGTTATACGTTATAAACGCTCCCTGACGCACCCTTATTAAAGTTGTATACAATACGTCAATAACAATTTTTGTTATAATTTTAAAAGTCAATGTTATATAAAATGTTGTAACTGCTATGTGTGAGCACCTGTAGACATTATTTAGCAGCTAGATTATTTACAATAGCATTAAATAGCAATATGAGATCCTTACATTTCAATACGGTGTTTACACTTGTACATCACTTTTTCGTACCCTTTGGTCTTCAGATACGAAACGCGGAGCGGGGCACAGACTGTCCCACTTACACACCTTAAGTGCGACAGAAATGGGTGATTTTTACGCTCATAATGCGTGATAGGCCGAATGAGCGTCACGCAACGGACTGATGTGCATAGTCTCATAAATACATGTACATCTGTAGGCAGACCGAAGCCCGCATTGCGCCCTGAATCTGAAGACCGCCAGAGACCAAACATTTCCTAAAATCAAACCTTTGGAACTATTTATTAATTTTGTTATCGACTAAACTATCAATAAGCATGTTTACACATTAAACCATAACGTATCTTTATATAAATGATTTATTGCTAATTTGTGGGTATCCAAAATTATACCAATTGGTTTTAAATTAAACGCAAACAAATCAGGATTACAGCCAGGAACGTGTGTACAAAATAACAACGCAGCGTCCACATTTGCCTCTCATCATTCAAGAGTAGACATACACGCTCATCAGTGGTTTTTTTTAAATAGACAAACAAAAATGTAGTGGACACATACAGACAGCAGTTATAATGAGAGTTTTAGAAATAGCGACACACCAGATGTCAGCACCTAGACGCAAAGTCCAATTCTGTGTTTTCATTGGTCTGTGTTTTCAATGATTTGACACATCCGGGCAGTTGTCAAATTCAAATGACAGTTTCCAGACAACCTTGCGTTCCTCTAGCGCAGTCTGGCGGACAAAAAACAAACAAAAACCCTTCATTATTATAAGGGAACACTCGCCAAAATGAAGGAGGTAGTTCCGCTCGCGAGTGCGCGTGACTTAACCTAAATACACCGTAAATACTAAGTTTATCACAATGTACTCCAACCGAAAGCAAAACGCCCAAACGCATGTAAAGCTACGTTCACGTGGTCGCCAAACCTCGACACTTCTCAACGTACGAGTACATTAGTTTCATGTGAGCTATGTTTTGAAACAAGACAAAACTAAGCAATGTACAGTCGGGGACAGATAAGACTGACCCCCTACCTCATCTAATCCCATTTCAGAAGGGTCAGGTTTATCTACGGACGAAATATAAAGAGTACACGTTGAATCTAATGGTGCACTGTTACAGTCAATAGTGCACCGACGTCACCTAAAGGGGCGGAGCTTATGTAATTTCTCGCTCAACTGTGTGCTTTATGACGGTCTGCTATTTAGTATGGGTGGAGCCAAGTACCCCGCGCAGACTGCCTTCCACCCCGCGTATCGTCACACAAATTTTCTTTAGAGAAATGTCGTTATCGTTCGTTCTCTTAATAAATTGTCCGTGGTTTATCTGCCCCCGAGTGTACGTCGATTGGCTGTAACGTTTGGCAAGCACGTAAAGCAGGCATAAAGTGGCCTCACAACCGAAGCGGCTGCCCGGTGGGCCGACGGGAGGTAATGTTAACTTAAGTACCTTTATTGGATGAGATCCTTTGTTCAATATGGATGTTTAAGAAACCATTTAAGCAGTGTATCTACTTGGCTACATTGACGCGCAATATATTCGCTCTTTCTCGCTCGCTTAAAACAATTTAAATGAGCGAGATAAGACGTGCTATTTTACTTTAGTGAGATAGCATAATATATTGCGCATCAATGTTGCCTAGTGGATACATGGAAAATATGTATTTTTCCATACCAGAAGGTGGACCTTTTATATCGGTGATATGATCAAGTTATCATTATTAGATAATATGTGTTGTGTATGGCCTTATACTGGGCTATTTACGTTCATTGTGGTTATAAAAAATACGCACCGAGATTCCAGCAGGGAACGTCTTAATTCGAACAATAAGAAACATCAAAAAGCTGAATTGTTTTAAAACTGAACCTACAAAACGTGTATAAGGAGTAGAAATGTGTAAAAACGACAGCGTGTAAGCGTTTCCGTGGCGAGTACAAACATTAAAATAACAATAAAAATAAAATTATAAAAAAATAAAATCTTCACTCGGACTAAGCACTGGGCTAAAATCGATATATACAAATAGTAATTAGTTACGAATAATAAAATTAACAATAATAATCACCGGGCACGTAGCACCGTCAACAAAATTCGCGAGAATTGACATAGTCCAGTTAAATTCGACTAAAAAAACGTAAGTTACATTCAGTAAGTAAGTTTAGTTTCTACAGGTGTTTTAACATGTCTATGTGTGGAGATACAGTTCCACTAATCGCCACTTGTTGCAACTGGCGCGGCACTAAACATATGAGCTGGTATAATCACAATGATGCTTTCTTGTACGGGTCTTTGTTATTTTCCTTCTTTGCCATATAATATATCCCCATAGAAACGTATACTTAGAATATGTTAGACTACGCACATAAATAATTATTACTTTGCTCATATTGTTCATTGGCCTCCTACAGCGAGATTCTACTGTAATAACAGCCGGTTGAGACTCATACAAGAACAGTGCTAAAGTCGAAACATCTTCAATAAACTCAACAAAAAGCCACACAACCCTGCTCGGGTGAAATATATTATTTTAAATTTTAGTTAACAAGTCTTCTCTGAGACGATCTATGATTGTATTTAGATTGGAGAGCTATTTGTGAAATAATCAATGACATATTTATTCTGCTAAATAAATGATGAATCAGTTGTAATTAATTCACAAATGATTGGCTATTTGATCGTCTCTGAGGCTCTTTATTGCCGCATCGGGTATTTGAAACAATTCGTAAGTTGCCCTACGTTTCAGATTAAAAAACAATTGTACTCCAGTAGCACTACTAAATATCATTACTTTCGCGTTTCACTATAAAACATGATATCTGTTGTAACGCGTCATGACTACGTGTAACGGTTATCTTATTAAAAATAACGTAACGAATTATTGTTACGCATAACGTCACTTGCGCTAAATTTTGTCACTTCGTAGTATCGCCAATTTCCTTTAAAAATTAAATGAGATCTAATACTAAAAACGAAACGTTAAAATTTTCGCAGCGTACGAAAGTAACAATATTTTCACAGTGACATGCGAAAGTGTCATTAACGTCACGAAAGTGTAACGCGACCGAATTCGGATTTGCTTGGAAAGTCATAGTCCCTCGTCTGCCTTGTTTGTAAGTCTTAAAAGACAGAGCATAGTGATACCTCTCTCTCTAAGCCGAAAGACTTACCATTATAGTGAAACCTACTATAATGAAATCCCATCTGTATTTTTATGTACCTATGTCTCACAAATAAATGTTCTTTATTCTGCCCCTCCCAGAAAAAAAACTGGATCCGCCCTTCATCGGGCGCACATTACTTGGTCGTGAAGGCGTGCGCGGGCGCGCTGTGTTCGGTGCGGTCCTCTGCCTGCGAGCTGTTAGTCTCGAGTCCGGCCAGCTCCTGGTGCGCGCGCGCAGGGCTCACGCGGCGCCAGGCGCGGGCGTCGCGCGCGGTGTAGCGCGCCTCCTCGAAGCCCGCGCGCAGCCCCAGGACGATGCTGAGCGCGGACGCGTCCTGCTCGTGGCAGCCCGAGTACCGGTACTGCGGCTTCTTGTCGAACCGACACCCGCCCGACTGCGCACCTGCAGCAAGCACATAACCAGGTTGACAGCTTAATATATTGAGGACTTGGTAATTAGAGAGACTAATGAGGGTTGTCTGGTTGATGCTACTGGCGTGTGAGATCTGTCAGATAGTACAACACTGTCATCAGTTGTCAAATTCAAAAGACCACCACCACCATCTGACAGACCTCACTCACCAGTAACGCCAACTAGTGAACGAAGAAACGATAACCCTCATTACATCAGCTATTAATCCTAACTAATATTATAAATGCAAAAGTGAGTTTGTTTGTTTGTTAGTTTGTTTGTTTGTTACCTCTTCACGCTTTATCTACTAAAACTAAACCAATATTTCTGAAATTTCGCATACACATAGCTGGAAGTACGGAGAAGAACATAGAGTACCTTTCATCTTGGGAAAAAGCACAATTCCTGCACGGGTTTGGTGTTGTACATTGAGAAAGAGAATTAAATAGAAAGAGATTGGTAATGGTAACAAAAGGGATTTATTGTGAATAACACAAACAAAGGTAAAATCAGAAATAGCGGAGGAATTCGCTAAGTTAGAAATTATAAGTAAATGGTGGTGAAAATGGTAATGGTAAAGAAAATGGTTAAATTATTTGAGCACACGTAACAGACTCGCAATTGGTTTAAAGAGCACTGTCTACTTTGTTCTATGGTAAAATGTGTACTGAATAAAATAATATATAATTAAGTTCGATTGCGGCGCCGATATGCTGACGGCGCACTCGCGGGCAATCGATGTACGTCATAGACCGTACATATTCCCGGGCGAGAGAAAAACTAAATGAAATTTTAGGTGACGGGGCCCTATCCACTCGCGCACTATATTTAGCGACCTTTTCACTTACACTAACACTAGGAGTGGTATTATCACTAACAGATTGGACCGCGCACTTATCACTATGACCACTCACATTGACACTTAAGCCCTGAACACCGGCGTCGTTGACGGCATTGCCGTCGCCGCTGGCAGCACGCCGCTCCGCGCGTCGCCTGCGCACCTGCGCGCAAGCCCACGCGCAGAACGTCACTCCGACTATAGCTACTAATACGTAACTAATGACGTAATGATGTACGTCGTGGTATGAAATTTGATCTGAGAGACCCTTATCGGCTTTCATTTCTTGGATTTGGTTGCCAATATTTCTCAAATCTTCTTTCATCTGGTTCTGGTCTAACTCAATTGTGGCATTGGGCAGAGAAACATTGATCACGTGATTTACTGCTGGTATGTCGGGGGACATAATATCTGGTTTGAGAGTTAGTTGACTGGTAAGTAATTTATGAGGCATTATGGTAATGGAGTCGCCCTTGATTACGCAATCTTCTGCAAGAGTTATAACGCCTGCCTGACTGAGTTTCTCTGCCGTGATGTGGTTACCACAGATAACTCGTATGGAACATGTACCGCAGCAAGAATATAGATAGCTGTTAATTCTGTGAAGCTGGAGCCATGAATCGCTACAAGAAAGAGAATTCTTTATGCAGTTATTGGTAATAGGACTTTTAACACATGGGATTTGGTCAGTCTCTAATCGGTATAAGGGACTGTGTAGCGAACATAAATACGTAAAATCATCTGATCGAATGCAATTATTAAAGTCATTGTCCGACATTGGCACATATATATCGTTTTGCAAGTTCATCGCAATATGACTGGCTATAGGCATTAGGGTTACCATGGTTTCGTTAATTTGCCGCGGGATAGGAATCAATTGGTAAATGTCGTATTTACTTCGGCTTACGAGTGGTATTTTGATTTCGAAAATGAAATATTCTTTGGTAATTCTGGTACGTACTTTAAGTAGATGGTAAATCTTTGATAAGTTGACTTGAATGTTATTCACGGGTAAAGATAAATCCTTAGAGAGATGACCGACTATGATATTTAATTGGTGAATAAGCTGTTCTGGTGATAAGAGATGGATGTTAAAATTCCCGTAGTAGACATTCGTGATGGTATCCAGTAGGGTATCTTGAATATTTCTGAGATCGTTCAAAATATTAGTGGCGATAATTGACGACATGGTAAAATCACTTAGGTCGGCAGCCTTCTGGGCTTGAGCCTTCAGGTCCAAGACAGCAGTTTCTAAAGATATAAGATGTTGGTTAAATATCTTATGCTGTTTGTCCATGGTACTCTGAGTTCGTTTCAATAAATTATATTCGGCTTCAGCTATGGAGGTCTGGTTTCTCCATAAGCTAGCGAGATGTTTCTGGTTACTCCTTATCAAATCAATATCTTTACTGTATTGTTCGGCAAAGTTTTCATCTAATATCCCGAACAACGTGTGGGCAACGTAACCTACTCCGTTTATGAGTCCGCGTCGCTGTCTGGTGTGCGGTGTGAACTGCTGACCGAGTAGAATTTCATTGTAATAATTATATTCTTTATATTTATGTTGTAGCTGTAACATAATAATATCGCATTGAGTTTTCGTTTTCGAATACGCATATGTTTTCTAGATGGTTTAGGTATTTGGTAAATAACTCGTTGGTTTGCCAGTATGGTTCTAAATCATAGTAAACTATTAACTTCCATTCGTCGCGGATCAGGAACATGGAACGTTAAATTCAGAAGTTTACGTTTAATTCGTGGGAAATTCACGCGGGCGAAGCCGCGGGCAAAACCTAATTTCCTATAAATAAAGTTGTACCAGATTTAAAAGTTAAAAAAAAAATAACAAAAAAAATTAAAATGTTACTTTGAACATTTTAATTTTAACTATAAAATAATTCACACAGGTATTTTCGTATGGTAGGTAAGACCACGCTAATTTTAATAATAAAATAAAAGTTATCCTGTTTTCCCCTTATTTTGTCGTCTTATCAAACAAAACGGACCACATAGTCAAAGGATAAATTTCAACCAAATCGTTTATTACAATCAAATAATCTATTTTTTTTAAATAATACTAATTTAGACTGAACTGACTATAGTCATAGTGGCAGCACAACTGACCTATGGGCATGATGCAGTCAAGCGTGAGCGCGCACTGCACCCAGGGGCGCATGATGTCCGCAGTGTCGGGCTTGTTGGCGATGACGAGCCGCGTCACGTCCACCATCTGCATGAACAGGAAGTCGTCGATGTTCGCGTGGAAGTAGTGGAACATGCGCGGGTGCGTGAGCGACGTGACCGCCGGCCGCAGCGGCCACGCGAGCACGCCGAGCGCGCCGCTCGCTCGCGCGCTCGGCGTGCTCGCTCCGCTCCCGCTCACGCGCGCCCACAGAGCTGACAACTCGCTCGCGCTGTGCTGCCATCGCTGTGTACTCTCGCAGAACACCACGCCGCCGACACGACTTAGAGCATGCTGAAATAACAAATATCGTATTTAGAAGAAAATTTGAATCTGTATATCTACCTATTTATACCCACTTTATTGAATCTGTATACCCAATACCCGATGGTAGCTATACTCTAAATTTGTAGCCGCCACTATCATAAGAAAAATAATTCAGCTGACCCTTTTTTGTTATCTTTTGGGTGAATAAAAGAAGTCTTTATCATCTCAGACACAAGAAGTCCACTGGTGGATATTGGCATCTCCTATTGAATAAAAAGAAGAATCATAGACCGCAAATCAGTCCAAACTTTTTAAATTAATCTAATTGAATCTGTTATATAACTCTGGATTTTTATGTAGTTTTTACAGAACTAAAAAGCCACACACAATATAGTACAAGTATCTAAAACTACAACTTTCAACGCGCAATAGTAGTGAAGCGGTCACGAATTCTGTTTCCTTATTTGCATGTAGTTATGCTAACATACAATAGATGATAAATAATAACAATGAGACACGATCCTCCATCAACACTATATGTCACTCCTGTTATTAAATTTTATGATAGAACAACTACATATACAAATTATAATTACGAACTTGTAAGGGCACTAAGGGCCATTTATTTATGTATTTATTTAATTTATTTATTATTTTTAAAGAATGGGCCAGTGCTTCGCGGGAAGCCGCGCAGATTGTAAAAGTCAATCAAGGGGGTTTTAAACTAGGGATTCTTGTCAAGGCGATGAGCTACCAACCCGTCACTATATCTGAATCTCCATTCCACCAATAGGCCCTGAGTATCATCCCAACTAGCACACAAGCGCTATAACAAGCGGTATAGTAGCCAGATAGAGGATTTTAGTTACGGCATGGGCTTCTTAGTAAGAAATATAGTACATCTATAAGCTGCTACAGATCTCTTGTAGCGCGAAATAGGCCACAAATTATACAACTATAAGCTCTGCAATTGATCTAAAGTGGCCGCTTATGTAAGTTAGAATAGCGCTCCAAAGGCTGCTTAAAGGCCGTAATGTGCCCTTAAAGCATCCAAAGTTTCTCGTGCAGCGCTTTTCTGCTACCTTCACCTTATTTCGGAGCTCCTGTATTTTTAAATTAACTTCCATCGCTTTAAAGTAAGTTTATTGTTGATTTACAATTTTACGTGTACAAGATATATTATAATTTTTATTAAATGAATTTAATGCGTGCTATGTGTAGTGAAAGGATCCATAACTAATACGAAGGATTTATGAAAACGGTAAGTAATATGGTGTTTTATTTCTATATGTACAGACATCTCCAGAAGTGGAGTCAGAATTTCTCATACTAATTGATTATAGAAGTGTTTGCACTTAAGACCTTATGATTGTGTGTTATTTGTAAAACGCCTATGTGTCTGTGCAATGTCAACCGACCGAATACGATGTTTCCATAGAAGTAGGTAGGCTGGCGCGGCGAGTCGGCGAGCGCTTCATACTTTTATGGATTTCATAGACATACTATGAATGAATGATATGGAACGTTCATAGTATGTCTATAAAATCCTTGCTCTAACTTTATGGTATCGTTACTTCGTATGGGTGGTCAGTATGGACCAGCTATGAAAATGAATATTTGACGGTGAATGAAAAAAAAGACAGACGCAAATTTATCACTTCAACCGAGTTCTCGTTTTAGTTGAACGCATTTGTTAGTGATAGTTATCTAAGTATTTGTGGAATATTACTTTACCAACACTTGCCAATATAGGCCATTATAAGTAGGTATTATGGAGACTATTCGGATTTACTTTGCATGATAGTGGTTGCAAAATAGTCTCAATTTCTAATGAAAGGAACTGGATTAAGTGTGAGTATTTTTAAACAAATAAATAGTTGTGATTTGAAATATGTGTGTGTAAATGTGTAATATTTTGTGATTAATTCAAACATAAAATGATAACATAATATTAATGTATTGTATTGATATATTTTTCTTCGTGATTTTGCTTTGCATAAGTGATAGTTTTGAAATTAAATATAAACTAAATACCTAATTATATATTATTATATTTTTTTAGTGGACAACACGTTGGGTGTAGCGACTTGCTGCAGGGTAGCCTTGCCGCAAAGTAGAAGACCGGCTATTATCTCTGAGCAGCAGCAACAATAATGTTGGAAGAATATGAAGGCGATGATTTTACCTACCAGGCGTTATGCTGATTTATTTGATGTTTCGATGCCTATCTACTGTTCGTCGTGCATATCAAGCTGGTGGCGTGCATAAAAAAACTGGATAATTTATTTCGCTTCCAGAAATAAATGTCATCCTTGGCCAGCGCGGTCTTCTAACCTCAACTCCATAGAAAATCTATGGGGCCTGATGGTGCATAGAAGATGAGCAAGGAAGAATTAGTTTCTCATTGTATGGATGTTTAGGACAGTTTTTTTGTGATTGAAATATGTGTAGAAAAGACAACAACGGCAACTTTACAAAATAGTGAGTTAATTATTTGTGTTTAAATTTAATCAGTGAGTTCATTCATTAAGTAGGTATATTCCAACTGTCCTCTTTCTATTGTATCAAATCTGGTTTTATAAAAGTATAAACATTATTTAAATTATTTTTATACTTATTACTTGTTTTTGTATTTTGCATTACAAATACAAGGTTATGTTTCGTAATAGGAGATAAATTGTTAGATGTTGAGGTTTAGTTTCAATCTTCTTTTCATGATGAAAACGAATACTTAAGCTATAACCTCAATATTTACTAACAAAAAGCGAAAGTATAATTTAGTAATAATATATAAAATAAATGAACAGATTCTTATAAGTAGGTAACTTACTACAGAATGCTTATTTTTAAGTTCTTATTTATTCTGTAATTAGATAGGGAAGTGATTAAACATAAATTTTAAATTTGTTAGTGTAGTTTATAATAATAAATTTTACATAAGTATACTATACCTATTTACATGAATAAATAGTTGTCATGATTTTTGAGAATTTTTATTTCATAACAAATATATAATAAAAGCATATCAATTACATTATATAAAAATACTCTTGGCTTATGAATTGAGTTTAATATGAAAAATAAAATATCTGGATGTGACTCGAACTTTGACCTGTATCAACTGCAGTCCATCCAACTCCCGATTAGACCAGCAGATGCATTAGCTTGTGACGAAATTATCAATTGGTTGCGTGTCACCGTACTCACCACTATTGGTTTGCTTTATAATAAACTATAGGTAGTGTATTATTATTTCTGTGTCAGAATCCACTACTTAGTACCCCGAAAATTTGATAGATGGCAGCACGTAGGCAGTATGAGCACGAAGCACAAGCATGCAGTGCAGCAGAGTTGTGTCTTGGTGTGGGTGGGTAATATGATAGCTTAGTGTGAGTAGTGTTCTTATTGTAATTATACGTCCGTAATATGGACGTAACGCACACAATGAAGGACTGCGCGCCTGCAAGGCAATATGATATTTAAGGTATGACTCCACTTTTGACTCTAGACTGTACGTGAAATTGCAGTGCGATTACCAGTTCATTGTGAATGTTTATATGAATTATCATCAAAATTTTCACGCGCCCTCTGAATGTTAAGTGTTTAATGCAAAAATAAAATAAATGATTATGGTGAGGAATTAGGTTTCAACTTGAATAATAGTTTTTAGTACTTTTTAGTTTACAAAAAAGTTTACTTAGGGCTATACGTAAAAAATGAGACTTAATTTACATTTTAAATTACGAGTTTATGTCTTCAAAACGTAGTAATAACCTTAAAAACATCCATTTTTGAAAACAGTATAATGGCGTCTCCGTAAGAGCAGCTCCCAGTGTTGGTTATATCTATTTTATCTGCTTGAACCGTAAAAAGGCTCTAGTATTTGCTGCTGTAGATGTTTAGATTTCACGGTTGTAGTACTAGTGCGCTATCCAACTGTTTTGCATGTACATCAGCGTTTTACACTTACTATTTAGAGCCTCAGGTGGTCTTAATGCTATTTGAGATATGCAGTAAAAATACTACTTAGGGATCCGTCATTAAATTTTAAAGTTTTATTTTCCTTTTATTGAATACCTACCTACCTATACATTACTATTATCTTTACCTATACAGATTAACTGATATAGATAGATAGATAATACGTTTTTTTGTATAGACAATTTCAAGTAAATAGGTACCCATATTTTTAATGTGTAAAACTATCAGTAGTGTGACCAAGGGTAGGCTTTAGGTATTTATTCGAGGTATTCCATTTTTTGTTTCTAATTATCATATTTTATGTTTTTCAGTTACTGCCTGTGACAAATACCTACTCTGAAGCAAAGCTAAACCAGGAATCATCATCTCAAGATATATACCTCGTAGTTAAGATTAAACTGAGAATCAAACGTCAGAACAAATCTCTAATATTCAACAGCTTATATTACCGACATTGCCGAAAGTAATAAAAAAATTATAAATAATTATGTGTTTCATTTATGGCTTCTTCACTTGCTGTAAGACTGTCGCCCTCACAAATATCAGCTTTAGTAGTACTACAAGATGCAATATCGTTGTGCATTAAATTGGAAACTACGGAACCCTACCCATACCGAAATCGCACTCCTTCATAGGCTGAATAAAAAAATTAGAATATTATCATACAGCTTTAGGTTACATTTTTAGCACATCAGTTGCTAATATGGCGCTATTAGCTCTAGTATGAAGTCATGTCCCTTCCCTGTAGATGTAAAGCTATGAGAAATCTAGTGAACACCATTAAAATACTAAAAATGTTACAGCACCGTTTTGTAACTCTCATGGCTATATAAAATATTTCATGTGATTTCTTAGACAACTATTAACCGTTTAGTTTCTATATAATTCTCATATATAGCGCTCAAGGCGCTATTTCAAAGTTACACAACTTTGCAATAGATATAGTGTTACAACATAAGTAATAAAATATGCTAAAGAGCGAAAGGCTTTACAAAATGTCTCTATACGGTCTTGAGTGCTATAGAGGTAAGTTAAAACTCTTTGCAAACTGCCCTGCCTACTAAAGTATTCTTTTACATCTTACAGTGGTATAAAAGTCTCCATTAACTCCATTTTATGTCCAATAGTAGTTTAGTGAAGCCAGTACTTGTTTTTGTATTACCATAAGATATTTTTTTGCTACAAAACATGTCCTGTAGCACCTAGCTGTTCAACGGTATGAAAGTACTCTACTGTTCAACTTTAGGAAAAATTTACAGCACTTTAACAGCTGCTATACTACACTTAGGCTATATAAAGCCTGTATTAGCAGCTTGTGTGCTAGTTGGGATAGTATGAGTGACACGACTCTTTAATGGCTGTCCCGTATGAGATAATGACATGATACTGTATCAAACGTGTTGTGGGACTTCCAAGGCTTTTGTATGAGTCGCGCTACTCTTGGGAACTACTTGAACACAACTCTCTGCCGTTAGTATACATCCATCAGCGGGTGCAACCGGGAGGGCATTATTAGTATTACAAAGGATCGATCTTCAATTGTTCAGTCCCCAGTTCGGAGCTACAAAGGCGGAAGCCCGGTCAAGGTCCCGGCAGTCTTCGCGCGCGACGTCATACACGTCAACCACGCATATTTATACCAGTTTGATTTGCATTCAGAGACAGAGCTATTAGCGCAGACAGACCGGACATTTAAAAATGCCAGTTTCAGTCCTATATTCCGAGTGTCCAAGAGTATATGAAGGTACTAGCCGCGCCTCGGAGCTACGCTCCCGTGGGTTTAACGGTTTAGCCGTGAAAACGTAAGACAGGCAAACTTTCGCACGCATTTATGTATAATATTCAAAATGAATATAGATAGTATTTGTCAATAGGTTGATATAGGACGTTTTGAAAATGGCTAGTTAAAGTCCGGCGCTTGCGCATCACAATCGCGTCCGATGTGAACGCGAGGCATGCAAGGCCGATTTTTTGGCACGCGCTGGATGCTCCACACTTTAGCTGTTTCGTCTAGACCGCGCTGGATCGTCTAAGTGGACTTTAGATCATGGTTCACTAATAACTTTTATTTAGACAGATGTTCGTAAAACGAAGTGCACTCGTCAATGGAACGTTGTGAACTTTTTAATTTCTTTGTGAAAATAGAAAGACATAGTTTGCAAAATCTGAAAGAAAACTTCATTCTCAGGTTTCTGGTTCCTTCCTAAAATTTGTTATTCCTTTACTTATTGTGAACGTGGAAACATCGTATAGTTTGTGAGAATGGATGGATGTTTGTTACTCTTTCACGCAAAAACTTCTAGACTGATTTCGACGAAATTTAGTTCACGGGTAGCTTCGCTTAACTATGTAGTTGATCGAAGACGGGTATAATAACATCTGGAATTCACATAGCTTACTTTTTATCCCGAAATCCCTACGAGAGTAGTCTCGGGGCGCAGCTAGTAAAACATTTGTTATGTCCATCTAGTCACCCACACAGACAATGATGATCCAGTGGTCTTTGCTCAGAACGACGAGCTTATTGAAAGCACTTAACCAAAGGTCATGTAGCGAAACAAAAAGCGCACAATAAAAAATTGATCTAGACAATCAAAACAATGTCAGGGTCAGTGTCCAGCGGAGCGGAGAGTAGAGATGTATTAGAATTAATGAGATTCTATTGGTGGTTGATGCATATCTCCGCGACCGGACCTAAATAAATCTGCGTGATTTTCCGAAACATAAAATCCTGCACATACAACCTGGCTCTCTTCAAAACCAGAGTGAATAGGCTGCTTCTGAGTAAGCTCGCTACATCGTAGACCTCATCTCTGTCCTCGGGAAAGATAGTGGTCAAGAGCAAACCCATCTTCAATAAAAAAAAACATCCTAGAACGAGTCTAAAATGCTGCGCTAGACCAAAATATGATAGACTTATTTGAAACATCTATCACTTTATGATTTATAAAGTTAGTCAAAACTTATTTATCCTTAAAATTAAAAAGCTTGTGAAGGTCTAATTTCTGTACTATCAATTTCATTATATTTTACCTGGCCTTGCTTATGTATGTAACTGTGTCTGTAGTGTAGGTAATTCGAGGTAAGTATCGTATACGCGGCGCTGTGTGCTCAAGATAAGACGTTCAAACATTGGACTGAAGGTGAGACTGGTATGCCACGAATCGAGATGGAGAAAATAAGTGAGGACTTATTTTCTCCATCTCGATTCGTGGCATGTTAGCACGTGGCTAGCACTTCCTCAAGTGCTAGCCACGTGCTAACATAGCAACAACTGTTATTTTTATAGAGTGGATAATAAATAATCTTCTTCTTCTATCATATATACATATGTATAATCTATGCATATAATAAAACAGTAAAAATATTTTGTCTGTACATTCAGTATTTTTGACTGAAATTGATAAGAGGGACACTTAAAAAATATAATAGAAAGCAAAAAAATTTTTTTGGAATTTCTTGTCTGTCTGTCTGTATGTATGTACGCGTTTCACGCAAAAACTACTGGACGGATTTGAATGAAACTTTATTTGTTGTATAGCTATTAAGCCTGGGCATATAGGCTATAATTGATTTTGAAAACTGGAACACCTGATGAAGAACCTTAACAGAACAGCTAAACTATAAAAATATGGAAATGGTCCCTTTGCAAAAGTTTATCAATCTGACGAGCATTTTCTGTTGACGTATAAAAATCGAAGATCAGGTTCATCTGATGAAGAATTCCAAGAGACCAGCTACACTATTACATATATGGAAATGGCGCCTTAGCAAAAGTCGTTCAACCTGATGAGCATTTTCTGCTGACGTATAAATTTTGAAGATCTGGAACATCTGTTCCCGTTCATCAACATATATTTTTTTATACAGAAATTTCGAGTACTGGAGTTTAGGTTACTGCAGTTTGGAAGTTTTGGAACACAAAAAGATTTTTCATCTAAGCGAAACTCATGCAGGCGAAGCCGCAGGCGCTAGTAATATATAAATATAAATTCTTATTGTTTAAAAGTTAGAAAATGAAGTATGAAACTTAGAAATATCCAACCAAATCAACAGTTTTAGATTTACTAAACCACATGATGCTCTAACGTAGTTTTTATTTTATACGACCGTCAGAAGGCGACCGGTACATGGGAATTATCTTTACTTTTTCCACAAACATGGAAACAACAAAGTATATTTAGGTGCCATCTGCAACTTAGATATGAAAATATCTGTCGCTCTGATGCTCACTTAAAAAATACAGCAATATGTGATTGAAAATTCAAGGTTGAACGAAAATTCGATGGGATTGAGTGTGTGAGTGACATAAGGAGCTTCAAAGTCCTATGCGGCTATTTTTACATAGAACAATAAAGTTTAATAGGCTTAGCTGTATGCTTCTTGTGTGATTCAAACTCATGATTCATGAAGTCAACAAAGGCGGTTGCGAAACTACTGAACCTTAGCAGTTAATTAAACCACAATCTGTTATTTCAGAATTTTTGTTTGTAATATATTGGGTAAAACTAAACGCAGGCGTTTCGCATTGCTGCCGCCAGAGGGCGTTCGGGGTTTACACACTGCTAGCGTGGAATGCATCGTGTGGTCCGCCATTGCATTGTCCAGGGCGATATCGGTTTGATTTTAATACGCGGAGCGGTCTCGCGTCTTTTGCTTGTTGTTTAGTTTGAGTGATAATTGTGAATCTCCTGTTTGTTAAATAACTATTGAATTTGTGTTTGTGAAAAACTCTGTTATTGTGACTTTTTCTTGTGAGAGGTGAAAAGTGGCTGGCTGTTCACATCTGACTGTTCCCGAGTGAAACTACGGGAAGAAATCTATTTAGTTGTCCTGGGGAATTGAGATCTCAAGGGTTAGGTAGGGTGATTAGGAATTCCCCCTTCCCGAAGACACTCAAGTTTGGATCCGAAGAGAAAGAAGATTTAATTTGGTAAGTGTTCAATTGTAGTTAATTTATAGGTTAGGTTATCATATAGGGCCCTGTAGCTCCCTTCATAAGCTACGGTGGTAGCAGACTGCGTTAAGTTAGTTAGGTTTTAGTCGGGCAAACGTGGTGCCGCGTGGAGATTTTTTCCCGGTACTTATTTTTACCGGTGGTTTTTTCCCGGTGAAGTTCCGGTACAGAATTCTTCCCGCCGCTTCGTTTGTCCGGATTCTCGCTGCCACATTTTCTGGCAGCAGAGCGTAGTTGCTCTGCACATTTTCTGGTAGCAGAGCGTAGTTTATCTACCCTCTATTTGTTCGTTTGTAAAAAATAATTAATTGTTTGTAAAAATTATTAGATTTTTCTTAGTTTGTTTGTATAAGAATATTTGTAACCTTTTTTGTATTTGTTTGCGGTTTGTACCGTGCGTTCCGGGTTTGTGCCATTCTCATACCTACCGCGGTTCTTCGTGTAGTTGCTTGATTTTGTTGTTTTTTATTTACCTTTTGTTATTTTTTGTTTGTGACTTGACGCGATGGCGAAGGCCTCCAATGCTAGGGCGACACTCGCCAACGAATTGAGATGGTTTGTGACGGCCGGAGGACTCCTGTCCCGGAAGGACAGGGAGGGCGCCATACTGCTAAGAGCGGATCACCTCCACTCACGATTGATTAGCGCGGAAGCGGCCATGGCGGCGCTTACCGAAGCCGATCATACCCCGGAGGCCTACGCAGGTCACATGGCGGACATGGACCAGATCCTGAGTCTGCACGATGATATCGCGGAGGCGGTGACCGCAATAAGGGCGAGACAGGCTGGCGGACCAGCCCTCGCACACCTGTTAGACAGGAAGGACCAGCGGTTACTGGTCGGCTCCCCACCCTTCAGCTGTCCCACTTTGGGGGTAGGATGGAGGAGTGGGTAGCATATAAAAATATGTTTGAGTCCCTGGTCGTAGCACGACAGGATTTGTCGAAGGCCCAGAAGATGGCCTACCTCCTCTCCACTCTTGAGGATGAAGCGCGGTCGCTCATCCAGCACCTCCGGGTGGAGGACGACCAGTACGATACGGCTTGGGAGTTATTGAACTCCCGCTACCAAAACTTACGTTTGTTAGCGGATGCGCACGCCGCACAGTTGATGGCCCTGCCCAAGGTGGCCAACAGGGCACAGTTGCGCCTGCAGTTGCTCACGCCCGTTACAGTGGCCTGTAACGCGCTCCGCACACTGGGGCTGCCGGTGGACCAATGGTCTTTTTTGTTGGTGCACATTGTATTGGGCAAATTGCCCAATGACATCCGCTCGCGGTTTGAGCGCGAAAATGCGGAGCGGGATAGCACCACCCTACCAACATTCACTGACTTGGTGAAGTTTTTGGAGTTTGAGGCACGGGCTGCTGAGAATACCATGACGGACTCAGCGCCATCCAGAGCGCCTGAACGTAGGCCCTTGGAACCCTCATGGCGAGGGAGGCCCCAACAGGGACGGCAACCGCCACCGCGTGGAGCTGGTGCGCGGGTTGCACACACGGCAGCAGTCGCGAGGGACGCGGACTGCCTGCAATGTGGTCGGATGGGCCACAGCCTGCTGCAATGCAGGGACTGGCAGGGACTGCCAGTACAAGATCGGCGCCGCATGGCAAAGCGGCATGAACTTTGCTTTTATTGTTTGGGCGGTCACTATGCACGTGACTGTCCCAGTGCCATACCATGCAGTGCATGCCGTGGGCGGCACCACGCGATGCTTTGCATGAACCGCAACGGGGATGGCACCCGGATGTTGAGGCAGGGGTCCCCTATGGGCGGGGGCGCTCCTGCGCGAAGCCCTCCACCACCGGACGGAGGACGCGGCTTCGCTCGTCGCACCCCCCTCGGGAGGGGGTCGCGTGCCTGCGCGGGTCTTGGCGGACCGGGACCACGCGCCCCAAGGTCATGGCCAGTATGTAGCTGGCCAGGCCCCGGATAGGGCCCCCATGGGCGGGGGCCCTAGATCGGACGTGAGAGTGGGGACACCCCCTCCACGCGGGTTACCAATGCCCAACACATGCAGCCGCAGCGGTTTTCTCCACCGCTGCACGAGTACCCACGGCTGGAGTACCACCCGCCGTACCATATGTATGGCCGGGCCGCGGGTTATGCCCCCTCAGATGGGGATGTGCACTCGCCCGCCATATTATCCGGGTCAGTGGCGCGCCCCTGGTTTGGAGAGAGTGGGGAGCCCGTAACTAGCTTGCTCCCTTGCTGGGACAGAGCCGCGGACGGTTCTGCTCCCTACCGCGGTGGTCCGCGTATGGGGTCGTAGGGGAAGCCATTAATTTGAGAGCTCTGTTGGACTCAGGGGCTCAAAGCAGTTTGGTTACCACTCGAGTGGCACGCCAGTTAGGTTTAGTCGTGGAAGACTCGCCTGTGCCACTTCTTGGAGTTGGTGGCATACAAGTGAAGTGTCTGACGGGCCAGACACTTGTCACCTTTTCTTCGCTGAAGTCCTCCACAATGAGGATCACGACTTCGGCTATGGTAATGGATACCATTGCGGGTTGGCACCCCTCGACAGACATACCGCCGGGTGTGTTGTCTTTGGTTTCGGGTCTGGATTTGGCCGACCCCTTTGTCTTTCATCCCGGCCCAGTGGACTTGCTCCTGGGCTCGGACGTATTGGGTTGGATTTTGTTGGGTACACAGAAGGCTCTGGGTTCGTCTTCACTGATGGCAGTGTCTACGATTTTTGGTTTTGCCCTGATGGGCCCTGTGTTTGATAATGGCACCGCGGAGGAGCCACCGGTTGTCGCATCTGCGTCCTTGGCCAAGACCATGCAAAGGTTTTGGGAGGTGGAGGAGCCACCTATGAGTTCCAGGATGGATCCGGAACACGCTGAGTGCGAAGCCCTTTTTCGATCGACCACGGAGAGGTTGCCCTCCGGTCGGTTTGTAACTAGGTTACCCTTTGTTGCCTCTCGTCCTAGCCTAGGGCAAAGTAGGGCGCTTGCGGAGAAACGACTGCTGTCCATGGAGCGACGTATGCAGCGTGACCACGTACTTCGCGATAAATATATTGAATTTATGCGCGAGTACGAGGATTTGGGTCACATGTCTCCGGCTCGAGTTGATTGGAGCTCAACTGAGCATTATTTTTTGCCCCACCACGCGGTGGTGAAGGCCTCAACAGGCAAATTGAGGACCGTCTTCGATGGGTCCGCACCCACTTCGAACGGGGTTTCGTTGAATCTGTGTTTGCATTCGGGTCCCAAATTGCATAGGGACATAATTGACATCATCTTGAACTTTAGAAGACATCAAGTGGTTTTTGGCGCGGACATCCGGATGATGTTCCGCCAGACAGTCATACATCCTGAGGACAGGCGATTCCAGTTGATACTCTGGCGTGAGCACCCTGAGGATCCTGTGACGGTGTATGAACTCAACACAAACACGTATGGTTTGAAATCTAGTCCCTATATCGCCATCAGATCATTGCTTGAATTGGCAGAGCGGGAACGGATCCGCTTTCCCCGTGGGGCTTCCGTGCTGTCACGTGACTTGTATGTTGATGACGTGTGCACCGGAGCCCAAAGTATTGAGGAGGCCCTCCTACTGCGGGATGAATTGATTGAAATATTGAAGACAGGTGGCTACGAGCTACGTAAGTGGTTGTCTAATGAGCCTAAAGTTCTAGAAGGGATCCCGGAGGATCACCAACAGAACCCTCACCTGTTTGAGGATGTGGATGATCCCAACAGGATAGCGGTGCTGGGCATGCAGTACCAGCCGCTAACCGATATTTTCACATTCCAAGTGGACTTGGAAATACCAAAGGTCTGGACTAAGAGAACGGTGTTGTCCGTAATAGCCCGTATGTTTGATCCAAGCGGTTGGATCAGTCCAGTGATATTCTCTGCAAAGTGTCTTCTTCAGAGACTTTGGACTTTGGGCGTCTCGTGGGACGAGCCGCTGTTTGGCTCTCCATTGGATGATTGGCTCGAGTTGTTTTCATCGATTAAGGAAGTCAATCGGATTGCCTTGCCTCGTCGAATATTGCCCCCGGGAAATATCGAGCCAGCCTGCATGGCTTTTGTGACGCGTCGGAGCGAGGCTACGCCGCGTCAGTCTATATGCGGACAGTTGACGCCGATGGCCGGGTCAATGTCTCGCTTTTGTTAGGGAAGAGCAAGGTCGCCCCCATCAGGACTAGGCTGACTATTCCCAAGCTTGAGTTGAGTGGAGCTCACCTTCTTTCTAAATTGTTGCATCACGTTGCCAGTGAGCTGGCGGCCACGGTCGAGATACGGGACATCTTCGCCTGGTCGGATAGCCAGGTCGCGCTTGCATGGTTGCGCGCGGCCCCACATACCTTGGAGGTTTTTGTGGGAAATCGGGTTTCCCAAATCCAGAATATCGGAATTGATATAACATGGAGACATGTGCCGGGAGAGCTTAACCCAGCGGACTGTGCTTCCCGAGGTTGTACGGCACCAGAATTGGTGTCACACCCGCTCTGGTGGGGTCCAGAGTGGCTGATGGGATCAGAAACTTCTTGGCCTGTCTGTCAGACAGATGTTACTTCTTTGAGTTTGACTGGGCTCCGTGTACATGCTGTAGTCGCTGAGACGACGTCGGAGCCGGATTGGCTACTTGCTCGGTATAGCAGCTTGGATAAGCTTCTGGGTGTCACCAGTTGGATTAAGCGTTTCATACATAATTGTAGAAACCCACAGGCAAAGCGGTTGGAGCCGATTGCAGGTGCAGAAGAGCGCCGGAGCGCATTGTTGCATTGGGTCCGTGTCGTGCAGACCGGACGGTTTGAGTCAGAGCTTCAGATTTTGCGCGACGGACGCGCTAAATTGAAGGGCGCGGTCGCTCGTTTGAACCCGTACATCGACTCGGATGGGCTTCTTCGGGTTGGAGGCAGGCTCCGGAAGGCGGATCTTCCATATGAGACTCGCCATCCTCTGTTGTTGCCCAAGGGCGGACCCTTGGTGCAGCTTTTGGTGTCTGATCGACACATTCGTAACGCCCATGCTGGGTGCAATGCTTTGTTGGCTATTTTGCAACGCGAATTTTGGATATTGTCTGCCCGAAGAGCAATCCGTAGTGTTCTGTTTCGATGTATTGCATGTTATAGGTTGAAGGCATCCACGATGCAACCACAGATGGGTGATTTGCCCGTTGATCGAATTCGACCTTCGAGGCCGTTTGACGGCGTTGGAACCGATTTTGCCGGTCCCTTTTCGATCAAGGCTTCTCCCTTTCGTAATGCCCGTATTGTGAAGGGCTATTTGTGTGTATTTGTTTGTTTGGCCACCAAGGCTGTCCATTTGGAGGTGGTATCGGCTCTGACTACGGAGGCCTTCGTCGCCGCGTTGGATCGCTTTGTTTCGCGTCGAGGTCTACCTTCCCTTATTAGGTCTGATAATGGCACAAACTATAAAGGAACTGTAAATTATCTTAAGGATGTTTCCGTGTTTATTGATAAAAATTGTACTAGTTTAAGTCAAATTGCTGCCCAAAGGGGAATAACCTGGAAATTTAGTCCCCCAAGTTGCCCCCATTGGGGAGGGATTTTTGAAGCGGCTGTGAAATCCGCAAAGACCCACCTCCGCCGCATTATCGGAGAAACGGCTCTAACTTTTGAAGAGCTGGCCACAGTGTTTTGTAAAGTTGAGGCGGTCCTCAACTCTCGTCCTCTCTGTCCGCTATCTCCAGATCCAAATGACTTGGAAGCTCTCACCCCTGGTCATTTTTTGGTGGGAGGGCCGTTGAATGCCCTGCCCGAATACCCGTGGAAGGATGAACGCGTATATCGGTTGTCGCGTTTTCAAATGTTGCAGCAAATGAGCCAGGACTTTTGGCGTCGCTGGTCGCTTGAATATTTGCATTTGCTGCAGCAAAGAGTGAAGTGGACAGACAGGACTGAGCCTCCCAGGGAGGGTGATTTAGTATTGTTAAAAGAGGCAAATTTGCCCTCATTGCTTTGGCGACGAGCTCGCATATTACGTTTGATTCTTGGCGGAGATGGCACTCCGCGTGTGGCTGAGGTGTTGGTCGACGGTTCGATTTTAAGGAGAGGTGTGACCTCTCTCGCCCGCCTTCCCGTAGAGTAAGCTAGCGGTCTGCTTCTCAGACCGGGACGGGGGGATGTTTGTAATATATTGGGTAAAACTAAACGCAGGCGTTTCGCATTGCTGCCGCCAGAGGGCGTTCGGGGTTTACACACTGCTAGCGTGGAATGCATCGTGTGGTCCGCCATTGCATTGTCCAGGGCGATATCGGTTTGATTTTAATACGCGGAGCGGTCTCGCGTCTTTTGCTTGTTGTTTAGTTTGAGTGATAATTGTGAATCTCCTGTTTGTTAAATAACTATTGAATTTGTGTTTGTGAAAAACTCTGTTATTGTGACTTTTTCTTGTGAGAGGTGAAAAGTGGCTGGCTGTTCACATCTGACTGTTCCCGAGTGAAACTACGGGAAGAAATCTATTTAGTTGTCCTGGGGAATTGAGATCTCAAGGGTTAGGTAGGGTGATTAGGAATTCCCCTTCCCGAAGACACTCAAGTTTGGATCCGAAGAGAAAGAAGATTTAATTTGGTAAGTGTTCAATTGTAGTTAATTTATAGGTTAGGTTATCATATAGGGCCCTGTAGCTCCCTTCATAAGCTACGGTGGTAGCAGACTGCGTTAAGTTAGTTAGGTTTTAGTCGGGCAAACGTGGTGCCGCGTGGAGATTTTTTCCCGGTACTTATTTTTACCGGTGGTTTTTTCCCGGTGAAGTTCCGGTACAGAATTCTTCCCGCCGCTTCGTTTGTCCGGATTCTCGCTGCCACATTTTCTGGCAGCAGAGCGTAGTTGCTCTGCACAATTTTTATCACATATGCAAACAGCATGTCATCCATGGAGCTCCTACCAGTACTCTAATGATGTCACTATATGTGTAATTCAGTAATTAAGTTCCCACTGCCTATAATTAGGAGTATTAACAAATGTGTCATGTCTGCTTATTAAAAAAATAGTTTCCTGTTGTTGGACATTTTATGGTGAATGTTATTTTGCCTGTTTTGATATCTATATTTGATAATGAAGGTTGTCCACAGGAATTATATAGATAACTTAACCACAATTACTAAATAACATAACTTTTAATTTTAATTATTATAACTGAAATATATCAGTTATAATAATTAAAATTAAAAACTGATATAAATGCTTAAAAACATAATTTAAATAATCATACATTTAATGTACTTTATAATGACAGTTTTGGTACATACCATAGGTATAACACATATTATACCTATAGTAGTTTAACCATAACCCATTCATACTTCCATAAAAATATTATAAATGCAAAAGTTTATTACGCTTTTACGGCTAAACTACTGGTACGATAGTATCTTTAGTTTTTAGGGTACAGTTTGAATGAATCATTGGAATGGCATGATACGCCAAGAAGAAAAATAAGAACGTGTCTAGAACAAGTCTTACCTGTATGATGAGTGGTCTAAATGCGTGGATACTCTCGTCACTGACATGAGAAGGGAAGGCCTCCAGGTCGAAGTCGATGATGGCACACTTTGATGAGTTGCAGTAATTTGATACCTGAAGGCACACATTTTAACATAACATAACTGTTCTGGAAATATTATATAGTTTCTAATACCGAATAGAAATTACAACCAGGCTCCTGTGAAAATTTTGAAACAGTGATTAGATTTTGAAATTCCAGGGCAAGAAAAGCACCAGGATATAGGATAGGCCAGTTGACTTGCTCTTCTATTTTCAAGCTACCTTTTGGCATTAGAGTTTGAGATGAAGTAATACTATTAGTTTCACTTACCACACCCAAGGAATAAGGTTTTAACCCTAGGTTGTACAGCAGGACAGTGAAAGGGAGTTGTTGAGCAGCCCGGACAAAGCTGACGGCAAGTGCGTGGTCGTCGCCCCGGGCGTACGAGACTAGCACCGGCACAGTGGTGTTGTGCCATTGCTCCACCTGCCCGTCCAACCCCAGCAGCTTGAAGTAGCGCTTCTCTTGCACCAGGTGGTTCTCCTCCACATCACGGAGGTTCTCCTGTGGTGATATAGATACCTGTTTTGGTGTGATATATATGTTGGAGTTAAAAGGCACGCAAATTAAATAAAACATACTAAACAATAAATACAAATTAAAATAATTCATAAGAGAAAGGAACAATCTTTAAAAAAAATATTTTAAGAGCTCAACTTATTATTGACTAAATAAAAGAATAAAAATTTATAATATAAATTGATTATTTACGAAATGCGATTCCCATTTATCAGCCTATTCAGAAAGCTTTTGCTACACCAACTTTCAGCCAAGTGTTCAAACCTAAATAGCTAATAGAAAGAAAATAAATTTAATAATACATTGAAATTACCTGAAAGTCCTTGATATGCTGATGGGTCTGTATAACTATTGTCTGTATGGACTGTGGTGGCTGAGAATGGAATACTATCAGAAATATACTGATAGCAAATACAGACGTCGAAAATAGCAGAAAACTTTTAGTCTTCATTTTGAAAGCGCATTATAACACACACTGGACAAACGACACTTTTTGTGCCAATATGCTGTACTTCATAGACGAGCTAACTGATGGGCCACCGGCTCTCTGGACATGATTTTATAAGTTCTCTCAGAATTAAAGGAAATCAATATAGTTGACAGTCCAAACCCACCCTCTTTGAGCACTATTATCACCACATTATATTAACAAACACATATTAAAAAGGCTTCTCTAAAAGAAACGAATATTTTCTTTACTGAATAAAAGTTTGAGAGATAGTTTTGGCGATCACTGAATTAAAATTCAGAGAATATCGCTCGCATCAAAATTATATCGATTTTGTTAATTCTCGTTCGTGTGACAGATGCCAAACCAAATGCCATTTTTGACATTTCTTGTCTTGCTTGAATCAAAAACCTGAACTGGCCAAGTGTGTGTCGGTCACGCACGTCAGTCATGCACAGACATATAATAATCGCTTATATTAAAAAAAAAAAATTTACTTCTGTGCAGTCATGGAAAAAAGGGCTCTTGTACACTGCGACTTTTTGCAGGGCAGTCTCGCGCGCGGCCGGGTTGCGTTGCACCGTGCTGCTGTCGCGCCTAGAGATGGACATTTACCCGATTTTCCGAGACTCGGAAATTTATCCATTTATAACCATTTTTTCCCAGGAATTTTTAATTTATACCGGGTAAAATTAAAATCAATTAAAATGTTTGTAATTACGATATTTTATAATATATCCTTAAGATCTATTATGAAATAAAGTGTTTAAGCAAATATTCACTTTTTAAATTAAGAACTGTGTAAAAAAATACTTATAAAATGTACAATTTTCGTTGTACGTTTTTCGTTTTGGTTACAAAAAGACCTGACAAGATATATCTTAATTCTGACTCATTCGCAGCCAACTGGTTTTAGACAAAAAATGTTATGCCGGGGCGACGAATAAGTTTGCCAAATTCCGGAATTCTATTGAACGGCTAGGCGATCATCGAATCGTAAGGCTCGCAGTACTAGGCCAGATTGCTTTACACGAATGTCTGTTATATCAGTAATAGCGAAAAACTGAATTTGAAATTAAAATGCAGCAAACTTAATTACTAACTCTCTCAAAAACACGATTGCATAAAATTTTCTCTATAGAAAAATTTTGTGAAATTACCTCCAAATCCTAACTAATATTATAAATGCGAAAGTGAGTTTGTTTGTTACCTCTTCACGCTTTATCTACTCAACCAATCTGACTGTTTCACATACACATAGTAAGAAGTACTGAGAAAGACATAGGATACTTTTCATCCCGGAAAAAAGCACTGTTCCCGTGGGAAATTCACGCAAGCGAAGCCGCGGGCAAAAGTTAGTCTATAATACAATTGAAGATGTTTTGATTCTTTTGTTAATTCTACTTGAAACATCCATATACTGAATATGCAGCATTATTTTCAAAATAATATTTGAATACATATGATTTTAAATCTGTTGTTTTTGATTTTTTTAATATTTGAACCAAACACAACTAGTTATTTATGTTCCTTATAATCAAAACACACCTAATATTTATACTTTAATTATTATTTTATCAATTTAAAGTAAATAAGGATAGTTTACTTTAATTATAATTTCTACCCGGTATAAATAAAAAATATCGGGTATAAATTAATTTTTACCCATTCTACCCATTCTTACCTTCCCGAAATTTATCCAAGCGCCCATCTCTAATCGCGCCTGCCCTTGCTTGTGATTACAACTGTCAAATTGGATGACAATGACAAATGTCATCGTTCGCTTCTGTTTCATCCATCTCTTTTCTTTTGCTTTTCTCCAAGGAATTAAAATCGAAAGCGGTGTTTTGTAACTTTCCTTAACGTTTTTCCTCATTTTTATGTGTTTGTAGATTGTGGGAACTACATATCAATACGTGAAAATGTCTAATGTATCGAAGAGAAGACGGGAAGGTTCCAGGTCAAAGATAAAGGTAAAATACAATGAGGTCACATTTCAATACGGGCTATGCCTGATGCCAGCAATACATTCAGCATACATACCAATAATTGGTTTGATTCTAGCATGATTATTAGTATATACGTAACTACCAATGCGCATTCTAATAGAAAAAAACAAAAATAGAAACAAATTTATTAAGTACATAACCATTGTGATAATTTTGTTTGCTTTTCTATGGATTACTAGCTTAGCTTTTGCCCGCGGCTTCGCCCGCGTGATTTTCCCACGGGAACCGTGTTTTTTCTCGGGATGAAATGTACCCCGTTCCTTTCTCAGTACTGCTAACTATATATATGCTAAATTTCAGGAAGATTGGTTCAGAAGTAAATCTCTTTTTACTTATTATTCAACTGATTATTATTTGATGATCAATGATTTAACAAAGGTCTTTTTGCAGAGCATGGGTGACCACAAAGAGTTCTTGAAGCGCATCACTAAAACTCTTTACTATGGACAACTCCCTACATTGCCCTGTCTGAGCTTGCCTGTTACTGGTATATTCAATTTATTTGTATTAATACACTCCAAAAACTTATTTAAATGATTTTATATATGAAGCATTTCATTAATGATATAAAGCTAGGTTTTATCAACTTTCTACTTTTAAATTGTACTTAGCTACCATTAGCCCATACATAAAGGTACTTTCACTTCTTACCTTTCACTTTTACAAAAAAATATTTTACATAAGTAATGAACAATCCCTGGTTCCCTGGACAGTGTTCACAATGTGTATATTTACCAACATTAAAAACTGGAAATTTTTGATATAACTAAGGGTGAACGTTGTATAGAGAATTGCAGACTGGATTGCAATGATCCATGTAGAAAGGTTGACTTCAAAGTCAAAGTCAAAATTTTTTATTGAAACTTGGCCTTCAAAGAAGGCTCTTTTTCACGTTGATAACTAATTATTTAATCATAATATATTATGTCTCAAAGCTACAAACTACTAGCATTTCGGAACGACCACTGCTGAGAAGAAATGCTGCCGAAAGGAACTCATGAAACAGTCTTGGTCGCCTAATATGCCAGAGGGGCTATTTATTAACTTTATACATACACTAGATGGTGTACAGTCAAAAATATAAGAAAAAAAAAAAATATAATAAAACATGTTATGTTTGTGATCAGGTAACCACAATAAATTGGTTAAGAACAAAAAATAAAAATAAAATTCGAATCAGGATCGAAGCAGGATCCCCCTGGCAACACCCGTTCACGAGTTGACGCGAGGGTCAGCCATCGCAAAGATCAACCATAATAGAGGGAACCTTACGACCCGGCCCACGACGCCGTCAACAGCTTGAACATTTTGAAAAATAAATACTTTCAGTCACTTGAAGATCACAATACACGTACATGTTTAACAATTAAATGTCAATGTAATTAAATTTAAAAAAGAAAGGAAAGGTTATTATTCACAATAACAAAAGAATGCAATCAAGTGTGGAGTGGCGAAGTTGTAGGGAGAGACCAAGCTTTTTTATCGTTCAAATAATCACTTAAAAACTTCTCACCTCAATTCTTCTAAATAAATCTTTAGAATTGAGGAGCACATAGAAATAATGTGTATCGTAACAGAGGTGTCGTGCGAGCTGTGGTCGGTGTCTCAGCGCGGCCGCTCGCTGCGACGGCTGCACGCGGACGCGGCGGCCGGCATCGCACGCCAGGCCTGCGTGTCCCCGTGCGCGCTCGTGCTCGCCATCCTCTACCTCGAGCGCCTCAACGCTTGCAACCCCGACTACCTCGCCGTCACCGCGCCTGCTGAACTGTTTCTTGTTTCTTTGGTCAGTATACTAAGTCTAAATAACAGAACAAATGCATAGATGACTGAATAGAAAACATATAAACACTCGTCTTATAGATAGTTGACTGGGAAAGATCCCTTCCTTGGAAAAGTCTGCCATTGTGCATATTTTCTCTAAATAGTTTTTTTTTTCTTGTAATCGTGTACAGTACAATAAAGATAATACAAACAAACAATACCAGAGTTATTTCACAAAATATGTATATGAAAAACAAACAGTAAGTCAGATTGTATTTGATCCATCTACTCACTACTATTTACTTACAATGTAATTTATTTACAGATGGTAGGCAACAAATTCTTGCAAGACGATGGTGAAGATGATGAAGTGATATGCTCAGAATGGGCGGCTTCAGGAGGCCTGGAGCTCAACCAGCTTAAAAAGTTAGAAGTGGAATTCCTGAATGCTATAGTGAGTAGAGAATTTGAATCTTCACTTTATTATGTAACTAGCTGTCGCCCGCGGCTTCGCCCGCGTGAGTTTCGCTTAGATGAATAATCTCTCTTGGAGTTTTTCATCAGATGTTCCAGATCTTCAATTTTTATACGTGAGCAGAAAATGCTCATCAGGTTGAACGACTTTTAATAAGACGCCATTTCCATATATGTTATAGTGTAGTTGGTCTCTTGCAGTTCTTCATCAGATGTTCCAGATCTTCAATTTTTGTACGTCATCAGAAAATGCTCATCAGGTTGAACGACTTTTGTTAAGGCACCATTCCCATATTTCTTATAGTTTAGCTGTTCTGTTAAGGTTCTTCATCAGGTGTTCCATTTTTTAAAATAAATTACAGCCTAAATGTTGCCCAGGCTATTAAGCCTGACTAATAATTGAGCAAAAACTACAAAAATCCGTAAATCCGTCCAGTAGTTTTTGCGTGAAACGCGTACATACATACAGACAGACAGACAGACAGACAGACAGACGGACAGACAGACAAGAAATTCCAAAAAAATATTAATGCTTTCTATTATTCTTTTTAGGTGTCCCTCTATCCATTTCAGTCAAAAATACTAAATGTACAGACAAAATATTTTTACTGTTTTATTATATGTATAGATTATAGTGATAGTTTGTAATCCAAATGGTTCTCATGTTGTTTAATATGCTTGATTTCAGGATTGGAATGTTTTTGTGAATGAAAAATCATTTGAGGCGGGACTACAGTGGCTGGAGAGACAGGTGGCGCTGCGGCAGGGCAGAGCCCGGGGCTTCTTCACATACGGCGAGCTCGCGGCCAGCGGCGTGGAGCTGTCGGCGGCGGCGACCGAGCTGGTGCGCGCGGGGCTGGCGCTGGCGGGCTGCCTGGCCGCGCTGGCCGCCTGTCTCGCCTCCTCCATGCTGCTGCCGCACGCCGCCCCCGCGCTGCGCTACCTGGCGCTGCGACACTCGCTCACCTCCGTCCTCTCCCGCACCAGCACCGTCCCCGAACCGCTGACCTTCAACAACGCGACGCTGGAGTCGGCGGCTGTCGACCTCCTCCTCGAGATGGAAGCGCAGACCGGACTGAAGTGCTGCACCAAGTGGACGCGATACCAAGAGGAAACTATAGTGACGAAACGAAATTGGTACGACGGCATTGTCGCTGACGACAGGAAAACGTCGGAACCGTGGTGGTCAACTTCCGTACTGGAGTGGCTGTACCAGAGCTCGCTTATTAATCCTATGCAACGCTGGCTAGATAAGGTGACTGACTACGCAGATATGTTGAAGCGTGAACTTGTGTCTGTTGAATCCTCGAATAGAGACCGTTGTGATGAGTATGTGAAACACGCGCCTCAACATTGCGTCCGACAGTGGCTGAATCTCAGCAAACTGAGTGTGATGGTCTCCTCTGTGTCAGACCGGTGATTTGAGTCAGGCGGTTCTATGTACTAACTATTATCTAAATTTTAACAAACCCATGTTGAAAGCTCATTGTAAGCAATAAAATGTTTTATTTATTTAAAGCTCACAATATATTTATGTTATTTTAAAACTGCTGCAACAAGCTCAACTAATAAGATAATAATAAAAAATGCAACTAACATTTGAGTTTATTATTTACTAAAAACGTGATTTTTCCTAGAATTTGGTTAGGACACGATAAAGAAATATCCATATGAAAATGAGTTGGGAAAGAAAAATAAAATCAAGAAATGCCCACATTTGTTAGAAATGCCATATATTAAAATAGGTATTTAAAAAAAAAAGTATAAAATACATTTGAGCATTAACTGTATATAGCATTAATATTATTATCTATACTACATTAGGCTTAGGTCTTTTGTATATTATTAAAATTACATTGATCTATTTATAATACCTACTTATATTACTGTACTTATTTATCACTAAACAACGTCATTTATTCAAGTACCTATGTAATTAAAAAAATAAATGCATAGTAAAAAACACGAAGTAAATACCAAAATCAATTTGCAGGGATTTTATTGTAAACAAAGAAAAATGCAATCGGCAGTTATCATGTGACATTGTAACGTTAAGTAGCATAACCACATGACGATATGTTTACGTCGATATAACCTCCAATTAACTTCACTTTAAGTTTTTATCTAGTAATTGCTACAGTTGTTAGTTAATATCACCTGTCACTAAGGCATGATGTTAAAAGAGATCCGCTTTAATACTACAACCTACAACACAAATTTATGCTGATTTTGCCTAACATTGGGATATACAGGCAGTAGGGCATGCAATACCGGAAAGTTATCAATACCGGAACTGATTTTCGGTACTAGAGACCTAATACCGGAATTCCGGTACTGGTTCCGGAATTGGCACAATTTGTTTAATTTCTATGAATCTATACTTATTAGATAACATTGTGTATTTAAATAAAAGAACAATCGTCTAATCACTACACCGCATACGTGCACACTCGCTATAAGATATTGACGGCTGCAAAGTCTGCAAAATTATAGAGTACGAGCTCAGTGCGGGCGGGGGAAACAGCGCGGGGACCGGGTAGCAACTAACCAATCAAGTGAAAAACTAAGTACATATTTTTTTATATAAAAATTTCTAAATTACTCCGTGCGTTGGTTGGTGGAAATTACATACCGAAATTTGAAGAATCAATTTTTTTAGTAAAATTATATTTGCATTTAATTTAACTTTCAATTTATGTAATTCATTTAGTGCAAAATAAAATACTATAAATAAACATTTATAAAAATTTATTACTATTTCTAATTTTCTTCATTTTTTTGCACGTGCGTCGTACAAAAAGTCAGTTTAGTGGAATTATATAGTTTCGAATGGTTTTGAATGAGCAGGAAGGAGGCCTATACCCAGCAGTGGGTCACGGAAGGCTGTGGATGATGATGATGATGGTTTTGAATGACAAGCTGACAACTTGACAAAAATTACAAAAACCGATAGCATTTAAATCGCATAGTATACAGGGTTACTGGTAATTAGATGCGAATCTCTTAGGGGTTGTAGGTAGTGTTTTTTGGATTGATTTAAACTTATAATGGATTATCCAAAAGTTTACCGTTTTGGAGATATTTGATATTTTAATGTTTTTTTCCAATTAAGTTTCTATCTTTTTTTAAGAAAAAAGTATTTGTCAGAATCAGTTTATTTTTACAGTTTATAAAGGGTGATAATGGAGCACTTATTATCAATCATAACATCATAGAAATTCTTAACCAGTTCGGAACAGGAGTACAAAACATAACGAAAATGTGTGTTTTTTGCAACAAATGCCTATTTAAAAGCAAATTTTCTCAAAATAATCACTAGTGTTTAATAGTGCAGATTGTTAGAAAAACATCTACATTTTATCAGCTTTCTAACGTGGTATAAAAAACTTAACTTAATTGGACATTGGTAGGAAAATCGTAAATAACAAAGAGAGAATCATGGTCATCAATGGTATCATGTCAAAATACTAATGAAAAAAAAAATCGCATTTTTTTGATGAAATACTACAAAAGACACCTTAATTAATGATCTAATTGAGTCTTCTGTCATTATGATGTCTATCATCGACAAGAAAATGTATCGCACAAGGAGGACCGATATGGCAAGCTCATAATTTGTATTCTCAAAACAGTCTACCCGGTTCGATTTTTATCGTGAATTTCTGAGATAATACAATTTCATTGAGTTGTTTTTACCTCGTTAAAAATCTGATAAAATGTAGATGTTTTTTTAATAATCTGCACAATTAAACACTAGTGATTATTTTAAGAAAATTTGCTTTTAAAAAGGCATTTGTTGCAAAAAACACACATTTTCGATATGTTTTGTACTCCTGTTCCGAACTGGTTAAGAATTTCTATGATGTTAAGATTGATAATAAGTGCTCCATTATCACCCTTCATTAACTGTGAAAATAAACTGATTTTGACGAATACTTTTTTCTTAAAAAAGATTGAAACTTAATTGGAAAAAAACATTAAAATATCAAATATCTCGAAAATGGTAAACTTTTGGATAGGTAAGCCATTATAAGTTTAAATCAATCCAAATAACACTACCGACAACCCCCTGAGAGATTCGCATCTAATTACCAGTAACCCTGTATATTTATTTATATTTTTTTTAATGAACAAGACGCACTGCGGGCTATCATCCCTTGTTGGTTTATATTCCCCCCGCACGCACCAAGTGCTTTTCATCATCATTCTTAATGCGCACAGCGAAGCGTTGGAACCACGTTGGAACTCCCTGCCCGAGTCTGTGTTCCCGAGCACGTACAACGTACAACCCGAGTCTCTTCAAAACCAGAGTGAATAGGCTGCTTCTGGGTAAGCTCGTTACACCATAGACCTCATCTGTGTCCTCGGGCAAGATTCTGGTCAAGAGCAAGCCCATTTTTAATAAAAAAGAAAAAAAAAACCAATACCGGTATTACGGTATTTGGCCCTTCAATTCCGGTATTGTAATATCGAAAAAATCTGTCCGAGATACCGGAATTACGATATTCCGGAATTCCGGTATGCATGCCCTAACAGGCAGCAGTACAAGTAAAAAAAATATTGTCACTGTAGGAAACCAATCCTTCTGACTTGTCACAACATGTATAAGTAATCAATGCAATATACGGTCGCAGTCCATCATTTTCGATTCCTATGTCGTCACAGCACAAAGTTAATTTGTGGTTTCTTCGTTCATGAATAAACTAGCTGTGGCCACGCTTCCTTGGGTATTTCGGATAGCTTCTAGACTGGTTCCAGAGATTATCACGTTCGAACTCTCAAACTGTATCATATTGTTCAAGTAGCGGTCACTCCTGGAGGCCGGGCATGAGGTAGAGCCTGCAGTTGAAGCCCCACTTGTCCACGGAGGAGGTCTGCCGCTGGTACTTGTCCGCCATGTGCTGGTCCACCAGCGTCAGCAGCTCCTCCACGTGCAGGTGGTGCGCGTGCGCAGCGAACACCTGGCACAGCGTCTGGATGTACCACGAGCCCTCCGAAGGGTTGCGGTTCGATACGTACCCTGCAAAACAACATTCATTATTAAATTGAAAATATTACTACTTTTGACTGAGCTCCTCTATAGTTTCGACGAATTTAAATTTGATGGGAATGTATAGATGTATTAGTTCTTATTGTCTGTCTTCAATCAGCTTCATAACACAATATTTAATTATTATATGATTTACATACTCGTGCAAGTATGAAACAATGCCTAGCAATCTAGGTGTTTTTCATAGGTTTATCAAAATTTATTACATAAACATAGAATCACGTCTTTATCCCTTACAAGTTAGACAGAGCCAAGAGTCATGAGACTCGAAGACTCAAGGCTGAATAGTGGGCTGTCTGATGGAATGGAGATTCAAGTATAGTGACAGGTTGCTAGCCCATCGCCTATGAGTGAAGGAATCCCCAGTTTAAAGCCCTTTACCTTGACTTACTTTTACAATCTGCGCGGGAAGAGAAGCAGGTGTCACATTCTATGTTTTTTTTTCGCTCCCAGACCAGCATGGAAGCATTTATCAAAGAAAAGATTTATTAGGTTAAATAAAATAATAAATATACCTGGCACAGTGGAGTGTGCGATGAGTATATCAGAAAATATCCTAGAAGATTTCTGCGGCCCGTCGTGGTCCAGGGAGCTCTTGTCAGGTTTGCCATGGCCATCATAGCTGACGCCGACTTCGCGGCCCTCGGGTCTGCCGCTAACGTCATTGTCGTGCTTGCCGCTAACGTCAGGGCTGTTCTTGTTGACGTCGTCGCTAACTTCGTTGTCGTAGCTGACGCCGTCGCTGCTGTAGTCTCGCGGCGGCCTCACGTGCGCCGGCGCAAAGTGGTCGTCTTGGTCTTTGCTGCCTCTGGAAAAACGTTGGCCCTTGAATATAAGCTTGGAGTTCACTTTATTCACCTAGGTGCATAAACTATACTATTCTAGATTTTAATCACGTACTATTAGAATTCAGATTTTTTACTTATATTTTTCAGGGATGTTTTATATAATCTATCATTTATTACCAGTATTCAGAATTTTAAGTTTGAAAATCATGTGTTGACTGACTCAGCATGTTGAATTAATTATATTATTTGTGAATCAAGAGTTGGTATTTTTTATGCAAACTATACTTTGCCGGACAAAATATTTTGCCGTCTTAATAAAATGGAGGTTCTCAATTCATCATAATTTGATTGACTTTTTCTCTCAAAATGTATCCACGCAAAGTCAAATGACCGATGAGGTACCTGCAAGTCTGGAAGATGAAGACCTTGGGCACGCCTCGCAGCTCGGGCAGCGCCGCGTTGCTGAAGTGGTCGACGAACTCGTGCAGCGAGATGAGCTGGCCGTCGCTGCAGCGGAAGTGGTCGTCGGCGCCGCCGCGGCCGCGCCCGTACCCGTGCGACGACACCACCACGAACACGCACGTCGCGCCGCACAGCGTGCTCGACAGCGAGCGCAGGCTCGACATCGTCTCCTGGGGAAGCATTTTCAAACAAAAAATTAAGAAGAAATAGTACAGTGTACAATGTACTTTCCAAATTAAAAAATTAATAAAATAAGTTGGTGTACAATGTACGTATACCAACTAAAAATAAACAGATTAATTTTTGTTCAACATTCAATCATGTACTTTCTATACATTGTACATTGTGAGTAGGTATGTAAAAGGTAGGTAAAAGGAACCAACACATATTAATTTATTACCTTCTTCTTCTTAAATTATGATGCTCCTTTTCAAATTATGACGCCCGTGCTTCTTTTTAAATTATGATGCTCCAGTAGTGAAGCCTAACCCATGGAAGAGTTAATTCTTCTTTTTGGCGAGTCGAAATGGCATCTATATTTTCCCAGATCAGTAAATGGCAATGACAATCGCCCTACCGTTGGCCTGCTAAATGTCCTTTATGGTAAAAGATTCAGGGCAATTCGGACACAACAGGAGGTGAGTCATAGATTGCATAGCTCCGCAATTGCACATAGTATTTGCTAAAAAACCCCACCTAGCGCGGTTTTCACGGCACCTCCCAAAAGCAGCCCGAAGTCTATTTTGTTTTTTGAAGAGTTGATGCAAGTTAAAGGAATCCCGTATTTTTTTAAATAAAATAGTAGGCAAACAAGCATGTGGGTTGCCTGATGGCAAGCAAACACTGCAGTCCATGGACACCAGCAAAAAAAACTGCCCATCCTGAGATAGTGTCAGGTGTTTACAGCAGTGACCGTTACATACCTCCTTCTTATGGTCGAAGTATGAAGCGAAGGTAAAGCCCATCTCGTGGAAGAGCAGCTTGAGGTTCTCGGAGTCGCGGTCGGCGCCGCGCCGCGTGCGCTCGATGTCGAGCTCGAAGTGCATGTACGTGTACAGCAGCATCACGCGCTGCCGGCGCCCGCGCCCCACCGGGTACATCTTGATGTCTGCTCGCATCAATATTGCACCTTGCACTTTTTCTTGTCAATTCTCAGAATTAAAATTCTTTAATCTACCAATTATCAACATTTTGGAACTTTTTAAGGGTTACCTCAAAAGGCAAAAACGGAACCGTTATAAGATCACTTTGTTTTAAGCTACACCACAGGGCGGGTGCTTCATAGAAACGGGGCGTCAAATATACCTACTACTACTGCAAATATAACTGTACATATATCCGTGAACACCGTTAGCAATACGTCAATGTGTGCGTTATCATAGTCATAGTGTCCCAATACCAATACACACAAGAACGAGGGAGGGGCAGGGAGTTTCCTTTCTGTACATAGTACTTATATTAATTCTGTGGCTACACTTTTCTCCCCTAGTCTTAGGTTAGGTGGTAAGCTTGTTACAATATTACAAAACCTAAACTATTTTCTCAATATTCAACTATTTGTTTCACCATTACTTACCATTGCCTGCATCTATTATTGGCTCTGTGCATTTTTTCACAACAAAGGGTGGGTCACTTGAGGCAGTCTCCGCCGGCGGCGGGGGCGGCACTGGCGGCGGGGGCACGGGGGGAGGGGGAGATGATGTCACTGGAAGTCCAGAAAATAAAGCATATGTACTATAATAAAAAGACACACAAATAAACAATATTCACTGGCGCACACACACAAAAAGCACTTAGCTCGGATGTTACAACGCAAACACAAAAATGGTCTCAAATCATCAAGAACTCCAGATATCTATGAAAAGTGAACTGAACTGATATCTATCTATGTTGTGTAAACTGTCCAAATATTTACCTGCCTTGGGAATGACAATGCCGTAAAGGTTCCCATAAAATAAAATATTTACATGTGTAATAGTTTATTTTATGAGTGAAGACTTTGGTCCTTAAGACAATGTGATAAGGTCTAAAATTGGATACAAATCAATGCTTGTGACTGTACATAACAAGTAGTTGAGTCAGTAGCTTAACATTATTAAAAAAACAATTACAAAATAGCCTTTTCTTTAGAAAATTAAGCATTGATAAATTTGATATAAGTTTATGTACCCTTTTTTGTCTTAGCTTCAGATTTCGCCTTCTTTTTTTTTGAGCTTATACTGATGAAACTGCTCTCATCATTATTAGATGATCCTAAAACAAATATATTACAGATATTATTTTGTTTATTACATGCATAACAACCTACTCTATAAATATTCAATGAAACTGAATACATATATAAAAACAGATAACACAACAATTTTACCTCTTGGAATAAAAAAAACTATTGCTTGAACCAGACAAAAATATACCGGCAGATGATTGAACTGAAATACAAGTAATCTTGAAAGTCTGTGCTTGAGAAGAAGCATACTATAATTTACATACTTATAGGTATTTTTAGTACTAGTTTGGATAAATTATTTTAGGATATAGGTAAGTAATCCTATCTTAACTAATAGTATAAAAGTGAAAGTGAGTTTGTTTGTTACCTCTTCACGCTTTATCTACTGAACCAATCTTTCTGAAATTTGGCATACACATAGTTAGAAGTACAGAGAAGGACATAGGGTACCTTTTATCCCGGGAATAGGCACGGTTCCCGTAGGAAATTCACGCGGGCGAAGCCGCGGGCCAAAACTAGTAAGGAATAATATAGAATAGCAACACAAGCAGCAAAGCCCCGATTACCAACCCATTTATACATGTACAAAGCATTTTATGTATATGATGACTATAAATTCTATGTCATAGTACACATATGTATTGACTTAATATTGACAGTAGCACAATTGACTTACTTTCAGCTGTGGGTCGGGGACGCCCGTGGAACTCCCCTTCAGGGTCCAGCTCCCTAGCTAAGCCCCATAAACCATTCTCCCAAAGAGTATCTATCAAATGCCTAAAAGCATTGGGGCCTCTTCGCATCAAATGCAAATATAAGTTTCGCTTATGGTTTGTGTCACTAGTGTGTGGATTCTGAAATATAACAGTAATACAAATCATACAAGTATCCATTACCTTCACTTCCGGGATTAGGCATCTTAGTTGTTTTTAATTACATACCTTGTATTGTTCTATCATGTGCTCTGCAAACACGCCTTTTTCGTATAGAGACGAGAGCATCACATTTAGATCGGTTTGTGCTACTAGAGACGGATATTGGTTCCGAATAGCAGCTTTGTGTCTAGGATCCATTTTATTTGAGCAGTCGATGTTCAATATACTAAATGCTGTAAGCAGCAAGGGTTGCAGCTTGCTGCAACAAAATATACAACTTCTTTGTGTTGTGATGTGAAATTGTTGATTATTACAAACAAATTACAAAACTTTTGTTTGCTTGCTTGCTTTTTTGTTCATCTTTATAACCTTAGTAGCTGTCACTGTCACCTGACTGACAGTCTGTCAGGGAACCACCCTGTTAGTTGTCATTTGTTTCTATCTTGTTTATGAATTTTCTGCTCACGCAGAAAGGAATAAATTCGAAACTCAATGGGCACATCACTAAATCGCATAGATCTTTTCTTTATCACATCACAAATCACAAACTAAAGGAATAAATCACAGACATATAATAATAGTAAGCAGACTGAACATGTCATTTGAAATTGCATGGCAAAAACACACACTAAGATTATTATTCACACAACGACAGAATACAGGGTCGGATCTAAGATAATTAATTATATTCGGTACAATGTAGCAAAACCAAAAATTTTGAGACGCTGAATCTTAAGCCGTGCGCGGTATGTGGACGGATCTGCATCAGCTTTTTACAATGGAAAATTCTATCCCTTTTGGGAAAAAATACTAGTCATTAAATAAATAAAATTTTATTTAAAATTATTTAAAATCACGTACTCGTAGTACGTAAGAGAAATACTCCCCATAACAGTTCTCTTTCTTGAGGTATTATTTTCTGGCATATTTTCCTTGTCCTGAAATAAAATTCACGGTCAGTATTTTTATTAAATGTGCATTTTAATCTTCAAGAAAGAATTACTGAGATTCTTATAGAATAGGTACTAAATTCGTATATTTGCCTAGATTTGGCCCAGCCATAGTAAACAAAACTGGATCTGTCAAATGATCTATGCTATTTACGAAATTATTAAATTACTTGTAGTATTTCTTATGAAATGGTTATAATTAATACACTAATTTATAAAATAAATAATGATATTGCTGATAAATAGCATTCAAAAGTCTAATAATGATTATTGTTTCAAAAACAACACGAAATTGTATATTATCATTGGGCACGTCAAAAAAACATGTATTGCTTACCGAAGGAACGATATTCCACGAATATATTTTTATGAAACACTTCCACACATTGTACACGTTGCATTTTATCATTTCTATTGAGTTTAAAAGCACAAAACAGTAAAAAATAATTTTAAATATTTATGTCAACTGTGACAACACAACAAATATGACAGTTAAGGATCATTTCGCATGAAAAATCCGGCTTGGATGATAAATCTTTCAGTGTAGTGGTTCGTGTTGCAATACATTGCAATGCTAAGGAAGGAAAGGGACAGAGTTATGTGACAGTCCTTATCATGAACAGACAGGATGCAAATATTGTCAAATATCATCAGAGCACAGAAGTAAATTTTTTTTTTAAATATAAGCAGAAGGAACACAAATTTCACACACACACTGATGATATTTGACAATATTTGCATCCTGTTCATGATAAGGACTGTCACATAACTCTGTCCCTTTCCTTCCTTAGCATTGCAATGTATTGCAACACGAACCACTACACTGAAAGATTTATCATCCAAGCCGGATTTTTCATGCGAAATGATCCTTAACTGTCATATTGGTTGTGTTGTCACAGTTGTCATAAATATTTAAAATTATTTTTTACTGTTTTGTGCTTTTAAACTCAATAGAAATGATAAAATGCAACGTGTACAATATGTGGAAGTGTTTCATAAAAAATATTCGTGGAATATCGTTCCTTCGGTAAGCAATACATGTTTTTTTGACGTGCCCAATGATAATATACAATTTCGTGTTATTTTTGAAACAATAACCATTATTAGACTTTTGAATGCTATTTATCAGCAATATCATTATTTATTTTATAAAGTAGTGTATTAATTATAACCATTTCATAAGAAATACTACAAGTAATTTAATAATTTCGTAAATAGCATAGATCATTTGACAGATCCAGTTTTGTTTACTATAGCTGGGCCGAATCAAGGCAAATATACGAATTTAGTACCTATTCTATAAAAATCTCAGGAATTCTTTCTTGAAGATTAAAATGCACATTTTATAAAAATACTGACAGTGAATTTTATTTCAGGACAAGGAAAATATGCCAGAAAATAATACCTCAAGAAAGAGAACTGTTATGGGGAGTATTTCTCTTACGTACTACGAGTACACAGTGAATGGACGCCAGCAACCATTAACATCATTGCAATGTTTCATTGCACGTGATTTTTAATAATTTAAAATAAATTTTATTGATTTAATGACTAGTATTTTTTCTCAAAAGGGATAGAATTTCCCATCGTAAAAAGCTGATGCAGATCCGTCCGCATACCGCGCACGGCTTAAGATTCAGCGTCTCAAAATTTTTGGTTTTGCTACACTGTACCGAATATAATTAATTATCTTAGATCCGACCCTGTATTCTGTCGTTGTGTGAATAATAATCTTAGTGTGTGTTTTTGCCATGCAATTTCAAATGACATGTTCAGTCTGCTTACTATTATTATATGCATGGAAGTAATAAGTACCTTTGTACAACTGGAAGGTTTACTTCAAAATCCGTGACAAACAAAAATGAACTTAATGTTGAAGGCAATAGTACTGTTTTTAAAATAATCATAGTTAAAATAAAAAACGTGCCCGAAAGAGAATCACTTTCCCGTCATTGTGTCCCTTTCACTCAGTTGCTATGTGAAGAATTTACTTCTATTTAGTAGAAAACGTTTACAATAAATCAATGGAAATTCGTTGTGTAAGTATTTCTTATTTATTTACTAGATACCATCTAGATACAACTATTACTTGAAATCATAGTCATTAGGCAACATATTGGAAGAAATCTATACATATAATAAAACAGTAAAAATATTTTGTCTGTACATACATGCAGTATTTTTTACTGAAATACAGACAGACAAAAAATTTAAAAAAAATTTTTTTTAATTTTTTGTCTGTCTGTCTTTCTGTCTGTATGTATGTACGCGTTTCACGCAAAAACTACTGGACGGATTTGAATGAAACTTTTTTTGTTGTATAGCTGCCTGGCAACATATAGGCTATAATTTTATTAATTTTGAAAACTGGAACACCTGATGAAGAACCTTAACAGAACAGCGAAACTATAAGAAATATGGAAATGGTACCTTTGCAAAAGTTTATCAATCTGACGTGATTTTCTATTGACGTATAAAAATCGAAGATCAGGATCATCTGATGAAGAATTCCAAGAGACCAGCTACACTATTACATATATGGAAATGGCGCCTTATCAAAAGTCGTTCAACCTGATGAGCATTTTCTACTGACGTATAAAAATTGAAGATTATGGAACATGTGATGAAGAACTCCAAAAGACCAGCTACTCAATAAAATAAATGGAAATGGGGCCTTACTAAGGCCCCATTTGTCGTTCAACCTAATGAGCATTTTCTACTGACGTATAAATAGCCAGGACATGGGATAAGACAAAGAGGGACTCGGGGTGGGAGTGGTGGTACACGGGAAATTGTAGATAACGAGCAGATGAAGATCATTTATTGAATGAAATATCACTTTTGGTTTATTTTAACACCGTGACTGTACTACGAGTACCTAATATAATAGGGGACCGGCCTAGGTATGAGAATTGTTAAAAATATGTAATTTTATGATAGTATACATATAATTAAACCCATTTTGCGACATTTCAGCGCGAGTTTATTATCCAGAGCTAATTTATTCGAGTTCAAACTTTTAGGGAAAGTCCATTTTCTACGCGTGACGTCATATGAATGCACGTTTAGTTAGGGGCGTTTTGGTATCGTCCAAAAATCGCTTGAAAATGTGAATTGTTTTTGGCTATATCTTGGAAAATACTTTGGTTATGGATGTGATTCTTTTACGGATGATTCTATTAATGTGAGATATTTCAAAGAAGCATCAAAAAAAAAAGTTGTCCGGTCCCCTATTGGATAACCAGAGATCTGAAATTTTGAGTAGGTACTGGAGTTTAGGTTACTACTTACAGTTTGGAACACAAAAAGATTTTTCATCTAAGCAAAACTCACGCGGGCGAAGCCGCGGGCAACAGCTAGTTAATTAATAACGCCTGTAGTCCACCCACGCGTTAGCATACGGCAACGAAACTTCAAAAAACTTGTCAGTTGGATGAGAGCGTTTCGTATATGCTGTGTCTCGTTCAAACTAAGCGAGATTAGTATAGTTGCATCCTTATCAGTACGTTCGCACGTAGCTGCGAAGTAGCTGTTACAATGACGACGTAGGCGATTCGCTAATGTCATGTTTCGCTATGCGTCATGTAATCAGAAATCAATGCGATGCGACGTGCAAAAATATACCTACACCAATATATTAAAATATAAATTCCTGATTTCATTCTACAAAACATGCCATATAAAAACCGGCAGTGTATCGCAGACGTTTCGCAATCGCAAGCGTTTCGCAGCGAATCGCTTTCGCATCGCATGCGAACGCGTCGGTGTACTAAGGGCGTAATAGCATGAAAAACTTTCTAGTTACGGAAATAGTAAATATTTGCAATACACTAGCAACACAAATTAAACAAAATGGCTGTTTTTTTTCTGTAGCGCGTGAATGTAATTGTTTTTAATAATTATTATTATTGGAGTTTGAGAATGGTTAATATATGTTGTGCTATTAGAGGTTGCAATAAAGAAATCATACCCAGGTTGTGGGATTTCCTTCCACGGGTAAGTTTTCATTTCTGGTAGTAGGGTGACTACATAATAATTATAAAGAAAATAAATGTATCCTAACAAAGATTATTTTTCAGATTACCGTCAAATATAGAATTAAGAAAAAAATGGATTGGGATGATTCGTGGGAAATTAACTAATAACTCGTAATATGTAGCTTACATTTCCAACCTAAGGATTACCGGATGGATTATTAAACTAGCTTTCGCCTAGTAGCAGAATGTCCTGCATACGCTGCTGCAAGGAGAGAAGTATTGGGCTCAGACGCCCTATCTGAGGATGATCTAAGCGACAGAACAATAGGGCAGTTATTAAAATCCTGCAAAGTAACAGGCAGATTCAGTGGGTCGCTACCAACGTGAGTTACCAGGTGACTCAAAACCCTACACGGGTCTCGGGGAATTAGGTGAAATGGTCCCGGCATGAGTGGACTGATCACCCATCTGGTGCTTGCGCTGGCGTCCCCAATAAGTAAATAAAATAAACAATAACGTTTAAGCAATTAAATAAATACATTTCTTTAACTTGAGTATTATTTTACTTAGTTTATAAATAGTACTATATTTTATTGAATAGCTACCTGTAGATACCTATGGAATAGATAGCTACATATTTTTCTAGTAGCGTAATTGTAGAGGCGTAAGAGCGCAAACGAGCGTAATTTTGACTTATAGTGAAGGATACGTCCGGAATCTGATGGTAGGTATCCGATGCACTATTAATAATAATACTCCGTTGTACTATGAATGTTTATTGATTTACAAGCTTCACAATTACTAAATGCGTGAGATACAAAGTTACAAATATCCAAAGAGAGCACCGCTCGATTTATCTCCTGTCTCCTAGTGTCTACTTGACGTCTGTCATCATCCGTCTACTTGGTGCGTTCCGTGCTACGAAACGTCGCCACAGACTCACACACAACTCACGAAAGTAGGCTCAATTGCCTTCACACTGACTCATGTCATGTGACATGTGGCTCACTGGTCCTCAGAATTTTGTTTAACATGGTCACTGTCATCAGAAAGGGACGCGCCACGATTTCAAGCCTCTCTTTCGGCTCGCGTTTCTAGTCTCAGTGAACCTTCCAGTTGTACAAAGTACTTATTACTTCCATGATTATATGTCTGTGCATCAGAGTGTGTGTGAAATTTGTGTTCCTTCTGCTTATATTTAAAAAAAAAATTAATTCTGTGGAATAAATTCGAAACTCAATGGGCACATCACTAAATCGCATAGATCTTTTCTTTATCACATCACAAATCACAAACTAAATAAATAGAGAACTAGTTTAGGTTTGTGTATCGTTCGTTCGTTGTATTGTTCGCTATTTGTTGTCGTTTTATCGTGTGTTTATCTACTCATTGTGTTAACTACCCACTTGTTTAGATTTTATTGCATTTTAGCACTATTTTAATAGGTTTGGGTATAGTAATTATTTACCAACTAAAATGAATTTGATAGCGATTGTGTTTTGTATAGTTTTGTCTACAGTATTTTCGTATGAAAATTCAGATATCAAGTCTGCACGAATTGAGGTGAGTGGTTTTTCATTGTAGTAAGTATTGTGTACTTATAATCCTACAGGTCCCCGTGAGATCAATTATGTATATAGAAGTAAAAGTACTGAAAATAACCTAGAAAATTACTTACAAGCTTAAAGTCAGGGCTTGTTGCCGTTCCATTTAAATAAAGTCCCGGTACTTTATATGAGAATTTGTTACCGGTACCAACCAGTTACAAGCCCTGATGCTAGAAATCATGTAGGTACCCTATCAATATGTACCTCAAAATAAGGCAATACTATTGAATTAATGCAATAGAATTGATAGTATTGCAGCTTACAAATAATATACTATACTATTGTTTTTGCTTAACTATCAATAGTCAACTATTGATCGGCAACACTAATAAAATTGGTTTGTAATTACAGACCTGCAGAGGATGTTCACTAAACCGTCTTCCGGAAGTCAAGGATTTTGTGATGCAAGATGCTCCTAAGTATGACAGAGTTGAAGTGAAATTCATAACTGGTGCACCTCCAGAGCTGATAATGCTGGGAGAAGCTGATCAGGAGTTGGATCGAATTCCACTGTCTCAGCTGCAGCGGGAAGAGTGCAATGAGCTGTTAAAAGATAGGGGCTTCATCCAGAAAACAAAGCAGTCCGAGTTGTAAAAGCCATTTTTAAAAGTACAACAACTATAGTAGTATTAAGTACAACAAGTATAATATAGCATTTATATATTTCCTTTTAAAACTATTGGTCCGTAATGCACAAGAACTGCACTGTTGGCTGGCCTGGCCTAAGCTTGGCAAATGAGACTGTATTGCCCTAAACTATAAAAATAGAATGTTAAAATCATTAATTAATGAAATGTGTATTTACTATTTAGTAGATCTGTATCCAAAATATAAATATCAGACTCTGGTCACCCACAGTACTAACTTAACAATTTAAGACAAAATGTACATTCTATGAACAATATAGTAAGCATTTATCTAATAATGTAAAAAAATATAGAAATAAAATAAATAGTATCCCAGTAGTTTTTTTTTTAATTTTATCAAATAGTCATTAAAAATAAACACCAAACTATGAAACTATAGTACATAACATTGTGAGGCCAATGAAAAACAATTTTTTTAGAATTTTTGTCTGTCTGTCTGTATGTTTGTGCGCATTCCACAAAAACTACTGCCAAATTTAATGCGGTTTTTACTGTTGTATTAAGGTATAACTTAAAATCTGGCGTAGGTGTCATCTTGATACGCATCTTGAAACCTGAGATATTACGTATACCAATAGTAAATTACGCGTGGACAAAGTCGGGGGCACAATTTAGTACTTTCTATAATTTTTATTACTCCAGCTGTGTCCTACAAATCAGTCAGTTTGAGTTATCAGTTCAGCCAATTCTGTTATCAGTTTTTATCAAGGTTACAATGACAGATGACTTTCTATTGTGTTTAGTCATGTTATTTTATAACTGAATGGCATGTAATTTCCGTAATTAACCATAGGCATAGGCTATGTGGTTAATTTATTCACGTTGATAGCAGACAGTAATCAGATATAACCATAGAGTTAGGTACAAAATTAGCTTTATGAATATAACATGATCTATCCTAAATATATTTTCCTTGTTGGTGATAAATAGTTGGTATGGTTTACTATATATTTGGTTGATTTATTTGAAAGTTTTGAACTACTTTGGTATATAGTATTAAAGTGGTTTAGTACTTTTATATCGACCAATATTACGATATATAAAGCACCCCCATTTACCTTAGGTCCAAAATGGTCCAATGGTACATGAAAAGGCTACAGAGATGAGATAAAGAAAAGGCAGTATAAGTTAAATCGGTATATATATATATAGTGTCGATGGTGGTGGTGGTGGTCAGCCGAGCAGCGTGCAGTCGAGGTCGTCGCGCCTGGGCTCGGAGCCCGCGCGGCGCAGCACGCGGCCCACCACGTCCGCCAGCGCCTCGCGCGCGCCCGCCTCCAGCAGCGACAGGCATTGCTACAGACAGACATACATACTATCAACAAGCTATCAAAATTTGTCATTTTCGCAAGTGTTTAAAAGTATAATAGTAGTAGTGGTCCGCGTATGGGGTCGTGGGGGGGAAGCCATTAATTTGAGAGCTCTGTTGGACTCAGGGGCTCAAAGCAGTTTGGTTACCACTCGAGTGGCACGCCAGTTAGGTTTAGTCGTGGAAGACTCGCCTGTGCCACTTCTTGGAGTTGGTGGCATACAAGTGAAGTGTCTGACGGGCCAGACACTTGTCACCTTTTCTTCGCTGAAGTCCTCCACAATGAGGATCACGACTTCGGCTATGGTAATGGATACCATTGCGGGTTGGCACCCCTCGACAGACATACCGCCGGGTGTGTTGTCTTTGGTTTCGGGTCTGGATTTGGCCGACCCCTTTGTTTTTCATCCCGGCCCAGTGGACTTGCTCCTGGGCTCGGACGTATTGGGTTGGATTTTGTTGGGTACCCAGAAAGCTCTGGGTTCGTCTTCACTGATGGCAGTGTCTACTATCTTTGGTTTCGCCCTGATGGGCCCTGTGTTTGATAATAGCACCGTGGAGGAGCCACCGGTCGTCGCATCAGCGTCCTTGGCCAAGACCATGCAAAGGTTTTGGGAGGTGGAGGAGCCACCTATGAGTTCCAGGATGGATCCGGAACACGCTGAGTGCGAAGCCTTCTTTCGATCAACCACGGAGAGGTTGCCCTCCGGTCGGTTTGTAACTAGATTACCATTTGTTGCTACACGTCCTAGCCTAGGGCAAAGTAGGGCGCTTGCGGAGAAACGACTGCTGTCCATGGAGCGACGTATGCAGCGTGACCACGTACTTCGCGATAAATATATTGAATTTATGCGCGAGTACGAGGATTTGGGTCACATGTCTCCGGCTCGAGTTGATTGGAGCTCAACTGAGCATTATTTTTTGCCCCACCACGCGGTGGTGAAGGCCTCAACGGGCAAGTTGCGGACTGTCTTTGATGGGTCCGCACCCACTTCGAACGGAGTTTCGTTGAATCTATGTTTGCATTCAGGTCCCAAATTGCATAGGGACATAATTGACATCATCTTGAACTTTAGAAGACATCAAGTGGTTTTTGGCGCGGACATCCGGATGATGTTCCGCCAGACAGTCATACATCCTGAGGACAGGTGATTCCAGTTGATACTCTGGCGTGAGCGCCCTGAGGATCCTGTGACGGTGTATGAACTCAATACAAACACGTATGGTTTGAAATCTAGTCCCTATATCGCCATCAGATCATTGCTTGAATTGGCAGAGCGGGAACGGATCCGCTTTCCCCGTGGGGCTTCCGTGCTGTCACGTGACTTGTATGTCGATGACGTGTGCACCGGAGCCCAAAGTATTGAGGAGGCCCTCCTACTGCGGGATGAATTGATTGAAATATTGAAAACGGGTGGCTACGAGCTACGTAAGTGGTTGTCCAATGAGCCTAGAGTTCTAGAAGGGATCCCGGAGGATCACCAACAGAACCCTCACCTGTTTGAGGATGTAGATGATCCCAACAGGATAGCGGTGCTGGGCATGCAGTACCAGCCGCTAACCGATATTTTTACATTCCAAGTGGACTTGGAAATACCAAAGGTCTGGACTAAGAGAACGGTGTTGTCAGTAATAGCTCGTATGTTTGATCCAAGCGGTTGGATCAGTCCAGTAATATTCTCTGCGAAGTGTCTTCTTCAGAGACTTTGGACTTTGGGCGTCTCGTGGGACGAGCCGCTGTTTGGTCCTCCATTGGATGATTGGCTCGAGTTGTTTTCATCGATTAAGGAAGTCAATCGGATTGCCTTGCCTCGTCGAATATTGCCCCCGGGAAATATCGAGCCAGCCTGCATGGCTTTTGTGACGCGTCGGAGCGAGGCTACGCCGCGTCAGTCTATATGCGGACAGTTGACGCCGATGGCCGGGTCAATGTCTCGCTTTTGTTAGGGAAGAGCAAGGTCGCCCCCATCAGGACTAGGCTGACTATTCCCAAGCTTGAGTTGAGTGGAGCTCACCTTCTCTCTAAATTGTTGCATCACGTTGCCAGTGAGCTGGCGGCCACGGTCGAGATACGAGACATCTTCGCCTGGTCGGATAGCCAGGTCGCGCTTGCATGGTTGCGCGCGGCCCCACATACCTTGGAGGTTTTTGTTGGAAACAGGGTTTCCCAAATTCAAAATATTGGAATTGATATAACATGGAGACATGTGCCGGGAGAGCTTAACCCAACGGACTGTGCTTCCCGAGGTTGTACGGCACCAGAATTGGTGTCACACCCGCTCTGGTGGGGTCCAGAGTGGCTGATGGGATCAGAAACATCTTGGCCTGTCTGTCAGACAGATGTTACTTCTTTGAGTTTGACTGGGCTTCGTGTACATGCTGTAGTCGCTGAGACGACGTCGGAGCCGGATTGGCTACTTTTTTTTTTTTTTTTATTAAATATGGGTTTGCTCTTGTACTTGGTCGGTATAGCAGTTTGGATAAGCTTCTGGGTGTTACCAGTTGGATTAAGCGTTTCATACATAATTGTAGAAACCCACAGGCAAAGCGGTTGGAGCCGATTGCAGGTGCAGAAGAGCGCCGGAGCGCATTGTTGCATTGGGTCCGTGTCGTGCAGACCGGACGGTTTGAGTCAGAGCTTCATATTTTGCGCGACGCACGCGCTACATCGACTCGGATGTACACTCGGATGGGCTTCTTCGGGTTGGAGGCAGGCTCCGGAAGGCGGATCTTCCATATGAGACTCGCCATCCTCTGTTGTTGCCCAAGGGCGGACCCTTGGTGCAGCTTTGGTGTCTGATCGACACATTCGTAACGCCCATGCTGGGTGCAATGCTTTGCTGGCTATTTTGCAACGCGAATTTTGGATTTTGTCTGCCCGAAGAGCAATCCGTAGTGTTCTGTTTCGATGTATTGCATGTTATAGGTTGAAGGCATCCACGATGCAACCACAGATGGGTGATTTGCCCGCTGATCGAATCCGACCTTCGAGACCGTTTGACGGCGTTGGAACCGATTTTGCCGGTCCCTTTTCGATCAAGGCTTCTCCCTTTCGTAATGCCCGTATTGTGAAGGGCTATTTGTGTGTATTTGTTTGTTTGGCCACCAAGGCTGTCCATTTGGAGGTGGTATCGGCTCTGACTACGGAGGCCTTCGTCGCCGCGTTGGATCGCTTTGTTTCGCGTCGAGGTCTACCTTCCCTTATTAGGTCTGATAATGGCACAAACTATAAGGGAACTGTAAATTATCTTAAGGATGTTTCTGTGTTTATTGATAAAAATTGTACTAGTTTAAGTCAAATTGCTGCCCAAAGGGGAATAACCTGGAAGTTTAGTCCCCCAAGTTGCCCCCATTGGGGAGGGATTTTTGAAGCGGCTGTGAAATCCGCAAAGACCCACCTCCGCCGCATTATCGGAGAAACGGCTCTAACTTTTGAAGAGCTGGCCACAGTGTTTTGTAAAGTTGAGGCGGTCCTCAACTCTCGTCCTCTCTGTCCGCTATCTCCAGATCCAAATGACTTGGAAGCTCTCACCCCTGGTCATTTTTTGGTGGGAGGGCCTTTGAATGCCCTGCCCGAATACCCGTGGAAGGACGAACGCGTATATCGGTTGTCGCGTTTTCAAATGTTGCAGCAAATGAGCCAGGACTTTTGGCGTCGCTGGTCGCTTGAATATTTGCATTTGCTGCAGCAAAGAGTGAAGTGGACAGACAGGACTGAGCCTCCCAGGGAGGGTGATTTAGTATTGTTAAAAGAGGCAAATTTGCCCTCATTGCTTTGGCGACGAGCTCGCATATTACGTTTGATTCTTGGCGGAGATGGCACTCCGCGTGTGGCTGAGGTGTTGGTCGACGGTTCGATTTTAAGGAGAGGTGTGACCTCTCTCGCCCGTCTTCCCGTAGAGTAAGCTAGCGGTCTGCTTCTCAGACCGGGACGGGGGGATGTTTGTAATATAATTGCTTGGAACGAAACGCGGGCGTTTCGCATTGCTGCCGCTAGGCGGCCGCGGGGTTCTCATGGCAAGGACCCGGCTTGCGTCGCGAGACGGCCATTTTCAGTATGGTTTGGATCGCGCGCGTGTGAGGTCATACCGCGTGATATATCCCCGCCAGTGCGGGTCGACCATCTTGTTGGTCAGTTTTACGACCGCGTGTGAACGGTCTGTTAACTAGTTTGACTTGTGATTGTTTAATTGTTAGTTTGAATTGTAATTGTGTATTTCATCGTTGTTAAATAACTAATAAGCTCGCGATAATTTGTGTTGTGCGAAAGAAATGTATTTAGACTGTTTGCTGTGAGACGGGAATTGTGGCTGCCTGCTCACATCCAGCCGTCGTCGAGTGGACCTTCTAGAAGAAAGACAGGTATTTGTTCTGGGGACTGAGATCTCAAGGGGGTAGTTTGGGTGATTAGGGACCAACCCCCCCCCCTCTCCGAAGACACTCGAAGTTGGATCAGGGAGATTCAAATTGGTGAGTTGAAGATTAGTTACTAAGTTAGGTTTAGTGTAAAGGGCCCTGTAGCTCCCGTTATAAGCTATGGTGGTAGCAGTCTGCGTATAGGTTAAGTTAGGTTTTAGTCGGACAGACGTAGTGCCGGGTCGAGGTTTTTACCGGTATTTTTTTTACCCGGTAAATTTTTCGGTACCGAACCCTCCCGCCATTTCGTTTGCCCGGATTCTCTGCGCACAGACGTCATACAAAATACGAAGATGGAGCGATCATTAGCCAGCGCTTTTGTCAGCCCGTTCAGGAATTCACTGTGACTAGATAACCAAGATTATCCTACTAATATTATAAATGTGAAAGTTTGGATGTGAATTTGTGAGTTTGTGAGGATGTTTGCTACTCAATCACGCAAAATCCACTGGACTGATTTTGATGAAATTTGGTACACGGGTAGAAAAATACTGGGAATAGCACAAAGACTACTTTTTAACCCGAAATTCCTACGGAAGCGAAGCCCTCGGGCGTAGCTAGTAGATAATAAAGCAGGGAGACCTGGTGGTAGTTGTCATCGTCCTTGAGCCTGAGCACGGCGCGCAGTGCCAACTCTGATCCTGCGCGTACGCAGGTGTTCTTCTCCTTGGTGCCGTTGACCAGCGCCGGCAGCAGCGCGCGCAGCAGCTCCGCGCCGTTCTCCAGCGTGGCCGCGCGGCCCGCCAGCGCTGAGGCTGACGCCATCAGCTGCTTCACCTCGTTGCTTGAGTGGTTCATGCTCTGTGTATAAAGTGTACATGTTGAAACGCTTTCTGCGGGTGGAAAGTATTGCCCTCAATCAAAGAATTAATACACTACAAAAGAAATTTGTAGGAGAAAGAGGAAGTCTGTTAGCAGAGAAGGACACTAATATAGGCTTACAAAAAAAATATTTGATTTTCGTGAAAAAAAATTGGAAAACTGTACAATTTATTTTGTTTACAGTAGTGGCCGTTTCGAAATGCTAGTAGTCTGTAGCTTTGAAAATTTATAAAATAGTTTTGACCGTTGAGTTTGATGTACACATTTCAGTATTATATCTATGGTATCTCCTAATTGCAAGTCGTGTTGTTCATTAGAAGAATCAAAGTCAACTCACCCTAACAAACTGCGACAGTATATTGGGCGGGATCGGCCTGTTATTCTGTAGCAGATACTTCATGAGGTATCCGATCCCGCGGATGCCGTTGCACGCGATGGGGACCTTATCACTGGATAGATAGTTCAGCAGCGTCTTGTCTATCTTCTCCTCGAACTGGTCGCAGTAGATGCACTCGGGGGTTTCCTTGAGGGCGACGAAGAGTGCGCAGGATCGTCCGTGCAGCAGCAGCCAGTCGTCGGCGTGCGCGGGCGCAGCCAGCACGTGGTGCAGCAGCGCGGCCTGGCGGTGCTGCTGCGGCAGACAGTGCAGCAGCGCGCCCAGACAGCCGCCCACGGCGCCGCGCGGCGGGTCCTCGCTGTGCGCCAGCAGCGCCGGCCCGCTCAGCGTGGCCAGCACGCTCAGCGACAGCTGAGGGGACATCTTGTCGCCGCCCACTGTGATCACGCTGCGCAGCGCCTGATTACGTGTTGGTTAATTACGAATAATAACACTTATTGATTTAATTGAAGATAGACACTATGAAGAAAGTCCACATTACGCAGACGAGATTAATTGTAACACATACATGGGAAAAGTATAAAATAATAATAAATAGCATACTTTTTATATCAAATTCCGATTAAACGAAGTTTGTATCATATGAGTTATTGTGTTGCTCGCAGCAAAAAGTATGTGTTTTTCTTACGAATTTTCACACTCAGCTAGCTGCAGCCCCTTGGAGAGTTGATGTTAGAAAAAAAATAGCCTACTTCTGTTTGAACTTCGTATCTTTGACTATCTCCATGCAAAATTTCATCACAATCGGTTCAATGGTTCAGCCGTGCCAAAGTCACATATCCACACAAACCTGCAGCATGGTCTCCCGGATGGCAGGGTCGTCGGTGCCCTTGATGCTGGAGTGCATCTCCACGAACAGCGGGTCCGCTCGCGTGTGGATGAGCACGAGCTGCGCCAGCGCCGCGATATACAACAAACCTGCAGCATGGTCTCCCGGATGGCAGGGTCGTCGGTGCCCTTGATGCTGGAGTGCATCTCCACGAACAGCGGGTCCGCTCGCGTGTGGATGAGCACGAGCTGCGCCAGCGCCGCGATATACAACAAACCTGCAGCATGGTCTCCCGGATGGCAGGGTCGTCGGTGCCCTTGATGCTGGAGTGCATCTCCACGAACAGCGGGTCCGCTCGCGTGTGGATGAGCACGAGCTGCGCCAGCGCCGCGATATACAACAAACCTGCAGCATGGTCTCCCGGATGGCAGGGTCGTCGGTGCCCTTGATGCTGGAGTGCATCTCCACGAACAGCGGGTCCGCTCGCGTGTGGATGAGCACGAGCTGCGCCAGCGCCGCGATATACAACAAACCTGCAGCATGGTCTCCCGGATGGCAGGGTCGTCGGTGCCCTTGATGCTGGAGTGCATCTCCACGAACAGCGGGTCCGCTCGCGTGTGGATGAGCACGAGCTGCGCCAGCGCCGCGATATACAACAAACCTGCAGCATGGTCTCCCGGATGGCAGGGTCGTCGGTGCCCTTGATGCTGGAGTGCATCTCCACGAACAGCGGGTCCGCTCGCGTGTGGATGAGCACGAGCTGCGCCAGCGCCGCGATATACAACAAACCTGCAGCATGGTCTCCCGGATGGCAGGGTCGTCGGTGCCCTTGATGCTGGAGTGCATCTCCACGAACAGCGGGTCCGCTCGCGTGTGGATGAGCAACGAGCTGCGCCAGCGCCGCGATATACAACAAACCTGCAGCATGGTCTCCCGGATGGCAGGGTCGTCGGTGCCCTTGATGCTGGAGTGCATCTCCACGAACAGCGGGTCCGCTCGCGTGTGGATGAGCAACGAGCTGCGCCAGCGCCGCGATATACAACAAACCTGCAGCATGGTCTCCCGGATGGCAGGGTCGTCGGTGCCCTTGATGCTGGAGTGCATCTCCACGAACAGCGGGTCCGCTCGCGTGTGGATGAGCACGAGCTGCGCCAGCGCCGCGATATACAACAAACCTGCAGCATGGTCTCCCGGATGGCAGGGTCGTCGGTGCCCTTGATGCTGGAGTGCATCTCCACGAACAGCGGGTCCGCTCGCGTGTGGATGAGCACGAGCTGCGCCAGCGCCGCGATATACAACAAACCTGCAGCATGGTCTCCCGGATGGCAGGGTCGTCGGTGCCCTTGATGCTGGAGTGCATCTCCACGAACAGCGGGTCCGCTCGCGTGTTGATGAGCACGAGCTGCGCCAGCGCCGCGATATACAACAAACCTGCAGCATGGTCTCCCGGATGGCAGGGTCGTCGGTGCCCTTGATGCTGGAGTGCATCTCCACGAACAGCGGGTCCGCTCGCGTGTGGATGAGCAACGAGCTGCGCCAGCGCCGCGATATACAACAAACCTGCAGCATGGTCTCCCGGATGGCAGGGTCGTCGGTGCCCTTGATGCTGGAGTGCATCTCCACGAACAGCGGGTCCGCTCGCGTGTTGATGAGCACGAGCTGCGCCAGCGCCGCGATATACAACAAACCTGCAGCATGGTCTCCCGGATGGCAGGGTCGTCGGTGCCCTTGATGCTGGAGTGCATCTCCACGAACAGCGGGTCCGCTCGCGTGTGGATGAGCACGAGCTGCGCCAGCGCCGCGATATACAACAAACCTGCAGCATGGTCTCCCGGATGGCAGGGTCGTCGGTGCCCTTGATGCTGGAGTGCATCTCCACGAACAGCGGGTCCGCTCGCGTGTGGATGAGCAACGAGCTGCGCCAGCGCCGCGATATACAACAAACCTGCAGCATGGTCTCCCGGATGGCAGGGTCGTCGGTGCCCTTGATGCTGGAGTGCATCTCCACGAACAGCGGGTCCGCTCGCGTGTTGATGAGCACGAGCTGCGCCAGCGCCGCGATATACAACAAACCTGCAGCATGGTCTCCCGGATGGCAGGGTCGTCGGTGCCCTTGATGCTGGAGTGCATCTCCACGAACAGCGGGTCCGCTCGCGTGTGGATGAGCACGAGCTGCGCCAGCGCCGCGATATACAACAAACCTGCAGCATGGTCTCCCGGATGGCAGGGTCGTCGGTGCCCTTGATGCTGGAGTGCATCTCCACGAACAGCGGGTCCGCTCGCGTGTTGATGAGCACGAGCTGCGCCAGCGCCGCGATATACAACAAACCTGCAGCATGGTCTCCCGGATGGCAGGGTCGTCGGTGCCCTTGATGCTGGAGTGCATCTCCACGAACAGCGGGTCCGCTCGCGTGTGGATGAGTGTTTGTAATATATTGGGTAAAACTAAACGCAGGCGTTTCCTGTTATCGCTCGGCCGGCGTCGGCAGTCGCGAGCGACCATTTTGAATTCAGTATTGTTTGAACATCGCGCGGGGAGGCCGCGCCGCACAGATTAGCGCGCGTGCAAAATGGCGTCGCGGACAGTCGCCTCATTGTCCTATGCGATATCGGTTTGATTTTTAATACGCGAGAGGTCCCGCTTTCTTTGATTGTCAATTAGTTTGAACTATAAGTGTGAATTTCCTGTTTGTTAAATAACTATTGAACTTTTGTGTTTGTGAAACCTTTTACTGTGACTGTTTCGTGTGAGATGCGAAACGTGGCCGCCTGGAGACGCCGAAACCTGTTGCCGAGTGAACCCTCGTGAGGAAAGCAAGGTATTTTCTGGGGATTGAGATCTCAGGGGGTAGTTTGGGTGATTTAGGGACCAAACACCACTTCCTCCGAAGACACCCCAACTTGGTTTGAGAAGTCAACTTGGTGAGTTTTAGTTTAGTTAATTTATAGGTTAGTTATGATATAGGGCCCTGTAGCTCCCTTCATAAGCTACGGTGGTAGCAGACTGCGTTAAGTTAGTTAGGTTTTAGTCGGGCAAACGTGGTGCCGCGTGGAGATTTTTTCCCGGTACTTATTTTTACCGGTGGTTTTTTCCCGGTGAAGTTCCGGTACAGAATTCTTCCCGCCGCTTCGTTTGTCCGGATTCTCTCTGCCACATTTTCTGGCAGCAGAGCGTAGTTGCTCTGCACATTTTCTGGTAGCAGAGCGTAGTTTATCTACCCTCTATTTGTTCGTTTGTAAAAAATAATTAATTGTTTGTAAAAATTATTAGATTTTTCTTAGTTTGTTTGTATAAGAATATTTGTAACCTTTTTTTGTATTTGTTTGCGGTTTGTACCGTGCGTTCCGGGTTTGTGCCATTCTCATACCTACCGCGGTTCTTCGTGTAGTTGTTTGATTTTGTTGTTTTTTATTTACCTTTTGTTATTTTTTGTTTGTGACTTGACGCGATGGCGAAGGCCTCCAATGCTAGGGCGACACTCGCCAACGAATTGAGATGGTTTGTGACGGCCGGAGGACTCCTGTCCCGGAAGGACAGGGAGGGCGCCATACTGCTAAGAGCGGATCACCTCCACTCACGATTGATTAGCGCGGAAGCGGCCATGGCGGCGCTTACCGAAGCCGATCTTACCCCGGAGGCCTACGCAGGTCACATGGCGGACATGGACCAGATCCTGAGTCTGCACGATGATATCGCGGAGGCGGTGACCGCAATAAGGGCGAGACAGGCTGGCGGACCAGCCCCTCGCACACCTGTTAGACAGGAAGGACCAGCGGTTACTGGTCGGCTCCCCACCCTTCAGCTGTCCCACTTTGGGGGTAGGATGGAGGAGTGGGTAGCATATAAAAATATGTTTGAGTCCCTGGTCGTAGCACGACAGGATTTGTCGAAGGCCCAGAAGATGGCCTACCTCCTCTCCACTCTTGAGGATGAAGCGCGGTCGCTCATCCAGCACCTCCGGGTGGAGGACGACCAGTACGACACGGCTTGGGAGTTATTGAACTCCCGCTATCAAAACTTACGTTTGTTAGCGGATGCGCACGCCGCACAGTTGATGGCCCTGCCCAAGGTGGCCAACAGGGCACAGTTGCGCCTGCAGTTGCTCACGCCCGTTACAGTGGCCTGTAACGCGCTCCGCACACTGGGGCTGCCGGTGGACCAATGGTCCTTTTTGCTGGTGCACATTGTATTGGGCAAATTGCCCAATGACATCCGCTCGCGATTTGAGCGCGAGAATGCGGAGCGGGATAGCACCACCCTACCAACCTTCACTGACTTGGTGAAGTTTTTGGAGTTTGAGGCACGGGCGGCTGAGAATACCATGACGGACTCAGCGCCATCCAGAGCGCCTGAACGTAGGCCCTTGGAACCCTCATGGCGAGGGAGGCCCCAACAGGGACGGCAACCGCCACCGCGTGGAGCTGGTGCGCGGGTTGCACACACGGCAGCAGTCGCGAGGGACGCGGACTGCCTGCAATGTGGTCGGATGGGCCACAGCCTGCTGCAATGCAGGGACTGGCAGGGACTGCCAGTACAAGATCGGCGCCGCATGGCAAAGCGGCATGAACTTTGCTTTTATTGTTTGGGCAGTCACTATGCACGTGACTGTCCCAGAGCCATACCATGCAGTGCATGCCGTGGGCTGCACCACGTGATGCTCTGCATGAACCGGAACGGGGATGGCCCCCGGTTGTTGAGGCAGGGGTCCCCTATGGGCGGGGGCGCTCCTGCGCGAAGCCCTCCACCATCGGATGGAGGACGCGGCTTCGCTCGTCGCACCCCCCCTCGGGAGGGGGGTCGCGTACCTGCGCGGGTCTTGGCGGACCGGGACCACGCGCCCCAAGGTCATGGCCAGTATGTGGCTGGCCAGGCCCCGGATAGGGCCCCCATGGGCGGGGGCCCTAGATCGGACGTGAGAGTGGGGACACCCCCCTCCACGCGGGTTACCAATACCCAACACATGCAGCCGCAGCGGTTTTCTCCGCCGCTGCACGAGTACCCACGGCTGGAGTACCACCCGCCGTACCCTATGTATGGCCGGGCCGCGGGTTATGCCCCCCCTCAGATGGGGATGTGCACTCGCCCGACATATTATCCGGGTCAGTGGCGCCCCCCTGGTTTGGAGAGAGTGGGGAGCCCGTAACTAGCTTGCTCCCTTGCTGGGACAGAGCCGCGGACGGTTCTGCTCCCTACCGCGGTGGTCCGCGTATGGGGTCGTAGGGGGGAAGCCATTAATTTGAGAGCTCTGTTGGACTCAGGGGCTCAAAGCAGTTTGGTTACCACTCGAGTGGCACGCCAGTTAGGTTTAGTCGTGGAAGACTCGCCTGTGCCACTTCTTGGAGTTGGTGGCATACAAGTGAAGTGTCTGACGGGCCAGACACTTGTCACCTTTTCTTCGCTGAAGTCCTCCACAATGAGGATCACGACTTCGGCTATGGTAATGGATACCATTGCGGGTTGGCACCCCTCGACAGACATACCGCCGGGTGTGTTGTCTTTGGTTTCGGGTCTGGATTTGGCCGACCCCTTTGTCTTTCATCCCGGCCCAGTGGACTTGCTCCTGGGCTCGGACGTATTGGGTTGGATTTTGTTGGGTACACAGAAGGCTCTGGGTTCGTCTTCACTGATGGCAGTGTCTACGATTTTTGGTTTTGCCCTGATGGGCCCTGTGTTTGATAATGGCACCGCGGAGGAGCCACCGGTTGTCGCATCTGCGTCCTTGGCCAAGACCATGCAAAGGTTTTGGGAGGTGGAGGAGCCACCTATGAGTTCCAGGATGGATCCGGAACACGCTGAGTGCGAAGCCCTTTTTCGATCAACCACGGAGAGGTTGCCCTCCGGTCGGTTTGTAACTAGGTTACCTTTTGTTGCCTCTCGTCCTAGCCTAGGGCAAAGTAGGGCGCTTGCGGAGAAACGACTGCTGTCCATGGAGCGACGCATGCAGCGTGACCACGTACTTCGCGATAAATATATTGAATTTATGCGCGAGTACGAGGATTTGGGTCACATGTCTCCGGCTCGAGTTGATTGGAGCTCAACTGAGCATTATTTTTTGCCCCACCACGCGGTGGTGAAGGCCTCAACAGGCAAATTGAGGACCGTCTTCGATGGGTCCGCACCCACTTCGAACGGAGTTTCGTTGAATCTATGTTTGCATTCAGGTCCCAAATTGCATAGGGACATAATTGACATCATCTTGAACTTTAGAAGACATCAAGTGGTTTTTGGCGCGGACATCCGGATGATGTTCCGCCAGACAGTCATACATCCTGAGGACAGGCGATTCCAGTTGATACTCTGGCGTGAGCGCCCTGAGGATCCTGTGACGGTGTATGAACTCAATACAAACACCTATGGTTTGAAATCTAGTCCCTATATCGCCATCAGATCATTGCTTGAATTGGCAGAGCGGGAACGGATCCGCTTTCCCCGTGGGGCTTCCGTGCTGTCACGTGACTTGTATGTTGATGACGTGTGCACCGGAGCCCAAAGTATTGAGGAGGCCCTCCTACTGCGGGATGAATTGATTGAAATATTGAAGACAGGTGGCTACGAGCTACGTAAGTGGTTGTCTAATGAGCCTAAAGTTCTAGAAGGGATCCCGGAGGATCACCAACAGAACCCTCACCTGTTTGAGGATGTGGATGATCCCAACAGGATAGCGGTGCTGGGCATGCAGTACCAGCCGCTAACCGATATCTTCACATTCCAAGTGGACTTGGAAATACCAAAGGTCTGGACTAAGAGAACGGTGTTGTCCGTAATAGCCCGTATGTTTGATCCAAGCGGTTGGATCAGTCCAGTGATATTCTCTGCAAAGTGTCTTCTTCAGAGACTTTGGACTTTGGGCGTCTCGTGGGACGAGCCGCTGTTTGGCTCTCCATTGGATGATTGGCTCGAGTTGTTTTCATCGATCAAGGAAGTCAATCGGATTGCCTTGCCTCGTCGAATATTGCCCCCCGGGAAATATCGAGCCAGCCTGCATGGCTTTTGTGACGCGTCGGAGCGAGGCTACGCCGCGTCAGTCTATATGCGGACAGTTGACGCCGATGGCCGGGTCAATGTCTCGCTTTTGTTAGGGAAGAGCAAGGTCGCCCCCATCAGGACTAGGCTGACTATTCCCAAGCTTGAGTTGAGTGGAGCTCACCTTCTCTCTAAATTGTTGCATCACGTTGCATGTGAGCTGGCGGCCACGGTCGAGATACGGGACATCTTCGCCTGGTCGGATAGCCAGGTCGCGCTTGCATGGTTGCGCGCGGCCCCACATACCTTGGAGGTTTTTGTGGGAAATCGGGTTTCCCAAATCCAGAATATCGGAATTGATATAACATGGAGACATGTGCCGGGAGAGCTTAACCCAGCGGACTGTGCTTCCCGAGGTTGTACGGCACCAGAATTGGTGTCACACCCGCTCTGGTGGGGTCCAGAGTGGCTGATGGGATCAGAAACTTCTTGGCCTGTCTGTCAGACAGATGTTACTTCTTTGAGTTTGACTGGGCTCCGTGTACATGCTGTAGTCGCTGAGACGACGTCGGAGCCGGATTGGCTACTTGCTCGGTATAGCAGTTTGGATAAACTTCTGGGTGTTACCAGTTGGATTAAGCGTTTCATACATAATTGTAGAAACCCACAGGCAAGGCGGTTGGAGCCGATTGCAGGTGCAGAAGAGCGCCGGAGCGCATTGTTGCATTGGGTCCGTGTCGTGCAGACCGGACGGTTTGAGTCGGAGCTTCGTATTTTGCGCGACGGACGCGCTAAGTTGAAGGGCGCGGTCGCTCGTTTGAACCCGTACATCGACTCGGATGGGCTTCTTCGGGTTGGAGGCAGGCTCCGGAAGGCGGATCTTCCATATGAGACTCGCCATCCTCTGTTGTTGCCCAAGGGCGGACCCTTGGTGCAGCTTTTGGTGTCTGATCGACACATTCGTAACGCCCATGCTGGGTGCAATGCTTTGTTGGCTATTTTGCAACGCGAATTTTGGATTTTGTCTGCCCGAAGAGCAATCCGTAGTGTCCTGTTTCGATGTATTGCATGTTATAGATTGAAGGCATCCACGATGCAACCACAGATGGGTGATTTGCCCGCTGATCGAATCCGACCTTCGAGGCCGTTTGACGGCGTTGGAACCGATTTTGCCGGTCCCTTTTCGATCAAGGCTTCTCCCTTTCGTAATGCCCGTATTGTAAAGGGCTATTTGTGTGTATTTGTTTGTTTGGCCACCAAGGCTGTCCATTTGGAGGTGGTATCGGCCCTGACTACGGAGGCCTTCGTCGCCGCGTTGGATCGCTTTGTTTCGCGTCGAGGTCTACCTTCCCTTATTAGGTCGGATAATGGCACAAACTATAAAGGAACTGTAAATTATCTTAAGGATGTTTCTGTGTTTATTGATAAAAATTGTACTAGTTTAAGTCAAATTGCTGCCCAACGGGGAATAACCTGGAAGTTTAGTCCCCCAAGTTGCCCCCATTGGGGAGGGATTTTTGAAGCGGCTGTGAAATCCGCAAAGACCCACCTCCGCCGCATTATCGGAGAAACGGCTCTAACCTTTGAAGAGCTGGCCACAGTGTTTTGTAAAGTTGAGGCGGTCCTCAACTCTCGTCCTCTCTGTCCGCTATCTCCAGATCCAAATGACTTGGAAGCTCTCACCCCTGGTCATTTTTTGGTGGGAGGGCCGTTGAATGCCCTGCCCGAATACCCGTGGAAGGATGAACGCGTATATCGGTTGTCGCGTTTTCAAATGTTGCAGCAAATGAGCCAGGACTTTTGGCGTCGCTGGTCGCTTGAATATTTGCATTTGCTGCAGCAAAGAGTGAAGTGGACAGACAGGACTGAGCTCTCCCAGGGAGGGTGATTTAGTATTGTTAAAAGAGGCAAATTTGCCCTCATTGCTTTGGCGACGAGCTCGCATATTACGTTTGATTCTTGGCGGAGATGGCACTCCGCGTGTGGCTGAGGTGTTGGTCGACGGTTCGATTTTAAGGAGAGGTGTGACCTCTCTCGCCCGCCTTCCCGTAGAGTAAGCTAGCGGTCTGCTTCTCAGACCGGGACGGGGGGATGTTTGTAATATATTGGGTAAAACTAAACGCAGGCGTTTCCTGTTATCGCTCGGCCGGCGTCGGCAGTCGCGAGCGACCATTTTGAATTCAGTATTGTTTGAACATCGCGCGCGGGAGGCCGCGCCGCACAGATTAGCGCGCGTGCAAAATGGCGTCGCGGACAGTCGCCTCATTGTCCTATGCGATATCGGTTTGATTTTTAATACGCGAGAGGTCCCGCTTTCTTTGATTGTCAATTAGTTTGAACTATAAGTGTGAATTTCCTGTTTGTTAAATAACTATTGAACTTTTGTGTTTGTGAAACCTTTTACTGTGACTGTTTCGTGTGAGATGCGAAACGTGGCCGCCTGGAGACGCCGAAACCTGTTGCCGAGTGAACCCTCGTGAGGAAAGCAAGGTATTTTCTGGGGATTGAGATCTCAGGGGGTAGTTTGGGTGATTTAGGGACCAAACACCACTTCCTCCGAAGACACCCCAACTTGGTTTGAGAAGTCAACTTGGTGAGTTTTAGTTTAGTTAATTTATAGGTTAGTTATGATATAGGGCCCTGTAGCTCCCTTCATAAGCTACGGTGGTAGCAGACTGCGTTAAGTTAGTTAGGTTTTAGTCGGGCAAACGTGGTGCCGCGTGGAGATTTTTTCCCGGTACTTATTTTTACCGGTGGTTTTTTCCCGGTGAAGTTCCGGTACAGAATTCTTCCCGCCGCTTCGTTTGTCCGGATTCTCTCTGCCACATTTTCTGGCAGCAGAGCGTAGTTGCTCTGCACAATGAGCACGAGCTGCGCCAGCGCCGCGATATACAACAAACCTGCAGCATGGTCTCCCGGATGGCAGGGTCGTCGGTGCCCTTGATGCTGGAGTGCATCTCCACGAACAGCGGGTCCGCTCGCGTGTGGATGAGCACGAGCTGCGCCAGCGCCGCGCCCGCCTTCACTCGGACAGGCCGCTGCGCGTCGTGCAGCGCCTTCAGGAACGTGGTCTGCAGCTGCGGCAGGAACTGCTTCAGCATCACGCCCACCTGCGCAAACAACACCATATTACTAGTTCATTTATTTAAATTCAAGAATTGTGGAAGGAGAAAGGTGAGGCCTTTTCCCAGCAGTAGGACACATCAACAGGCTAGGAAAAAAAAATTAAAGAATTAATAAAAAAATAAAATGTGACTTTAAACATATCTGATTAGTATTTTTATAGCATAGGACGACAAATGAGCAAAAAAAAATTATGAGAAATAGAAATTACAAAAAAAAAACTCTGAAGATACGGGAGGATTTGGGCACTTTCACCGGCCGCCTGTCGTTATAAAGACACCCGAGTGACGAGGACACCCGCTACATTAAAGAGAGTGGGAAATGCAACCACTGATTTGCAGGTCCTAACTTGACTTGAACATGACTTCCGTCTATATGAAGTTGATACTAATAATTATAACAAATGAGTGTTCCCGCATATTTATAAGAATAACAAATACATTGTAGAGATAAATGAATAATTATACGAACTTTGGCCAACAACTCAGCCAGCGTTTCGAGCACGGCCGCCTTGACACTAGAGTTAAACCGGTCGCCAAGGATCCGGATGAGCGGCCCCGTGATGTGCACCACGGAGGGCTGGATGGCGGCCGCGGACGTCAGCCGGATCACCTCGCCCAGCATCAGCGCCGCGTTCTCCTTGTCCTCCGGCAGACCGTTGAGGATCGACTCGCGGAACAGGGGCAGGATCGGTGCTATGCCCTGGAAACGGATATATTACATAGATTAAAGGCTGCCACACACCGGATGCGTCTGCGACTCCGTGACCGCACCGCCACCGTTTTCGATTTATATCGCGCGCGCGCGCGCGATGTGTCGGTGGGAACCAACGCGTACAAATTCAAATAATACAAATCATTTCACAGTGCAACACGTCTGCGACACCGTTTGGTGTGTGTCAGCCTTTATGAATCACCAATCATCACCAAAAATAAAAAGCATAAAATTGCTTATAATGCTACTACCCGGTCGAGTTAAGTTTGCGCCTGTCATCGATGACGTATCTTACGTAAGAGTCGTGTTGGATTAATGGTAAGTACGCATGGTGGAGCATCTAGTAGAGCTAACTGGCTGTGACGTACAAGTCATGCAATACTAAATAAATTGTGACACTTTATAGAATCAATGTTTTTAACAATTCCTAATGGATTGTAAATCTTGATGTGAATGAAAGGTTATACATACTTTAGGAAGACAGAAGCCTGGCAGCAGCTCTTGCTTGAGATCGGCGGCGGCGTACCGCACGGCTTGCCGGACGTCGGACACGTGCGCTATCTGCTGTTCGGCATCTAGCGTCTTTGTCAGTGCTGCGAGCGCTTCCCACGCCATCTGCAGGACGTCCCTGGTGGCAGTTAAGAGAAAATTTAGTACGAATTAGATATAAAGTGCGGCGTACTTCAAGGTAGTGTTCTCGGACCGACTGATATTATAAAAGCCGAATTTTCGATATTGTATGGCGAGCATATTTATGAAATTTAGATGTAGATGTGGTAAAAACTAGTCATCGTTACGGTGTGCAAGTCAATCAAAAGTCAAAGTCAACTTTTGAAGAGACAAGGCACTGTCTCACCCAGTGATGGGTTTACGCCTGGGAATAAATGGGAAGAAAATGTTCTCGACGTAAACCCCACTTAAGATGGGCTTATGCCCGGGAATAAAACTGTTTCTTCCCGGCGTAAACCCATCTCTGGTCTCTCACCTATCAGTGTCCGCCATGAGCAGCAGCAGGCCGCGCAGCAGCTGCGGCACGTGCGGCGCGAGGTCGGCGCGCGTGTGCGTCACGAACGCGCACAGCAACGACGCGGCCGCGCGGCGCTTGTCCGCCTCCGGGGTGCGGATCGACTCTAGGAGGGTGTCGATGATGCTGGAAGTGCAAGATAACAGAAATAGAATCACGACTCAAAATCAGATATCGTATCATATATCAGAATCATTGATTAGTATGCACGGTGGAACGTCGAGTAGAGCTATCTGGCTGAGACGTACAGGGAACGAATTGACGTATACGGGATTGGGTACGAATTGAGATAGGAGATAAATAATGAATTGGGACATTTTATAAGTGCAATACATACGTATTGTCATGCCTTTCTCCCGTGAAGGTAGTCAAAGATTAGCGATTTCCATTTGCTACGATCCTTACAGATCTCTCTTGCTTCCTCTACACTCATCACTCTCTGCATACATGCTCAATTTTAATATTTTTAACAATTCCAAATAGATTAGTTAGCAAGTACAATGGGGCGTCGAATAGAGCTAACTGGCTGTGATCTGTACGTCACAGCCAGTTAGCGCTACAAATTGGGACACCTTACAGAATCAGACATTTCAATGTTTTAAACAATTCGAAATAGATGGTAAGAATACATACACGCGCACGGCAGGCGGATCAGTGACAGGCAGCAGCGCGTCCCTGCAGTGGTCCAGCTCGCGCGCCTCGGCCGGCGACCCGCGCGCGGCCAGCAGTGCGGCCAGCAGCGCGGGCAGCACGCGCGGCAGATGCCGGCCCAGCGCGCCGCCCGCCGCCGCCGCCAGCGCGGACAGTGCGCGCGTGTCCACGCTGGCCGTCAGCACCGGCACCAGGTAGGGCAGCACCGCGCGGGACTTTATCGCCATTATCTTAACAAACATATTACATTTTATTGGGTAAGTATTTTTTAAGTGGAAGCTTTTCATATTATCATACTAATATTATTAAGAGGAAGTATTTGTAAGTTTGTTTGTCGGGGGTAAACTTCGGAACTACTGAACTGATTTCAAAAAGTCTTACCAACAAAAAGCTGCGTTATACCTGAGTAACATGGCTACCGTTTATCTATGTATCTTCCGAGCGAAGCTGGGGTAACAAATTTTAATGCGAATAAAAAAAATAGTAGATTTTACAACAAGTGCACAAAACGAATCATTTTTATCCGAGACTTTTAGCAGCCCGAGCCGAAGGCGAGGGCTGATAGTAATGTCGAGGATAAAAATCGTTTTGTGGACGAGTTATAAACTCTGCTTTTCACTTCGATTGCGAGGAAATAAATAAAATTGAAGAAATTACATATTAAACGCACAAAAAACAAGAGCTGTTTCCCGCCACTTTATTTTTTAATCTTACGACATTGATAGGCTTGGGCTGCAGACCTATACAGCCTACTATTAAATTAATTTTGTAATAATATTTTTCTTAAATTAATTAAATAACCTACCGTACTTCAATTTAAATTTTAATATATTTTATGTCTTAAAAAACACATAAGGCAAATAAATTAAAAGTAAATATTATAAAATAACAAATTTTATCTATGAACTTTTTATCGTGTTTGGCTGTATGGCTCATTTTCTTTGCCTTAATATAGATACATTTATGAGTAGATACGTTAATGCCCTTGTGCACAAAATTCGATTTTGTGCAGCCTATATCCTGCACAAATAAGCACTTTCCGAGCATGAGAAGTGAAAAGTAATTTTTAGAAGTCTTCTTCTTAAGAGTGTATCACGTCCGCGCGCCCGACCGAGTTTAGGTATTTGATAGACCGCAGCTGGCTGTGTGCAAGTCACACGCACACATCGACGTGAGATTGCCGCCAACCCGAAGTAATAAGTGACAGGGATCCGGCAAAGGATTTGTTGGTACCTATATATATATTTTTTTCTTGCTTTACGGTAATGAATACTAAAAATAAAATTACGACCATTTTCTTATGTAAAACATACTTGGCGCGACTTGGCAGTAAAATGGACACGAATGCCGCGACAGAAAATAGCATGACTGTCGTGCCAGGATGCTAAGATGTTAAACATCTGCCTGGCATCCCATGAAGGCCAATTTTTCGGGATGAGGTTTACAAAAATAGTATTTTTGGATCCAAGATGGCGGACAATTTTTTTTTAATTTTCAATATGGGTATCGTTTTATAAGTGTTTCAGTGCGCTGATTACGAAAATAACATTTATTTTGGAATCCAAGATGGCGGACAACTTTTTTTTCACGTTTACAATATGGGAATGGTTATGTAGGGTATTGTAAATCACGTGCGTCATACGAACGTCTGACTCATGTAATTTTAGCTATAAAATGTAGTACATTTTAAAATAAATAGATTCTTTTTACCAACGCATAACGAGTATCATTCTACGTCACCCAACACGCACTCGTAACTAACCAACAGTTACATTGGTGACCCCGACGTGATTTAAGAATCCAGAAAATTGTACGTAGTGACTGTACAATTTCGGGCGGCCTCCCACAAGCGGGTCCCACCGTCCGGAATTTCAAGAGGCAGATATCACTACTTACGGCTTGGGGAAGCTGAGGAACATGCCATTTTCCGAACCACGAGAAGATCTCAACAGGGCACCGCCTACTCCAGTTGCGAGACCTCCAATTTACAGTCCGCAACCCCCGGTTTCGGAGTCCTACCAGTCTTCATCACATAGCACTATCGAAGCTATGTCCTTAACAACCAAGGTTCCCGATTTTTGGACAGCGCACCCGCGACTCTGGTTTGCGCAATTCGAGTCTGTAATGCGACCTCAGAAGAAAGGCGATGAAGACAAATTCCATTTTGTTATCGCCAAACTCGGTCTGGAGGCATTGCAGCAAGTGAGCGACCTCTTAACTGACCCCCCTGCTGAAAACAAGTACAATGCGTTGAAGAGCAGATTAATCGGCGTTTTTGAAGAGTCGGAGGCCAGACAATTCCAAAAATTAGTCAGCGAGATGGAATTGGGCGATCAAAAGCCATCGCAGTTACTACGCAAAATGCGTGACTTGGCGAAAAAGAAAGTTCCCGACGAAACCCTTCAGATAATGTGGACTGGGCACCTTCCACCAGCTGTTCGAGCTGTATTGAGCATCAGCGATGTCAAAGATCTGGACAAATTAGCGCAGATTGCAGATACAGTTATGGAGAATATTCGGCCGAGGACAGAAATAGCTCAAATTAGTCATCCAGAAATCGCCTTATTGACACAAAAAGTCGACCAACTATTTCATGAAGTAGCTGAAATAAGAAATAAACATGACAGAGGTCGATCGCCATTCCCGGGGCGTAATAGATCGCGGTCAAGGTCGAAGTCACGTACTGCTCCGTGGATTTGCTACTTTCATAAGAAGTTCGGTCAAGCAGCTACGAAATGCAAGGATAGCCGACACTGCAATTATCAAGGAAAGAAATCGGAAAACTAGAATTGACTCCGAAAAAGGCAGTTCTCGGTGTCAATGAAATTAAAACCTGCCGTCTCTGTGTTACCGACTTAAACAGTGGTACACGGTTTTTGATAGACACAGGAGCCGAAGTGTCAGTTTTGGCAGTAAAAAATAAACAATTACTAACACCAAGCGACTCGAATTTATTCGCTGCTAATGGAACGCCTATCAAGACATATGGAACGAAAAATCTGAGTCTTAACCTAGGACTTCGTCGAGACTTCAAGTGGACGTTTATTGTAGCAGATGTCCGAAATTCCATAATAGGAGCCGACTTTCTTACGAAAAATAAGTTGCTAGTCGACCTACATTCTAAACGATTACGCGACGAAGTCACCGACCTAAGTACGATTGCTCAAATATCATATACAACGGAGCCATCAATTTGCACCATCGACAAAAATAATTGTTACTATGACATTTTAAAGAAGTACACTGATGTCGTTAACCCGTCGATGCCTATGCAAACAGAAATCCCAATGCATAATATTGAACATCATATCTACACTTCAGGACCCCCTACACATGAAAAGGTGCGTCCTTTGAACCCTGAACGCTACAAAGCGGCCAAGCGGGAGTTCCAGAAAATGGTCGAGAATGGAATATGCAGACCTTCAAGCAGTCCTTGGGCATCCCCACTTCACATAGTGATTAAGAAAAATGGAGAAATCAGGCCCTGTGGAGATTTCAGGCGATTAAACGCGGTGACAATCCCGGATCGCTATCCACTTCCAAGACTGCAAGATTTCACATATATCCTGAAGGATAAAAAGATATTTTCAAAATTAGACATCGAAAAGGCCTTCCATTCCATTAGAATAGCTGAAGAAGACATTCCGAAGACAGCCATCATAACACCCTTCGGGTTATTCGAATTTATGAAAATGACGTTTGGTTTGCGAAATGCTGGTCAAACCTTTCAACGTTTCATGAATTTGGTACTAAATGGCCTTGATTTCGTTTATTGCTATTGTGATGATTTACTGATCAGCAGTACCTGCGAATCTCAGCATAAACAGCATTTGGCAGAAGTCCTCGAACGACTAAAAAAGTATGGAATCAAAATTAATTTGTCAAAATGCGAATTCGGCAAAGATAAATTAGATTTTCTCGGGTACCACATAAACCAAGAAGGTATCCAACCCCTAAAAGAGAAAATTGATGTTATAGGAAACTATCCTAAACCCGAGACAATCCGAGAGCTACGTCGATTCCTTGGAATAATTAATTTCTACCGATCCTGTCTTCCGCAAGCAGCCGAATATCAAAGGGAGCTAAATAATTTTCTTCACGACTCGAAGAAAAACGACAGAAGGAAGATCCCATGGACTGAAACGTCAGAAAAAGCATTTGAAGAATGTAAGGAAAGCATCAAACGCGCCGTTACGCTTCACCATCCATCTCTGACGTCACCGCTTGCCCTTATGACGGACAGTTCAGCGACATGCGCCGGCGGTGTATTGCAACAGAATATTGAAGGCACATGGCAACCCCTTGGATTTTTCTCCAAAGCTCTGAGTCCGGCTCAACAAAAATACAGCACATACGACAGAGAGCTTTTAGCGATCTATATGTCAATAAAACATTTTCGACATCAAATTGAAGGCAAAGAATTGATCGTCTACACCGATCATAAGCCATTGGTTTTCGCAATGACGAAATCGAGCTCTAATAACGATACGCCACGTCGCTTACGTCATCTAGATTTCATATCACAGTTTTGTACTGAAATCAAACATATATCTGGGTCGGAAAACTGTGTTGCCGATGCTCTCTCAAGAATAGAGACAATATCTTTCCCGAGTTGTATCGATTATGAACAGTTAGCGAAAGATCAAGAAAAGGATGAAGAAATCAAAATTCTCATGGAAAAAGAAAATTTTTTGTTCAAACGGTATCAATTCCCTGGATCGGAACAAGAAATATTATGCGAAACAACCAACAAGGAGCCGCGACCCTATTTACCTACTCAGTACCGTCAAACAGCTTTCAACGCTGTACACGGACTTAGCCACCCCGGAACGCGTGCCACCAGGAAAATGATGACAGACAGGTTCTTCTGGCCGTCCATAAACAAAGATGTGACATCGTGGGCAAGATCATGTATTCCGTGTCAGCAAGCCAAAACACACAGACACACGGTATCACCCTTGAGCTCGTTTCCAAAATCAGAGAGGTTCGAGCATGTTCACATTGATATCGTGGGACCACTACCATTGTCACAAGAATTTAAATACTGCGTTACAATGATAGACAGGAAGACAAAGTGGCCGGAAGCTTACCCCATAACGCAGATGACCGCAGAAAATGTATGCAATGCATTGGTCACCGGATGGATATCGCGCTTCGGTTGTCCAGTTACAATAACTACTGATCAGGGTCGGCAGTTCGAGTCCAATCTGTTTACTAAACTAGCGAAGAGACTTGGAATAAATAAAATCCATACAACGCCGTACCACCCACAAGCCAATGGCCAGGTGGAAAGATGGCATAGATGTCTGAAAACCTCATTAATCGCTACATGTAATAGCGCAAATTGGGTCAAGGAATTGCCATTAGTAATGCTAGGACTACGCACAGCGATAAAGGAAGAATGCGGCGTCAGCGCAGCTCAAATGACATACGGCACTACGCTACGACTGCCAGCTGATTTCTTCAATGTAAACAAAACCGACTCGGTTACTGACATTGATTACGTAACTGAATTATCGTCAGCTATGAATAATATGAATATTTCGGACAATTCAACCGCAAAAACAAATAGAAAATGTTTCATCCACAAGGAGTTAAGAAAATGCGATTATGTTTTCCTAAGAAGAGACATGATCAAAAAGGCACTGACAGCGCCATTCGAAGGTCCTTACAAAATAATTCATCGGGATGATAAATGTTACACAATACAACTGCCAGGAAGAACTACTACGGTGTCAATCGACAGATTAAAACCTGCATTTGTTACAACAGAAAATAACAGCGATACAGCAAACGAATGTGAACCGGTGTCAACGAACCGAATAGTCACGCGATACGGTCGCGTGGTGAAACCCGTGGTCAGATTTGCTGTCTAAGCACAACTACAAAATCGCTGTAACAGAAGCTTCCAGCAGTTCACCCGTTATCCGGGTATAAGGGTTTTTCGGTGCGCTGATGACAAAAATAACATTTATTTTGAGATCCAAGATGGCGGACAACTTTTTTTTCAAGTTTACAATATGGGTATGGTTATATAGGTATTTCGGTGCGCTGATGACAAAAATAACATTTATTTTGAGATCCAAGATGGCGGACAATTTTTTTTTTAAATTTTGCAATATGGTTAACATTTTGTAGGTTTTTGGGGACGCTGATGACGAAAATAACATTTATTTTGAGATCCAAGATGGCGGACAACTTTTTTTTAAATTTTACAATATGGGTATGGTTATATGGGTTTTTGGGGACGCTGATGACGAAAATAACATTTATTTTGAGATCCAAGATGGAGGACAGTTTTTTATTTTATTTTACAATATGGGTATCGTTTTATGGGTTTTTGGGGACGCTGATGACCAAAATAACATTTATTTTGAGATCCAAGATGGCTGACAGTTTTTTTATTATTTTACAATATGGGTATCGTTTAATAGGTTTTCGGGGACGCTGATCTTAAAATAAATGTTATTTTGGTCATCAGCGTCCCCAAAAACCCATAAAACGATACCCATATTGTAAAATAAAATAAAAAACTGTCCTCCATCTTGGATCTCAAAATAAATGTTATTTTCGTCATCAGCGTCCCCAAAAACCCATATAACCATACCCATATTGTAAAATTTAAAAAAAAGTTGTCCGCCATCTTGGATCTCAAAATAAATGTTATTTTCGTCATCAGCGTCCCCAAAAACCTATAAAATGATACCCATATTGTAAAATAAAATAAAAAATTGTCCGCCATCTTGGATCTCAAAATAAATGTTATTTTCATCATCAGCGTCCCCAAAAACCTAGAAAACGATACCCATATTGTAAAATAAAATAAAAAACTGTCCTCCATCTTGAATCTCAAAATAAATGTTATTTTCGTCATCAGCGTCCCCAAAAACCTATATAACCATACCCATATTGTAAACTTGAAAAAACAACTGCCCGCCATCTTGGATCTCAAAATAAATGTTATTTTTGTCATTAGCGCACCGAAAAACCTATAAAAACATACCCATATTGTAAAATTGAAAAAAAAAGTTGTCCGCCATCTTGGATCTCAAAATAAATGTTATTTTCGTAATCAGCGCACTGAAAAACTTATGAAACGATATACATATCGCAAAATTAAAAAAAAAAAATTGTCCGCCATCTTGGATCTTGATTTAGATTTATTTTGATTTTTATGATTTCGATTTCTATGATTTCGATTTATTACGATTTCTATGATTGCGATTTATTACGATTTCTATTTCATCAAAAATTGTCGGCCATTATTCATGAGTATGAAAATGGTACCTATATAAATTTTAAAAAGATTAAAAGTAATAAATATGTAACTCTGATCTACATTACTCTCTGCTGTCTGTGAATACATGAACACGCGAAAATTAAATGCCTCCCGAGCAGCAGAGCGACGTGGATTCCCCTTGACTCTTACCGGCAGACTGATTTTTCGTGGGTTTGGAACTCGTATATATTGAGCGATGGCATTGCCATACAAAAAATGTATGGGGAATTTCTTAGTGAATTGTTACGATATATAATATTTTTTTCGAGTTATTTTTCAAAAATCTAAAACGAGCAACTTGTAGCTAGTTTAATAAACTCGCGATTTAACATTATGTAGAAATTATAATTTGTGTTTTACATAATGATTTCGTTAAAGCCGTGAACCTTGTTTTTCGTATTTTTCGTGTTTTCTGGAAGGTATTTACGCAAAAATAAAAGGCAAAATATTTTTATCTGTCTCGTATAAGTAGTAGCAGTTATTTGAGAAGCCTATAGTACTATTTTTATTATCAATAATGATCTAGTTTTGGCACCAGGGTCAATTCTGTAACGCCTGTTTTGGCTAAAAACGTGTGATGCAGGCTTAAGGCATTAAAATAACTCAAAATATCTTGTACTTGACCTAGGAAAAATTATAATCTACAACCTTGTTATATGTAAAACAAATGAAGGTTATCGTTTTTCCGCTCACTAGTTGACGCTACTGGCGAGTGCGGTCTGTCAGATAGTACAACACTGTCATCAATAGTCAAATTCAAAAATTTTACCATCTGCCAAACCTTACTCGCCAGTAGCGCCAAAATAGTGAAAGAAGATAACCCTTATTGAGTAAACATGTAATACATAGAACTTGAACATTTCCCGTGGGGGTAGGCAGAGAAGTAGAAGCAAGAGAGATCTGTAAGGATTCTTTACAGATCTCTCTTGCTTCCTCTACACTAACTAACTTGAACATTTCTGAGTGTACCTGTTTGAGTCCGTCCAGCGTGGCGTCGGCCAGCTCTCTGTCGGGGTCGTTGAGCGTCTTCAGCATGTGCGGCAGGATGTCGTCCAGGGCCTTGTTGCCGATGGTGGCGTGCAGCGAGTCCAGAACAACATACTCAATAATGTTATCGGAGTGTACCTGTTTGAGTCCGTCCAGCGTGGCGTCGGCCAGCTCTCTGTCGGGGTCGTTGAGCGTCTTCAGCATGTGCGGCAGGATGTCGTCCAGGGCCTTGTTGCCGATGGTGGCGTGCAGCGAGTCCAGAACAACATACTCAATAATGTTATCGGAGTGTACCTGTTTGAGTCCGTCCAGCGTGGCGTCGGCCAGCTCTCTGTCGGGGTCGTTGAGCGTCTTCAGCATGTGCGGCAGGATGTCGTCCAGGGCCTTGTTGCCGATGGTGGCGTGCAGCGAGTCCAGAACAACATACTCAATAATGTTATCGGAGTGTACCTGTTTGAGTCCGTCCAGCGTGGCGTCGGCCAGCTCTCTGTCGGGGTCGTTGAGCGTCTTCAGCATGTGCGGCAGGATGTCGTCCAGGGCCTTGTTGCCGATGGTGGCGTGCAGCGAGTCCAGAACAACATACTCAATAATGTTATCGGAGTGTACCTGTTTGAGTCCGTCCAGCGTGGCGTCGGCCAGCTCTCTGTCGGGGTCGTTGAGCGTCTTCAGCATGTGCGGCAGGATGTCGTCCAGGGCCTTGTTGCCGATGGTGGCGTGCAGCGAGTCCAGAACAACATACTCAATAATGTTATCGGAGTGTACCTGTTTGAGTCCGTCCAGCGTGGCGTCGGCCAGCTCTCTGTCGGGGTCGTTGAGCGTCTTCAGCATGTGCGGCAGGATGTCGTCCAGGGCCTTGTTGCCGATGGTGGCGTGCAGCGAGTCCAGAACAACATACTCAATAATGTTATCGGAGTGTACCTGTTTGAGTCCGTCCAGCGTGGCGTCGGCCAGCTCTCTGTCGGGGTCGTTGAGCGTCTTCAGCATGTGCGGCAGGATGTCGTCCAGGGCCTTGTTGCCGATGGTGGCGTGCAGCGAGTCCAGAACAACATACTCAATAATGTTATCGGAGTGTACCTGTTTGAGTCCGTCCAGCGTGGCGTCGGCCAGCTCTCTGTCGGGGTCGTTGAGCGTCTTCAGCATGTGCGGCAGGATGTCGTCCAGGGCCTTGTTGCCGATGGTGGCGTGCAGCGAGTCCAGAACAACATACTCAATAATGTTATCGGAGTGTACCTGTTTGAGTCCGTCCAGCGTGGCGTCGGCCAGCTCTCTGTCGGGGTCGTTGAGCGTCTTCAGCATGTGCGGCAGGATGTCGTCCAGGGCCTTGTTGCCGATGGTGGCGTGCAGCGAGTCCAGAACAACATACTCAATAATGTTATCGGAGTGTACCTGTTTGAGTCCGTCCAGCGTGGCGTCGGCCAGCTCTCTGTCGGGGTCGTTGAGCGTCTTCAGCATGTGCGGCAGGATGTCGTCCAGGGCCTTGTTGCCGATGGTGGCGTGCAGCGAGTCCAGAACAACATACTCAATAATGTTATCGGAGTGTACCTGTTTGAGTCCGTCCAGCGTGGCGTCGGCCAGCTCTCTGTCGGGGTCGTTGAGCGTCTTCAGCATGTGCGGCAGGATGTCGTCCAGGGCCTTGTTGCCGATGGTGGCGTGCAGCGAGTCCAGAACAACATACTCAATAATGTTATCGGAGTGTACCTGTTTGAGTCCGTCCAGCGTGGCGTCGGCCAGCTCTCTGTCGGGGTCGTTGAGCGTCTTCAGCATGTGCGGCAGGATGTCGTCCAGGGCCTTGTTGCCGATGGTGGCGTGCAGCGAGTCGAAGGTGCGCGCGGCCGCCAGCCGGACCTCCGGCAGCGGGTCGCAGAGGGCCGTGCGGACTGTTGGCACCTGGGTCAAATATACGACTTAATAATAGTACTCGTATATTTTTATGTCCTTCTCAATACTTCTTATATGTGTATGCGAAATTTCAGAAAGATTGGCTATGTAGATAAAGCGTGAAGAGGTAAGAAACAAATAAAATCACTTTCGCATTTATTGACTTTCAGTTTGGCCAAGTTTGCTTTAGTATGTCTGTTTATTTTAGCATTTCTCAACCGATTCCCGTGTAATTTTGGAAGCAGGTTCAATAAACATAAGAAAATCGATAGACAAGTAATTTTTTTAAAATGGCAAAGTTGGCACAAAAGGCCCAAGCGCCTTTAGATTAAATAACTCTTGAGATCATTTAGTGTTTGTAGTGACAACGAAATAATAAGCTCGCGTCTACAGCTCACAGAGCCACAAATAACATTAGAGCAGTCACCAGTCCGTCCGCGAAGCTGAGCACAGCGTCCCTGGAGGTGGAGGCCAGGATCTCGCCGAGCCCGATGCACACGCCCTGGCGCTGGTCGGAGCGCTCCGAGCGCAGCCCGCGCTCCAGGATCGGCACGATCTCCGGCAGCACGCGCTCGCCCAGCTGGAAACACAAACATCAATAAATCAACAATATCAATCCATTTCATTATCTCATCATCTCTTTGAGGCTCAGGCACAGGGGCGCTTCATAGAAACGGCACGTCAAATATAACTACTACTACTACTACAAATGAAACTGTATATCCGTCGTCAGTAACACGTCAATGTGTGCGTTTTCATAGTCGAACGTCCCACAACCACACAAGAAAGGGGGAGGAGTACGGGAGGTGCGGGGGGGTGTCATATTGCGGGAAGGGCAGGGAGTTTCCTTTCTGTACGTAGTATTAATTCTGTGGCTCAGGCATTAACTTTTAGGCCTTTCTATCTTCTCTTCGATGAATGATGAAGCAAATGGACGTGGAGAAACAACACTGACCTTGCGCACTAAGTAAAAGTAGCAAGCTGAACAGCGTCGGCAGGATCTCGCGCAGGGTCTCCGGGATGTTGATCACCACCAGCTGACCAACAAACAACACTGACCTTGCGCACTAAGTCGCCGAGCGTCCTGGCCGCGACCTGCCGCTTGTCGTAGCTGGTGGACGCCAGGCAGCCCAGCAGCAAGCTGAACAGCGTCGGCAGGATCTCGCGCAGGGTCTCCGGGATGTTGATCACCACCAGCTGACCAACAAACAACACTGACCTTGCGCACTAAGTCGCCGAGCGTCCTGGCCGCGACCTGCCGCTTGTCGTAGCTGGTGGACGCCAGGCAGCCCAGCAGCAAGCTGAACAGCGTCGGCAGGATCTCGCGCAGGGTCTCCGGGATGTTGATCACCACCAGCTGACCAACAAACAACACTGACCTTGCGCACTAAGTCGCCGAGCGTCCTGGCCGCGACCTGCCGCTTGTCGTAGCTGGTGGACGCCAGGCAGCCCAGCAGCAAGCTGAACAGCGTCGGCAGGATCTCGCGCAGGGTCTCCGTGGTGTTGGTCACCACCAGCTGACCAACAAACAACACTGACCTTGCGCACTAAGTCGCCGAGCGTCCTGGCCGCGACCTGCCGCTTGTCGTAGCTGGTGGACGCCAGGCAGCCCAGCAGCAAGCTGAACAGCGTCGGCAGGATCTCGCGCAGGGTCTCCGGGATGTTGATCACCACCAGCTGACCAACAAACAACACTGACCTTGCGCACTAAGTCGCCGAGCGTCCTGGCCGCGACCTGCCGCTTGTCGTAGCTGGTGGACGCCAGGCAGCCCAGCAGCAAGCTGAACAGCGTCGGCAGGATCTCGCGCAGGGTCTCCGGGATGTTGATCACCACCAGCTGACCAACAAACAACACTGACCTTGCGCACTAAGTCGCCGAGCGTCCTGGCCGCGACCTGCCGCTTGTCGTAGCTGGTGGACGCCAGGCAGCCCAGCAGCAAGCTGAACAGCGTCGGCAGGATCTCGCGCAGGGTCTCCGGGATGTTGATCACCACCAGCTGACCAACAAACAACACTGACCTTGCGCACTAAGTCGCCGAGCGTCCTGGCCGCGACCTGCCGCTTGTCGTAGCTGGTGGACGCCAGGCAGCCCAGCAGCAAGCTGAACAGCGTCGGCAGGATCTCGCGCAGGGTCTCCGGGATGTTGATCACCACCAGCTGACCAACAAACAACACTGACCTTGCGCACTAAGTCGCCGAGCGTCCTGGCCGCGACCTGCCGCTTGTCGTAGCTGGTGGACGCCAGGCAGCCCAGCAGCAAGCTGAACAGCGTCGGCAGGATCTCGCGCAGGGTCTCCGGGATGTTGATCACCACTAGCTGACCAACAAACAACACTGACCTTGCGCACTAAGTCGCCGAGCGTCCTGGCCGCGACCTGCCGCTTGTCGTAGCTGGTGGACGCCAGGCAGCCCAGCAGCAAGCTGAACAGCGTCGGCAGGATCTCGCGCAGGGTCTTCGGGGTGTTGGTCACCACCACCTGACGAAAACAATTCAATTATCAAAATCCAAATGACGTATCTAGCGAGGTGTACATACATTTCGCCGGGTATGTTTTATTCTCCCTGTGAGATATTCCGGACTATCATACGCATTTTCTGCCCGCATTTTTGTTCAACTTTCAGTCATGTACTTTCAGCCTAATATATAAACATGGAAAAACGTAAATTCTGAGCAGCTGGCATAAAAGATTTTTGTCTCATGATTCCAACGTGAGCGAAGGAAGGTCCAACACGCTGAGTAAATCTAATGGGTCTGACGCAGAATGTGCACTTCGCAAAACGTACACTCGTAAAACGTCAAAAAATGAGAATTCGCATTTAGTGCACTTCGCAAAATGAGCAATTATATTATTGAGAAAAGGAAAAACTTCAGACCCAATCTAATCTATACTTTTATAATAAAGCTGAAGGGGGCATAGGTATACAAGTATAATTATGCAAAAATGTACTAACCTTCCAAACATGCAAGGCAGCTTGTCTCACCATCAGCGCCACATCGCTCCTGCCCATATACAATCCAGCCAGCACTCTGTTCCTCCTCTCCGTACCCAACGCACTCATAATCGCCTTGTGCGAATGTTCTGTACCGAAGTTATCGTCTTCCGACGCCGTCTCCGTGCTCATTTTACCGGATACTCCCGAAATTCTATACAACAAATCTCCCAATAATTGCACAGAGCTATATCTGATACGCCAGTTATCGTCAAATAGTCCTCTTTCTAGCTCTGGTAACAACAGAGTTATAGCTGATTCTGCGTATAAAGTAACGATCCTCTGTCCCGCTTTGAGGGCCGTTTCTCTGACGTACTCGTTCTCGTCTGCGAGGGCCTTGAGGATGGGGTTGATGATCTGTCCGATGTAGGGCAGGAACTCGTCCGTGAACGCGCCCGGCATGTAGATGAACATCATGATGTAGCCGTCCTTCACGTGCGGAGCGATGTCCGTGCGCTCCGCTGTCGCTATGATGTCTGGCGATAATATTCAATATTTATGTAAAGACAAATAATACACAGGGACAATTAATATTTAGAAAACTTTGTACAAAGGTGCTATTTAACACAATAGATATTACCTTCAGTTTATATTTGTATTTATTTATTTTGTTAAAAATGGGTTTCAATTTCTGGCAACTCTTTGGTTTCTGACGTAACAAATGGGCTTACCACTAACCAGATTTATAGTGGTATTATAGTTCCAAGGATGTCCACGCTGCTGTGTGTGACGTCACACTGTGCTGGCCAGCCAGGGTCGCAGCAGACACTCACCAGGCATGATCTTGTGCAGCTTGTGCACGCCGAGCCCGGCCACCACCTCGCTGAGGCCCTGCGCGGCGCCCGAGCGGTCCACGCTGCTGTGTGTGACGTCACACTGTGCTGGCCAGCCAGGGTCGCAGCAGACACTCACCAGGCATGATCTTGTGCAGCTTGTGCACGCCGAGCCCGGCCACCACCTCGCTGAGGCCCTGCGCGGCGCCCGAGCGGTCCACGCTGCTGTGTGTGACGTCACACTGTGCTGGCCAGCCAGGGTCGCAGCAGACACTCACCAGGCATGATCTTGTGCAGCTTGTGCACGCCGAGCCCGGCCACCACCTCGCTGAGGCCCTGCGCGGCGCCCGAGCGGTCCACGCTGCTGTGTGTGACGTCACACTGTGCTAACCAGCCAGGGTCGCAGCAGACACTCACCAGGCATGATCTTGTGCAGCTTGTGCACGCCGAGCCCGGCCACCACCTCGCTGAGGCCCTGCGCGGCGCCCGAGCGGTCCACGCTGCTGTGTGTGACGTCACACTGTGCTGACCAGCCAGGGTCGCAGCAGACACTCACCAGGCATGATCTTGTGCAGCTTGTGCACGCCGAGCCCGGCCACCACCTCGCTGAGGCCCTGCGCGGCGCCCGAGCGGTCCACGCTGCTGTGTGTGACGTCACACTGTGCTGACCAGCCAGGGTCGCAGCAGACACTCACCAGGCATGATCTTGTGCAGCTTGTGCACGCCGAGCCCGGCCACCACCTCGCTGAGGCCCTGCGCGGCGCCCGAGCGGTCCACGCTGCTGTGTGTGACGTCACACTGTGCTGGCCAGCCAAGGTCGCAGCAGACACTCACCAGGCATGATCTTGTGCAGCTTGTGCACGCCGAGCCCGGCCACCACCTCGCTGAGGCCCTGCGCGGCGCCCGAGCGGTCCACGCTGCTGTGTGTGACGTCACACTGTGCTGACCAGCCAGGGTCCCAGCTGTCACTCACCAGGCATGATCTTGTGCAGCTTGTGCACGCCGAGCCCGGCCACCACCTCGCTGAGGCCCTGCGCGGCGCCCGAGCGGTCCACGCTGCTGTGTGTGACGTCACACTGTGCTGACCAGCCAGGGTCCCAGCTGTCACTCACCAGGCATGATCTTGTGCAGCTTGTGCACGCCGAGCCCGGCCACCACCTCGCTGAGGCCCTGCGCGGCGCCCGAGCGGTCCACGCTGCTGTGTGTGACGTCACACTGTGCTGACCAGCCAGGGTCCCAGCTGTCACTCACCAGGCATGATCTTGTGCAGCTTGTGCACGCCGAGCCCGGCCACCACCTCGCTGAGGCCCTGCGCGGCGCCCGAGCGGTCCACGCTGCTGTGTGTGACGTCACACTGTGCTGACCAGCCAGGGTCCCAGCTGTCACTCACCAGGCATGATCTTGTGCAGCTTGTGCACGCCGAGCCCGGCCACCACCTCGCTGAGGCCCTGCGCTGCGCCCGAGCGGTCCACGCTGCTGTGTGTGACGTCACACTGTGCTGACCAGCCAGGGTCCCAGCTGTCACTCACCAGGCATGATCTTGTGCAGCTTGTGCACGCCGAGCCCGGCCACCACCTCGCTGAGGCCCTGCGCGGCGCCCGAGCGGTCCACGCTGCTGTGTGTGACGTCACACTGTGCTGACCAGCCAGGGTCCCAGCTGTCACTCACCAGGCATGATCTTGTGCAGCTTGTGCACGCCGAGCCCGGCCACCACCTCGCTGAGGCCCTGCGCGGCGCCCGAGCGGTCCACGCTGCTGCTCTCAGACGTCAGGGTCTGCATCAGCCACGGCAGGAGCTCCTCGAAGCTGCTCTCGCCCATGCCTTTCACCATGGCTCCCAGGGCGCGCGCGGATACAGATCGCACCTGGAAAAAAAATAAAGCTTTGAATTTTTACAATAAATTTAAATTACATTTTTAGAAAACAAGTCGTTACAGGAAACTTATTCTACCAACAAAGTCATTCATCAAACAAGTCCTCTTATCCTTTTAGTACCTATGGACATGGCCACCTTCCGGATTCATCATCAGTTAAAATAATGCATTATGACCTGAAGCCACATAGAAACTATTACTCACGTCCGGCACAGGATCCAGCAGCGAACTCTTCAATCCCGGTATGATATTGGGCAGATACGGCTGCAGATCCTTCTGGTCGGTCAGCGAGTACATGTTGCCGATGATCTGGGCGGCCATCTTGCGAGTCTCGGTGCTGCGGTCCAGGAAGGCTCGCTGGACGACCGGCATGATGAGAGCCAGCGACGGAGCGTCGATAAAGTGCACGAATTTAGTGTCTAATAGCGTCTGGAGACACGCTGACGTCTTGTTTGAAGGGTCTTGGAGCGCTTGCAGCAGGACTGGCACGATTGCTGTAATATAATCGTGACATAATGACCTTAATTTCTTGCAAGTTGACGAAAAAATTATGTTAAGCAAGAAAGCGATCTGTGTACCTTGAATCTCAGGGTTGCGGATGACGGAGCCGATGACCTTGAGCGCCTCGGCCCCCGCCTCCTGTACGCGCATGTGCGAGTCGCTCAGCACCTCGATGAGCTTGGGCACGATGGATGGTAAGCAAGAAGACAGCTGCTTGGGAGCGCAGTACGCCATCGCGCCGAGAAGCTCGATAGAACCTGAACGAGAAATAAGTTTAAAGTTGAATTTTTCATATTGCCAATTTTCTAGAATTTTTCAAATCGGTCCAGGCATCTATGACTTCTACGACTAGGTAATCTTATGTAACGTCGCATGGTATCTTGATCATCAGTATCATCTCACCAAATAGTAATAACATACCTATTATTATATCAGTAGATACCTATGTAATCTATACATATAATAAAACAGTAAAAATATTTTGTCTGTACATTTAGTATTTTTGACTGAAATGGATAGAGGGACACTTAAAAAGAAAAATAGAAGGCAAAATTTTTTTTTTTTAATTTTTTGTCTGTCTGTATGTATGATCACGCTAATCTCCGAAAGTACTGAACCGATTTGAATTAAACTTTTTTGTTGTATAGCTATTAAGCCTAGGCAACATTTAGGCTATAATTGATTTTGAAAACTGGAGCACTTGGTGAAGAACCAAAACAGAACAGTTAAACTATAAGATATATGGAAATGGTGCCTTAACAAAAGTTGTTCAACCTGATGAGCATTTTCTGCTGACGTATAAAAATTGTAGATCTGGAAACTTCGGATGAATAACTCCAAGAGACCAGCTACACTATAACATACAGTGGTGGTCAACTAATTAGGGACGCTTTCGCGAAAAAATAAAAAGTTTTCTTCAACTTCCAAAAATGTTTCAAATCAAGGAGTTTTGAAATTTTTATCATTATTATCAGATAAATGGACTAGTATTCTAAATATTAAGTGCTCAAGAAGTGATGTTGGTACTTATACTATTTTTTTTTCAATAAATACAACACCCCAACTGCTGCACACTGATTATTGCCTGGACATTTAATTAGGGACATGAGAAGTTTTGACTATAAATGAAAATAAAACAATAATAAATTGAGGTTTTATAACACAAGGAGTATTTGTTAACAATAATTTAAATGATTAAAAAATATTTACACTTTTTCAATAACTATATAATAATAATAATAATTTATTTTCTGGCAACCAGGCCCATTTTGTTAGTAACATATTACTTAATAAAACTATGTTAGTAAGACATTTGTATTTTTTGTAACTTTTACCAGAGGAGACCGTCAGCTATCTACCCCTGTCTAACTAGCACTCCCATAAAGTGCTCCCATATGGGAGAATCGGCTTTGTTTGCTAATGTTTTCAGAATGATGTTGGGACTCCCACGAGTTCTGGTAATTAAGGAGAAGGTTTTCTTCCTAATCATGGCATCAAAACCATCAACATGTGCAAGCGCAAACATGCCAGATGCACTACAGTATCGTGGGAGGCCCATCAGCATTCTGAAACCATTATTGTACTGCACGCGCAGGCGTTTGAAGTCAGTCTGCGTATAACTGGTCCACAGGCTAGCCGTGTAAAATGTTTGGCAATAAGCTTTAAACAAAGTAATTTTCGCTTCTTTGCTACACCTAGCAAACCTGTGAGCCAGCATATTGCATCTGGCCGCTAACGCCCTACGCTCCCGTTCGATATCCATCTGGTATTTAAGGTCCTCCGTTACAAAATGCCCTAAGTATTTGAAGTACTTAACTCGCTTAAGCGGGATTCCATATAACAGAAGCTTAGCATCGTAGGGCACTTCTTTTCTGGGGGCCTTAAATACCAGATATTCGCTCTTCTTGGTATTATACACAAGGCCATGTCTGGCAGTGTACTGTTCACATATCATTAGGAGCTCTCTGATGGATCCCGCTGTTGGGCCCAGCAGCACCATATCATCGGCATAACTAATGTTATTAATATTAACATTATCAATATGGCAACCCACTGGTTTGCTGCTGAGCTCAATAAGGAGATCATTGACATATAGGTTGAAGAGTTTTGGTGAGGTCAATCCCCCCTGTCTCACCCCGCACTCCAACCTATACGCATCAGAGAGCGTCCCTCCCCATCGCACTCTGTTCTCTTGGTGTACGTATATAGTGTGGTTGCCATTGGTAGACATCGAAGAGGCATCATGCAACTTATAATTAATCATTGGTACAGTTTGTCTAGAAAGTCGTGACATTAATGTTCGAGGAACTAACATTGATGATGTGTCTTGCCAGACACATCATCAATGTTATTTTCTAGAATTAGACTCCGATGATGAGTGAAAGTGATCAATATTAGTATTTTAACTATAAAAACATTCATCATCATCGTCAGCCTTCCATGACCCACTGCTGGGTATAAGCGTCCTTTTGTCTACACTAACATTTTCTATCCTGAGCCATTGCAACAAACATTATTAAAAACATTATTCTGGTTAAATTAAAAATGTTCTGGTTCTTATTGCCGGTACGTTGATTTGCAACTTTTTTCTTAATTTCGTACTATAAATAAAATACTCAATTGGGTCCGGATATGAGCTGTTTGCGGATCAATCTCACAGACTGCTGTGTGGAACGTTTTGACAGACAGCGATGTATGTTTCGGGTCATTATCATGTTGAAAATTCCAGGATATTGGTAAGACCTCTTCAGCATACGGTAGCATGTATCTTCTAATATTTCTTTGTATAGGGGTTGACCTAGTTTGCGTAAAAAAAAATTATAGACCCTACTCCATGTCTAGAGAAACAGCTGCAGGTTTTAATACAGCTGGGCAGCCATAGACTAGAAGAATTTTTGAAAATTACGACTTTTAACGGCATGGAATGTAACAGTTTGACACCGGATGTTTTTAGACTAATTCGACCCTGCTGAGCACGATTTTGCCCGGTTTCAGACCAAATTCCCCCCCTCCACCCCTTTTCATTGAAAATATGTCCCTCGCCACGGTTTTCTCCGTTTTGTGGCGTCCGCCATCTACCGAGCGAATGCAGCAACTCAGCGACTCCACAGAATCTCGGCGACAACGGCAAGCAAGCACTAATTCGCAATATCGACGCAAGATGGCAGCACAGTCTACGCGACATTAAATATCGACAGATAATAACAATGATTGTACGAATGATCTTCAACCAATAATGACTTCGCAACATCGTAAAAAGACTACAGATCAGACTCCACTCAATCTCCATATGACACCACGCAAGATCATCAACAAAAAACGGAAAAATCCTAAAATCGCGCTATCGGAATTTCCAAAGACAACTCGCTATATATTAGAACTGCAACGCAACATCGTCGGAGCCTCGGCTCCCCAGGCCTAACACCTAGCCTGGCGGGAAGATCTTCCCTTTGTGGCGGTTGAGCATCACACCTTCTCCCGCTACAGTGGTCCATTCCATATTCCATTCCATTCTACACCTTCTGATCTGAGGTTTCATTCCACACACACACCTCAAAGTAGCGTCCATCTCTTCGCTAAAGTGGTGACCACCGACATTGGACGCAGCAGCCTTCTCCAACTCGCAGCAGCCTTCACAAGCCTCAGCACCCTGGTCTTCAGCAGCAGTCTCACAGCAAGCCAGCACGACGACGGGTATCATCAGGTCCAACGCAGCCAACGCAATGAGCTTCCTGGTCCTGCACCCACAACGACGACTACAACGACTTCCGCACCGACGCAACCTGCAGCCCACGCCTGGACGACTTCGACGGCGGCGCACCTCACTCACCAGCGTGGCGGCTCTGCAGGGACCGGCGCACACAAGTCTACTACGCTCACCGACAGTCTCGACTAGACTACGAGCACGCGACTTCCCAACTCACTGGGACACAAGACTGGCCCTTGCACTACGAAGCACAGACTGCACAGCAAATTCATCAGATCAGACCTTCGGTCTTGGGGGGGAATACTGTGGCGTCCGCCATCTACCGAGCGAATGCAGCAACTCAGCGACTCCACAGAATCTCGGCGACAACGGCAAGCAAGCACTAATTCGCAATATCGACGCAAGATGGCAGCACAGTCTACGCGACATTAAATATCGACAGATAATAACAAATAACAATGATTGTACGAATGATCTTCAACCAATAATGACTTCGCAACATCGCAAAAAGACTACAGATCAGACTCCACTCAATCTCCATATGACACCACGCAAGATCATCAACAAAAAACGGAAAAATCCTAAAATCGCGCTATCGGAATTTCCAAAGACAACTCGCTATATATAAGAACTGCAACGCAACATCGTCGGAGCCTCGGCTCCCCAGGCCTAACACCTAGTCTGGCGGGAAGATCTTCCCTTTGTGGCGGTTGAGCATCACACCTTCTCCCGCTACAGTGGTCCATTCCATATTCCATTCCATTCTACACCTTCTGATCTGAGGTTTCATTCCACACACACACCTCAAAGTAGCGTCCATCTCTTCGCTAAAGTTTTGTACAAAAACTGTTGGATCTAGAAGAAAACTGTCAATGACAAAATTAATCTGCATTAAATTACCTACCACACGGTATAAATTTTATTTTTATAGGTCTAATAGTTTTTGACTAACATCTACCCAAATTTCGAGGTTTTTAATTTTTTTAAATTTTGACTGTATTTTCACCATTTTTTAGGGAAACCGCTGAATTTGGAACAAAGTGATGTATGCACTAATCAATCTTGATGTATTAACCTATAAAACAAACCCCATTAATAGTCGTACGAGTTTTTGTTCACCTTTGACAACTTACAGCGCCGAACTTGCAAACATTGAACAACAATTAACCCCCATAAACTACCTATTTTATACTTCGTAGAGGTTTTTTTACACTAATTCCACCCTTCTGAGCTCGATTTTGCCCGGTATCAGAGCAATTCCCCCCTCTTCCTCCCTTGCCCCCTTTTCATTAAAAATGGGATCCTTTTATTTCTCATAAGGTTAATAATCATAATATGGTTTGTCATAAGGCCTTTCTCATAATTTTTTTATCATAATATTTTATTTAAATAATGTTTATTGTAATAATATTTGTGTAGGCATAATTATAGATTGTCATACTGAATTTTCTTATAAAATGGTTTATCATAATGGATTTGTCATAATTGTTGTAGTCATAAACATACTTTATTTTTTATTTTGTTGATGGTTTCCTGATTCGAGTCTGAAAATGTGATATTTGATTATACCTATTTCACATTAAGTTGACAAAGACACTAGTATAGGTTAGGGTGCGGCGGGGGTGGCCCTTGGGCCACCCCTAAGCCGCGAACATAAACAACAAAAAAACAAAAACTTAACAAATCTTACCTTTTCTCTGAGTACATCCGTACATTATGAGTTCTCTTTTCTCTGTACTTTATAAGTATTACTATTATAATTAAATTATATTATGATTATTTATGTTTATGACAATTCATATTTATTACAAAACAATTATGTTAAAAAAATTATGTGAAAAAAATTTATTTTAATTTTAATTTATGTTAATTATGATTATGTGAAAAAACATTATTTCAAACTATATTATAACAAATATTTTTATAAGAATCATTAGAGACCCATTAAAAATATGTCCCTCGCCACAGTTTTCTCCGTTTTGTAAAAAACTGTTAGATCTAGAAGAAAACTGTCAATGATAAAATTAATCTACATTAAATTACCTACCACATGATATGAATTTTATTTTTGTAGGTCTTATAGTTTTTGAGTAACATCTACCCAAATTTCAAAGTTTATTTTTTTTTTTTAATTTTAACTGTATTTTCGCCATTCTATACTGGAAACCGCTAAATTTGGAACAAAATGATGTATGCCCTAATTATCTTGATGTATTAACCTACAAAACAAGAACACTAATAGTAATTGGTTTAATGACTGGGTTCAAACTACTGGTAAAACTAATGGGTTAATTGTTGTTCAATGTTCGCAAGTTCGGTGCTGTAAGTTGTCGAAAGTGAACAAAAACTCGTACGATCATTAATGGGGTCTTTTTTTTGTAGGTTAACACATCAAGATTTATTAGCGCATACATTATTTTGTTCCAAATTCAGCGGTATTCAGTATAAATTGGCGAAAATAGAGTTAAAATTAAAACTTTGAAATCTGGGTAGATGTTACTCGAAAGCTATAAGACCTACAAAAATAAAATTCATATCATGTGCTAGGTAATTTAATGTAGATTATTTTTCTGAAGAAAAGCTTCAAGAGAGATTTCATCTAAGCGAACCGGGCGAAGCCGCGGGCGATAGCTAGTTAAAAATATGTATCCAAATGAAATTAAAGATTTCCCATGATTTCTCCAGGATCCCATCATCAGATCCTGACATGGTGACTACCTATGGTACCAACTTGGGATCATAAAAACAAAATTTCAAATCGGTCCAGGCGTCTTCAAGTAACATCCTTTTTTATTTGAAGTCGGTTTAAAAAAGGACACCATAATCCTAAAATCGCAGGAAAACCATGGAAAAAATACTCAGGAAAAATAAGAACTTCGCTATTCTTATTTTTTCCATGAGAAAAACTCCAAGAAACAAAAAATGCGTTCGCAGGTGTGTACGTGTGTGTAGCCGACATGGAAGTAAAAAGTACAAAATGTACACTTAGTTGGCAAATAAATGAATATGAATACTTATGTATTACTTCCATGGTAGCCGGTCGCACGTAAAGTCAATGTCAGTTTTCAGAAGTTGTCAGATAGACATCAAATTATCATTAACAATACTACGGAGCGCCGAGCGCGATTGATTGATGTCAAAAAACAACAATTTCGTCAAAAAGCGACTAAAATATATCTTTTTTGCAAGTAAAAGAAAAGCTGATAAATAAAAACTTGCAGTTAGTGTAACGGACAAACGAGTAGTTCAGCAGCAATATTAGATTTTAAACATGCCTTATGGATCTGCAGTCCGCCGATAATAAAAATAAGAGTTAAAAGTAAAGAGTGAATGTGAAATTTACACTGCAGCTGCAGAATTAGAAATATGAGTTCTACGACTTGCGAAAATATCAAATCTGATAAACCCAACACTAGCGCAGCCAACGCGCCACACAACAAATTACCCGCGTCATCTAGAGAACAGTATAACAGAACTTATGAATACTTCATCTCATGGAAAAACGGAGTTGGAATTGATGACTTTTCAGAAAATACCATTTTAGCCTATTTTAAACATTTAGCTAAAACGAAGCAACCATCTACTCTTATTTCTTCCTACTCCATGCTCAAAGCTACTATAAATGCAAAAGATGGAATCAACATTGACAAATACAAGAAATTAACTATGTTTCTAAAGCAAAATATGAAAGTATATGAACCGAAAACGTCCAAAATTTTCACTAAAAAAGATATAAATACTTTTTTAGAAAAGGCACCAGACGAAATCTATCTTTGCCTAAAGGTTGATATCATTTTTGTACTAATATGATAAACAAAGCAGCTGTGATGGTCCATGTGGCAAAAAACAGACAACAACAAAAGACATTTACTTAATAAGGATAAAAAAACATTTGCCTAGGCCTCGCTGATTATTTGACCTTAAAAAGAGCTTGACTTAGCTCCTAAAGTCATTTTGTTACTATTAACTTCAGTGGATTATTTTTTGTTACAGGTGGTTTTAATTTTAGGTGTACATGGAGGGTGTTGTAGGAAACTTCTAAACATAAACATGGATGACATTGAGAGGCACTCTGAGCAGTTGCTACTAGTCAAGATGGAGGATTTGAAAACGAAATCTGACAGATCCTTCATAGTCCGTGGACTTGACAAAGAGATCTTAGAAAAGTACTTAGCCTTGCGACCCCCAAATCTACCGACAAAACGGTTGCTTATACATTATGCAAATGGCAGGTGTTCCAAACAAGTTTTAGGCAGAAGTAAAGTTTCCAATATGCCATCAAAGATTGCTGAATATTTGAACTTACCAAATCCTGAACTATACACTTATCATTGTTTTAAAAAAACTGCAAGCTCATTATCATCATACTCAGAAAGGCGTATTCAAAAATATTCTGGAGTAGCAGCTGAAATAAGCAAAGTGTATGTACAGGTACCAAAGGAAACAGAGGCCACCAAAGAAAATGAGGATATTTTAATTGCTGATAATATCAAAGAGGAATATTCGCTTGATTTGTCATCACCCCAGTTGTATACACCAGAAACATGGAATGCTATTGAAAAACAACACACATCTGAAAAATCTTTAGAAAAACCTTCTTCTCCAAAGGAAGATGTTACTCAGAAAATAGGTAGTGCAAAGATTTCAATCACGGATAATAATAATGAAACCAGAACAATATCTATTCCTAGTGAAAATATAACAATAATATTTAGGAATTGTCAAAATGTTTCTGATATAAACATTAACTTTTAGGGCCCTTACATGTTTATGGCCCTTACGGCTGGTTTACATGCAATTAAGTTGTAAAGTAGTTAACTAAATATAGTTAATCAATAATTGTAGACAAGGTGTAATGGTGTAAATAATCAATTTAATTTTAAGTTCCATGATGTCGCAAACTCTGCAGTTATCTTTAAATTTTTTTATGATTCTGTCTGTCAAAAGGTAAAAAAAAAATACATTGTTAAGCTTAGTTCGATTCTATTATCTACATATTATTGTTCATTCCATGACATACTTTTATTGATTACTAAATACTAAATTGATCGTTAACATTATTTAGTTAAACAGCCACACACTGCGACTTTTTGCAGCACGGCAGTAGCGGCAGCAAGAAAACATGGGAGCTTGAAAAATAATAAGATTGCTTGAGTTAAATGGTCTTTGTCTTTGTACCCCTACAATATCTGAGTTGTGGTCTCAGTCCATGATGGTTTACTTTACTGGTAAGTTTGCCATGGCGAAGATTTGCCATCAATATGAAATTGAAATTTATTTTTGTTTTATTTTTTATTTACATGGAAGACCAACAACTTTCTTATAGATTCAATAGATAACAACTTAAAACATAAGTTATTTACAGGTCCTCACATCTAGAAAACGGAATAAAATAACATTCAATTGTGATCTCAGAATAAGGACAATAAAGAATATTAATTCTAAAAAAGAAATAAAAAATAAGTTCTCTCTCTCTCTCACAGCGTTAAGATGGTAAACTAGTTTGATTTAATAAATTTATCTCACAAAATTATATAAATAGTAATTATATAATTACTCAAGAAATATTTATAAATATAGAAATAATAATAATAATTTTAATATATAGAAACTGATTAAGAGACTTCTTAGCCTTGGAAGGCTGGTGTGGAATAAGTCGAGATCAAGTTCGTCTGCAATGTGATTGTACCTATTGCCAGTTCGCCAGAGAAATGAGTTTTACCTGTAATTCGTGCTAACTACAGGAGTATAAATCACTACATATCACTATCATCACTATCACTATCACTATCACTACATAGTATAAAACAAAGTCGCTTTCTCTGTCCCTATGTCCCTTTGTATGCTTAAATCTTTGAAACTACGCAACGGATTTTGATGCGGTTTTTTTTAATAGATAGAGTGATTCAAGAGGAAGGTTTATATGTATAATTCACGCGGGCGAAGTCGCGGGCAAAAGCTAGTAAATGTATAATCTGTCTGTCCAGTAGTTTTGCGTGATGTGCGTACAAACAACGCACATCACGCAAAACTACTGGACAAATTTGATGCGGTTTTCACTGTTGTGTCGTTGAAGGACTTAATATCTGGCGTAGGTTTCATCTTGTTTCGCCACTTAGAACCTGACATATTACCAATAGTAAATTACGCGCGGACGAAGTTGGCGGGCACAAGTTAGTGATGAGTAAATGATCGGAACATAACTTCCTCCTTGGAAGGCGGTTAAAAATTAGTTTCTAAAGATTTTGAATTTTGCGGTTCATAAACTTCAAAAAATGGTCGCAAGCAACCACTCAGACGAATGAAAAAAGAATAGACATGACATACCTACAAAAAATCAAGCATACCTAAAAACAACGAACTAATATACCATAGAACTCTAACAACGCCAAAAAAATGGTTCCACGAAATAGGAACCTAGGTGGGCGGGGCGTAAAATAGAAACCTCACTTCGCCTCAGTTCGCCGTGGCGCAGCGAGTTCAACGGTTGTACTTGTACCTAACGCATAAGTGTCAATTGTACGTATCATCGAGTAATTTCGCAAGTTTAATTAGCAACAAGCTAATTATTAAAAATAAAAAACACGACTGACAAGTTTTTACACAAAAAGTACATACAAACATATAAGTTATATACATTTTTGAAATCGCCTTTTAAAGCCCTTCAATTTGATACCCTACTCGATAAGATTGATCAAATTTTATTTATTTGGTATGCTATTTATCGCATATATAATCCGCCATTTTGTTTTTATGATGACGTCATATAGCCTATGTCACTCGGAGGAATGCAAGGAATCTAAAAATACCTCTCACATCAAAATCTGTTAAGCCGTTCAGGACTTATGGTGGAATAAAGAAACTTACATACATACTTACATACATACATGAACCCTGAAAACATAACACTCCTTTTTTGGTCAGTCGTGTAAAAATAGGCCATCATGTGTCGTAAAGTGATGTAGAAATCACACAGATATGAAGAACAGCGGAATTACCTTTCTTTCCTTTGCCGAGACTACGTAGTACTTATATTAATTCTGTGCCGAGTCTTCAAACGCCAAGCCGCTGGGCCGTTTGTTTGAGCGGTAGCCGGCTGCCGCAGTGTGTTGACCCCGCCCCGTGACCTTGACGCGCCCAATAGTGTACTAGCTTTTTCTATGAGAATGTGTGAGTGTCTTGTTGTATTTAAGTACATTTGTTTGAGTAAATGGAACCAAGATTTGAGCGTTTGTTATATGAGAGTTACACTTCCATATATATTTATAATTCAATGCCTAAAAATAATAGTCACAAAAAATGGAAACCGGCGGCGGCCGCATAACTACTGTTTGTTTATAGATTGTTATGCCGGGTTTATTATTTTATACTATGTCTATGGCTGGCTCCCTTTGCCTTTCCTCACGGATAAAGAAACAAAAAAAAAAATGTCTATGGCTGGGCGCGCGCAGCGTTTCCTCAGGGGCCCTATTTTTGAAAGTGTGACTCACCAAAAAAGCGTGAGCCGAATGATTTTTCATTCGATATCCATTATTCCGTATTTTTGAATTGTCTATGTCGAATAATTCGCAACGAGTGGTCTAGACCACTCGTTTTCGTATGATTTGGTGGTCGAACGTTTTTTACGTCAAAATCATGAATGACATAGACAACCGGATACGGATATAGATTGAGTCTATTAGAATTTTCAATTTTGCGTTCCGTTTAACGCTTACGTTCTCTTTGATTGAAAATTTACGAACATTTTTTTTACGATTCGTTACCGATTCGGTTTTCGTTACGTAGAATGGAACAGAATTTATTTCTCGCATTATTTTCATATCACTGGCAACATTGCTAGACGAGTGATTTCAAAAATACGGCTTTTATGTTTTAAGTGACATAGTAGGACGAGTGCGACATAATAGTCTATTCGTTTTCAGCGGTATGTCATACTTTCAAAAATAGGGCCCCTGGTCTGTCACTGTCATGTTATTACCCATTACGTCACGTCAGATACGATACGGAAAGGAAAAAAACAAAGCTGACAAAACGATCAATAGAATCGAAAAAATATTTTATTATTTTCGTTTTCATCAATGAGAATTATGATAACTACGTGATTTTCGCCTCGGTTATGCGCGACTAAAATAAGTCTTTCCTCACCATATGTTGGAGGGGAATTATTGTAATGAGTTAACTTCTCAGGCCCCGGCGAACCTAAAAGGGTGGACTTAGAATAATAGTGTTATACGGAAACAGACAAGAGACTAAGTTCAGTAATGAATTAGATAATAAATGCATAGTGTTATACGGAAACAGACAAGATACTAAGTTCAGTAATGAATTAGATAATAAATGCAAAGAGTTTCAAGTAAAGATTAAAAGTCAATATGAGTTCATCAAGTAGTGAAACTTCCAAATCTGATACACACACTGCACCATCCCGGGCTAAATATAATAATATCACATTACCCCCATTATCCCAGTTTAGATATAATAAAACATATGATAGTTTCATCTCATGGAAAAATGAAGTAGGGATTGATGGTTTTGGTGAAGACGTTTTCATAGCTTACTTTCAAAACTTGGCCAAAACAAAGCTACCATCCACTCTTTATAGCAGATACTCCATGCTTAAAACAACGATGAAATTTAAAAATGACATCAACATTGGGAATTACAAGAAATTGGCAACATATCTGAAGAAAGTTTCAAAAGGATTCAAGTCGAAAAAGTCCAAAGTTTTCACCAGAGACAATGTGGATACTTTTTTGAAAGAGGCTCCAGATAAAAATTATCTTTGCCTAAAGGTTTGTATTTTTTTGTATTGAACAAAGTACAATGGCTAACAGCATACTAATAGCCATTGTTCTGCAATCAAGACAATCTTCTGCAATCTGATAATACAACTTCCCAAAACGGTGATCGCTTACCATCAGGTGACCCGCTTGCTCGTTTGCCGCCCTATGTTATAAAAAAAAAAACACCAAGTCCCAAATTGTCAACTTACAACCCAGAATATTAACTTTTAGTTTCCCAGATCGTCAATTTGTATTTTATTTCCCTATAAAGTTGAACTTTATCATTATTGAATGTTTAAAATTAATTCAAACCATTAAAGATCAAGTTTATACATTGACCTGAGTGCCTATTTATGACCACTAGTTCAGTCCACTGAACTGGCCAAGCCATTAGTGTAAAGTTAGGGCGTGTAGAGTTAGAAGCTTGGCTCTACATAAGATCTGTTAACTTTTTGACAGTGCAAGTCATTTGGTCTCATTTTGGCAATGTTTTACTTATATGAAAATAGTTTTGGTAGGATTTCACTTCTTAAAAGATAACAATAATTCTAATTACATATTGTAACTGGATATTATTTTCTGTTTAAACCTGAAATATATTATGATGTCTTCTCTCCAGAGAGAATTGTGCAAAGAAAAAGGGGAGGCCTTTGCCCAAATGTGGCCTTTGCCCAACACATCAATAGGCTAGGAAAAAAAAGTCTGTGTTTTAAGATGTCTAGCAAAAAATAAAGTTTAATTTAAAGGGTGGTTTAAAGTAAGGCTCCTTGTCCCAACAAAAATTAATTTTATAGTTCTATCCAGAAAAAACCGGCCAAATGCGAGTCATGCTCGCGCACCTAGGATTCCATACATGCAAAGCATCTCACATTATAGCACTAACTAAAAGACCAACTAGTTTCAAAAGCAAACTTGACATTGAAGTTCGATCCCTAGGATTCATACTGCATCAAGCGCAAAAATAATTTTGTTAAGTTGTTTTTTTTAGACTTTCAACAACATACGAGTATTTACAACTTTTAGAATTATTCTTGTAGAAGGTACTGTTAGACCTTTTCTTCACGGTGCCATAGTGTGGTGGCATAAAGCTGCTCAAAGTACCAACAAAAGGGAACTAGACAAGGTCCAAAGACTGGCTGGACTGATGGTATCGGGGGTGATGAAATCAATCCCGACGGCGTCACTAGAAATGGCCCTCGGTCTAAATCCATTGGACATAGAAATAAAAAGGAGGGCAACAGAGCAATGGTTTCGACTAAAAAGCCATAAACTCTGGAAAGGGATACACACAGACAAAGGTCACGTGGAAATAGAACGCGAATATACATATAGGTAACCTGTCAATGATCCTAGCAAATAATGATCTCATCAGGAAAGCAAGGATCTTTGACAAAAAGTACAAGATACACATAGGTACCAGAGAAGACTGGAAAGTCGCAGATGAGGCGGGCATTGTCGCGACAACCTGTTTCACTGATGGCTCCAGGAAAGAATCTACAAAGCTATCTGGCTCCGGTATACTGATCACACATCAGGACGGTACAGAATATGAAAGAACCGTAAAATTGCGTAAATACGCTAGCGTGTTCCAAGGAGAAATAAACGCAATCCTAGTGTGTGTGAACACTATAAGCGAATGGCCCGACAATACGGAAAAAGTCATCATATACAGTGACAGTCAAGCAGCGCTAAAAGCACTAGATAAAGAAGAAACAACGTCGGCGTTAGTTAAAGGATGCAAGGATGCTCTGAACAGGCTGGCCAACAATACTGCGGTCACTGTGGCCTGGGTTCCAGGTCATAGAGGCATAACTGGCAATGAAAGAGCAGACGAACTTGCTAGGAAAGGAGCAGATGAAACCTTCGTGGGACCTGAACCCAGACTTCCCATAGCCTATGGGATAACGAAAGGCGTCATCAAGCATAGAATGAAAGTAGAATCCAATAGAAGATGGAGAACTAGAAGTCTAAGACAATCTAAAATCTTCATCGAAGCAGCAGACCAAAAGAAATCAAAACACCTGCTCAAATTAAGCAGGAAGAACATTAGAATCATTATAGGAATCCTCACAGGACACTGTCAACTGAACAGGCACTTGACAGTGATTAAGCAAATGGACGATCCCATTTGTCCCAGCTGCCTGGAAGACGAGGAAACTAGCTTTCACTTAGTAGCAGAATGTCCTGCATTTGCCGCTGCAAGGAGAGAAGTATTGGGCTCAGACGTCCTATCTGAGGATGATCTGAGCAACATTACAATAGGGGAGATGTTAAAATTCTGCAAAGTAACAGGTAGATTCAATGGGTCGCCACCAACGTGAGTTACCAGGTAACTCAAAACCCTATACGGGTCTCGGGGAATTGGGTGAAATGGTCCCAGCATAAGTGGACTGATCACCCGTCTGGTGCTCGCGCTGGCGTCCCCACATAGTAAATAATAATAATAAAAATACTGTTAGACCTTGCTTTTTGCCAAATTTCATAATTTTAGGTCAACGGAAAGTACCCCATAGGTTTTGATTACTGTCTGAAATTGCAAAATATGCAAAAATTCGCAACATTTACGGTAATATCTCCTGATCGCGTTGGCATATAATTTTGATGATTTTTTGCTAAAAGATATCAACCAAGGATATGTGTTTTTGAAAATATCAAGAGGATATGTGTTTTTGACAATATCAACTAGATAATTTTTTTTTGACAAAGACAGACAACAAAGTGATCTCATAAGGGTTCTGTTTTTGCTTTTTGAGGTACGGAACCCTAAAAATCGATATTTTTGCGTGAAGAAGTAACAAATAAACTCATTTTCGCATTTATAATATAAGTTAAAGATTAAAAAATTAGGTCTGATTGTTCAAAGTCGATATTTTTTGTTATAGGTGGCTTTAATTCTTGGTGTAAATGGAGCGTGTCGTACGAAAGAACTCGGGAACATAACTGTGGATGACATAGAGAGGCACTCCGACGATTTGCTGTTAGTCAATTTGAAAGATTCTATCACAAAAAAGGACAGATCCTTCATAATCCGTGGACTAGACAAAGAGATGGTAGAGAAATACATGGCTCTGCGACCTTCTGATATGCCGGTGAAGCGGCTGTTTTTAAGGTATTGTAATGGCAAGTGTGCCAAACAAGTTGTTGGTAAAAATGGAGTTGCCATCTTTCCAATGAGGATCGCCGAATATTTGCGTTTGCCAAATCCTAAATTATACTCCGGTCATTGTTTTCGGGCAACTGCTTTAACATTCCAATCAAACCTAAGGTGTAGTTTAGAACTAAGACATCGTGAAAGACTCTCTGATGATGAAAAAGCTAGATTAAGGGAAGTATATGTGGAGACGCCGATGGAAACTCAAACAGCCAAAGAAAATGAGGATATTTTAGATATCGCTTACATCAAAGAGGAATGTACGCTTGATTTGGAAATATCCTCACCTCAGTCGTACACATCAGAATCATTAGAAGCTGGGAAAAAACATGATCCCATGACAGAAAAATGTGAAAGAATGTCAGAAACACCTCCTCAGAAGCAAAATGTTACTCATAAAATAGGCAGTGCGAAGATCACAGTCACAGAGAATACTAATGAAACTAGAACAATATCTATTCCTGGTAAAAATATAACAATAATATTTGAGAACTGCGAAAATGTTTCCAATATAAACATTAACTTTTAATTTCCCTAATTTTAATAACGTATTCGTATTGTCTAGTATTACCAACATACATTTTTGTAAAAATTACAAAAGGATTTGAATGAACTTTGTTTTATTTATTATTTGTCCAATTAAAACTTTTTATGAGAACACTAAAAACCACCAATGATATTTGTTTGAGTTGAGCATGAGCACCATATGAGCACCCAATCGACTAATGAGGTTTATCGTTTTTCCACGCACTAGCTGGCGCTACTGGCGAGTGAGGACTGTCAGATAGTAAGTATAATACTGTCATTTGAATTAGACAATTGATGACAGTACCTATTGTACCATCCGACCATCTATGAAGTGGAAATCCCTACTTGTGCTAAATCGTATAACTGTAACTAGACATTACTTTGCGGCCGATTTCGATTTAATTCGCCATTATAGGAGCTCATGTATTCTTTTCGATGGTACATACTATAGATCTATGAGCTTGAGCTGTCATGTCAATGAAAGTTTATTTTAACAAATCCTCTATATTGTGGTGTTGTTGTAATAATTTGCATTGTAAAAACAAACAGCCGCATAAAATCCTAATATTATAAATGCAAAAATGAGTTTGTTTATTTTTTACCTCTTCACGCTTTATCTACTGAACCAATCTTCCTGAAATTTTGCATGTAAAGCCTGACCAGGAATATAAAAACCCTCACCATGTTGCGGAAAAGCAATAGAACTAATTTCTTATACTGGCAACTAATTTAAAAACTTACCTGTCATTGCTCCTGTCAAAATTTGACTTTCAATCAAGACCGGATGCAGTAGGTATTTTTTCCTGGGAAGGGCACCGTTGTCCATTCTCGAGAATAATTCCAAGAAATTTTTAAGTCCGCTTGATCTTTGAAAATTTCAAGAACGGCACATCACTAATGGTGGCGTATTAATTTTTTGGAAATACTTGTAAGAAACTATTACTACTAACTCCTGTTATTTTAACAACTCAAATTTTAATTTGATATGTACTGTTATGGAAGCTACCTCCACAGTACACTATAGTAATCTATGCTCCATAGTATATGTACTCATAATATAGGGGGGGGGGGGGCACGTGCCCCCGTGCTCCCACCATTTTATCCGCTACTGCTTTTAATAATGTTGCAATATAAGTGCTGCCTCTAATTCAGGGTTTTTATTATATTCCTGGCCTGGTCAGGCTATACACACACACATAGTTAGAAGTACTGAGAAGGACATAGAGTACCTGTCATCGCGGGAAAAAGCACTGTTCCCGTGGGAAATTCACGCGGGCGGCGGCGCGGCACATCGCTAGACACACAGACCACCTACCCCAGTGGGGTAGGTGATCTGTGGCTAGACACGATCTTTTAAGGTAGAGACAAACTAAGCCCACGTACACCACACGCTACGCGACGCCGACGTGGGAGAGTTGGTGTGCACACTAGTCCCACGTACACTACGCATATTGACGTAACTCGTTGTTGTCTCCCATTTTTATACGGTTGACCAAAAAGGAGTGTTATGTTTTCAGGTTTCATGTATGTACGTTTGTGTGTATGAGGTATTTTTAGAATGCCTTGAATTCCTCCAAGTGACATAGGTTATGATAAAAATTGATCAATCTTATCGAGTGGGATACCAAAATGAAGGGCTATAAAAGGCGACTTCAAAAATCTCATATGTTTTATATACTTTTTGTTGTATAAGTTGTCTGTGGTGTTTTTTATTGTTTTAATAATTTAAATAATTAGCTTGTTTTTATACACATCCCAACGCAACAAACATCAATTCATGACTGACGCGCTGCGAACGTAAGTTCCTAGAAACACACTGGATCTACGCGTGTGATGGCATATGATTATCCCCTCCACCTTCCCACGCCGATCTGGATCGACAGATCTTACGTTGCGTGGGACGCGTATGTAGCGTCGCGTATGATAAGTATGTTTCTGATTCAACTGTTTCCATACAAAATCAAGAGTCCAGGCCCTTGATTCTACAAATTACAAACGTAGATGTCGTGCCTCAGTTGTGTCTCAAAAGCCAAAGAACTCGTAATAAAACATAGAAGTCTTACAGAGATGTTGTCGTTTTATTTCAATTTCCTTGGATCTTAAGATACAATTGAAACACGACATTTACATTTATAATTAGTGGAATCGGCCCCCAGATTTCATAATGCGTTGCGTGCGTACGCGGGCCTAGTGTGTTTCTACATTTAAAAGCAGCCTTCGAAAAAATAAAAAATGGATGGCTGTCTGTCACTGTCATTGATCTGTCACGAGACAGACAACATGTCAACAACATCTACATACTCTACTTTGGCGAAGCGATCAATATTGCGAAAAAATACTATTTTTTAGTTTTCGTCTAAAGGTAGGAACCAAATATTGTATGTGAAAACTGGGCTGTTACTGTTATATTATACGTAACGTACAAGAGGCTGTTAGTTTGCAAACAAAAGTAAGTTCAGTACTAAACTAAATCAGATGCGGGCAAATAAGTGCAAAGGGTAATGATCAAGACAATATGAGTTCATCAAGTAGTGAAACTTTCAAATCTGATACACCGCCTACCGCGCCATGGATAACATTACCCGCATTATCCCAAAACAAATATAATAAGGCATACGATAGTTTTATCTCATGGAAAAATGAAGTAGGAATTAATAGTTTTGGCGAAGATGTTTTCATAGCTTACTTTCAAAATTTGGCCAAAACAAAGCAACCATCCACTCTTTATAGCACATACTCCATGCTCAAAGCAACAATGAATTTTAATAATGACATCAAAATTGAGAATTACAAGAAATTGGCTATATATTTGAAGCAAACTTCAAAAGGATTCAAGTCTAAAAAGTCCAAAGTTTTCACCAGAGGAAATGTGGATACCTTTTTAAAAGAGGCACCAGATGAAACTTATCTTTGTGTAAAGGTTGGTATCTTTTTTTGTACTAATTTGGTAAACAAGCTTTAAATATAGCTACTGGATGTACTCTGATAAAATTCACCATTCTGAGGTCTGATAAATCACACCAATGCACAGTGGTTCAATGTTCTAAGGAAGGCGGTCATTCGTATATTACTTGGTAAAAATCAGCCAAATTCATGTGAAAATGTTTGTTTACGTTATTTAATTATCAAATAAGGATAATTTAGATAAAACAAGCCGTGTATAATAATATAGTAATAATTTATCTAAAAAAATATATCTTACAAATAAATGATAGATTCGTATGACTGTTAAAATTAATACATATTTAAAATAAAAACAAACAAATATTTGACGTTATATATTTTAATGAGTATCTACAAAAACAATCAAACAACAATTTAAAAGTACTATGATTAGTCATATTACGTGTTTAAATGACAACGTAAAAGTTTCAAAAGATACAACTTTAGCCCATAATATCCTGAACTATATATTTCCATCAAAAGCATAACAATTTTAAGGTCTCAGATGATAGCACTGACTTCTTCTTTTTCGGTAATTTACTAAATTTATTAATTTTTATATCCCGACGAAAGACACTGCAAGAGGTGACGACAACGATCAATAACTGTTTTATCTAAGCCAGTTATTTCAGCAGATGTAGCGGAGTTAGAAAAAAAAGTTCTTGCAGTGTTTCCGTCGTTAGATGTGCCACTTCCACCACTTTGAGCTTTGTCGACAATTAAACCTAATTTTGTCCTAAACTGCTGCTGAATATATAGTTTTTTCTGTACAAGAAGCTCCTTTTCCTCTGATGAGCGAGCCTGCCACTTTTTAAAATCTAAACGGTAAGATAAATGAATAAAATATTCGAAAAATCTAATCCACGAATGAAGAGGAGATAATCCAAACTGATATCTAGTACTATCAACAACTGGTTTACTTAAACACTTCTCAATGTCATTCATTTCTTTCGGTGTTGCACCACAAATATAGCATCTACTACAAGAGAAGTTACGTAGAGCACTACACACTTTACCATCAACCATGGCCAATTGTAAAGAATGCAGTACTTTTATTTCTTTATTGTTGTAATTAAAAATAGATGGTTGTAAATTGCTGATTTTGCTCTTAAAATAGGCTTCTTCTTGCACAGAAAGATCTTTTGTTTCTTTAGCGAATTGGAAACGAATAGGTCTACAAAACCTAGTGGAAGAAGGGCGTGGGTTTTCCATATAATTTCATCTGAATCGAAAATCTATTTGATTTACAAATTAAACGAAGTGGACAGTATGAAGTAACAAATAAACTACTATCTTGCATACTAGAATCTGAAAAAGCCTGTTTATATTCACTGTGGCCAGTACTTCCGTCAAAACCCCATTTACCAATTAAAAAAAACTCTTTAGTAATATCAACATTATCAAGCACGTCTTTTTGAGATTCCAGTATTCGGGATACTGTATGATCTAGCAGTGACTGTAACTCAATTTCGGCGGATGATTCCGTGATACGTTCTTCTAGTGGATAACACTGTTTCTTGGCCTCTAACACTTTATGATACGATGGCAAAGCATTTGGTAACTGTGAATTTATAAACTGTTTAATTAGTAGGTACTGGTGTTTTGTTAATTTAGCCTCGTTTATTAATGATAACACTTCAGTAACGTTAAATTCCGCAGAAGTAGTGTTAGATCGGCTAGAATCACTCAACAAATGGTTTATTGCAGAATCGTCTACCTGAGCTAACTTAGCTATCCTGCGGCGTTTTGTTCTCTTACTACAAGCCTCGAAATCCTTTCTATATAGGCCACTTGTAGAAGGCTTTTCACTATCTGCCGACTTCACAGTATGGTCGCAACTGGCTGCCGCAGACAGAACACAAACTTCAATTTCACCAAGCCAGTCACTGTATTTAGTCACCATTTTTGAACGTTGTCGATGAACTTGCTTCCAATAGGAAGCCACTCTTTTACAAAGATTGAATATTTTCTTTTTTAGGTCGTCGATGTTCAAATTTTCAACATCTGGAATTAACTGCGTTAGAGTTTGAACAACATGATCACGTCGCTCACTATCGGTCGTTCTTTCTTTAATAGATAGCCAAGCATCTAGTACAAGCATTCTTGTAAAAGAACACTTAATAGCAGAACCTAAAACAAAAGAAAACCTCAGATTAGTGTTATAAATAAAGAAATAAAATCTCGTAGCAAGTGCTACGAAACAAGTCGTAGAGGTGTAGACCCTCAATATCATGCGGAGATGCCAATAGATGTCGCTAAATTTAGTCTTATTTTAAAGTACAGATATAGACGAACATTTTGATATATAACTGAAATGCGGCAAAGTGCAGCAACATAGTTAAAAGTTTCATTAAAAATATATATACTTTAAAAAAATATCCAAGTCATGCTTTGGCGTAGAACCTTATTCAGAAAAATATGTTTCATGCAATGAAATAATAAACACATAATAATAATAGTACATACCTTCAACATGAATATCCATCACAATAAAATAAACAACAAACAAGAATTTCTTGGAAAAATCACGTGTTATCGATTACCGTAATGAGCACTTCTGATAACAATTACAATGGCACTTTAGATGTGTTTACTTCCGAAGCACAAAAGTATATGTTATAAACAACTAATTGAAAATCTATTTATGTATCCTAGTAGTACATCTAATAATGAGTATTAGACCAAGATAGGGGGGGATAAATCGAACATCGCGATTGGAGCCCTATGTCCTACTACTGAACCACTGTGCAATGGTCATTGTGTGACTGTGATTCTATGGTTAGCTTTTGCTTCTGGCCTCAACACAAAATTTGTATTTGTAAAAACTTTAATACATGTCTAATATAATATGATTCCTAAAAATATAACAATGTTATTTCATTACTTATTATAAAGCTACTCTCTCTCTCAGTCGTATTTCCTCATGACTGAGGGTCGTGGTCAATATATGGAATGAAACACACACAACGACTCTCATGGCAATTTTAATGGAGTGGTTTGCCATTGCTTTCTCCATTTCACACACTAGCTGATAACCATCAACCAGAGTGCAGGTTTCCTCACGATGTTTTCCTTCACCGGAAGCAAGTGGTGGTCAATGAAAACTAACATGAGTCAGATTGGTATACAAACTCATGGAGCCCGGGCAGGATTCGAACCAGGGATTTTATATCCACAGGCGTGCGCCCTACCACTCGGCCATCATTGCTTCAAAGCTACTCACCTGCCTCAATTAATGGATATTTCCCTAATATTTATACTGTGTTAGTGGCCCAAAAATACATAAATTTTAATAAATTATTTAAAAAAATTATGGACGTAGCGGAAAAGGCAGCAAAGTTAAAATGGGACTGGACGGGGCACGTCATCAGAATGTCTCCAGACCAATGGGCCTAACGAGCGACAGACTGGATACCTCCTCATGGCAGGAGGCGGCGGGGTCGACCACGGATGCGCTGGTGCGACGAATTGAACAGGTTTGATAAAGGGTGGTGCGATATAGCCTTGGATCATATAGCCCATATAGCCTTGGATCGGGAGTCTTGGAAGAGGGAGAGAGAGAGGCCTTTGCCCAGTACCGAGACATTAATGGCTATTAAATAAAAAAATAGAAATATTTATTTCAAGCAGTTTTTTTGTTACAGGTGGCTTTAATTCTTGGTGTACATGGAGCGTGTCGTACAAAAGAAATTATGAACATAACTGTGGATGACATAGAGAGGCACTCCAACGAGTTGCTGTTAGTCAAATTGCAAGATTCTAGTACAAAAAAGAACAGATCCTTCATACTTCGTGGACTAGACAAAGAGATCTTAGAGAAATTCTTGGCTTTGCGACCTCCTGATACAGATATAAAACGGGTGCTTATACGGTACCATGATGGCAAGCGTGTCAAACAAGTCATTGGTCGACATACCATTGCCATGATGCCAGCGCAGATTGCTGAATATTTATGTTTGCCAAATCCTAAACTATACACTGGCCATTGTTTTCGGAGAACTGCTTTCACATTGCCAACAGACCTAAGGAGTAGTTTGGAACTAAAACATTGTGAAAGACGCTCTGATGATGAAAAAGCTAGATTAAGGGAAGTATATGTGATAACACCGATGGAAACTCAGACAGCCAAAGAAAATGAGGATACTTTAGGTATTGACTATAACAAAGAGGAATGTACGCTTGATTCGGAAATGTACTCACCTCATTCATCAGAATCATTGGAAGCTGGAAAAAATAAAGATCCCACAACAGAGAAACGTGAAAAAATGGCAGAAACACCTCCTCCGAAGCAAAATTTTACTCATAAATTAGGCAGTGCAAAGGTCACAGTCACAGAGAATACTAATGAAACCAGTACAATATCTGGTCCTGGTAAAAATATAACAATAATATTTGAAAATTGCGAAAATGTTTCCAATATCAACATTAACTTTTAATTTCTTAAATTTTAATTACTCGTTAAATTATTATAAGTCTTTTAAGTGTTACCAACATAAGTTGTTGTAAAAAGGAAAAAATTATAAAAGGATTGAAATTAACTTTGTCTTATTTGTCCAATTAAAACACTCTTTCCTCTTGATACTTACTTACTTTTCTCTTCATTTTTTTTCGTCGGTCATAGTCGGTATTGGTTTGTATAATATATTATTATCAGAGAAAAAAAAAGGAACGTATATTTTTTTAAATACTGGTAACTTTGATGTGATGTGGCAACACAAAGATACCAAAGCTCATAGCCAATCACGCACAACCAATCACAGCTCAAGGACAGGACCAATCAACAACCTGAAGCCATGGCGTGAAGCTAAGCGCGCTAGAGTTGGTCCAATAGAAAAATTGAAGTAGACTTCCTGTTGATTATTTACGGTTCCTATTCGTTATTAAGTACCAATTTTTTTTTTTTTAATATTTGGAGTTTATTAGACAAATAAATATTTAAGAATTTAGCAAATGTTTGTAATATATTGGGTAAAACTAAACGCAGGCGTTTCCTGTTATCGCCGCCAGGGGTTTTGGGGTTCTCACACTGCTAGCGTGGATGGCGTCGCGGGTGGTCCGCCATTGCATTGTCCCGGGCGATATCGGTTTGATTTTAATACGCGGAGCGGTCTCGCGTCTTTTGCTTGTTGTTTAGTTTGAGTGATAATTGTGAATTTCCTGTTTGTTAAATAACTATTGAATTTGTGTTTGTGAAAAACTCTGTTATTGTGACTTTTTCTTGTGAGAGGTGAAACGTGGCTGGCTGTTCACATCTGGCTGTTCCCGAGTGAAACTACGGGAAGAAATCTATTTATTTGTCCTGGGGAATTGAGATCTCAAGGGTTAGGTAGGGTGATTAGAATTCCCCCTTCCCGAAGACACTCAAGTTTGGATCCGAAGAGAAAGAAGATTTAATTTGGTAAGTGTTCAATTGTAGTTAATTTATAGGTTAGGTTATCATATAGGGCCCTGTAGCTCCCTTCATAAGCTACGGTGGTAGCAGACTGCGTTAAGTTAGTTAGGTTTTAGTCGGGCAAACGTGGTGCCGCGTGGAGATTTTTTCCCGGTACTTATTTTTACCGGTGGTTTTTTCCCGGTGAAGTTCCGGTACAGAATTCTTCCCGCCGCTTCGTTTGTCCGGATTCCGCTGCCACATTTTCTGGCAGCAGAGCGTAGTTGCTCTGCACATTTTCTGGTAGCAGAGCGTAGTTTATCTACCCTCTATTTGTTCGTTTGTAAAAAATAATTAATTGTTTGTAAAAATTATTAGATTTTTCTTAGTTTGTTTGTATAAGAATATTTGTAACCTTTTTTGTATTTGTTTGCGGTTTGTACCGTGCGTTCCGGGTTTGTGCCATTCTCATACCTACCGCGGTTCTTCGTGTAGTTGCTTGATTTTGTTGTTTTTTATTTACCTTTTGTTATTTTTTGTTTGTGACTTGACGCGATGGCGAAGGCCTCCAATGCTAGGGCGACACTCGCCAACGAATTGAGATGGTTTGTGACGGCCGGAGGACTCCTGTCCCGGAAGGACAGGGAGGGCGCCATACTGCTAAGAGCGGATCACCTCCACTCACGATTGATTAGCGCGGAAGCGGCCATGGCGGCGCTTACCGAAGCCGATCTTACCCCGGAGGCCTACGCAGGTCACATGGCGGACATGGACCAGATCCTGAGTCTGCACGATGATATCGCGGAGGCGGTGACCGCAATAAGGGCGAGACAGGCTGGCGGACCAGCCCCTCGCACACCTGTTAGACAGGAAGGACCAGCGGTTACTGGTCGGCTCCCCACCCTTCAGCTGTCCCACTTTGGGGGTAGGATGGAGGAGTGGGTAGCATATAAAAATATGTTTGAGTCCCTGGTCGTAGCACGACAGGATTTGTCGAAGGCCCAGAAGATGGCCTACCTCCTCTCCACTCTTGAGGATGAAGCGCGGTCGCTCATCCAGCACCTCCGGGTGGAGGACGACCAGTACGATACGGCTTGGGAGTTATTGAACTCCCGCTACCAAAACTTACGTTTGTTAGCGGATGCGCACGCCGCACAGTTGATGGCCCTGCCCAAGGTGGCCAACAGGGCACAGTTGCGCCTGCAGTTGCTCACGCCCGTTACAGTGGCCTGTAACGCGCTCCGCACACTGGGGCTGCCGGTGGACCAATGGTCTTTTTGTTGGTGCACATTGTATTGGGCAAATTACCCAATGACATCCGCTCGCGATTTGAGCGCGAGAATGCGGAACGGGATAGCACCACCCTACCAACATTCACTGACTTGGTGAAGTTTTTGGAGTTTGAGGCACGGGCTGCTGAGAATACCATGACGGACTCAGCGCCATCCAGAGCGCCTGAACGTAGGCCCCAACAGGGACGGCAACCGCCACCGCGTGGAGCTGGTGTGCGGGTTGCACACACGGCAGCAGTCGCGGGGGACGCGGACTGCCTGCAATGTGGCCGGATGGGCCACAGCCTGCTGCAATGCAGGGACTGGCAGAGACTGCCAGTACAAGATAGGCGCCGCATGGCAAAGCGGCATGAACTTTGCTTTTATTGTTTGGGCAGTCACTATGCACGTGACTGTCCCAGTGCCATACCATGCAGTGCATGCCGTGGGCGGCACCACGCGATGCTCTGCATGAACCGGAACGGGGATGGCCCCCGGATGTTGAGGCAGGGGTCCCCTATGGGCGGGGGCGCTCCTGCGCGAAGCCCTCCACCACCGGACGGAGGACGCGGCTTCGCTCGTCGCACCCCCCCTCGGGAGGGGGGACGCGTACCGGCGCGGGTCTTGGCGGACCGGGACCACGCGCCCCAAGGTCATGGCCAGTACGTAGCTGGCCAGGCCCCGGATAGGGCCCCCATGGGCGGGGGCCCTAGATCGGACGTGAGAGTGGGGACACCCCCCTCCACGCGGGTTACCAATGCCCAACACATGCAGCCGCAGCGGTTTTCTCCACCGCTGCACGAGTACCCACGGCTGGAGTACCACCCGCCGTACCATATGTATGGCCGGGCCGCGGGTTATGCCCCCCTCAGATGGGGATGTGCACTCGCCCGCCATATTATCCGGGTCAGTGGCGCGCCCCTGGTTTGGAGAGAGTGGGAGCCCGTAACTAGCTTGCTCCCTTGCTGGGACAGAGCCGCGGACGGTTCTGCTCCCTACCGCGGTGGTCCGCGTATGGGGTCGTGGGGGAAGCCATTAATTTGAGAGCTCTGTTGGACTCAGGGGCTCAAAGCAGTTTGGTTACCACTCGAGTGGCACGCCAGTTAGGTTTAGTCGTGGAAGACTCGCCTGTGCCACTTCTTGGAGTTGGTGGCATACAAGTGAAGTGTCTGACGGGCCAGACACTTGTCACCTTTTCTTCGCTGAAGTCCTCCACAATGAGGATCACGACTTCGGCTATGGTAATGGATACCATTGCGGGTTGGCACCCCTCGACAGACATACCGCCGGGTGTGTTGTCTTTGGTTTCGGGTCTGGATTTGGCCGACCCCTTTGTCTTTCATCCCGGCCCAGTGGACTTGCTCCTGGGCTCGGACGTATTGGGTTGGATTTTGTTGGGTACACAGAAGGCTCTGGGTTCGTCTTCACTGATGGCAGTGTCTACGATTTTTGGTTTCGCCCTGATGGGCCCTGTGTTTGATAATGGCACCGCGGAGGAGCCACCGGTTGTCGCATCTGCGACCTTGGCCAAGACCATGCAAAGGTTTTGGGAGGTGGAGGAGCCACCTATGAGTTCCAGGATGGATCCGGAGCACGCTGAGTGCGAAGCCCTTTTTCGATCGACCACGGAGAGGTTGCCCTCCGGTCGGTTTGTAACTAGGTTACCCTTTGTTGCCTCTCGTCCTAGCCTAGGGCAAAGTAGGGCGCTTGCGGAGAAACGACTGCTGTCCATGGAGCGACGCATGCAGCGTGACCACGTACTTCGCGATAAATATATTGAATTTATGCGCGAGTACGAGGATTTGGGTCACATGTCTCCGGCTCGAGTTGATTGGAGCTCAACTGAGCATTATTTTTTGCCCCACCACGCGGTGGTGAAGGCCTCAACGGGCAAGTTGCGGACTGTCTTCGATGGGTCCGCACCCACTTCGAACGGAGTTTCGTTGAATCTGTGTTTGCATTCGGGTCCCAAATTGCATAGGGACATAATTGACATCATCTTGAACTTTAGAAGACATCAAGTGGTTTTTGGTGCGGACATCCGGATGATGTTCCGCCAGACAGTCATACATCCTGAGGACAGGCGATTCCAGTTGATACTCTGGCGTGAGCGCCCTGAGGATCCTGTGACGGTGTATGAACTCAACACAAACACGTATGGTTTGAAATCTAGTCCCTATATCGCCATCAGATCATTGCTTGAATTGGCAGAGCGGGAACGGATCCGCTTTCCCCGTGGGGCTTCCGTGCTGTCACGTGACTTGTATGTCGATGACGTGTGCACCGGAGCCCAAAGTATTGAGGAGGCCCTCCTACTGCGGGATGAATTGATTGAAATATTGAAAACGGGTGGCTACGAGCTACGTAAGTGGTTGTCCAATGAGCCTAAAGTTCTAGAAGGGATCCCGGAGGATCACCAACAGAACCCTCACCTGTTTGAGGATGTGGATGATCCCAACAGGATAGCGGTGCTGGGCATGCAGTACCAGCCGCTAACCGATATTTTCACATTCCAAGTGGACTTGGAAATACCAAAAGTCTGGACTAAGAGAACGGTGTTGTCCGTAATAGCCCGTATGTTTGATCCAAGCGGTTGGATCAGTCCAGTGATATTCTCTGCAAAGTGTCTTCTTCAGAGACTTTGGACTTTGGGCGTCTCGTGGGACGAGCCGCTGTTTGGCTCTCCATTGGATGATTGGCTCGAGTTGTTTTCATCGATTAAGGAAGTCAATCGGATTGCCTTGCCTCGTCGAATATTGCCCCCGGGAAATATCGAGCCAGCCTGCATGGCTTTTGTGACGCGTCGGAGCGAGGCTACGCCGCGTCAGTCTATATGCGGACAGTTGACGCCGATGGCCGGGTCAATGTCTCGCTTTTGTTAGGGAAGAGCAAGGTCGCCCCCATCAGGACTAGGCTGACTATTCCCAAGCTTGAGTTGAGTGGAGCTCACCTTCTTTCTAAATTGTTGCATCACGTTGCCAGTGAGCTGGCGGCCACGGTCGAGATACGGGACATCTTCGCCTGGTCAGATAGCCAGGTCGCGCTTGCATGGTTGCGCGCGGCCCCACATACCTTGGAGGTTTTTGTGGGAAATCGGGTTTCCCAAATCCAGAATATCGGAATTGATATAACATGGAGACATGTGCCGGGAGAGCTTAACCCAGCGGACTGTGCCTCCCGAGGTTGTACGGCACCAGAATTGGTGTCACACCCGCTCTGGTGGGGTCCAGAGTGGCTGATGGGATCAGAAACTTCTTGGCCTGTCTGTCAGACAGATGTTACTTCTTTGAGTTTGACTGGGCTCCGTGTACATGCTGTAGTCGCTGAGACGACGTCGGAGCCGGATTGGCTACTTGCTCGGTATAGTAGCTTGGATAAGCTTCTGGGTGTTACCAGTTGGATTAAGCGTTTCATACATAATTGTAGAAACCCACAGGCAAAGCGGTTGGAGCCGATTGCAGGTGCAGAAGAGCGCCGGAGCGCATTGTTGCATTGGGTCCGTGTCGTGCAGACCGGACGGTTTGAGTCAGAGCTTCGTATTTTGCGCGACGGACGCGCTAAGTTGAAGGGCGCGGTCGCTCGTTTGAACCCGTACATCGACTCGGATGGGCTTCTTCGGGTTGGAGGCAGGCTCCGGAAGGCGGATCTTCCATATGAGACTCGCCATCCTCTGTTGTTGCCCAAGGGCGGACCCTTGGTGCAGCTTTTGGTGTCTGATCGACACATTCGTAACGCCCATGCTGGGTGCAATGCTTTGTTGGCTATTTTGCAACGCGAATTTTGGATTTTGTCTGCCCGAAGAGCAATCCGTAGTGTCCTGTTTCGATGTATTGCATGTTATAGGTTGAAGGCATCCACGATGCAACCACAGATGGGTGATTTGCCCGCTGATCGAATCCGACCTTCGAGACCGTTTGACGGCGTTGGAACCGATTTTGCCGGTCCCTTTTCGATCAAGGCTTCTCCCTTTCGTAATGCCCGTATTGTGAAGGGCTATTTGTGTGTATTTGTTTGTTTGGCCACCAAGGCTGTCCATTTGGAGGTGGTATCAGCTCTGACTACGGAGGCCTTCGTCGCCGCGTTGGATCGCTTTGTTTCGCGTCGAGGTCTACCTTCCCTTATTAGGTCTGATAATGGCACAAACTATAAGGGAACTGTAAATTATCTTAAGGATGTTTCTGTGTTTATTGATAAAAATTGTACTAGTTTAAGTCAAATTGCTGCCCAAAGGGGAATAACCTGGAAGTTTAGTCCCCCAAGTTGCCCCCATTGGGGAGGGATTTTTGAAGCGGCTGTGAAATCCGCAAAGACCCACCTCCGCCGCATTATCGGAGAAACGGCTCTAACTTTTGAAGAGTTGGCCACAGTGTTTTGTAAAGTTGAGGCGGTCCTCAACTCTCGTCCTCTCTGTCCGCTATCTCCAGATCCAAATGACTTGGAAGCTCTCACCCCTGGTCATTTTTTGGTGGGAGGGCCGTTGAATGCCCTGCCCGAATACCCGTGGAAGGATGAACTCGTATATCGGTTGTCGCGTTTTCAAATGTTGCAGCAAATGAGCCAGGACTTTTGGCGTCGCTGGTCGCTTGAATATTTGCATTTGCTGCAGCAAAGAGTGAAGTGGACAGACAGGACTGAGCCTCCCAGGGAGGGTGATTTAGTATTGTTAAAAGAGGCAAATTTGCCCTCATTGCTTTGGCGACGAGCTCGCATATTACGTTTGATTCTTGGCGGAGATGGCACTCCGCGTGTGGCTGAGGTGTTGGTCGACGGTTCGATTTTAAGGAGAGGTGTGACCTCTCTCGCCCGCCTTCCCGTAGAGTAAGCTAGCGGTCTGCTTCTCAGACCGGGACGGGGGGATGTTTGTAATATATTGGGTAAAACTAAACGCAGGCGTTTCCTGTTATCGCCGCCAGGGGTTTTGGGGTTCTCACACTGCTAGCGTGGATGGCGTCGCGGGTGGTCCGCCATTGCATTGTCCCGGGCGATATCGGTTTGATTTTAATACGCGGAGCGGTCTCGCGTCTTTTGCTTGTTGTTTAGTTTGAGTGATAATTGTGAATTTCCTGTTTGTTAAATAACTATTGAATTTGTGTTTGTGAAAAACTCTGTTATTGTGACTTTTTCTTGTGAGAGGTGAAACGTGGCTGGCTGTTCACATCTGGCTGTTCCCGAGTGAAACTACGGGAAGAAATCTATTTATTTGTCCTGGGGAATTGAGATCTCAAGGGTTAGGTAGGGTGATTAGGAATTCCCCCTTCCCGAAGACACTCAAGTTTGGATCCGAAGAGAAAGAAGATTTAATTTGGTAAGTGTTCAATTGTAGTTAATTTATAGGTTAGGTTATCATATAGGGCCCTGTAGCTCCCTTCATAAGCTACGGTGGTAGCAGACTGCGTTAAGTTAGTTAGGTTTTAGTCGGGCAAACGTGGTGCCGCGTGGAGATTTTTTCCCGGTACTTATTTTTACCGGTGGTTTTTTCCCGGTGAAGTTCCGGTACAGAATTCTTCCCGCCGCTTCGTTTGTCCGGATTCCCGCTGCCACATTTTCTGGCAGCAGAGCGTAGTTGCTCTGCACAGCAAATGTTTCTAATGTAAACATGTTCCAAAATTCCTTACGTACTGCGAGCTGTCGCCGAGGCAGAGCAGCAGCGGGCAGCACTCACCAGCCTTGGTGCGCCAGTTGTCGTCCTGCAGCGCCTGCAGCAGCGACGGCAGCACGAGCTTCACCCCGTGCGCGCTCAGCTTGCTCATGATCAGCTTGGCGGTGTCGTCGGCCGCCGCTCGCACGTACTGCGAGCTGTGGCCGAGGCAGAGCAGCAGCGGGCAGCACTCACCAGCCTTGGTGCGCCAGTTGTCGTCCTGCAGCGCCTGCAGCAGCGACGGCAGCACGAGCTTCACCCCGTGCGCGCTCAGCTTGCTCATGATCAGCTTGGCGGTGTCGTCGGCCGCCGCTCGCACGTACTGCGAGCTGTGGCCGAGGCAGAGCAGCAGCGGGCAGCACTCACCAGCCTTGGTGCGCCAGTTGTCGTCCTGCAGCGCCTGCAGCAGCGACGGCAGCACGAGCTTCACCCCGTGCGCGCTCAGCTTGCTCATGATCAGCTTGGCGGTGTCGTCGGCCGCCGCTCGCACGTACTGCGAGCTGTGGCCGAGGCAGAGCAGCAGCGGGCAGCACTCACCAGCCTTGGTGCGCCAGTTGTCGTCCTGCAGCGCCTGCAGCAGCGACGGCAGCACGAGCTTCACCCCGTGCGCGCTCAGCTTGCTCATGATCAGCTTGGCGGTGTCGTCGGCCGCCGCTCGCACGTACTGCGAGCTGTGGCCGAGGCAGAGCAGCAGCGGGCAGCACTCACCAGCCTTGGTGCGCCAGTTGTCGTCCTGCAGCGCCTGCAGCAGCGACGGCAGCACGAGCTTCACCCCGTGCGCGCTCAGCTTGCTCATGATCAGCTTGGCGGTGTCGTCGGCCGCCGCTCGCACGTACTGCGAGCTGTGGCCGAGGCAGAGCAGCAGCGGGCAGCACTCACCAGCCTTGGTGCGCCAGTTGTCGTCCTGCAGCGCCTGCAGCAGCGACGGCAGCACGAGCTTCACCCCGTGCGCGCTCAGCTTGCTCATGATCAGCTTGGCGGTGTCGTCGGCCGCCGCTCGCACGTACTGCGAGCTGTGGCCGAGGCAGAGCAGCAGCGGGCAGCACTCACCAGCCTTGGTGCGCCAGTTGTCGTCCTGCAGCGCCTGCAGCAGCGACGGCAGCACGAGCTTCACCCCGTGCGCGCTCAGCTTGCTCATGATCAGCTTGGCGGTGTCGTCGGCCGCCGCTCGCACGTACTGCGAGCTGTGGCCGAGGCAGAGCAGCAGCGGGCAGCACTCACCAGCCTTGGTGCGCCAGTTGTCGTCCTGCAGCGCCTGCAGCAGCGACGGCAGCACGAGCTTCACCCCGTGCGCGCTCAGCTTGCTCATGATCAGCTTGGCGGTGTCGTCGGCCGCCGCTCGCACGTACTGCGAGCTGTGGCCGAGGCAGAGCAGCAGCGGGCAGCACTCACCAGCCTTGGTGCGCCAGTTGTCGTCCTGCAGCGCCTGCAGCAGCGACGGCAGCACGAGCTTCACCCCGTGCGCGCTCAGCTTGCTCATGATCAGCTTGGCGGTGTCGTCGGCCGCCGCTCGCACGTACTGCGAGCTGTGGCCGAGGCAGAGCAGCAGCGGGCAGCACTCACCAGCCTTGGTGCGCCAGTTGTCGTCCTGCAGCGCCTGCAGCAGCGACGGCAGCACGAGCTTCACCCCGTGCGCGCTCAGCTTGCTCATGATCAGCTTGGCGGTGTCGTCGGCCGCCGCTCGCACGTACTGCGAGCTGTGGCCGAGGCAGAGCAGCAGCGGGCAGCACTCACCAGCCTTGGTGCGCCAGTTGTCGTCCTGCAGCGCCTGCAGCAGCGACGGCAGCACGAGCTTCACCCCGTGCGCGCTCAGCTTGCTCATGATCAGCTTGGCGGTGTCGTCGGCCGCCGCTCGCACGTACTGCGAGCTGTGGCCGAGGCAGAGCAGCAGCGGGCAGCACTCACCAGCCTTGGTGCGCCAGTTGTCGTCCTGCAGCGCCTGCAGCAGCGACGGCAGCACGAGCTTCACCCCGTGCGCGCTCAGCTTGCTCATGATCAGCTTGGCGGTGTCGTCGGCCGCCGCTCGCACGTACTGCGAGCTGTGGCCGAGGCAGAGCAGCAGCGGGCAGCACTCACCAGCCTTGGTGCGCCAGTTGTCGTCCTGCAGCGCCTGCAGCAGCGACGGCAGCACGAGCTTCACCCCGTGCGCGCTCAGCTTGCTCATGATCAGCTTGGCGGTGTCGTCGGCCGCCGCTCGCACGTACTGCGAGCTGTGGCCGAGGCAGAGCAGCAGCGGGCAGCACTCACCAGCCTTGGTGCGCCAGTTGTCGTCCTGCAGCGCCTGCAGCAGCGACGGCAGCACGAGCTTCACCCCGTGCGCGCTCAGCTTGCTCATGATCAGCTTGGCGGTGTCGTCGGCCGCCGCTCGCACGTACTGCGAGCTGTGGCCGAGGCAGAGCAGCAGCGGGCAGCACTCACCAGCCTTGGTGCGCCAGTTGTCGTCCTGCAGCGCCTGCAGCAGCGACGGCAGCACGAGCTTCACCCCGTGCGCGCTCAGCTTGCTCATGATCAGCTTGGCGGTGTCGTCGGCCGCCGCTCGCACGTACTGCGAGCTGTGGCCGAGGCAGAGCAGCAGCGGGCAGCACTCACCAGCCTTGGTGCGCCAGTTGTCGTCCTGCAGCGCCTGCAGCAGCGACGGCAGCACGAGCTTCACCCCGTGCGCGCTCAGCTTGCTCATGATCAGCTTGGCGGTGTCGTCGGCCGCCGCTCGCACGTACTGCGAGCTGTGGCCGAGGCAGAGCAGCAGCGGGCAGCACTCACCAGCCTTGGTGCGCCAGTTGTCGTCCTGCAGCGCCTGCAGCAGCGACGGCAGCACGAGCTTCACCCCGTGCGCGCTCAGCTTGCTCATGATCAGCTTGGCGGTGTCGTCGGCCGCCGCTCGCACGTACTGCGAGCTGTGGCCGAGGCAGAGCAGCAGCGGGCAGCACTCACCAGCCTTGGTGCGCCAGTTGTCGTCCTGCAGCGCCTGCAGCAGCGACGGCAGCACGAGCTTCACCCCGTGCGCGCTCAGCTTGCTCATGATCAGCTTGGCGGTGTCGTCGGCCGCCGCTCTCGTACTGCGAGCTGTGGCCGAGGCAGAGCAGCAGCGGGCAGCACTCACCAGCCTTGGTGCGCCAGTTGTCGTCCTGCAGCGCCTGCAGCAGCGACGGCAGCACGAGCTTCACCCCGTGCGCGCTCAGCTTGCTCATGATCAGCTTGGCGGTGTCGTCGGCCGCCGCTCGCACGTACTGCGAGCTGTGGCCGAGGCAGAGCAGCAGCGGGCAGCACTCACCAGCCTTGGTGCGCCAGTTGTCGTCCTGCAGCGCCTGCAGCAGCGACGGCAGCACGAGCTTCACCCGTGCGCGCTCAGCTTGCTCATGATCAGCTTGGCGGTGTCGTCGGCCGCCGCTCGCACGTACTGCGAGCTGTGGCCGAGGCAGAGCAGCAGCGGGCAGCACTCACCAGCCTTGGTGCGCCAGTTGTCGTCCTGCAGCGCCTGCAGCAGCGACGGCAGCACGAGCTTCACCCCGTGCGCGCTCAGCTTGCTCATGATCAGCTTGGCGGTGTCGTCGGCCGCCGCTCGCACGTACTGCGAGCTGTCGCCGAAGCAGAGCAGCAGGTGGGGCAGCACGTGCACGATGTACGGCTCGAATAGCCGCCCGAGTTTGTAGCACAGCATCTCGAAGCCGAATAGCGCGCCTGCGAACAGAGTAGCATTAAGAACCGAGCCCCACCGAATGACTGACGCGTGCGTGCGTACACGCAAGACATGTCACGCAGGCAAGAGCGGCACCCGTACACGAAACGCACGCATCATGACGCAGGAATTTCTGCACGTGCAAGGAGTGGCCCAGCCTTTATAACATGTTAATTTTAGTTGCTATATTTTATTTCAACCTATATTTAGGTCTAGAAAGAAATGAAGTCTCCTGATGATGGACTTGGGTGATAGGCACAGGTACTTCGAAATAACGACGAAACTACATCAAATTTAGGCTATTTTGGTGAACAAATACCCAATTATTAAAAAGCATACATAGGAGTATCTTAGTATGCCGCTATCCAGATGGATTACGATAACGAGCAAAATATGACACTCATATTGCTAACACAGAACCAGAACGGAAAAAACGGAGAGGCCTTTGCTCAGCACTGGGGCACTTGTTGGCTCGAAATGACACAAGCTTCTGAGCAATAAACAAAAGTTAAACAGCATACCTTCACGATACTTGTAGTTCTTCTTCTCCTGTATGGCCTCAGTAAGCTTGCCCATCACGTCCAGCTGCTTCAGGGAGAGTATGCCGAGGCCCTTGATGATGCCCGCGATACCGTACGCGGCGCCCTGTTATTAACACACATTATAATGGACGCACTAGAAACTGTGATCCTACGACGAGATGAGTCTCTTACATAGTCCACGTTAAGTGAAAACTTTTGGGTGCGCTAAGCACTTCATTTTAAGGGTATTGAACGAGACTGAAAAGACACGCTTGGTTATGCAACACTCGGGTCGGCTCGAGTCGACGAAGGGTTTTGGAAGTTTCCACTTTTGTCCTGTGGTCACACCATATATATTTTTAAGAATCTTCTTTGCAATTTTCCCACTTAAGAAAGGTACAAGCAATATTTTATGTAGGACAATTCTTTAGTATGATCAGTAGTGAACCACAATGTTCCGTTACCTTCCGGTCGCCGTACTTCTCAGCCGTCAGCAGCTGCTTCATCAGCTTGTTCATGATGACGGGGATCTCTTCCTCCAGAGCCGGTGACGTCACCAGGTGGGGCAGGCAGTTGCTCACCGCTTCTTGGACCTGGTGAAAACAACACTTGTTATATCGTCCTTAATCTAAGTGCTAAGATTCAATGATAGCGGTAAACTTATGACGTCAACTAACTAAAAACAAGAATGTGACGATTTATAAGTGCTATTTTTAAGCCTATACAGGGTTATTTTTAAACTACTGGCCAAATTTTTACAATATGCTCAGTACTTGGAATACAACTACGTCCGAAAGAAATTTATAGTAAAAGAGTAACATAAAATTTCGACTTTCCATACTAAGTCCCATCAGCTGATCGACCAATTTGTATGAGAAGCAAAAATTTTATTTTTTAATTTTCTAACATAATTTTTTGGAAACCTGCTTAATTTCATCAACCAAATCTGCTGCGAAAATTTGGTCAATGGTTTCAAAATAACCCTGTAATAAAAATAATTGACTTTGAAGTGAAGTGATGGGCTTCACCCTGGCGTCGATAGGCGCTAGATGGCGCGCCAGGGACCCCACCAGCAGCACCACGCTTTGTGATGTTACCTGTTGGCTGGGCGTGGACAGTGCAGACACCAGCCGCAGCGTGATGGGCTTCACCCTGGCGTCGCCGGGCGATAGATGGCGCGCCAGGGACCCCACCAGCAGCACCACGCTTTGTGATGTTACCTGTTGGCTGGGCGTGGACAGTGCAGACACCAGCCGCAGCGTGATGGGCTTCACCCTGGCGTCGCCGGGCGATAGATGGCGCGCCAGGGACCCCACCAGCAGCACCACGCTTTGTGATGTTACCTGTTGGCTGGGCGTGGACAGTGCAGACACCAGCCGCAGCGTAATGGGCTTCACCCTGGCGTCGCCGGGCGATAGATGGCGCGCCAGGGACCCCACCAGCAGCACCACGCTTTGTGATGTTACCTGTTGGCTGGGCGTGGACAGTGCAGACACCAGCCGCAGCGTGATGGGCTTCACCCTGGCGTCGCCGGGCGATAGATGGCGCGCCAGGGACACCACCAGCAGCACCACGCTTTGTGATGTTACCTGTTGGCTGGGCGTGGACAGTGCAGACACCAGCCGCAGCGTGATGGGCTTCACCCTGGCGTCGCCGGGCGATAGATGGCGCGCCAGGGACCCCACCAGCAGCACCACGCTTTGTGATGTTACCTGTTGGCTGGGCGTGGACAGTGCAGACACCAGCCGCAGCGTGATGGGCTTCACCCTGGCGTCGCCGGGCGATAGATGGCGCGCCAGGGACACCACCAGCAGCACCACGCTTTGTGATGTTACCTGTTGGCTGGGCGTGGACAGTGCAGACACCAGCCGCAGCGTAATGGGCTTCACCCTGGCGTCGCCGGGCGATAGATGGCGCGCCAGGGACCCCACCAGCAGCACCACGCTTTGTGATGTTACCTGTTGGCTGGGCGTGGACAGTGCAGACACCAGCCGCAGCGTAATGGGCTTCACCCTGGCGTCGCCGGGCGATAGATGGCGCGCCAGGGACCCCACCAGCAGCACCACGCTTTGTGATGTTACCTGTTGGCTGGGCGTGGACAGTGCAGACACCAGCCGCAGCGTAATGGGCTTCACCCTGGCGTCGCCGGGCGATAGATGGCGCGCCAGGGACCCCACCAGCAGCACCACGCTTTGTGATGTTACCTGTTGGCTGGGCGTGGACAGTGCAGACACCAGCCGCAGCGTGATGGGCTTCACCCTGGCGTCGCCGGGCGATAGATGGCGCGCCAGGGACCCCACCAGCAGCACCACGCTTTGTGATGTTACCTGTTGGCTGGGCGTGGACAGTGCAGACACCAGCCGCAGCGTAATGGGCTTCACCCTGGCGTCGCCGGGCGATAGATGGCGCGCCAGGGACCCCACCAGCAGCACCACGCTTTGTGATGTTACCTGTTGGCTGGGCGTGGACAGTGCAGACACCAGCCGCAGCGTGATGGGCTTCACCCTGGCGTCGCCGGGCGATAGATGGCGCGCCAGGGACCCCACCAGCAGCACCACGCTTTGTGATGTTACCTGTTGGCTGGGCGTGGACAGTGCAGACACCAGCCGCAGCGTAATGGGCTTCACCCTGGCGTCGCCGGGCGATAGATGGCGCGCCAGGGACCCCACCAGCAGCACCACGCTTTGTGATGTTACCTGTTGGCTGGGCGTGGACAGTGCAGACACCAGCCGCAGCGTAATGGGCTTCACCCTGGCGTCGCCGGGCGATAGATGGCGCGCCAGGGACCCCACCAGCAGCACCACGCTTTGTGATGTTACCTGTTGGCTGGGCGTGGACAGTGCAGACACCAGCCGCAGCGTGATGGGCTTCACCCTGGCGTTTCCGGGCGATAGATGGCGCGCCAGGGACCCCACCAGCAGCACCACGCTTTGTGATGTTACCTGTTGGCTGGGCGTGGACAGTGCAGACACCAGCCGCAGCGTGATGGGCTTCACCCTGGCGTCGCCGGGCGATAGATGGCGCGCCAGGGACCCCACCAGCAGCACCACGCTTTGTGATGTTACCTGTTGGCTGGGCGTGGACAGTGCAGACACCAGCCGCAGCGTGATGGGCTTCACCCTGGCGTCGCCGGGCGATAGATGGCGCGCCAGGGACCCCACCAGCAGCACCACGCTTTGTGATGTTACCTGTTGGCTGGGCGTGGACAGTGCAGACACCAGCCGCAGCGTAATGGGCTTCACCCTGGCGTCGCCGGGCGATAGATGGCGCGCCAGGGACCCCACCAGCAGCACCACGCTTTGTGATGTTACCTGTTGGCTGGGCGTGGACAGTGCAGACACCAGCCGCAGCGTGATGGGCTTCACCCTGGCGTCGCCGGGCGATAGATGGCGCGCCAGGGACCCCACCAGCAGCACCACGCTTTGTGATGTTACCTGTTGGCTGGGCGTGGACAGTGCAGACACCAGCCGCAGCGTAATGGGCTTCACCCTGGCGTCGCCGGGCGATAGATGGCGCGCCAGGGACCCCACCAGCAGCACCACGCTTTGTGATGTTACCTGTTGGCTGGGCGTGGACAGTGCAGACACCAGCCGCAGCGTGATGGGCTTCACCCTGGCGTCGCCGGGCGATAGATGGCGCGCCAGGGACCCCACCAGCAGCACCACGCTTTGTGATGTTACCTGTTGGCTGGGCGTGGACAGTGCAGACACCAGCCGCAGCGTGATGGGCTTCACCCTGGCGTCGCCGGGCGATAGATGGCGCGCCAGGGACCCCACCAGCAGCACCACGCTTTGTGATGTTACCTGTTGGCTGGGCGTGGACAGTGCAGACACCAGCCGCAGCGTGATGGGCTTCACCCTGGCGTCGCCGGGCGATAGATGGCGCGCCAGGGACCCCACCAGCAGCACCACGCTTTGTGATGTTACCTGTTGGCTGGGCGTGGACAGTGCAGACACCAGCCGCAGCGTGATGGGCTTCACCCTGGCGTCGCCGGGCGATAGATGGCGCGCCAGGGACCCCACCAGCAGCACCACGCTTTGTGATGTTACCTGTTGGCTGGGCGTGGACAGTGCAGACACCAGCCGCAGCGTGATGGGCTTCACCCTGGCGTCGCCGGGCGATAGATGGCGCGCCAGGGACCCCACCAGCAGCACCACGCTTTGTGATGTTACCTGTTGGCTGGGCGTGGACAGTGCAGACACCAGCCGCAGCGTGATGGGCTTCACCCTGGCGTCGCCGGGCGATAGATGGCGCGCCAGGGACCCCCACCAGCAGCACCACGCTTTGTGATGTTACCTGTTGGCTGGGCGTGGACAGTGCAGACACCAGCCGCAGCGTGATGGGCTTCACCCTGGCGTCGCCGGGCGATAGATGGCGCGCCAGGGACCCCACCAGCAGCACCACGCTTTGTGATGTTACCTGTTGGCTGGGCGTGGACAGTGCAGACACCAGCCGCAGCGTGATGGGCTTCACCCTGGCGTCGCCGGGCGATAGATGGCGCGCCAGGGACCCCACCAGCAGCACCACGCTTTGTGATGTTACCTGTTGGCTGGGCGTGGACAGTGCAGACACCAGCCGCAGCGTAATGGGCTTCACCCTGGCGTCGCCGGGCGATAGATGGCGCGCCAGGGAACCCACCAGCAGCACCACGCTTTGTGATGTTACCTGTTGGCTGGGCGTGGACAGTGCAGACACCAGCCGCAGCGTAATGGGCTTCACCCTGGCGTCGCCGGGCTTTGTGATGTTACCTGTTGGCTGGGCGTGGACAGTGCAGACACCAGCCGCAGCGTGATGGGCTTCACCCTGGCGTCGCCGGGCGATAGATGGCGCGCCAGGGACCCCACCAGCAGCACCACGCTTTGTGATGTTACCTGTTGGCTGGGCGTGGACAGTGCAGACACCAGCCGCAGCGTGATGGGCTTCACCCTGGCGTCGCCGGGCGATAGATGGCGCGCCAGGGACCCCACCAGCAGCACCACGCTTTGTGATGTTACCTGTTGGCTGGGCGTGGACAGTGCAGACACCAGCCGCAGCGTGATGGGCTTCACCCTGGCGTCGCCGGGCGATAGATGGCGCGCCAGGGACCCCACCAGCAGCACCACGCTTTGTGATGTTACCTGTTGGCTGGGCGTGGACAGTGCAGACACCAGCCGCAGCGTGATGGGCTTCACCCTGGCGTCGCCGGGCGATAGATGGCGCGCCAGGGACCCCACCAGCAGCACCACGCTTTGTGATGTTACCTGTTGGCTGGGCGTGGACAGTGCAGACACCAGCCGCAGCGTGATGGGCTTCACCCTGGCGTCGCCGGGCGATAGATGGCGCGCCAGGGACCCCACCAGCAGCACCACGCTTTGTGATGTTACCTGTTGGCTGGGCGTGGACAGTGCAGACACCAGCCGCAGCGTAATGGGCTTCACCCTGGCGTCGCCGGGCGATAGATGGCGCGCCAGGGACCCCACCAGCAGCACCACGCTTTGTGATGTTACCTGTTGGCTGGGCGTGGACAGTGCAGACACCAGCCGCAGCGTGATGGGCTTCACCCTGGCGTCGCCGGGCGATAGATGGCGCGCCAGGGACCCCACCAGCAGCACCACGCTTTGTGATGTTACCTGTTGGCTGGGCGTGGACAGTGCAGACACCAGCCGCAGCGTAATGGGCTTCACCCTGGCGTCGCCGGGCGATAGATGGCGCGCCAGGGACCCCACCAGCAGCACCACGCTTTGTGATGTTACCTGTTGGCTGGGCGTGGACAGTGCAGACACCAGCCGCAGCGTGATGGGCTTCACCCTGGCGTCGCCGGGCGATAGATGGCGCGCCAGGGACCCCACCAGCAGCACCACGCTTTGTGATGTTACCTGTTGGCTGGGCGTGGACAGTGCAGACACCAGCCGCAGCGTGATGGGCTTCACCCTGGCGTCGCCGGGCGATAGATGGCGCGCCAGGGACCCCACCAGCAGCACCACGCTTTGTCGCACCGAATCGTATCCGCCGGACTTCGGCGCCCTGTCGAGAAAGTTCTCGAACACTGGGAGAAGACTGCTTATCGTTTCCTGTGAGAGGAGTAGTAGTGTTTAGTGTCAAGTCATTTGTAATGTCAGATGCCCTAATCACTTTTAGGAAGAGTTAGATGATCCAAATGAATCTCAGTACATTACCTTCCCATGGAGATCCACAATAGCCATAGCAGCGTCCAGCATATCTCCCCTGACCACATCGTGGCGGTCAGCCAAGGCCTGCTCCACGAAGAACCTCATGGCGGCGGCCACAGCGTCGGCCCGGAGCAGCGGCGCCAGCGCCCGCAGCGCGAGCGCCACGCCGCGCCGCGCGCCCCACTCGTCCACCGCGCCTTCCACCACGTGACCGAACTGGTCCAGTTTCGCGGGGATCAGCTGGCACACAACAATACATTTGTTTATCTCGACTATTAAACGATTTAGTGCTCAATGAGAGTTTTGTTTTTCCGGTCACTAGTTGGCGCTACTGGCGAGTGAGGTCTGTCAGATGGTACAATACTGTCATTATGTGTCAAATTCAAATGACAGTTTTATACTATCTGACAGACTTTACTTGCCAGTAGCGCCAACTAGTGAGCGGAAAAACGATAACCCTCATTGGTGCTCAAACAAATATCATAGAGGACCATGGGCAACGACAATAGCCGGTAGTAGTTTATGGTTTATTTATTAACTTAAAAAAAAATACAAATATGACTAGATTTTACGGGGAAAGATGAATGTACGGTGTCGCGGTCATGTAGACCGCGTAGGCCGCGTAGACCATGCCATAGCAAAGAGCGAGGCGAAACCGATTGCCAAACCCATCGTCTATTTGGACGACATTCTTGTTGCTTCTCCAACGCTCTCAGTCACCAGCGAAGGGACCAAGCCGTAAGTCGAGCTGAGCCTATCAAAGATCTGTCATTCAGGCAGCGTTACCGGCAGCTTCTCCCGGTAGGTGCACCTACTCAGCACCAGCTCCAGCAGCGACGCCTCGCGAGACCACTGCTGGACTAACACGAGCTGAGCCTACATTATCAAACATCTGTCATTCAGGCAGCGTTACCGGCAGCTTCTCCCGGTAGGTGTGCTGCAAGCTGTGCAGCACGGCGTCCAGCGCGGGCTCCGCTTGCAGCAGGTGCGCCAGCGCAGCCGCACTCGCGCGCTGCACCGGCTCGCACGGGTGCTGCACCTCGCTCAGCACCAGCTCCAGCAGCGACGCCTCGCGAGACCACTGCTGGGCCAGCTGGAGACGGGACCACAGCTCTTCCGCTAGCTTCCTGCGAAAACATCTAAGTTTTTAGCACTATTCTCTTCTGTGGTAGTCTTAAAAGCAAAGAAACATTGACAACATTTTCCATGGCCAGTCAAAGGCCCAAGCAGGCTGCCTTTAGGTTTATAGCCTTTTTTATAACATAGGGCGGCAGACGAGCAAGCGGGTCACCTGATGGTAAACGATCACCGCCGCTCATGAACAATTGCATCCAAGAGTATCACAAGTGTTGCTGGCCTTTCAAGAAGACGTAGACACAATCATAAGAAAAGAAACAAAATAAAAAAAACGGGAGCCCACAGGACGGATTCAAATGATTTCTGAAGTAGTCACAAACTGACTTGTTATCCTCGGAGACATCGAAGGTGGCGATGAGCAGCCTCTTGGTGAGATTGAGCGCGTACTCCGGATTCTCCAGCAGCGGCGGCAGGCGGTCACAATCTCACTTGTTATCCTCGGAGACATCGAAGGTGGCGATGAGCAGCCTCTTGGTGAGATTGAGCGCGTGCTTCGGATTCTCCAGCAGCGGCGGCAGGCGGTCGGCTATGCAGAGCAGGGCTGCGTCGCGGACCACCTGGGAACTTCTGAAGTAGTCACAAACTCACTTGTTATCCTCGGAGACATCGAAGGTGGCGATGAGCAGCCTCTTGGTGAGATTGAGCGCGTGCTCCGGGTTCTCCAGCAGCGGCGGCAGGCGGTCGGCTATGCAGAGCAGCGCGCGCAGGGCTGCGTCGCGGACCACCTGGGAATTCGATCAGGGGGCCGATTAAAACATAGACATCTTACGGAGATCTTGTCACTTTATTTAAATGTCTTTGGCTCTTGAAACACAATTGAGACACGACATCTACGTTTGTAATTTGCAAAATCCCTCCCCCCGAGAAGCTCCCACCGGGTGGTGATCTCCCCTGGGCAGTCTGGAGGACTCTAAACAGACTCCGGGCTGGTGTTGGGAGATGCCGTGAGAACCGAGTCAGGTGGGGATACTCGTCTGATAGCCTTTGTAAATATGGAGCCGTCCAATCCATGGCTCATCTTTTAACCTGCCCCAACTGCCCTTCCTCCTGTACCTTGGAGGACCTGAATGAAGCCAACGATAGGACGGTGGAAGTGGCCAAAAACTGGTCGAAAAAAATCTAACTTTTTGCCATTTCGACTCGAGATGATAATGATTTGTAAAATCAAGGGCCAGGATATATCAGAATGCTAGCGATAATGGCCGAGTGGTTGGACGCCCGTCTGTGGCTGCAAAGATCCCAGGTTCAAATCCTGCCCGGGCTACATGAGTTTGTATACCAATCTGACTCATGACCTATGTTAGTTTTCATTGACCATCACTTGCTTCCGGTGAAGGAAAACATCGTAATCCGAATGATAAATCGAAGGAAACCTAAATGTGAAATGGTTAACCTCCAAGACGCTCTGCAGGCCGGCCAGCAGACAGGACACGTCGTCCAGCGCCACGCCGCCCCGCGCGCCGCACTGCGCCGTCTCCAGCAAGGCCACCGTGCACGCCGTCTGTACCCGGCCGGACGTAGTGCCTGGATTAACAATGGAAACCGGATATAAGCAAGGTGTTAACAAGGACGATAACTTTCTAAAATTCAGGCTGCCATCAATAAAATAAATTTTTGGGCCTGTTAGATTTTAAGGACTTTATATTTTATGGCGAAATTAATGCTTCAATCACAGACTACTTACTCAGAACTATAAGTAACATGAAGATTACTAGCTAACATAATTATATTATGAGAAAAAAGTCACAAAAATTTATAATCTGCTCGGGCCGCGTCCCTGACGATCACTGCTAGCCCGGCACCTGCGTGTGCGCAGCTGGGATATACTGACTGATGAGCTCGATGAGCAGCCGGAACATGTGGTCGATGGGGAACAGCTTGGGGTTCAGCAGCTCCCGCGAGCTGAGCGCGGCCAGGGACGCGTGTCTGGCGATCACTGCTAGCCCGGCACCTGCGTGTGCGCAGCTGGGATATACTGACTGATGAGCTCGATGAGCAGCCGGAACATGTGGTCGATGGGGAACAGCTTGGGGTTCAGCAGCTCCCGCGAGCTGAGCGCGGCCAGGGACGCGTGTCTGGCGATCACTGCTAGCCCGGCACCTGCGTGTGCGCAGCTGGGATATACTGACTGATGAGCTCGATGAGCAGCCGGAACATGTGGTCGATGGGGAACAGCTTGGGGTTCAGCAGCTCCCGCGAGCTGAGCGCGGCCAGGGACGCGTGTCTGGCGATCACTGCTAGCCCGGCACCTGCGTGTGCGCAGCTGGGATATACTGACTGATGAGCTCGATGAGCAGCCGGAACATGTGGTCGATGGGGAACAGCTTGGGGTTCAGCAGCTCCCGCGAGCTGAGCGCGGCCAGGGACGCGTGTCTGGCGATCACTGCTAGCCCGGCACCTGCGTGTGCGCAGCTGGGATATACTGACTGATGAGCTCGATGAGCAGCCGGAACATGTGGTCGATGGGGAACAGCTTGGGGTTCAGCAGCTCCCGCGAGCTGAGCGCGGCCAGGGACGCGTGTCTGGCGATCACTGCTAGCCCGGCACCTGCGTGTGCGCAGCTGGGATATACTGACTGATGAGCTCGATGAGCAGCCGGAACATGTGGTCGATGGGGAACAGCTTGGGGTTCAGCAGCTCCCGCGAGCTGAGCGCGGCCAGGGACGCGTGTCTGGCGATCACTGCTAGCCCGGCACCTGCGTGTGCGCAGCTGGGATATACTGACTGATGAGCTCGATGAGCAGCCGGAACATGTGGTCGATGGGGAACAGCTTGGGGTTCAGCAGCTCCCGCGAGCTGAGCGCGGCCAGGGACGCGTGTCTGGCGATCACTGCTAGCCCGGCACCTGCGTGTGCGCAGCTGGGATATACTGACTGATGAGCTCGATGAGCAGCCGGAACATGTGGTCGATGGGGAACAGCTTGGGGTTCAGCAGCTCCCGCGAGCTGAGCGCGGCCAGGGACGCGTGTCTGGCGATCACTGCTAGCCCGGCACCTGCGTGTGCGCAGCTGGGATATACTGACTGATGAGCTCGATGAGCAGCCGGAACATGTGGTCGATGGGGAACAGCTTGGGGTTCAGCAGCTCCCGCGAGCTGAGCGCGGCCAGGGACGCGTGTCTGGCGATCACTGCTAGCCCGGCACCTGCGTGTGCGCAGCTGGGATATACTGACTGATGAGCTCGATGAGCAGCCGGAACATGTGGTCGATGGGGAACAGCTTGGGGTTCAGCAGCTCCCGCGAGCTGAGCGCGGCCAGGGACGCGTGTCTGGCGATCACTGCTAGCCCGGCACCTGCGTGTGCGCAGCTGGGATATACTGACTGATGAGCTCGATGAGCAGCCGGAACATGTGGTCGATGGGGAACAGCTTGGGGTTCAGCAGCTCCCACGAGCTGAGCGCGGCCAGGGACGCGTGTCTGGCGATCACTGACAATCCGTTCACCATCGTCGCTTCGTCTGCACGAGTCGCTGGGGCCGTCAAACCTAGGCAAATGAATGTTATTAATTTACTTTCGGAACATCAAACTTATCAATAATTCCAGCAAAACTCAACGGCTGGACAAATGTTATTAATAAGTTAAATACCTTGTTTAAGCAATGGGAACACATAACAGAAGCCAGGCGCGGTGAAATGATTCGTCTTCGCCGGTGCAGTGGGGTCCAGTTCATCGTCGGAAGATGTCTTGGACCCGGCGGTGGCGGCGTGCACCAGGTTGATGGTGCGGATTGTGGCTCTGTCCAGGTCCTCCTCTTCCCAAGCTGGGTCCAAGTCGCATTGCGGCTTGTGTAGCCTGGGGTGAGATATTTTGGATGTGAAGACAGAAATAGGGAGGGTTTCTACTTAAAATCCGAACCATGTAGAATAGCGGTTATGAAGTTAGTCGCAAGTCACGTGGCAGTAGCGAATTGTAGGTGTCAGCGGGGGGTTATAGCGCGGGGAGGAGTCAACCCCACTCGCTAGCAAATCATCCGCGGGGTCTCACCCCCTTTTGGACCTGCACTTGCGTGAGCGGCTACGTTCAGGGCCGCTATACTATTTGATTCGTATTCAAGCAGCCTTACAATTTCCCGCGGCTTCGCCCGCGTGAGTTTCGCTTAGACGAAAAGTCTTTTTGTGTTTGAAACTGTTTCAGATGTTTCGGATCTTTGATTTTTATACGTCTACAGAAAATGCTCATCAGATTAATCAAGTTTTGCTAAGGCGCATTTCCATATATGTTATAGTGTAGCTGGTCTCTTGGAGTTATTCATAAGATGTTCCTGATCTTCAATTTTTATACGTCAGCAGAAAATGCTCATCAGGTTAAACGATTTTTGCTAAGGCGCCGTTTCCATATATGTTATAGTGTAGCTGGTCTCTTGCAGTTCTTTATCAGATGTTCCAGATCTTCAATTTTTATACGTCAGCAGAAAATGCTCATCAGGTTGAATGACTTTTGTTAAGGCACCATACCCATATTTCTTATAGTTTAGCTGTTCTGCTATGGTTCTTCATCAGGTGTTCCAGTTTTCAAAATCAATTATAGCCTATATGTTGCCTAGGCTTAATAGCTATACAACAAAAAAAGTTTCATTCAAATCCGTCCAGTAGTTTTTGCGTGAAACGCGTACATACATACAGACAGACAGACAAGAAATTCCAAAATTTTTTTTTGCTTTCTATTGTTTTTTTTAGGTGTCCCTCTATCCATTTTAGTCAAAAATACTAAATGTACAGACAAAATATTTTTACTGTTTTATTATATGTATAGAATATAGATTAGAGAATAATCGAAAAACTTTTCAATTTTGGCTTGAAATTCCTATGACATTCTGACATACCTGAGCGTAACTCTAGCGACAGTATTCCCTAGCGCCGCGTGGTGCGGTAACAACGCGGCTCTCATATTGAGATGCGTATGAGTTAGCTTGGCAGCCGCCAGTGGACTGCGAAGCGCTGCCAGCACGCTGTTCACGATCCGTCGCGCGCGGATGCTCAGTGCCAGGGTGGAGCCGCGCTGGACGGCTTCTAGCAAGCGCACGGCTACTTCTACGCGGCTGTTTAGCTAAAGAAAAAATAAAACAAATAAGCTGCTGGTACTATTCAGCGGTTTTGCACGCGTTATGTGTGCAGAGCAACTACGCTCTGCTGCCAGAAAATGTGCGCAGAGCGAATCCGGACAAACGAAGCGGCGGGAAGAATTCTGTACCGGAACTTCACCGGGAAAAAACCACCGGTAAAAATAAGTACCGGGAAAAAATCTCCACGCGGCACCACGTTTGCCCGATTAAAACCTAACTAACTTAACGCAGTCTGCTACCACCGTAGCTTATGAAGGGAGCTACAGGGCCCTATATAATAACCTAACCTATAAATTAATTACAATGGAAAACCACTTACCAAGCTAAATCTTCTTTCTCTTCGGATCCAAACTTGAGTGTCTTCGGGAAGGGGGAATTCCTAATCACCCTACCTAACCCATGAGATCTCAATTCCCCAGAACACATAAATAGATTTCTTCCCGAAATCGGCTCGGCAACAGATAGATGTGAGCGAGCAGCCACGCGTCACATCCCACAGGAGAAAGTCACAATGACGGGCACACAAACACAAAGTTCAATAGTTATTTAACAAACAGGAAATTCACAAATACAACTCAAGCTAATTAGCCATCAAAGAACGCGGGACCTCTCGCGTATTAAAAATCAAACCGATATCGCATGGGACAATGGCGACCGTCCGCGAGCCATCTTGCACGAGAGCAATGTGAGAACCCCAAAACGCCTGGCGGCGATAACAGGAAACGCCTGCGTTTAGTTTTACCCAATATATTACAAACATCCCCCCGTCCCGGTCTGAGAAGCAGACCGCTAGCTTACTCTACGGGAAGGCGGGCGAGAGAGGTCACACCTCTCCTTAAAATCGAACCGTCGACCAACACCTCAGCCACACGCGGAGTGCCATCTCCGCCAAGAATCAAACGTAATATGCGAGCTCGTCGCCAAAGCAATGAGGGCAAATTTGCCTCTTTTAACAATACTAAATCACCCTCCCTGGGAGGCTCAGTCCTGTCTGTCCACTTCACTCTTTGCTGCAGCAAATGCAAATATTCAAGCGACCAGCGACGCCAAAAGTCCTGGCTCATTTGCTGCAACATTTGAAAACGCGACAACCGATATACGCGTTCGTCCTTCCACGGGTATTCGGGCAGGGCATTCAAAGGCCCTCCCACCAAAAAATGACCAGGGGTGAGAACTTCCAAGTCATTTGGATCTGGAGATAGCGGACAGAGAGGACGAGAGTTGAGGACCGCCTCAACTTTACAAAACACTGTGGCCAGCTCTTCAAAAGTTAGAGCCGTTTCTCCGATAATGCGGCGGAGGTGGGTCTTTGCGGATTTCACAGCCGCTTCAAAAATCCCTCCCCAATGGGGGCAACTTGGGGGGCTAAACTTCCAGGTTATTCCCCTTTGGGCAGCAATTTGACTTAAACTAGTACAATTTTTATCAATAAACACAGAAACATCCTTAAGATAATTTACAGTTCCCTTATAGTTTGTGCCATTATCAGACCTAATAAGGGAAGGTAGACCTCGACGCGAAACAAAGCGATCCAACGCGGCGACGAAGGCCTCCGTAGTCAGAGCCGATACCACCTCCAAATGGACAGCCTTGGTGGCCAAACAAACAAATACACACAAATAGCCCTTCACAATACGGGCATTACGAAAGGGAGAAGCCTTGATCGAAAAGGGACCGGCAAAATCGGTTCCAACGCCGTCAAACGGTCTCGAAGGTCGGATTCGATCAGCGGGCAAATCACCCATCTGTGGTTGCATCGTGGATGCCTTCAACCTATAACATGCAATACATCGAAACAGGACACTACGGATTGCTCTTCGGGCTGACAAAATCCAAAACTCGCGTTGCAAAATAGCCAACAAAGCATTGCACCCAGCATGGGCGTTACGAATGTGTCGATCAGACACCAAAAGCTGCACCAAGGGTCCGCCCTTGGGCAACAACAGAGGATGGCGAGTCTCATATGGAAGATCCGCCTTCCGGAGCCTGCCTCCAACCCGAAGAAGCCCATCCGAGTCGATGTACGGGTTCAAACGAGCGACCGCGCCCTTCAACTTAGCGCGTCCGTCGCGCAAAATACGAAGCTCTGACTCAAACCGTCCGGTCTGCACGACACGGACCCAATGCAACAATGCGCTCCGGCGCTCTTCTGCACCTGCAATCGGCTCCAACCGCTTTGCCTGTGGGTTTCTACAATTATGTATGAAACGCTTAATCCAACTGGTAACACCCAGAAGCTTATCCAAGCTACTATACCGAGCAAGTAGCCAATCCGGCTCCGACGTCGTCTCAGCGACTACAGCATGTACACGGAGCCCAGTCAAACTCAAAGAAGTAACATCTGTCTGACAGACAGGCCAAGAAGTTTCTGATCCCATCAGCCACTCTGGACCCCACCAGAGCGGGTGTGACACCAATTCTGGTGCCGTACAACCTCGGGAAGCACAGTCCGCTGGGTTAAGCTCTCCCGGCACATGTCTCCATGTTATATCAATTCCGATATTCTGGATTTGGGAAACCCGATTTCCCACAAAAACCTCCAAGGTATGTGGGGCCGCGCGCAACCATGCAAGCGCGACCTGGCTATCCGACCAGGCGAAGATGTCCCGTATCTCGACCGTGGCCGCCAGCTCACATGCAACGTGATGCAACAATTTAGAGAGAAGGTGAGCTCCACTCAACTCAAGCTTGGGAATAGTCAGCCTAGTCCTGATGGGGGCGACCTTGCTCTTCCCTAACAAAAGCGAGACATTGACCCGGCCATCGGCGTCAACTGTCCGCATATAGACTGACGCGGCGTAGCCTCGCTCCGACGCGTCACAAAAGCCATGCAGGCTGGCTCGATATTTCCCGGGGGCAATATTCGACGAGGCAAGGCAATCCGATTGACTTCCTTAATCGATGAAAACAACTCGAGCCAATCATCCAATGGAGAGCCAAACAGCGGCTCGTCCCACGAGACGCCCAAAGTCCAAAGTCTCTGAAGAAGACACTTCGCAGAGAATATCACTGGACTGATCCAACCGCTTGGATCAAACATACGGGCTATTACGGACAACACCGTTCTCTTAGTCCAGACTTTTGGTATTTCCAAGTCCACTTGGAATGTGAAAATATCGGTTAGCGGCTGGTACTGCATGCCCAGCACCGCTATCCTGTTGGGATCATCCACATCCTCAAACAGGTGAGGGTTCTGTTGGTGATCCTCCGGGATCCCTTCTAGAACTCTAGGCTCATTGGACAACCACTTACGTAGCTCGTAGCCACCTGTCTTCAATATTTCGATCAATTCATCCCGCAGTAGGAGGGCCTCCTCAATACTTTGGGCTCCGGTGCACACGTCATCAACATACAAGTCACGTGACAGCACGGAAGCCCCACGGGAAAGCGGATCCGTTCCCGCTCTGCCAATTCAAGCAATGATCTGATGGCGATATAGGGACTAGATTTCAAACCATACGTGTTTGTGTTGAGTTCATACACCGTCACAGGATCCTCAGGGCGCTCACGCCAGAGTATCAACTGGAATCGCCTGTCCTCAGGATGTATGACTGTCTGGCGGAACATCATCCGGATGTCCGCACCAAAAACCACTTGATGTCTTCTAAAGTTCAAGATGATGTCAATTATGTCCCTATGCAATTTGGGACCCGAATGCAAACACAGATTCAACGAAACCCCGTTCGAAGTGGGTGCGGACCCATCGAAGACGGTCCTCAATTTGCCTGTTGAGGCCTTCACCACCGCGTGGTGGGGCAAAAAATAATGCTCAGTTGAGCTCCAATCAACTCGAGCCGGAGACATGTGACCCAAATCCTCGTACTCGCGCATAAATTCAATATATTTATCGCGAAGTACGTGGTCACGCTGCATGCGTCGCTCCATGGACAGCAGTCGTTTCTCCGCAAGCGCCCTACTTTGCCCTAGGCTAGGACGAGAGGCAACAAAGGGTAACCTAGTTACAAACCGACCGGAGGGCAACCTCTCCGTGGTCGATCGAAAAAGGGCTTCGCACTCAGCGTGTTCCGGATCCATCCTGGAACTCATAGGTGGCTCCTCCACCTCCCAAAACCTTTGCATGGTCTTGGCCAAGGACGCAGATGCGACGACCGGTGGCTCCTCCACGGTGCTATTATCAAACACAGGGCCCATCAGGGCAAAACCAAAAATCGTAGACACTGCCATCAGTGAAGACGAACCCAGAGCCTTCTGTGTACCCAACAAAATCCAACCCAATACGTCCGAGCCCAGGAGCAAGTCCACTGGGCCGGGATGAAAGACAAAGGGGTCGGCCAAATCCAGACCCGAAACCAAAGACAACACACCCGGCGGTATGTCTGTCGAGGGGTGCCAACCCGCAATGGTATCCATTACCATAGCCGAAGTCGTGATCCTCATTGTGGAGGACTTCAGCGAAGAAAAGGTGACAAGTGTCTGGCCCGTCAGACACTTCACTTGTATGCCACCAACTCCAAGAAGTGGCACAGGCGAGTCTTCCACGACTAAACCTAACTGGCGTGCCACTCGAGTGGTAACCAAACTGCTTTGAGCCCCTGAGTCCAACAGAGCTCTCAAATTAATGGCTTCCCCCCACGACCCCATACGCGGACCACCGCGGTAGGGAGCAGAACCGTCCGCGGCTCTGTCCCAGCAAGGGAGCAAGCTAGTTACGGGCTCCCCACTCTCTCCAAACCAGGGGGCGCCACTGACCCGGATAATATGTCGGGCGAGTGCACATCCCCATCTGAGGGGGCATAACCCGCGGCCCGGCCATACCTATGGTACGGCGGGTGGTACTCCAGCCGTGGGTACTCGTGCAGCGGTGGAGAAAACCGCTGCGGCTGCATGTGTTGGGCATTGGTAACCCGCGTGGAGGGTGTCCCCACTCTCACGTCCGATCTAGGGCCCCCGCCCATGGGGGCCCTATCCGGGGCCTGGCCAGCCACATACTGGCCACGACCTTGGGGCGCGTGGTCCCGGTCCGCCAAGACCCGCGCCGGTACGCGACCCCCCTCCCGAGGGGGGGTGCGACGAGCGAAGCCGCGTCCTCCGTCCGATGGTGGAGGGCTTCGCGCAGGAGCGCCCCCGCCCATAGGGGACCCCTGCCTCAACAACCGGGGGCCATCCCCGTTCCGGTTCATGCAGAGCATCACGTGGTGCAGCCCACGGCATGCACTGCATGGTATGGCTCTGGGACAGTCACGTGCATAGTGACTGCCCAAACAGTAAAAGCAAAGTTCATGCCGCCTTGCCATGCGGCGCCGATCTTGTACTGGCAGTCTCTGCCAGTCCCTGCATTGCAGCAGGCTGTGGCCCATCCGGCCACATTGCAGGCAGTCCGCGTCCCCCGCGACTGCTGCCGTGTGTGCAACCCGCACACCAGCTCCACGCGGTGGCGGTTGCCGTCCCTGTTGGGGCCTACGTTCAGGCGCTCTGGATGGCGCTGAGTCCGTCATGGTATTCTCAGCCGCCCGTGCCTCAAACTCCAAAAACTTCACCAAGTCAGTGAATGTTGGTAGGGTGGTGCTATCCCGTTCCGCATTCTCGCGCTCAAATCGCGAGCGGATGTCATTGGGCAATTTGCCCAATACAATGTGCACCAACAAAAAAGACCATTGGTCCACCGGCAGCCCCAGTGTGCGGAGCGCGTTACAGGCCACTGTAACGGGCGTGAGCAACTGCAGGCGCAACTGTGCCCTGTTGGCCACCTTGGGCAGGGCCATCAACTGTGCGGCGTGCGCATCCGCTAACAAACGTAAATTTTGGTAGCGGGAGTTCAATAACTCCCAAGCCGTATCGTACTGGTCGTCCTCCACCCGGAGGTGCTGGATGAGCGACCGCGCTTCATCCTCCAGAGTGGAGAGGAGGTAGGCCATCTTCTGGGCCTTCGACAAATCCTGTCGTGCTACGACCAGGGACTCAAACATATTTTTATATGCTACCCACTCCTCCATCCTACCCCCAAAGTGGGACAGCTGAAGGGTGGGGAGCCGACCAGTAACCGCTGGTCCTTCCTGTCTAACAGGTGTGCGAGGGGCTGGTCCGCCAGCCTGTCTCGCCCTTATTGCGGCCGCCGCCTCCACGATGTCATCGTGCAGACTCAGGATCTGGTCCAGGTCCGCCACGTGACCTGCGTAGACCTCCGGGGTAAGGTCGGCTTCGGTAAGCGCCGCCATGGCCGCTTCCGCGTTGTTCAATCGTGAGCGGAGCTGATCCGCTCTTTCCAGTATAGCGGCCTCCCTGTCCTTCCGGGACAGGAGTCCACCGGCCGTCACAAACCATCTCAATTCGTTGGCGAGTGTCGCCTTAGCATTGGGGACCTTCGCCATCGCGTCAAGTCACAAACAAAAAATAACAAAAGGTAAATAAAAAACAACAAAATCAAACAACTACACGAAGAACCGCGGTAGGTATGAGAATGGCACAAACCCGGAACGCACGGTACAAACCGCAAACAAATACAAAAAAGGTTACAAATATTCTTATACAAACAAACTAAGAAAAATCTAATAATTTTTACAAACAATTAATTATTTTTTTACAAACGAACAAATAGAGGGTAGATAAACTACGCTCTGCTACCAGAAAATGTGCAGAGCAACTACGCTCTGCTGCCAGAAAAATGTGCGCAGAGCGAATCCGGACAAACGAAGCGGCGGGAAGAATTCTGTACCGGAACTTCACCGGGAAAAAACCACCGGTAAAAATAAGTACCGGGAAAAAATCTCCACGCGGCACCACGTTTGCCCGATTAAAACCTAACTAACTTAACGCAGTCTGCTACCACCGTAGCTTATGAAGGGAGCTACAGGGCCCTATATAATAACCTAACCTATAAATTAATTACAATGGAAAACCACTTACCAAGCTAAATCTTCTTTCTCTTCGGATCCAAACTTGAGTGTCTTCGGGAAGGGGGAATTCCTAATCACCCTACCTAACCCATGAGATCTCAATTCCCCAGAACACATAAATAGATTTCTTCCCGAAATCGGCTCGGCAACAGATAGATGTGAGCGAGCAGCCACGCGTCACATCCCACAGGAGAAAGTCACAATGACGGGCACACAAACACAAAGTTCAATAGTTATTTAACAAACAGGAAATTCACAAATACAACTCAAGCTAATTAGCCATCAAAGAACGCGGGACCTCTCGCGTATTAAAAATCAAACCGATATCGCATGGGACAATGGCGACCGTCCGCGAGCCATCTTGCACGAGAGCAATGTGAGAACCCCAAAACGCCTGGCGGCGATAACAGGAAACGCCTGCGTTTAGTTTTACCCAATATATTACAAACATTATGTACCAAATTATTATTATAAAAATTAATTATTATTAATAATTATTAATTAATAATTATTATTATTATATACATTATTATTAGTTATTGTATGTGTGCGTTATGGCGTTATGTGCCATGTTGTTCTGAATTTATTATATGACCTGTCTGAATACCATGGAAACAATAAAGTGAATTGAATTGAAAACCTTCCTCAAGGCGAACTACGAACTATTTATGTCAAATGCTGCATATGGTTTTGTTCTTGAAAAACATTTTTTTTTAATCTACTTTCTCCCCCTGCAGGGCCAAAGGCTTCCCCCACACGCTTCCACCTATCCCTGTCCGTAGCAACGCTCGACCAATCCGGCTGGAGAGCGTCAAGGTCGTCGCACCATCTTTCCCTTGGCCTTAGAAAAACAATAATATACATATACTTACAGCGGTAAGTCTCTGTCTGATGGCACTTTCTTTTGCTAGCTGCGCTTTGATGGCTTCCTTCTGTTTTGCTGACAGCGGGACCTAAAAATATAACACTTCTTGGATAAACAATGGTAACATATAGTTACTATCTCTATGAACACGAATTTCTTACAATTTCGTAATTTTATCACTCATTTGAAGATATTTCTCAGTCATTTCAGTAATGGGTCCTTGTAGGACTCAGTGTCTATTTCCGGAATAGGGCATTATCGTATTAATCGACACATTTAATGAGTTTCTCACTTACAGGTTGATTTCTCACTAGTTGGACGTAGTGTTTCTCGTCAGTTTTAGACATAATTTTAAATTTTTTATTTGAGTAACAAGTTAGTTTATTTTAGTTAAGTACCTCTTTAACCTTGCCCTCCCTGCGGCGCTTCTCCTCCAGTTCCCGCCGCAGTTGCAACTCTTCTAATTGGTCCTTGTAGCTGTACGCCTTGCTCTCTCGCTTCAGATTCATCTCTTTGCTGTCTTCATTGCTGCGTAAAACGACATTTTTTTAATATAGAATAGTAGGCAAACGAGCATGCGAATTGCCTGATGGTAAGCAATCCGAAGATACACACCGAAGATATCCCAGACATCAGCCTATACGAGATTAGAATGGCTCTCAAACAGTTAAAAAACAATAAGGCACCGGGTGACGATGGAATCACGGCTGAGCTTCTGAAAGCAGGTGGAACACCGGTATTAAAAGCTCTTCAGAAGCTATTTGATTCCGTCATACTCGAGGGACGAACGCCTACGGCATGGCACAGAAGTGTGGTGGTACTTTTCTTCAAAAAAGGGGACAAAACCTTATTGAAGAATTATAGGCCTATCTCACTTCTGAGCCATGTCTACAAACTGTTTTCGAGAGTCATTACGAATCGTCTCGCTCGCAGGTTTGACGACTTCCAGCCTCCCGAACAAGCCGGTTTCCGAAAAGGCTTTAGTACCGTGGACCACTTACATACGCTGCGGCAGATTATACAGAAGACTGAGGAGTATAATCAGCCCTTATGCTTGGCGTTTGTGGACTACGAGAAAGCCTTCGATTCTATCGAGACCTGGGCTGTGCTACAGTCTCTCCAACGGTGCCAAATTGACTATCGATATATCGAAGCGCTGAAGTGTTTGTACGAAAACGCCACCATGTCGGTCCGTCTCCAGGGTCAAGGCTCGAAACCTATCCAGTTGAAGCGAGGGGTGAGACAGGGAGACGTTATATCTCCGAAACTGTTCACCGCCGCCCTGGAAGATGTTTTCAAGCATCTGGACTGGAGCGGACTCGGTATCAATATCAACGGCGAGTACCTCACTCATCTTCGATTCGCTGACGATATCGTAGTCATGGCTGAGACCTTGGAAGACCTAGGCACAATGCTCGATGGCCTCTGTAGAGCCTCTCAACAAGTGGGTCTAAAAATGAACATGGACAAGACGAAAATCATGTCTAATATCCGTGTCGCACCCACTCCTCTAAAGGTTGGAGACTTTACACTCGAAGTTGTTGACAAGTATGTATACCTGGGACAAACAGTTCAGTTAGGTAAGTCCAACTTCGAGAAAGAGGTCAACCGTCGAATCCAACTCGGCTGGGCAGCGTTCGGGAAGCTTCGCGATATCTTCTCGTCCAAAATACCGCAGTGTCTCAAGACTAAGGTCTTTGACCAGTGTGTGTTGCCAGTAATGACATACGGAACAGAGACGTGGTCGCTTACTATGGGCCTCATAAGGCTCAAGGTCACCCAAAGGGCGATGGAGCGCGCTATGCTCGGAGTTTCCCTGCGTGATCGAATCAGAAATGAGGAGATCCGTAGGAGAACTAAAGTAACCGACATAGCCCGCAGAATCGCCAAACTTAAGTGGCAGTGGGCGGGGCACATAGCTCGCAGAACAGATAGCCGTTGGGGCAGAAAAGTTCTCGAGTGGCGACCACGAACCGGAAAACGTAGTGTTGGCAGGCCTCCCACTCGGTGGACCGACGACCTGGTGAAGGTCGCGGGTTGCGCATGGATGCGGGCAGCGCAGGACCGGTCGTTGTGGAAGTCCTTGGGGGAGGCCTTTGTCCAGCAGTGGACGTCTTTCGGCTGAGAGAGAGAGAAAAGCAATCACCGCAGTCCATGGACACCCTAAAAAGGTCACTGACGCGTTGCCAACGCAAATGGCAGCACCTACACATGCGGTAAACATCCCACTTTTTCGCCATCTGCGTCGAGCTTTGCGTAATTATTCCTTTTGAGTCCGTATAATGACTATTTCTCACGTTAGTTTGAATCAAACCTATGTTTTGCTACACAAGTCAGTGTAATTGGTCATAATTACCTACCAATTTACCTATCAATTTATTAATGTAACTATAGCTCACTGCACGCCTTGGGCAACTGTCAGTGCAGTAAGTTTCTGTTTTTAAAAAATAAATAATTTGAAAGACTTGTATACTCACTTCACAAGCTGACACCTGACACGGAAGCATATTAAAATAGGGTAAATACCCATTAAAATACCCTTAAAATAGGGTAAATAATTACCCGGGCACGGCGCTCTTGTCATACAGCTCCCCCTCCTGCGTGAGATACGTGAAGTACTCGTCGCGGGTCACGCGCAGCAGCTCCGGGTCCAGCAGCGCGGACAGTGCGCACTGCACGGCGCCGCCCGCGACTGCGTCCGCGTTCACGTTCACCAGCGTCGCCACTATGTTCGACCACGTCTGGATGGTACAAGTTTAAATTACATTTTTCATATATACAACTAGCTTTTGCCCACGGCTTCGCCCGCGTTAATTTTCCACGGGAACAGTGCTTTTTCTCGGGATGAAAGATACCCTATGTCCTTTTCGGTACTTCGAACTATGTGTATGCGAAATTTCAGGAAGATTGGTTCAGTAGATAAAGCGGAAAGAGGTAACAAACTCACTTTCGCATTTATAATTATTAGTAAGGATTAAGATAGGATAGGATGCATATATGCCAGAATCCAGAGATTCCCATAGGAGCGCAGGCCCCTGGCACATATAGTTTATATAAAAATTCGGCCTGCACTGCAGACGTTCGCCTGGTGGCAGCTTAACGTGTCCCTTTAATGGTGATGACTGAAAATCAGTGTTTGCTCCTGTAGGGGCAATTCAACCACTGAGTTACTACCAATTTGTATCACTGCGGGCCACAGAGTAACGTCAAATTTTTACTATATTTAGGAACTTTTGAATTTAATTCATGTTATGTTTGTTATGTTATGTGTCTCAGCTGATACAAATAAACGTATTATCTATCTATCTATCAGTATCCTTTTGTGGCGACACCTACTGCGCGACAAGAACAACGCCATATATTGACTGACTGAAACACGGTGTTAATATTACAAAGCCCCAATAATAGGGACTTTAAAATGGTTATGTAATGATGTATGGTTATGTGGTGATGATATATTTATTTCTTACCTCATTCGGCGTGTAGCCATTGATATACGTGTTTTTAAGGTTATTGGCGTGCATGGCGACCAGTTTTTTAGGCTCCAGCCTCAGATGGCAGACCACTTTGATCCACGCCCGCTTGTTGACGGCGACCGCTAAAGGCTGGTGGCAGGCCGGGAGAGCGTCGATTGCTAAGCTTTGGGCGTCTTCTACTGGGTAACCTGGAGGGGAAATAATACATTAAGTTATACTAACGAAGAATTTTTTTAATTGTATTTTTACCATATAGATTTGAAATGCTTTCGATAAATTATATATTTATGAAATTATAAAGTACTAGTTTTTTCCCGCGGCTTCGCTCGCGTGAATATCAAACAACAGTGCTTTTTCCCTCCCATAAAGGACACCCTATGTCCTTCTCAGTACTTCTAACTACACATATATGCGAAATTTAAGGAAGATTGGTTCAGTAGATAAAGCGTGAAGAGGTAACAAACAAATAAATAAACAAAATCACTTTCGAATTTATAAAATTAATTAGGACGGAACAAACTTCATATGTGATGTTAAGGTAAACAAATGACTCACCTCTATTTGAACACAACGCTTGAACACAATCCAGTATCATCTTCCCCGTGACATCCGTCCCTTTCTCTTCCGGCGGCGTCTTCTCTTTCCCACTAAAGATCTTCCCTTCCTCCAGCACTTCATTCAATTTCAGCACTAAATACCTCGCCAACAGAGCTCTATCTTCTTTGGCAAGTAACGCTTTCGCTTCTTCTATTGCATAACTTCGCACAGATTTGACAGTGGACAGTAAGACTAGCACGAACGCCCTGTATATAGGCGAGTTTTGATCACTGGCAACACTTTGGTAGTTTTCCAAGACTGATCTGCATAATATCACCACCTGAATTAGGACTATAAAGGGGTAAATGTTATAGTGCTACTCGGCAATCTTGACCAAGTCAATACATAAATAGTTGTGGGACATCGAATAGCAAGGGGAATGATAAGAAAAATTGAGAAATAAGTTTTTTAAATTTTGCATTGCATTTCTTTTTGTCGTACATTCGGTAATACGTATTGAGTTACCTACATGGATTATTATATAGTGGCCAGTAAATTGACTGATCATTATAAATCTGATTGTTTCATGAGTTTCTTTCGGCATTTCTTCTCAGCAGTGGTAGTTCCGAAATAAAATATAAATATATACGGACAAATCACACAGATTGAGTTAGCCCCAAAGTAAGTTCGGGACTTGTGTTATGGGATACTAACTCAACGATACTATATTTTATGACAAATACATATATAGATAAACATCCAAGACCCAGGCCAATCTGAAAAAGATTATTTTCCATCTTGACCTGACCGGGGATCGATCCCGGGACCTCCGGTGTGGCAGTCTGGCGTGATAACCGTTAGGCCACAGAGGTCGTCATATCGAAATGCTAGTAGTTTGTAGCTTTAAGACATAATATATTATGATTAAATAATTAGTTATCGACGTGAAAAAAAGCCTTCTTTGAAGGCCAAGTTTCAATAAAAAAATTTGACTTTGACTTTGATCAGCAAAATCTATTAGTAAAATAATACCAATTTTTTTTGACTAGAAAACGAGGGCAAGCAGATTATTAAGCAGTGCATGATCTACAATATAACCATCGAAAGGAACATTACGAGATTTGTTTCAATGATATGAGCAAAATCGACGCCTTTAGGCGCAACAAGTATTATCTGGCGTGGGCACACGTGGCATTCAAATTTCATATAAAAGAAGCATAGAAATAAAGTAGTAATTTGTAAAAAAAAGGCGGCCTATTAGCCGTGGGCCACGGAAGGCTGTGGATGATGAGCAATTTGTATCGCGCGGACGTTATCATTTCCATACGTTTTGGATAAAATTTGAATACTATGCGATTACTTTGGTAGTATACTTAGGCTAATGTCATTTTGACTATTGTAACTAACTTCATTATACAATATTTTACATAAGTTAGTATACTGAAGTTACGATTAGCGATGTGCAGCCAAGAAATTTCCTGTTCCTGAAAATTTCCGAAAATTCACAGAAATTTCTCGGGTTTTTAGGAAAGTATTCCGTTCTCCAGAATATTTCCGAGAAGTTTCAAGTAAACTTTTCGCTGAGAGATTTCTTGAAAATTTCTACGGAAATTTCGGAAATTTTCACAGTTAGAAATCGTTAACAGGACATTTCTCGGCGTCATAAATGAACGTGAGTTTACAGCAACAATTCAGATGAAACAAATCCCGCCCTCCCGGCAGCCCACCCATCAGATCAGTCCACCTACCGTCATCAGGCGCGGCCTGCAGCCCGCGGTCGTGCAGCAGCACTTGCCGGTCCGCGAGCAGCGCCGGGCTGCGGCCCGCGTCCAGCAGCACCAGCGCCGCTAAGGCCGCGATGCCCTCGCTCACCACCAGGTGCTGCGCGGGGAATACATTTATACCAAACAACAAGTAGTAAGATCTGTTACGGATTTAGTCAATTTAAAGTCAATTATTTTTATTTATATAGGCTTAAAAATAGCACTTATAAATCGTCACATTCTTGTTTTTTAGTTAGTTGACGTCATAAAATTACTTAAAGCTAAGGTTACCACCGCCTCCAAAGCGCAAGTGGAGAAGAGGCGGCGCAACAAACTCCACTGCTGCATTTTCTCCAAAGACGTCACTTTACAACTTATGTCTTACAATTGGGCGGGAGGGGTTACAGTCAGCTGCCAAGAAACCTGACCCCCCCTACATATCTCACCGAATCCTATCTCATGGGGGTCAGGTCTCTCTGCATCTGACTGTACATAGGGTACCTTTTATGCTAAAATTTAGAAGCGAAGCCCCGGGACGCGGCTAGTATGTCTATACAGAATTCGATTTTTTGTCTGACTGCTTATATCTGTACGTTTATAAGCATCAAGTATACAGGTCACGGGGAATCGGGTGAAATAGTCCCGTCTTGCTTTGGTGCTTGCGCCGGCGTCACTAAAAAGCAAATAATAATAATAATGCATCAAACAACAGCTACTAATTTGATGCAGTTTTCACAATTTTATTGTTGGAAGTCTAAAATCTGGCGCAGGTTTCATCTAACGCGCCTCTAAAAACGTAATTGACATTAGTAAAATTCCGCAGACTAAATCGCGGGCACAAGCTATATTAATAAATGAAAGTGACCTGCAGTGGTTGCTGGGTGGCTTTGTCCACAGCTTTGAGCAGCAGCGGGCGCAGCACGTCGGCCTGCGCGGACGTCTGAAAATCTGCGCGCGCGCACAGCGCCCGCGACACCAGCGACGTGTACGCGATGCGGACCGGCTGCGTACTAAAATACGTTTTCAAATTAGGTGAAATGCCAAGGATATATAACAAGCTAATTGTTAAAAATAAAAAACACGACTGACATATAGCCTATTTCATGGGCTAATGCAAGGAATCTAACATATAACCTCTCAACATTTTGCAAAATCTGTTGGCAGCCGTTCAGGACTTATGGTGGAATAAAGAAATTACATACATACATACATACATGAACCCTGAAAACATAACACTCCTTTCTTTGCGTCACGTCATAAAAATGTACGTTATAAAGAGGAATTATTTGTAAGTTTGTTTCGTAGGGAGTAATATGGCTAAACTACTGAACCGATTTAAAAAATTGCTTTCATCATGGGAAATACTTTGAGCCCTGAGTGATTTAGACTACGTACTTCCCGAGCGAAGCCGGTGGATGCTAGTCGAATATAAGCAAGATATCGTTGTTTATATTCAATACTAGCTGTCGCCCGCGGCTTCGCCCGCGTGATATTAGTAAAATTCCGCAGACGAAATCGCGGGTACAAGTCTTATTTTGTGTTCCAAACTCTTTCAGAAATTTCGGATGCTGGGTCGATTTTTATACGTCTACTGAAAATGCTCATCAGATTATTCAAGTTTTGCTAAGGCGCCATTTCCATATATGTTATAAGCTGGTCTCTTGGAGTTATTCATCAGATGTTCCTGATCTTCAATTTTTATACGTCAGCAGAAAATGCTCATCAGGTTGAACGACTTTTGTTAAGGCACCATATCCATATTTCTTATAGTTTAGCTGTTCTGCTATGGTTCTTCATCAGGTGTTCCAGTTTTCAAAATCAATTATAGCCTATATGTTGCCCAGGCTTAATAGCTATACAACAAAAAAGTTTCATTCAAATCCGTCCAGTAGTTTTTGCGTGAAACGCGTACATACATACAGACAGACAGACAGACAGACAGACAGACAGACAGACAGACAGACAGACAGACAGACAGACAAAAAATTCAAAAAAATTTTTTTTGCTTTCTGCATTCTTAAGTGTCCCTCTATCCATTTTTTTGCTACTAAATGTACAGACAAAATATTTTTACTGTTTTATTATATTCAATATAGATGGGTCGGTCACATGGTATTACGTCGAGTTTGCCAACTCATCTGGAGTCCATTTTGAAAGCGAGTGCGACGCCAGTGTGACGTCATCACCAACCTTGTATATATCAGTGACGCAGGCCGGCAAGTCCCCGTGCAGCGTGTGCAGCCAGCGCTGCAGCGCCTGCAGCGCGCCGCACAGCGTGCGCTCGTGCGACTCGCTCTCCAGCACGCGGGACATCTGCTTGGCCATCTCCCTGCCAACGCCAGTGTGACGTCATCACCAACCTTGTATATATCAGTGACGCAGGCCGGCAAGTCCCCGTGCAGCGTGTGCAGCCAGCGCTGCAGCGCCTGCAGCGCGCCGCACAGCGTGCGCTCGTGCGACTCGCTCTCCAGCACGCGGGACATCTGCTTGGCCATCTCCTCGAACAGCTTCAGCCGAGAGGACTCGTCTACTGCTAACTCGCTGAGCGCGCCTACGCCCTGTCAGCGAAATGGATTAAGTGCTGGTTACTTTTATTTCAATTTTTTATATTCCGTTAATAAAAAAGTTTAGGTTACAAAAACTGAAATTTACGTGGGTGGGCAAAGCGCCAGTGTTGTATTTCTTTACAAACCTTGTATATTGCTTAGTAGGAAGCGCGGGCCCCTTCTAGAACTTTAATAACGAGCTGGCCGCTCTTACCATCTTTAGACAAAAAGTGAAGGAAAGAGAGTCAATGTGCTTTCTTGTATAACAAAAAACGCCATTGCGCAGCACTGACTTCTGCACCCCCTCCTCAGACATTACCCCGCTAGTGGCACGGTCGGTTTGCATACATTACATCTGCTATATTCCAATAGGCCTGTTTCATCACTAAGAATAAATCGGGTGACGCTTAGAGTTTTTGATCCACTTTGGGGTCACTGAGCCAGCGGAGAGTTTTTAATGATTAATCATGATATGTAGTAAACAAAAAAACATTATTTTTATTAAAATAATATAAGATTAATAATATTTTTGGAAAATAAAATCGGTAAAATGCAGGCATTCAATCACGTGACATTAAACACCAATCAGAGAAGCGTGACGTCACTCTTGCAAAACATCATGCTTGTAGCTGTCATTTTCGTATAAAGTGAACTGATTACCAACCTTTTATACGCTTTTTGTTTTTTAGCAGTTATTGTTAAATTGATAGTTTGTTTGAAGTTTAATCTTAAAGACACCATGTATAAATCAGGATTTACGCAAAGGAAACAGGAGTAATTTGCCTGCCCAAATGTGACGCCGTTATGCTTGAAAAAATTTCAGTGACGCAGGCCAGCAAGTCCCCGTGCAGCGTGTGCAGCCAGCGCTGCAGCGCCTGCAGCGCGCCGCACAGCGTGCGCTCCGTGCGACTCGCTCTCCAACACGCGGGACTTTTGCTTGGCCATCGGGATTCCAACGCCAATGTTAAAACTTCTATGTAATTATAATGTGAAAAACAAATAAAGTTTTATTTAATTAGCAATTACCAGTCAACGCCAGAGTCGCATCATTACCTACTGTGTATATGTAATTAACGCATTTTGAGGTTAGCGAATACAAAGTTTGAAATACCTAGTTAATAGACTATGAGCATCTTGCCACCTTGCCATTTTCTAACCACTTTCATCGTATTTGTTTCTTGTTTGGAACGTATATGAATAGTTTGTTTGGTTTTTTTAACGTTGTAGCTTTTTTACCCTGGGGCACTATACAGTATTTATAATAAGAGGAATCCATTATTTATTAAAAAAATCTCCTTGAACTGCTTCAGCCGAGAGGACTCGTCTACTGTTTCGCGAGGCGCGCGTGACGTCATGTCAAGACGCCATGGATAGTCTTGGTTACCTTTTTCAAATGGCAATTTTAAATTCATTTATTAAACACGCAAAAACTGACACATAAAAGGCCTATTTTTCTAAAAATAATATATTTTTGGGGTAAAATATATACTAAGCTATAGTTTTAAACGAATTTCCAAATTTTGTCAACAGGCCTATTCTGTCCGCCGCGCAGCCCTTCATAGTGCTATCACGTGCTATGGTATGTTGCGTATATGTTACAAATATGCAATGGCAATGGTTGAAATGAGGCTTATTAGTTGACGCTACAGGCGAGTATGATCATGTCAATAGCTCAGGTAAATACTGTCATTTGAATTGGACACATCGACATTGACAGCCTTGAACCATCTGACAGATGTCTGTCCTTAATCGTAGGTGCTGACATCTGGTGGAATATTTAAACGCGTCATCATCGTAAATCATTGCAGTCAAATCATATTGTTTCAGACTTCTCTACCAATGGCTAGGGCTTTAAACTGAGGATTCTTCCACTCATAAGCGATGGGCTAGCAACCTGTCACTATATCTGCTCTCCATTCCATCAGAGAGCCCACTATTCAGCTAAGCGTGTCCTTCGAGTCTTGCCTCTGTCTACCCCGTAAGGGATGGAGACGTGATTCTATGTACTATGTATGTATTCTCTACCACTACAGTATCAAACCAACCTGCAGCACAATGATCTTGTCCTCGCTGGAGGTGAGCTTCCCCCCCGCGCCGTTGTACTCAGCGAAGGCGTGCGCCAGCAGCGCGCGCGCAGCCTCTACAGTCCTGACGCGGCGCGAGAGACGCTCCAGCGCGCGCAGGGCTTCGCCGCGGACCCACTCGTCTTTGCTGTGTAGATTCACTGAACAGAGACAATTTCCATTTTTCAAAATTAAATTATTGTTGTCCATAAAATGTATTGTTCAAACAAGTTGGAAAAAGGGAGCACCTTATGTTGTGTCTGATTAATATATATATTTTTTAAAATGGGTTTGCACTTGACCACAAGCTTGCCCAAGGACAGAGCTCAGGTCTACGGTGTAGCGAGCTTACCCAGAAGCAGCCTTTTCACTCTGGTTGTAAAGAGTCAGGTCAGAGAGATGAAATCATGTTTTCAAAAAATAAAAAATAAAATTACCTATTAAACTCTTTCCAATATCCACAGCAATGCCATCGAGATCCACATTAAGATTCTCCACGACCTCCCCAACTGCCTCTATGATGGTCTCCGGGCTCCTGAGCATGGACTTCTGCAGAGCCGGCAGTAGGCTCCCGTCCACTTCACTCTTGTCCAAAAGCTGGAGGAATGCCGAGCAGCCTTTGATGTAGTTCGCGTTGGGTCGGGTCTTTACGCTGATCAGGCTTTTTGTGAAGCATTCTAACATTTTTTCCTATAGAAAACAGAAATGTTATTTTAAATATACATGCCACAAAGTGAAAAGCGTATAAAAATCAATCACCAACTGGTCAAGCGTGAGTTGGCCTTACACATGAAAGGTTCTTTACCTCAGAATGATATTAACTCCAATCATAATGATTATGATTACCTATTTCATAATTATGTTTTCAGTATAGAACATGGATAAGAATATGTATAGAATACAAATAGAAGGGCAAATCATAATAGATCTGACACAGACTTTAATCTGGAAGTTGCTGGGCCAATGAACCAAGAAGTCGTTGCATAATGTCAAAGTACATTGGAACAAATTTCTTCAAAACAAAATGTCACCTTGTGTGGCGTGACAGCTGTGACGTCAGCGTTGTGCAGGTGCGGACAGAGCGCCACGAGCGCGACGCACACGTGCGGGCCGGAGTCCGGGGGCTGCGCCACCAGCACCTCCAGCCACTTGTGGGTCCGCTGTTTGCCGATGGCGCTCCACATCGTGTGGAGCTACACAGGGAAAAAATAGGTACAGGCAAGTGATACATTTTTAAACATTTAATAATCTCTTGGCTCTGCCTATCTCGTAATAAGGTAAGGCATAAAGACGTCATACTTTATTTTTATATCTAAACACCACACATTTGTATAATGCTTTGAGAAGTATTGCCATGAATATCATAAAGACAAGTAATAATAAAATTACTACAGCAAGTATGGTTATTTTAGGCAGAATTTTTACACTTTACAATAATCCATTATAAAAATATCTTATCAAAGTCTGTGATGAATTTTTCTGTCTCTTCTTACAAAACAAAACAAATAAACTCACCATAGAATAAGCCTTGTCATTCTTCCTCTTGTCTCCGTAAGCGACCACCACTGCCAGTAGGTTGGCCTGTGTCAGAACCAATGCATTGTAGTCCAGGCCATCCTCCTCGGACTTCAGGGAGCCCTGCACCAGTACGGTGGACCAGCGCAGAGCATACAGACCACTCTGGCATGTGCTCTTGCTGCAATTACATGCAAGATATGCTTATTTTATACTTATAAATATTTTCGCATTATGCACATGTAATTCGACACATAAAAAAATTAGTGAATATATAATAATTAACTATAACTATATTGTCATAATAATTAAATAAAGAAAAATTATTAATTTTTTATATTGAATGCCCAGTATTATACTTACGATGTGGCAGTACCACGCAGCTGTTCAGATAGATCCAATAGGACAGGTAGCAAGTTCTTCAGAGTCCACTCCGGTGGTTGGCCACCAGGTAGCTCAGCAGGCCTTTAACATATGACTGAGAGGTGGAATCTCGGTAGCGGTGCAAAGTCATAGCAATCAGTCGGCACACAAACCGTACTGCTGGCTCTGTGATACCTGTGAAGCAAGTAAGTTTTTAAGTGCAAATTCTAGGTTTATAGCGATATAAAAAATTATAACCTTTTTTTGTTATCTATATTTATGTGATATTTACATTTTATTCAGCTTTATTGAAGAAATTTGTTCTACAAGTGGATGTATAAAATTGTAAATATTTTATTTACAACATTACAAGATTATGTTCATACAAAATCTGAATTTCATAAGTAAACGCAATTTGATGCACAGAAAATTGGCTGGGCATTGGATCAATACAGCTAGGTCAACACACTCAATTGACACCTGAAAGTAGCTTTATATACTGTACATAGGAGACCAATTTCCGCAGGTCATTTTAGTGTAACTAATATGTATTATTTCCAACAAACCTGGAGTAGACAGAACATCCTGAATTTCTTCTACGACTTCACGTCTTCCCTTCAAACTAGCGGTCTGGATTTTGAATGGTATATCTTTCAATTTCTTCAAAACCTGTTGGAGGTTAGATTGGTTATTAAATTGTGCACAAAATACCTTTATCATATTCCTAAAAGAAACCAAAATTACCTCGGAATCTGCCATTTTCGGGACATTCAAAAGAAAATTTCCCAAAAGCACACGTCCCGCAGCACGATTTAGCAGATAAAAAAAAGAACTGTCAATGCTGTCCTGTCAATGTTATCACTGTCAAATGTTGCCAGGATAAATATATTTTTAAGACACTGGCTGATGTACACTTTAATAAGTGATTAGTGCGAGTGGATTGTTATAGCTGGCATACACTTTGATTAGTCAAGTGCCAAGTGTTTAGTGTTAAACGTGTAGAGTGATTAGTGTACATCGCTAATCACTATACATAACACTAAACAGAAACTGTCCTAACGTGTTTTTTGCTAAACACTTAACACTAAAAAATCCACTCGCATTAATCACTAATCAAAGTATATACCGGCCAAGCAAAGCAAAGTTAACACGGCTAAACACGCGTTCTATTTTATCTGCGAGTAACTCCTCCCGCGCGTCCCGCCCTCACTCCTCACCTGTTCTAAACGACGTGATGACTGTTGAATGTTAAGTTTATGTCAACAAAGTCTTGTGACTAGAGATGGGCGCTTGGATAAATTTCCGGAAGGTAAAAATGGGAAAGAATGGGTAGAATTGGTAAAAATTAATTTATACCCATTTATACCCGATATTTTTTATTTATACCGGGAAGAAATTAAAATGAAAGTAAATTATCCTTATTTTCTTTAATACTGATATAATAATAATTAAAGTATAAATATTAGGTGTGTTTTAATTATAAGGAAGATAAATAACTAGTTGTTTTCGGTTCAAATATTAAAAAAACATAAACAACAGATTTAAAATCATATGTATTCAAATAATATTTTGAAAATAATGATGCATTTTTAGTATATGGCTGTTTAAAGTAGAATTTACAAAAAAATCAAAACATCTTCAGTTGTATTATAGACTAACTTTTGCCCGCAGCTTCGCCCGCGTGAATTTCCTTCGGGAACAGTGCTTTTTCCCGGAATGAAAAGTATCCTGTCCTTCTCAGTACTTCTAACTATGTGTATGTGAAATAGGAAGATTGGTTGAGTAGATAAAGCGTGAAGAGGTAACAAACAAACTCACTTTCACATTTATAATATTAGTTAGGATTTGGAGGTAACTTCGCAATATTTTTCTATCGAGAAAATTTTATGCAAGCGTGTTTTTGAGAGAGTTAGTAATTAAGTTCCATAACGACCGGTCCTGCGCCGCATCCGGTCGTTATGGAAATCCTTGGGGGAGGCCTTTGTCCAGCAGTGGACGTCTTTCCTCTGACAGAGAGAGAGAGAGTGTAATTAAGTTGGCTGACATTCGTGTAAGGCGGGCCTTACGATTCGATGATCGCCTAGCCGTTCAATAGAATTCCGGCATTTGGCAAACTTGTTCGTCGCCCCGGCATAACATTTATCGTCTAAAACCAGCTGGCTGCGAATGAGTCAGAATAAAGATACCTATATCTTGTCAGGTCTTTTTGTAACCAAAACGTAAATTGTACACTTTATAAGTACTTTTTTACACAGTACTTAATTTAAAAACTAAATATGTGCTTATTTCATAATAAATCTTAACGATATATTGTAAAATATCGTAATTACAAACATTTTAATTGATTTTAATTTTTACCCGGTATAAATTAAAAATTCCTGGGAAAATATGGGTATAAATGGATAAATTTCCGAGTCTCGGAAATTTATCGGGTAAATGCCCATCTCTACTTGTGACTGTTATGTGTTTAGTTATATCAACAAAGTCAAAGTTTTTGGCTGGTATACACTTTGATTAGTCAAGTGTTTAGTGTTAAGTGTGTAGAGTGATTAGTGTTAAGTGATTAGTGATGTCCTATACTGTTTAGTAGGCGGTGTTTAGTACCTACATTGAAAAACTTTGACTTTGTTGATATAAACCAAACACTTAACAGTCACGAGTAGAGATGGGCATTTACCCGATAAAGAAGATTGGCAGAGATATATGGGCTGGTGGTACCCTCTTAAAACGAAGTGTAGGACAATGAAAATATAACTAATTTATTTGTCGTTAGATAAGATACAAAAAGTAATGATACTATATCTCTACCACTTATGAGTAAAAAGTTAAATTCTTTTGAATTTAATATGGGCCAAAGATTAAAACTATAACAAAACGTTACAAATGGAGTTTAAACAAAACGTTTAAAACGTCAACATTACTTTTTTGACACATCTGTCAGTATATATCACTGTCAAACAGATTTGTTTTGCTCTAAAGTGACGTTGACGTTGACAGTTGTATAACGGTAAGATCACACGAATAGTTACACCGATCGTGTAAAATCGATTACGCCAATTATTCCCAAAATAGATATAATATCATAAAATAGATGGGTGAATCCGAGAATTTCGTTACAATTGTCAATTTTTTTTCACTTTTTTTCCTATACCTTGATGAGCGTGTATGACATGATATAAATGTTCATATGGGCTGGACATATAAATATACCAATGTGCCTTAAAATCAAACAAGGATTTTAGGAAATGGAACACTTTAATTTTTTCCGCGTGTATGGTGATGACAATCTTACAATGGTAATGATTTCGCGTTGAATGGTATTGACAAAAGTCAAATGGTAATGATGTATATGGAATAAAATTAAAATAAAATACGATGTATAAACTTATTTTTTTATTTATAGAAATAATATTAAGTAGAAAACATATTTTCTTAGTAGTCTACGCATATATATCATATGTTAGTAATCTTTATTTTTTGTCGTGTATTGTTTCTTTCCGGCCAAAATTACACTGTTAGTCGTCAATAAAAAAAATCGATAACTTTTTCAAGTTTAAATGTAGTTTTTTTATGTTTATATGTTTTCAATCTTGATTTTTCTTTAGTTTCTGTTTTATTTTCCGTAGGGAAATTCTTCATGGCTCTATTCTCGTATTCCTGAATCTTCCTTTTCAAATATTTAATTTTATTTATTGTGCTTTAATTATTCTAGTCATTTTGATTCTCTTTCTTAGTTCCATTATTTAAAATCTTGTTATTTTTCTAGAACAGTTACATTGATTCAAAGGATTTGATGAGTGTAATATTTCTTCCCCATCGGTTTTAAATTTCGCATTTTCATTTTCTTCTTTGTCTTGCGCTTCTACATGTATAATTTCTATTGGCAATATTGACATTTTACTGGCTTCTTTCTTTTTCTGTCTGTATTTTTTTGCTGCTTCTCGCCATTTCTGTCTTTGAATTTTTTGATCTCTAGGAGATTTTCACCTATGCTTAAAAATTGCATTTTTTCTTCCTTCCTTTTATCAGATCAGCTTTTTTATCAGCGTACGCTTGCCTTCTAGCCATAAAACCACGTCTTAATACTTTGCGGGGTAAACAAAACCGAGGGTTGTTAAATCCAAAGACTATGTTAACGAGGTGGTAAAACGGGAATAAGTAAAAGTGTAGTACTGGAGGCTAGCTCATCACCTGTTGATTTGAAGCCCATTTCCTTAATCGACTTTGACGATTTAGGCAAAAAGAGAAATAGCTGGTACAAGGTAGGTCTCTACGGTCTCTTTTATACGCCCACACACAAAGCTGCATGGAAGGATGTCGATTTTAAAATGACACGGCGTCATCGCCATTTACAAAACATCATTACCATTTCAATGTAATATATGGAGTTGACACCAATGGTGATGATATTTAAGCCTATTTTGCTCGAAATTTCTGGAAACAAAGAAGTTTTTATACTAAATATATTTTCTGATTGAAGTTCCTATACATCCTAATGTAAGTAATTGAATACGAAAAAGATAGTAACACAGCTTAATTACCTTATGACTCCAAACGGGGATGATGGTAATTTGGTTACACTTGAATTTCTGAATTAAATATATTTATTTCTTGCTTAACACAACAGGCGTGGATTTCATATGCTCCCGATTTGAGACTAGGACAGGGCTGCGCACGCGACTAATCGCTCCGTTCCCCCTCCCCCCGCAGGGTTTAAAAGAAATATGTATTTTGATCTTAGTAAAATGGTGTTGACGATTTTATGGTTACAAATATAAAATATATTTTTTAACTATATTACATAATTATATAATAGCCATTTCTTCAGAAAATCAATGTACGATAATTAGGGATTTATATTAAATATAGTAACACGCTTATATATTCCTATTTTATTAAGAATTAATATAAATATTACGGAGTCTCCAAAAATTACGCAAATGGTGTTGACGATGGACGCGTGTTTTCGCTGTTTTCTTTGTAAATTACAATTATATATTTTCTTCAATTAATAGCACCATGAGAGAATGTCCTGTAGTTCCATTACGAAATAATTTTGTATTCAGAAAATGTCATATGTTTTTTTAGGACCCTGGCATAATTGAAATTTAGTGAATTTGAATCACCCAGATGTAGGCCAAGATATACTGATATTATATTGATATCTATAAGAAGTGACTATTTTTTATGTGATTTTATAGAGTGCAACGATTAGTTTCAACATACTTGGTTATTGTTACTTATTAACTCGATTAAAGTAGTATCATCATTAATCGATATTTTTTGGTATTTGCATGGCATGTGTGACGGCCCTAAAGTGTGGGGGCCCATTGCGTTTAATTATTGCTAGTCAGTTAAGCGTTTTGTTTGCATAATTTGATTGAAAACAAAAGTTAATTTTTACATCTCATAAGTTGTAGAAAAACTTAAATGTATGAAAAATAAGTGACTAATTATGGAGTATATAATACAAAAAAATCAACACCCTACATCTTATATTTCAATGGGTACCACGGTTGCCAATCTTCTTTCCGAGACTCGGAAATTTATCCATTTATACCCATTTTTTCCCAGGAATTTTTAATTTATACCGGGTAAAAATTAAAATCAATTAAAATGTTTGAAATTACGATATTTTATAATATATCGTTAAGATTTATTATGAAATAAAGTGTTTGAGCATATATTCAGTTTTTAAATTATGTACTGTGTAAAAAATACTTTTAAGGAGTGTACAATTTACTTTTTGGTTACAAAAAGAGCTGACAGATATATCTTAATTCTGACTAATTCGCAGCCAATAGACAATAAATGTTATGACGAGGCGACGAACCAGTTTGCCAAATGCCAGAATTCTATTGAACGGCTAGGCTATAATCGAATCGTAAGGCCCGCCGTACTAGGCCAGATTGCTTTACACGAATGTCTGTAATATCAGTAATAATGAAAAACTGAATTTGAAATTAAAATGCAGCAAATTTAATTACTAACTCTCTCAAAAACACGCTTGCATAAAATTTTCTCGATATAAAAAAAAATCCGAAGTTACCTCCAAATCCTAATCTATATACATTATAATAAAACAGGAAAAATATTTTGTCTGTACATTTAGTATTTTTGACTCAAATGGATAGAGGGACACTTAAAAAGAATAATAAAAAGCAAAAATATGGTTTTGGAATTTCTTGTCTGTCTGTCTGTCTGTTTATCTGTCTGTATGTCTGTATGTATGAACGCGTTTCACGCAAAAACTACTAGACGGATTTGAATGAAACTTTTGTTGTATAGTATAAGCCTAGGTAACATATAGGCTATAATTGATTTTAAAAACTGGAACACCTGATGAAGAACCTTAACAGAACAGTTAAACTATAAGAAATATGGAAATGGTACCTTTGCAAAAGTTTATCAATCTGACGAGCATTTTCTGTTGAAATTTATTTAATTATAATTCTGTTTAATTATAAAAATCGAAGATCAGGATCATCTGATGGAGAATTCCAAGAGACCAGCTACACTATTACATTATTATTATATGGAAATGGCGCCTTAGCAAAAGTCGTTCAACCAGATGAGCATTTTCTGCTGACGTATAAACATTGAAGATTATGGAACATCTACATCCTACACAATGTATGTTGTTATGGAATTAAAAATTGAATTGAATTGAATTGAATCTGATGAAGAACTCCAAGAGACCAGCTATTCTATAAAATAAATGGAAATGGGGCCTTAGCAAAAGTCGGCCAACCTAATGAGGATTTTCTACTGACGTATAAATAGACAGGACACGGGATAGGACAAAGAGGGACTCGGGGTGGGAGTGGTGGTAAATACAGGGAAATTGTAGATAACGAGCAGACGAAGATCGTTTATTGAATGAAATATCACTTTTGTTTCATTTTGACACCGCGACTGTACTACGAGTACCTACCTAATATATTCCCGCGGCACACGAGATAACCAAATGGCTGAAATTTTGAGTACTGGAGTTTAGGTTACTACAGTTTGGCAAAAAGATTTTTCGTGTAAGCGAAACTCACGCAGGCGAAGCCGCGGGCAACAGCTGGTCCTAACTAATATTATAAATGCGAAAGTGAGTTTGTTTGTTACCTCTTTACGCTTTATCTACTCAACCAATCTTTCTGTTTCACATACACATAGGTAGAAGTTGGCCTTCTATCTCACTGGTACCAAAACCAAAGAAATGTAGTTAAATGGGCAAATGCTCAGTCAGATAAGTATTCATTGAACTGTGGTGTGAGACAAGGGGGGCTTACCTCTCCCAGATTATTTAATTTGTATATAAATGAATTGATTGTGGAGCTGAGTGGCATGAATGTAGGCTGCCGAATCGATGATATAGCTGTAAATAACCTGAGCTATGCAGATGACATGGTGCTGCTCAGCCCTTCAGTCGGGGGTTTGCGAAGGTTACTAAAGGCATGTGAGACTTATGCTGTGCAACACGGGTTAAAGTATAATGAAAGTAAAAGTGAGTTTATGTTATTTAAGGGCAAGCTGAAAGAACCACTTCATATTCCACCACTGTTGCTTAATGGATTACCTTTGAAACGTGTTGCACAATTTAAATACCTGGGACATATTGTAACTGAAGATTTAAAAGATGAGTTAGACATTGAAAGGGAACGCAGAGCATTGTCAGTGAGAGGCAACATGTTGGCCCACAGATTCACTCGTTGTAATGTACAGGTAAAGTTAACGCTTTTTAGAGCATATTGCCAAAGCTTTTACACGTGTGCTCTGTGGACCAAGTACACTTCAAAAACCTACAATGCTCTGCGGATTCAGTATAATAACACCTTCAGGGCACTGTTTAGGCTCCCTCGGTACTGTAGTGCTTCAGGCATGTTTGCGAATGCTGGCATGGATGATTTCTATGCCATCATTCGCAAAAAAACAGCTTCAATGGTGCGGAGAATGAGGGGGAGCTCCAACAGGGTCCTCAAGCTCATTGATGAAAGGATGGATGCCGAAGTGTATAAGAGGCATGCGAACCTCCACAATGAGTGGAACAAGAAATAAATGTAATTAATAATAATAATATTAATTATTCATAATAATAAATAAGCCTTTTATGTATGTGTCTTCATTATATGGACTACGTCTGAAATAAACAATTTTTATTTTATTATTTTTTTTTTTTTTTTAGAAGTATTGAGAAGGACATAGGATACTTTTCATCCCTGGAAAAAGCACTGTTCCCGTGGGAAAACCACGCGGGCGAATCCGCGGGCAAAAGTTAGTCTATAATACAACTGAAGATGTTTTGATTTTTAAGTTAATTCTACTTGAAACATCCATATACTGAATATGCATCATTATTTTCAAAATATTATTTGAATACATATGATTTTAAATCTGTTATTTTGTTTTTTTTTTAAATATTTGAACCGAAAACAACTAGTTATTTATCTTCCTTATAATCAAAACATAACTAATATTTATACTTTAATTATTATTTTATCAGTATTAAAGTAAATAAGGATAATTTACTTTCATTTTAATTTCTACCCGGTATAAATAAAAAATATCGGGTATAAATGGGTATAAATTAATTTTTACCCATTCTACCCATTCTTTCCCATTTTTACCTTCCCGAAATTTATCCAAGCGCCCATCTCTAGTCACGAGACTTTGTTAATATAAACCAAACACTTAACAGTCACGTCCAGACGTGTTTAGTTCGTGTTTAGTAGGGGTGTGCAAGTGAGGGGTGAAGGCGGGACGCGCGGGAGGAGTTACTTGCAGAAAAAATAGAACGCGTCTTTAGCCGTGTACTTCGCTAATCACTATACACACTAAACAGAAACTGTTCTAGGTAACATGTTTTTTGCTAAACACTTAACACTAAACAAGCCACTTGCACTAATCACTAATCAAAGTGTATACCGGCCATATGTAGGTGTACTAAATAAAAAAAATATTTCTGTGGTACTAAACACTGTCTACTTACTAAACAGTATAGGACATCACTAATAACTTAACACTAATCACTCTACACACTAAACACAAGTGGTACTCCGGTCCGGTCCGGTCCGATTGTATTTTATAAATAAATTAAAAATGTAGTGTAGCCATACCCTTATTTTTTAGGGAAAAAGGAACTGTCAATGTCAAGTGTGGTGGGTGTGTCAGGTGTGTCTGTCAGTGAAGTCAATGAATGTCTTTGTCTTGGTCTTGCTTGAGTTTGAGAGTAAATAAATGATCAAATAAAATAAATAACTTTATTTTCCTTTTCGGTACATAACTATTTGGTAATACAATGGATTTGAGGAAAAAAGAATTGTTGGATTTAAGAACGTTTACACAAAATATTGACACAGAAGTAACGATGTTGCTGCAGAGCCTGCAATGGGACCGAAAACGACTTTTGGAGGTTAACTACTGTATTTGTTTTTATTATTATTTATTTTTTCTATATATTTATTTCTTTAATATTTCACCACAAATTAAATTCGATCAACAAAAAAAATACTATAATAATGTGGGCATGATATTGTCCAAAAATTGATTCAATTCGGTTTTTGAATTTCAGGGATCCTCTGCAGCAACTTGTCATTATGATGTTAATCACAGAATGCCAAAGGATAATTTGGGGATACATGAACGTTCCTGTGTTCTACGAAGTTTAGGATATTTGGAAAATGAGGAATTACTCCCGGACCCACCAGATGACAAAGCCCACACCCTTGTGAAACTGAGTAAGATGCCAAGTCTTGTATATTGTGATTTGTACCTTATTTTTTACTATATGGGGACGCCAGCGCGAGCACCAGACGGGTGATCAGTCCACCTATGCTGGGACCATTTCACCCAAGTGATTTGTACCTTACTCACAGATAAATATGATAAACAATAGTCTTATTAGTTTTTGTTATTTTGTTTCAGGTAATATTGAAATAGAGCAAATAATAAATGATGCATCCAGAATGGATCCTCTGTTCAAAAAAGGTATATTTCAGTATTGTATTTCAGTGAAAGCTGTTATGTTTTGTAATGAACTGTAATTTATGTTTTCTTGTTTTGCAGTCATGAAATGTTCTCGATTCTTTATTGATTGGCTTGGACTGAATGTATCCTTTACAAAACAATAGAAGATTGTTTTTTTAAATAAGAATCCACAATTAAATATTTAACTAGTTGCAGCCTAGCTCTGCTCCCATGGGAATTTTGGGTTGAAAAGAGCCCCTTGTGCTGGTTTTTGAGTAGCAAACATCTCTCACAAACTTTCTTGTTTATAATATTGGAAGGATTTATAGCACCCCAGCTATCTCCAACATTCAATCTATCTTTGTTAAGTAACTAAACATAGTCAAGAAAACCACACTGGACACTGCTGGGTTCAAATGTATTTTATTAGAGGCTGAATCTTTCTCGTGTTATAAGAATCCTTTAAAGTTTCAGTTGTTTTACATCTTCATCTTACTGCGGACAGTTCGCTCAATAAATAATAGTATTATCATTCATCATAAATAATGTCAAATAGATTTTCTGAATATATATTGAGTATGAATATCTATAATTAAAATATACCATTTAGTAAGTATTTTATGCGTTTCCGATACTCAAGTTAAATGTCGGCCTTCACGTGTTCTGGGACGCCATTATCTAAAATAATATTACATTTAAGTAGTATATTTTTATTCTTTGATGAAAGATTGATTAATTAGGTATTTTTTTAGCATAATATATTAGTTTTATTTATTAAGTACACTCATATCACATCATATTTATATTGTTAATGAAGATTTATGTATTTATTTTAATTTTTACTAAAAAAATCAATATTGCTTTTTCTTTACCTGGTAACACTCGATCTTTAGTAGCTTGATTTTGACGTTGACCGGTTGTCGTCGGTCGACATTGACACTTGGATACTTGTCAATAACTGTCAACGTCAAAATCAATCCGCGCCCAAGAATCGAGTGTTACCAATATTGAATTATTTAAGTAAAAATTAAAATAAGTACATAATTCTTCATTCTAAAATATAAATATGATGTGATATGAGTGTACTTAATAAATAAAACTAATATATTATACTAAAAAATTACCTAAATAATCCAATCTTTCATCAAAGAATAAAAATATGCTACTTAAATGTAATATTATTTTAGATAATGGCATCCCAGAACACACGTAAAGGCCGACATCTTTGATTTGAGTATCGGAAACGCAAAAAAATACTTACTAAATGGTAAATTTGAATTATAGATATTCATACTCCAATATATATTCAGAAAATCTATTTGAGATTAATTATGATGAATGATAATACTATTATTTATTGAACGAACTGTCCACAGTAAGCCAAGCCCCCATACACTTTGAACAAAGTCCTTTATTGTTATCTCAAATGTCCTTAACCCAAGGAGCAGGAGGTGTGAGCCACCAGCCGATGTCCCTGTCTCGTCTCCAACTGGTGTATACAGCAGATGAGAGGCGAGCACTGCACGATGCTGTTGTGGCTGCGGTGCCCTCGTGCCATGACCTTGGAGACTTGGCTTTAGCGAGGTGTGTATGGTTAGCTGGATTTAATAACCTTTTACTTGGTCCAAAGATTCAAGGAATGAAAAAATATAAATGTTGTTTTATGTGACTTTCCTTGTTTAATTTAATTATTGAGTCAGCCCGAATATTCATAAGAAATGGGCACTTTCCATGGTCTCTAAAATAAACTTATATTTTGTGTAGTTCTACTGAGGATGCCCAGAAAGGCAACGTGGTCAAGTCCCGCGTGGAGATCCTGGCGGAGCTGCGGAACATGAAGCGGCGGCGCGCCAAGTACCGCGTCGCCGCCAAGACCAAGAACTACTCAGATGTGCTGCGTGACGTCATCAAGACTCAGGTCAGCAAGCTCCTTTTATGCCATAGGATGTCAGCCATTATGAAAGTGGCTCCTTTCTAGATATTGAACAAATGCAGAGGTTGAGGCAGAAATATCTTTAGAAAAGTTTGTACCAAAATGCCAAATGTTCTTTTCTGTCTATAACAATAGACAGAAAAGAGTGGTAAAAAACAAGGCCTTTGGCCAGCAGTGCTATATGAAAAGTACTATAGAAATAAAATAAAAACATTTTTTTTCCTAATAATTTATTGAATTTTCAATTTTAGATGGAGTCATATACTGAAGCAATAGCAACTACTTCTTTTAATGTCGAAGATAACACAAAGTACAATCATGTTAACAATTCCGATTATGACAGAAATAAATTTAGAAGTAATTCTGTTAATGACAAATCTAAGAAAAATGATAGTGGACAATTTAGAGACAGAAGCGACGATAGACGCGAGAATTTACTTGCTGAAAAGAGGCGAAATGATTCTCACTATGAAGAAAGAAGATATAGAGAAGAGGACAGAAGAGAATCTTTCAGCAGAAGATATAGTGATTGTGATAGATCAGACAGCAGAAAGAGAAATGAAAGCCATAGACAAAAGAGCCATAAAGTTGATAATATTTCTAGTGAAGGATATAAGAGTACAAGTGGACATTCACATAGATTTGAAGGCAATGGTAGTTACAGGAGACACAATGATAGACATAGAGATAAAATTAGGAGTGAAGGAGAGAATGGCCAAAGATATAAATATGATAAATTACAGAAAGACCAAACAAAGTCTCACGATTATAAGGAATTAGATGATAGATACAGTGGAAGTAAATATGATGAGGAGAAATATAGAACAAAAAAGATTAAAGTTGAGCCTGATGAACATAGACAATCAAGATCTAATGAACATTATGATAGAAAAAGAAGCGAGAGAAAAAGTTCCAGGGATAGATACGAAAGCCGGAAAAGGAAACATAGACATGACGATAATAGAAGACAGGGTGAAGAAATTGATGATTCACAATATAAAAGATATTTTGAAATTAAAAAGGAACCTTCTTAAATTTTGTAACTCCAAGAATGCTCGATTTTTAATTCTATGGTAGCAGAGGTACCGCGCGTAAAAAGTGCTATAAGATACATTTTAATTAAATAAAATGCTGTTATTTCCAATTTGGTGTAATCATTAATCAAAACTCAATTCCCGACTTTTATTTACAGGCAAGCAAAATAACTGTAAAGATTTAGTAATGAGCTTAAAATTACTTCTGTACTTATGTATTTTTACATAAAGCATATAATCTGGTAAGATAACGCTTGGGCTTGTGCAACCAAATTGAACATTTAAAGTCATAGTGCGCGACGGTGAGCGCGCACCTCTGAAAAAGGAAACTAATGGAAGTGTCGCAATGTCATATAGATACTATAGTTATTAATATAGAGAAAAAAGTATAATAAACATATAGACATCTTTGTCTAACATACGTAATAAGAACAAACCAACTCTATGCACAACAATTTCTTTTCTGTTGGCAATAATGTTCGAAGCGTCACACTTGTGCCGGTCGCCATTTTGTGTTTCCATGTACTTGTGATACGGATTGCTACTTCGCTTTTGAAAATATTGTTTTTGAAGAATATTTCTAAGATTGTGTAGAAACATTGTTGAAAAACGCTGTGATACAATGCCTTACAGGTGCAGCATAATAAATTGTGGTGCAACATTAAGCCGAAATGGGCCAAATTTAACATTTCACCGGTAAGCATTTAACTGCACTTTTCTAAGATTTCTCTGTTGTTTGTAGACTTGTAATTCTGTAAATAGAGGTAAAAACGTGTCTAAATCATTCGTAGTAAAAGATTTTGTGAGATTCTGTGTAGTTTTTTGAAAAAATGATGGCTTTGGGTTTGTTTACATTGTTTGTATTTGTTTCGACTATAGTGATGTTCTTATATCGATATTTTGCGTTGCAGACTGTTTTTTTAGCAAACAATTCGTTTTATTACTTGTATAGAGATTACTTTTTACATTTGTATATATTTCTGTAGTAGTTTCTGTAGGTAAGAATAAGGTTTGTTAGTATCATAATATGAAACTTTCATCTACTCGGAGAATTTTTTTATCTATTTACTTGACTAAATATAAGAAACCATGTATTTTATTTATGTAACTTCTTCCTAAAAACCATTTGGGACATGAAAATGTTTTTGTGTAGGTGTAAGTAGTCTTAGTAAAAATCAATAGTTTATTATATTTTAACCAGGATCGACTTCAATATTTTTTTTATTACTACCTATTTCTATTATTTTACAAACTTACAAAATCTTGTGATTCGAATCCTAAGAAAACGGATTATTTTTTATTTATTTTTTCTTGTTTTCAGACTTCCACAAGGAAAGTATAAAAAAACAATTTGGTTAGAAGCTATCGGGAAAGAAAATTTAAGAACAGATTTAAAATCCATTTTGATATGTTCTTTGCACTTCCCTGAAAACTCATTTAATAGAACACTGGATGTCATAAGGCTTAAAGATGATGCAGTGCCGTCTCTGTTTATACAGGTGAGACCTTTTTTGTGTTACCCTTAAAGGCTTATACACAGAAAGCAGGTGTATCATTTTGATCATGTTTTAGTGATGGTTAATAAAAATAAATACTGTTTTCAGCAACCTTCAACACTTCACCAATCAGCTCTAATGTCCAGGGATAATATTAATTCTGAACAGTCTCTCGATTTGGTGAGTAAACCAAGCACACCATTTAATTTGGCTGGAGATAGCTTAGTGTTTTACTGGCCTGCTTACAAAGTTGTCACTGCCACGAAAAAACGGCTGAACCGATTTGTCTGAAATTTAACATGGACATCCTGAATTAACACATAGGCAACATTTTATCCCAAAATCAGCCCTGGGCAACAACTAATTTCTAATATGAAGTATTGGTGTGGAAGCATATGTATAAAGTAATATCAGTTTTCTTTTACCAAATGTCTGTTTTCAGCAACCTACGGGGCAGATGCTACAACAGTCCACTTCTACAACCAGTGATGATTACTCCAATGAAACCAGTCAACATAAAATTGAATTAGTACGTAATTAAATGCCTATTCTAGAATTACTTCTTATTACATACATACATAGAATTACGTCTTTATACCTTACGGGGTAGACGGGGCCAAGAGATGTGAGACTCGAAGTTCATGCTTAACTAAATAGTGAGCTTACTGATGGGATATGAATGGAAATTCATATATATAGACAGGTTGCTAGACTATCGCCTATGTGTGGAAGAATCTCCAGTTTAAAGCCCTTTCCCTCTATTGATTTTTACAATCTGCGGGAAAAGAAAAGCAGCTGGCAGATTCTATGTTTTTTCTTCGCTCTCAAACCAGCACGGAAGTGAACAAAAACTTCTTATTACTTATTAAATTAATTTTGTTTTAACGAGTGACTATAAATACATAACTTGAAGTGTAATAACTAATAATTATTCACCTAAATGTATTGACAATAGTTTTAAAAAACATTTTCTTTTCAGGATCAAGCACTTACAGAATTAAGAAGATTACAGGAAAAAATTTACAATCAAAGGAAAAATTAAATGCTTAAATGAAACAGTCCGTCGCCAGAAAATTAAAATTTCAACATTTAAAGAAATTATCAAAGAGTTGAAAGAAAAAATCTAGTGAGTCATGATAACTGTATACTTTTGGAACATTGTGCAGGGCCAAAAGACTTGGTACTGCGACAAATTAATAAATCAAAAGGTTTACCTTTAGAAAGGCAGTATTCTGAAGAAATAAGAAAATTCGCCTTAACCTTAAATTTTTTATCACCCAAAGCATATGATTTTGTGCGCGCTTACATATGATTTGTGTTTACCTCATACACGCACGTTAGGAAAATGGTACGAACATGTAAATGCTGAGCCCGGATTTTGTAAAGAGGCTTTTTGATACACTTAAAGTCAAGGTAAAATCTAATGAGAGACCAGTCATATGCGCACTAATTATAGACGAAATGATGATTAGGAAATCGCTCAGTTGGGATCCTCAATCACAAAAATATTATGGTCGTGTTAATATGGGGGTTGACATTGAAAGTGATTCGGTTGACGTGGCTAGTCAAAGTCTGGTTTTTTTAATAAATTGCATAAATGGAAAGTGGAAATTACCAGTTGCTTATTTTTTAATTACCACTTTGAATGGTGAACAAAGCTGCACTTTTGCAAATATGTTTGCAAAAAAATGTAAAGAGGTTGGTGTAAAAATCATCAGCATTACTTGTGATGGACCTGCTGCCAACTTCAGCATGTTCAACCATCTCGGTTGTAACTTAATGCAGGACAATAATCGAACTTACTTTGAATTTGATAGTGAAAAAGTTTATTGTTTTATAGATCCATGCCATGCAGTGAAACTTATTAGAAATACCTTCGGAGAACTTAAAATATTCTACGATATGTTTGGGCGTAAAATAGATTTTTGTTTCATAGAATTGTTATTAAAATTACAAGAAAGCGAGGGCTTACATATGGGTACAAAAATTACCAAAGCCCACGTATATTTTGCTAAGCAAAAAATGAAAGTGCGTTTGGCAACTCAAATGCTCAGTAGTTCGGTAGCAGATGCGTTACATTTTTTGTAGCAAAGAGCTTAAACTTGATGGGTTTGAAGAATGTGAAGGCACCATTCAGTTCTTACGTATTATTAATGACGTGTTTGACGTTTTGAACAGCTGCTCCATTAGGCCACCAGGATGGAAAAAGGCTATGTGCCCCGACAATATCGGGTTAATACATGCTCTTTTTGAAGGAGCTACCAGTTATATAAATAATTTAAAATTTCCATCGGGCGAATTTATTGTGGATTCGAAGCGGGAAGACTGGGTTCATTGGCCTTATAATAAATATGAAAAGTGCTTTAGATATTTTTCAAAGTCTAGTCACAGACAGAGGAATGTTATGCTATTTTCCTGTATATAAAGTAAGTCAGGATCACGTGGAATTGTTTTTTTCTTCTATTAGAGCACGTGGTGGATTTAATAATAATCCTAATGCTGTTCAATTTAGAGCAGCGTTCAAACGTCTCTTAATAAGAGCGGAGATACGCGATGGTGGTGTAGGCAACTGTATTCCTCTTGGAACAGGTAAATATTTTAACCTGTTCAAGCAGAAATCCAGTTGAGACTTTAAATAATTTAACGATTAAAAAATCTTTTGTAGAGGTACCGGAGGATGACAGTAGTTTGTTTGAGGAATATCTTGACTGTCTCAATACCAATATATCAAATTATACAGAAAGTGTTGTGACGTATATAGCAGGTTTTGTATCTAGAAAATTGTCTCGCTGTCTTAAATGTATAATTTGTACATCTATGTTATTTGGCACTAATAAGGCAGAATATTTTAAAAATTCATTAATAAGTTGCAAAACTCGAGGCGGCCTCGTGTACCCATCAAAAGACGTCGAAGATTTATGTAAAAAGACAGAAAAATTTTAAAATGTAATTTTAAAAAGAAAATGTTGAAAAATATTATTTATATATTTTTACGTTTCTTGTAGAAAATTACGCTGATAATAATGATTGTTTTAAGTCTGGATTGTAAAGATCATGATGCTAATCATAAATATTTGCTTATGAAAAGTATTGTAAAAACATATACGGACATTCGTTTCAAATATTTTGGAAAAAAATTAACTGAAAAAATTTCGTTTAGAAATTATCTAAACAAAAATTGTACTTTTTAGAAATGAGTAACATGTACATACTTATATAATTCAATAAATAAATAAATGATTATGTGTGAATACTAGTTTTATTTTGCACGTTAAGCCGTGGGTCCCGTCATGATTTCATTGGTCTGGTTCCGTATTTGGGGGTTTCGGAGGGCACTCCAGGCTGGAGTAATCCGTCACTATATCCTAGCTTGCGAAAAGTCCGCGGGATCAAGGGACGGAGTGTTATTTTTTAAATATAATTCTTCCGTCACTTGATCCCACTGCCAGATGAAGTACAGTTAAACCTAAAATTGATCGACATTTTTTGTTTTTGCTATAGATTTTTCTCGCTAAATTAGAATATGAGACATCAAATCAAATATAGTATGGTATGGAGTGATTCAAATTGGCACTGATAGCTTCTCAACAGCAATTGGTTGTCGAAACGTCTAGCGATTTCGCAAATCCCGTTTTAAGTCATAAAAAATGAAGTTTCTGCAATCCTATAAGAATAATAGAATACGCAGGTGTTCAAACTAGCTATTTTTATGTGTATTTTTAGATTTTTTTCCAGGAAAGAAACATTTTTACAGGTGGTATCAAACTTTTGAAAATTTATAACAATGACGATTTGTGCCTATTAAAGGATCGATACATCTATATAGTAATGTATTAAACACGGGTATTAAAGTTTCGGCTACCATTATACATGTATATAAGATTTATCGACTATTCTATCGATAGTTATAGCGAATCTATGTGTTTACGGTTACATACTATACAACACTAATCCGCCATATTATGTTGCTGTCAAATGTTTAGGTATGCACGTTTTTTTGTACTTTATGGCAATTCCATTAGAAAGGAAACTAATGGAAGTGTCGCAATGTCATATAGATACTATAGTTATTAATATAGAGAAAAAAAGTATAATAAACATATAGACATCTTTGTCTAACATACGTAATAAGAACAAACCAACTCTATGCACAACAATTTCTTTTATGTTGGCAATTATGTTCGAAGCGTCACACTTGTGCCGGTCGCCATTTTGTGTTTCCATGTACTTGTGATACGGATTGCTACTTCGCTTTTGAAAATATTGTTTTTGAAGAATATTTCTAAGATTGTGTAGAAAACATTGTTGAAAAACGCTGTGATACAATGCCTTACAGGTGCAGCATAATAAATTGTGGTGCAACATTAAGCCGAAATGGGCCAAATTTAACATTTCACCGGTAAGCATTTAACTGCACTTTTCTAAGATTTCTCTGTTGTTTGTAGACTTGTAATTCTGTAAATAGAGGTAAAAACGTGTCTAAATCATTCGTAGTAAAAGATTTTGTGAGATTCTGTGTAGTTTTTTGAAAAATGATGGCTTTGGGTTTGTTTACATTGTTTGTATTTGTTTCGACTATAGTGATGTTCTTATATCGATATTTTGCGTTGCAGACTGTTTTTTTAGCAACAATTCGTTTTATTACTTGTATAGAGATTACTTTTTACATTTGTATATATTTCTGTAGTAGTTTCTGTAGGTAAGAATAAGGTTTGTTAGTATCATAATATGAAACTTTCATCTACTCGGAGAATTTTTTATCTATTTACTTGACTAAATATAAGAAACCATGTATTTTATTTATGTAACTTCTTCCTAAAAACCATTTGGGACATGAAAAATGTTTTTGTGTAGGTGTAAGTAGTCTTAGTAAAAATCAATAGTTTATTATATTTTAACCAGGATCGACTTCAATATTTTTTTTATTACTACCTATTTCTATTATTTTACAAACTTACAAAATCTTGTGATTCGAATCCTAAGAAAACGGATTATTTTTTATTTATTTTTTCTTGTTTTCAGACTTCCACAAGGAAAGTATAAAAAAACAATTTGGTTAGAAGCTATCGGGAAAGAAAATTTAAGAACAGATTTAAAATCCATTTTGGATATGTTCTTTGCACTTCCCTGAAAACTCATTTAATAGAACACTGGATGTCATAAGGCTTAAAGATGATGCAGTGCCGTCTCTGTTTATACAGGTGAGACCTTTTTTGTGTTACCCTTAAAGGCTTATACACAGAAAGCAGGTGTATCATTTTGATCATGTTTTAGTGATGGTTAATAAAAATAAATACTGTTTTCAGCAACCTTCAACACTTCACCAATCAGCTCTAATGTCCAGGGATAATATTAATTCTGAACAGTCTCTCGATTTGGTGAGTAAACCAAGCACACCATTTAATTTGGCTGGAGATAGCTTAGTGTTTTACTGGCCTGCTTACAAAGTTGTCACTGCCACGAAAAAACGGCTGAACCGATTTGTCTGAAATTTAACATGGACATCCTGAATTAACACATAGGCAACATTTTATCCCAAAATCAGCCCTGGGCAACAACTAATTTCTAATATGAAGTATTGGTGTGGAAGCATATGTATAAAGTAATATCAGTTTTCTTTACCAAATGTCTGTTTTCAGCAACCTACGGGGCAGATGCTACAACAGTCCACTTCTACAACCAGTGATGATTACTCCAATGAAACCAGTCAACATAAAATTGAATTAGTACGTAATTAAATGCCTACTCTAGAATTACTTCTTATTACATACATACATAGAATTACGTCTTTATACCTTACGGGGTAGACGGGCCAAGAGATGTGAGACTCGAAGTTCATGCTTAACTAAATAGTGAGTTTACTGATGGGATATGAATGGAAATTCATATATATAGACAGGTTGCTAGACTATCGCCTATGTGTGGAAGAATCTCCAGTTTAAAGCCCTTTCCTCTATTGATTTTTACAATCTGCGGGAAAAGAAAAGCAGCTGGCAGATTCTATGTTTTTTCTTCGCTTCTCAAACCAGCACGGAAGTGAACAAAAACTTCTTATTACTTATTAAATTAATTTTGTTTTAACGAGTGACTATAAATACATAACTTGAAGTGTAATAACTAATAATTATTCACCTAAATGTATTGACAATAGTTTTAAAAAACATTTTCTTTTCAGGATCAAGCACTTACAGAATTAAGAAGATTACAGGAAAAAATTTACAATCAAAGGAAAAAAATTAAATGCTTAAATGAAACAGTCCGTCGCCAGAAAATTAAAATTTCAACATTTAAAGAAATTATCAAAGAGTTGAAAGAAAAAATCTAGTGAGTCATGATAACTGTATACTTTTGGAACATTGTGCAGGGCCAAAAGACTTGGTACTGCGACAAATTAATAAATCAAAAGGTTTACCTTTAGAAAGGCAGTATTCTGAAGAAATAAGAAAATTCGCCTTAACCTTAAATTTTTTATCACCCAAAGCATATGATTTTGTGCGCGCTACATATGATTTGTGTTTACCTCATACACGCACGTTAGGAAAATGGTACGAACATGTAAATGCTGAGCCCGGATTTTGTAAAGAGGCTTTGATACACTTAAAGTCAAGGTAAAATCTAATGAGAGACCAGTCATATGCGCACTAATTATAGACGAAATGATGATTAGGAAATCGCTCATTTGGGATCCTCAATCACAAAAATATTATGGTCGTGTTAATATGGGGGTTGACATTGAAAGTGATTCGGTTGACGTGGCTAGTCAAAGTCTGGTTTTTTTAATAAATTGCATAAATGGAAAGTGGAAATTACCAGTTGCTTATTTTTTAATTACCACTTTGAATGGTGAACAAAAAGCTGCACTTTTGCAAATATGTTTGCAAAAATGTAAAGAGGTTGGTGTAAAAATCATCAGCATTACTTGTGATGGACCTGCTGCCAACTTCAGCATGTTCAACCATCTCGGTTGTAACTTAATGCAGGACAATAATCGAACTTACTTTGAATTTGATAGTGAAAAAGTTTATTGTTTTATAGATCCATGCCATGCAGTGAAACTTATTAGAAATACTCTTCGGAGAACTTAAAATATTCTACGATATGTTTGGGCGTAAAATAGATTTTTTTGTTTCATAGAATTGTTATTAAAATTACAAGAAAGCGAGGGCTTACATATGGGTACAAAAATTACCAAAGCCCACGTATATTTTGCTAAGCAAAAAATGAAAGTGCGTTTGGCAACTCAAATGCTCAGTAGTTCGGTAGCAGATGCGTTACATTTTTGTAGCAAAGAGCTTAAACTTGATGGGTTTGAAGAATGTGAAGGCACCATTCAGTTCTTACGTATTATTAATGACGTGTTTGACGTTTTGAACAGCTGCTCCATTAGGCCACCAGGATGGAAAAAGGCTATGTGCCCCAAAAATATCGGGTTAATACATGCTCTTTTTGAAGGAGATACCAGTTATATAAATAATTTAAAATTTCCATCGGGCGAATTTATTGTGGATTCGAAGCGGAAGACTGGGTTCATTGGCCTTATAATAAATATGAAAAGTGCTTTAGATATTTTTCAAAGTCTAGTCACAGACAGAGGAATGTTATGCTATTTTCCTGTATATAAAGTAAGTCAGGATCACGTGGAATTGTTTTTTTCTTCTATTAGAGCACGTGGTGGATTTAATAATAATCCTAATGCTGTTCAATTTAGAGCAGCGTTCAAACGTCTCTTAATAAGAGCGGAGATACGCGATGGTGGTGTAGGCAACTGTATTCCTCTTGAACAGGTAAATATTTTAACCTGTTCAAGCAGAAATCCAGTTGAGACTTTAAATAATTTAACGATTAAAAAATCTTTTTGTAGAGGTACCGGAGGATGACAGTAGTTTGTTTGAGGAATATCTTGACTGTCTCAATACCAATATATCAAATTATACAGAAAGTGTTGTGACGTATATAGCAGGTTTTGTATCTAGAAAATTGTCTCGCTGTCTTAAATGTATAATTTGTACATCTATGTTATTTGGCAATAATAAGGCAGAATATTTTAAAAATTCATTAATAAGTTGCAAAAACTCGAGGCGGCCTCGTGTACCCATCAAAAGACGTCGAAGATTTATGTAAAAAGACAGAAAAATTTTAAAATGTAATTTTAAAAAAGAAAATGTTGAAAAATATTATTTATATATTTTTACGTTTCTTGTAGAAAATTACGCTGATAATAATGATTGTTTTAAGTCTGATTGTAAAGATCATGATGCTAATCATAAATATTTGCTTATGAAAAGTATTGTAAAAACATATACGGACATACGTTTCAAATATTTTGGAAAAAAATTAACTGAAAAAATTTCGTTTAGAAATTATCTAAACAAAATTGTACTTTTTAGAAATGAGTAACATGTACATACTTATATAATTCAATAAATAAATAAATGATTATGTGTGAATACTAGTTTTATTTTGCACGTTAAGCCGTGGGTCCCGTCATGATTTCATTGGTCTGGTTCCGTATTTGGGGGTTTCGGAGGGCACTCCAGGCTGGAGTAATCCGTCACTATATCCTAGCTTGCGAAAAGTCCGCGGGATCAAGGGACGGAGTGTTATTTTTTAAATATAATTCTTCCGTCACTTGATCCCACTGCCAGATGAAGTACAGTTAAACCTAAAATTGATCGACATTTTTTGTTTTTGCTATAGATTTTTCTCGCTAAATTAGAATATGAGACATCAAATCAAATATAGTATGGTATGGAGTGATTCAAATTGGCACTGATAGCTTCTCAACAGCAATTGGTTGTCGAAACGTCTAGCGATTTCGCAAATCCCGTTTTAAGTCATAAAAAATGAAGTTTCTGCAATCCTATAAGAATAATAGAATACGCAGGTGTTCAAACTAGCTATTTTTATGTGTATTTTTAGATTTTTTTCCAGGAAAGAAACATTTTTACAGGTGGTATCAAACTTTTGAAAATTTATAACAATGACGATTTGTGCCTATTAAAGGATCGATACATCTATATAGTAATGTATTAAACACGGGTATTAAAGTTTCGGCTACCATTATACATGTATATAAGATTTATCGACTATTCTATCGATAGTTATAGCGAATCTATGTGTTTACGGTTACATACTATACAACACTAATCCGCCATATTATGTTGCTGTCAAATGTTTAGGTATGCACGTTTTTTTGTACTTTATGGCAATTCCATTAGTTTCCTTTTTCAGAGGCGCGCACCATGAACATTTTCCACATTATGTTTACCACGGTTCGTGGTTGTGGACTTTGGGGCTCCGATTTGATGACTTAAAAGTAAAATTGTGGATTGTAACTTAACGTGTATTAAACGGCTACTAACGTGTGTTGAACGGCTACTAACTTGTGTGTGTAACGTATATAAACGGACCTCAATATAATAAGACTTGAAAGTGATTGTGGACAGTGAACAAAATATTTGATCAGTAACTGCAAATCTTTTTTGAGATAAACATTGATATGTGCGTGCCTTGATACCTAGTTCTTATGGAAATAAAAAAATAGTGATAATTCAATATATAAATTACTAAAAGTGAAAAATTGATATTGAGACCGTTATTATATTTGAATCTGAAAGCAGCTGATCCATGGGAAAAGCGCCATCTCTTGCAGAGTGGCAGAAGTAAATAATTGTCCAAGCTACTTCAATCAGCGACATCTATTGGGAAACAAGCAGGCTGACATTTCTTAGTAAAATTGCGTGATGAGAGTAGCGGCATCTAGTGCAGAGTGGCAGAAGTAAATAAGACTCTAGGCAACCTCAGAGACATCTATAAATGACCGAGTAGGCTGACTACTCTTTAAATTTGTGATAAAAGAAGCGACATCTAGTGATCAGTAGTTATATCATAAATCGATATTTGATATTTAACAACCCACCAACGCTACTAGAGGGCACTATAAAAATAAAATAAATTTCTGCTAGTTCCACTGTGTGACGATAGATACCACTACTGGCAACAAACATGGAGAATATATCTACAAATGTTACACTAAGAAAACACCAGATAACTCGAGCGAAATCAGTAGAATCTATGGACATTAATGATACAATCAATACAACATTATCGGAAGACAATATTTTAGGAAGAAGCTTAGATTTATCGACTAATATTCAGTGCATAATTATGAACGAAATGAAAGCAGAAATAACCAACTTAAAATGTAATCTATTAAGCACTCAGAATGAGCTAGATAGAGTAATCTCAGAAAATAATGACCTGAGAAAACAAAATGCCCAGTTAGCACATGACAACAACATATTAAAAAATCTCTGTCGAAGTCCACTGTCATCTATTAGAAGAGAAATATCAACAAATCGGAAAAATAGTATTCGTCGCAGATTAACAGATAGTTTCTCGGATAGTCCGTTAACTAATAGCTCAGAGGACTTAACTGAATAAAAGAAGAAACAAACAGAACAAGGAATGCATAAAAAATCGGAAGCTGAAAAATCGGAAGAAAAAAGCTTTAAGGAAAATAACATGAAGAAAACGGATGGGAAAATTAACAAAACTTTTATTTTTGGAGGTCAACAGTGCAATGGAGTTGCATCAGCCATAACAAAAATCGCGTATACATAACACCTACAATAAATATAACTTTATTTCTGTAATTAAACCAAATGCAAAGACTGAAGATATATTAGTTGCTTGTAAATTATTCGAAATATCTTCAGATGATAGGGTAGTCATATGTGTCGGTGAGCATGATACGAACCCTATTAAAGTAATGACTGAGTTAAGTTCATTTTTAAAATTAATGTCATGCCCGGTATTTGTTTTAAAAGTAGTCAAAAATTTCAGCTTAAATGAATGTAAGTTAAATAATATGATTAAAAACATATGTAATCAATTCTCAAATACTACTTTTGTTGACTTCACAGACGATAAAAATTGTTATACAGTAGAAAATATATGTAGTAGTATAAGTACTTGTATAGATAAATATGACTACTATAGGAAGTTTTTACCTTTATGCTACATCCTGTATCAAAATTCAAACAGGGCGCAGAAAATGTATCAGGCCAAGTTGTTCGTAGGAAAGTGAGTTATACTAAAAAAAGGGTATTGCTAGAATCGGAACTATTATTAAAAGACCAAAGCACTCAGACTGACATGGCACTTAGTTATATAGGAACAAAAAATATGGGATCCGAAAAATATGGAAAATACGTTTATTCGAAAGTCAAAGTGCAGGTGGAGTATTCTTTAGAGTTTTACATCAAAATATAGCAGGGTTAATTAATAAAAGCAACCTACTTGAAATTCATTTAACAGAGCTTGGAAAAAAACAAAAAGTCCGGAAGTAATATGCATAACCGAATCGTTTGTTACAGGGGAATGCGAAAGTATGGTTAATGTAAATGGGTATGATTTGGTGTCGACATACTGTAGAAAAAAATAACGAAAAACGAGGCGGTGTGTGTATCCTTGTAAAGGTCGGAATAGAATGTAATGAGTTGAGGTATGATGAAATTACAATTGATAATGTATTTGAGTGTTGTGGAATACACATTGCAACAGAAAACATAATTATAATTGGCTTATATAGGACTCCGGACTCGGATGTTAAGGTTTTCCTAAGCAAATTGGAAATCTTACTCACAAAGTTACGTTGTAAATTTAGTAAAAAAGTAATAATACTAGCTGGTGATATAAACATAAATACTCTTAAGACAGGCTCTTATATTCAAATGTTTTTAGATATGATGAGCAACTTTAATCTGACACTGCACATAAATGAACCTACCAGAAAAGAATCATGCATTGACCATATTATAAGTAATGTCAGTAACGGTATTGGCGAGTTACTGCATTTAAACTTGTCTGATCATAATACTGCACAAATGGTAAATATTCCTATGACTCAAAAAATAAAAATCAATGATCATTATTTTATTTACTTGAGGGACTATTCTCAAGAAAATATTGAGAAATTTAGGCACTGCATGAAGAATCTTTCTTTTTCAGAGGTATACAATGCAAACACGCTTAATTTGGCATACAATGCATTTAATGAATTGTTTTCTTTATTTTACAACTTATGTTTTCCAAAAATAAAAAATAAAAATTTCCAAAAGAGAACAAAAAAATAAAATGGATTAGTAAAGGTCTCAGAAAAAGTTGTAAAACAAAAAGAAAAATTGCGTTACAGGTACTATAAAGAGCGATCAGATGATAATAAACAGAAATATATGAATTATAATAGATTACTCCGACGTTGCATTGACTGCTCTAGAAAAAATTATAATAGAAAATTTATAGAACGATCGCGTAACAAATGCAAAGCTTCTTGGAGCTTGATTAAGAAAGAATCGGAAAAAGCTCGTAAGTTTGAATTCATAAATCAAATTTATTTAGACGGGAAACAATTAACAGACCCTACTGACATAGCCAATGCTTTTAACGACTATTACATCAATTTGACTAATAAAAAGAATATGACACGAAATACATGTTATGCAAGCAACTGTAATAGCATTTTTCTAAAACCTATTAATGAGGAAGACACAAAAAAAATTATAATGTCTTTAAATAATACGAATGCGGTTGGTTTTGATGATATTGCAACACGGATAATTAAAATTTGTTCAGAAGAAATAGTTTCAGTACTAACCTTTCTCATTAATATGTCATTTTCTGAGGGATGCTTTCCTGAGTTACTTAAGGCTTCTATTGTAAAACCGATATTTAAAAAGGGGGATAAAACGACTCTAAGTAATTTCAGACCAGTAACACTAGTCTCTATTTTCTCAAAAATATTTGAAGCAGCTTTTCGAAATCAAATTCTGGACTTTTTCAACAAACATAATATATTAATCAAAGAGCAGTATGGTTTTACGAAAGGAAAATCGACCACACTTGCTGCTTTTGATCTAGTCAAACAAATAATAGATAATAATGATAGAGGACATGCATCGACAGTTCTATTTTTTGACATGTCCAGAGCTTTTGATTTAGTATCACATGAGCGTTTACTTGAAAAGCTAGAAAGATATGGTATTCGGGGACCAGCCTTGAAATGGATAGCAACCTATTTAAAAGATCGAATACAGTGTGTAGAAATCTCAAATATGAGCGAGAATGAGGAAATTAAGTCATATCGTTCATTATACAAGATCAATGAATATGGCGTTCCACAGGGTAGTGTGTTAGGACCATTATTGTTTAATGTATATATCAATGATCTCCCAGAAAAAATATCACATCCTTGCGTACTTTATGCTGATGATATTTCTATCTTAATTAAATCCCCGACTAAAGTTAATATAATTGACATTGAAAGCATAATACATATAGTCACAGAATGGTTAAATGATAATAATCTCCAAATTAATTTGACGAAAACAAACATAATACAATTTCACTCATTTCAAAAAAAGTTGACAAATTGAATACTAGTCGTTCGCTGCGAACGTAGACCTCGCGACTATTAAAATAACATAATTCAGTTCCCTAAATAAAATCTAGATGGCGTTATCCAAAGTTAGAACACGCTATGGTTTCGTTTGCTACATAATCGTGGACGTTTTTATTAATATTTCAAAAACTACTGAACCGATTTTGATGCCCAACGAACTTGAAAATTCTATTGATATTTCCTACATGCCTACCAAATTTCATCAAAATCGGACCATCGGTTCGGCAGTTATCGCGGTACAAACATACATACATACATACATACATACATACATACATACATACATACATACATACAAACAATGTGTTTCGCACCCAACTCGATTTAGAGACCTTCGCTCGCTTCGCTCGCTCGGTCAATTAGTTATAATGACCAAATTCTTTCAGACGTAAGTAAGACTACTTTTCTTGGACTGGTTTTGGACGAACATTGTGACTGGAAGGCCCATGTGGAACAAGTTTGTAAAAAACTTAACAGGTTTGTTTATGTGCTATATAAATTGGCAAAGCAGTCAACGAAAACTACAGTCTTGTCTGCATACCATGGATATGTTTGCTCAGTGCTTACTTATGGTCTTATTATATGGGGTAACTCCACGGAGGTGAATAGAGCCTTCATAGTACAAAAAAAGTGCATCAGAGCTATGTGTGGTAAACCTCCATGGCACTCTTGTCGGCCTCTATTTAAAGAACTAGGACTACTAACTTTGCCATGTCTTTATATATTTGAAGTCTGTAAATTTGTCAAATTGAATTGGGACTTGTTTGTGAAAGCTAAGGATATAAATCACAGAAATACAAGAAATGGTGATAGAATTGTGTTACCCATAGTACCCAGAACGGCTTTTTACCAAAGGAACAGTTACGCAATGTGTGGGAAGATATTCAACGCCCTTCCTGGCGATATAAAAACACTTCCCATAAAAAAAGTTTTCAAAAGCATTGAAGTCGTGGCTAGCAGAAAAATGTTTTTACTCAGTAAATGAGTTCTTACAATGGGATCATAAGTTTTGACCATGATGTTTTCAGTTAATTTATGAATACTCATTATAATTATTGTTATTGTAAAAATTGGAATTATTTTAATGGAATTTAATTGGAATTGTGCACATTTTGACATATATATATTTAATGGTACTTTTATAATCAATTTTAATTTTGAGATGCAATATTGTAATGTATAATAATTTAATGAATAATATTTGTACGCCTGGCTATAAGGCAGAATACTTGTGACTAACTCTGTTTGTACACCTATTATATACGGTATTCTTCAAATAAATGAATGATTCTTGAACTAAATTTATTATGAAACTCACCAAGTTGACTTCTTAATCCAAGTTGGGGTGTCTTCGGAGGAGGTGGTGTTCCCTAAATCACCCAACCTACCCCATGAGATCTCAATCCCCAGAAAAAATACCTGATCCGTCTAGCAGTTCCACTCGGCAACAGGTTTCGGCGTCTCCAGGCAGCCACAGGTCACGTCGTTCGCAACATCCAGTCCAAGTAAAAGGTTTCACAAACACAAACGTTCCATAGTTATTTAACAAAAGGGAAACTCACAATTATAATTCAAACTAACCAACAATCAACGTCGTTTTAGACAAAGGGACGCGGGACCTCTCGCGTATTTAAACAAACCGATATCGCACAGGACATAGGCGACCGTCCGCGACGCCATTTTACGCGAGCAATGTGAGAACCTGAACGCCTGGCGGCGACAATGGGAAGCGCCTGCGTTTTGTTTCAACCATTATATTACAAACATCCCCCGTCCCGGTCTGAGAAGCAGACCGCTAGCTTACTCTACGGGAAGGCGGGCGAGAGAGGTCACACCTCTCCTTAAAATCGAACCGTCGACCAACACCTCAGCCACACGCGGAGTGCCATCTCCGCCAAGAATCAAACGTAATATGCGAGCTCGTCGCCAAAGCAATGAGGGCAAATTTGCCTCTTTTAACAATACTAAATCACCCTCCCTGGGAGGCTCAGTCCTGTCTGTCCACTTCACTCTTTGCTGCAGCAAATGCAAATATTCAAGCGACCAGCGACGCCAAAAGTCCTGGCTCATTTGCTGCAACATTTGAAAACGCGACAACCGATATACGCGTTCATCCTTCCACGGGTATTCGGGCAGGGCATTCAACGGCTCCTCCCACCAAAAAATGACCAGGGGTGAGAGCTTCCAAGTCATTTGGATCTGGAGATAGCGGACAGAGAGGACGAGAGTTGAGGACCGCCTCAACTTTACAAAACACTGTGGCCAGCTCTTCAAAAGTTAGAGCCGTTTCTCCGATAATGCGGCGGAGGTGGGTCTTTGCGGATTTCACAGCCGCTTCAAAAATCCCTCCCCAATGGGGGCAACTTGGGGGACTAAACTTCCAGGTTATTCCCCTTTGAGCAGCAATTTGACTTAAACTAGTACAATTCTTATCAATAAACACAGAAACATCCTTAAGATAATTTACAGTTCCCTTATAGTTTGTGCCATTATCAGACCTAATAAGGGAAGGTAGACCTCGACGCGAAACAAAGCGATCCAACGCGGCGACGAAGGCCTCCGTAGTCAGAGCTGATACCACCTCCAAGTGGACCGCCTTGGTGGCCAAACAAACAAATACACACAAATAGCCCTTCACAATACGGGCATTACGAAAGGGAGAAGCCTTGATCGAAAAGGGACCGGCAAAATCGGTTCCAACGCCGTCAAACGGCCTCGAAGGTCGGATTCGATCAGCGGGCAAATCACCCATCTGTGGTTGCATCGTGGATGCCTTCAACCTATAACATGCAATACATCGAAACAGAACACTACGGATTGCTCTTCGGGCAGACAAAATCCAAAATTCGCGTTGCAAAATAGCCAGCAAAGCATTGCACCCAGCATGGGCGTTACGAATGTGTCGATCAGACACCAAAAGCTGCACCAAGGGTCCGCCCTTGGGCAACAACAGAGGATGGCGAGTCTCATATGGAAGATCCGCCTTCCGGAGCCTGCCTCCAACCCGAAGAAGCCCATCCGAGTCGATGTACGGGTTCAAACGAGCGACCGCGCCCTTCAACTTAGCGCGTCCGTCGCGCAAAATACGAAGCTCCGACTCAAACCGTCCGGTCTGCACGACACGGACCCATTGCAACAATGCGCTCCGGCGCTCTTCTGCACCTGCAATCGGCTCCAACCGCTTTGCCTGTGGGTTTCTACAATTATGTATGAAACGCTTAATCCAACTGGTAACACCCAGAAGCTTATCCAAGCTGCTATACCGAGCAAGTAGCCAATCCGGCTCCGACGTCGTCTCAGCGACTACAGCATGTACACGGAGCCCAGTCAAAATCAAAGAAGTAACATCTGTCTGACAGACAGGCCAAGATGTTTCTGATCCCATCAGCCACTCTGGGCCCCACCAGAGCGGGTGTGACACCAATTCTGGTGCCGTACAACCTCGGGAAGCACAGTCCGCTGGGTTAAGCTCTCCCGGCACATGTCTCCATGTTATATCAATTCCGATATTCTGGATTTGGGAAACCCGATTTCCCACAAAAACCTCCAAGGTATGTGGGGCCGCGCGCAACCATGCAAGCGCGACCTGGCTATCCGACCAGGCGAAGATGTCCCGTATCTCGACCGTGGCCGCCAGCTCACATGCAACGTGATGCAACAATTTAGAGAGAAGGTGAGCTCCACTCAACTCAAGCTTGGGAATAGTCAGCCTAGTCCTGATGGGGGCGACCTTGCTCTTCCCTAACAAAAGCGAGACATTGACCCGGCCATCGGCGTCAACCGTCCGCATATAGACTGACGCGGCGTAGCCTCGCTCCGACGCGTCACAAAAGCCATGCAGGCTGGCTCGATATTTCCCGGGGGGCAATATTCGACGAGGCAAGGCAATCCGATTGACTTCCTTAATCGATGAAAACAACTCGAGCCAATCATCCAATGGAGAGCCAAACAGCGGCTCGTCCCACGAGACGCCCAAAGTCCAAAGTCTCTGAAGAAGACACTTCGCAGAGAATATCACTGGACTGATCCAACCGCTTGGATCAAACATACGGGCTATTACGGACAACACCGTTCTCTTAGTCCAGACCCTTGGCATTTCCAAGTCCACTTGGAATGTAAAAATATCGGTTAGCGGCTGGTACTGCATGCCCAGCACCGCTATCCTGTTGGGATCATCCACATCCTCAAACAGGTGAGGGTTCTGTTGGTGATCCTCCGGGATCCCTTCTAGAACTTTAGGCTCATTAGACAACCACTTACGTAGCTCGTAGCCACCTGTCTTCAATATTTCAATCAATTCATCCCGCAGTAGGAGGGCCTCCTCAATACTTTGGGCTCCGGTGCACACGTCATCAACATACAAGTCACGTGACAGCACGGAAGCCCCACGGGGAAAGCGGATCCGTTCCCGCTCTGCCAATTCAAGCAATGATCTGATGGCGATATAGGGACTAGATTTCAAACCATACGTGTTTGTGTTGAGTTCATACACCGTCACAGGATCCTCAGGGCGCTCACGCCAGAGTATCAACTGGAATCGCCCGTCCTCAGGATGTATGTCTGTCTGGCGGAACATCATCCGGATGTCCGCACCACAAACCACTTGATGTCTTCTAAAGTTCAAGATGATGTCAATTATGTCCCTATGCAATTTGGGACCCGAATGCAAACACAGATTCAACGAAACCCCGTTCGAAGTGGGTGCGGACCCATCGAAGACGGTCCTCAATTTGCCTGTTGAGGCCTTCACCACCGCGTGGTGGGGCAAAAAATAATGCTCAGTTGAGCTCCAATCAACTCGAGCCGGAGACATGTGACCCAAATCCTCGTACTCGCGCATAAATTCAATATATTTATCGCGAAGTACGTGGTCACGCTGCATGCGTCGCTCCATGGACAGCAGTCGTTTCTCCGCAAGCGCCCTACTTTGCCCTAGGCTAGGACGAGAGGCAACAAAGGGTAACCTAGTTACAAACCGACCGGAGGGCAACCTCTCCGTGGTCGATCGAAAAAGGGCTTCGCACTCAGCGTGTTCCGGATCCATCCTGGAACTCATAGGTGGCTCCTCCACCTCCCAAAACCTTTGCATGGTCTTGGCCAAGGACGCAGATGCGACGACCGGTGGCTCCTCCACGGTGCTATTATCACACACAGGGCCCATCAGGGCGAAACCAAAGATAGTAGACACTGCCATCAGTGAAGACGAACCCAGAGCTTTCTGGGTACCCAACAAAATCCAACCCAATACGTCCGAGCCCAGGAGCAAGTCCACTGGGCCGGGATGAAAGACAAAGGGGTCGGCCAAATCCAGACTCCGAAACCAAAGACAACACACCCGGCGGTATGTCTGTCGAGGGGTGCCAACCCGCAATGGTATCCATTACCATAGCCGAAGTCGTGATCCTCATTGTGGAGGACTTCAGCGAAGAAAAGGTGACAAGTGTCTGGCCCGTCAGACACTTCACTTGTATGCCACCAACTCCAAGAAGTGGCACAGGCGAGTCTTCCACGACTAAACCTAACTGGTGTGCCACTCGAGTGGTAACCAAACTGCTTTGAGCCCCTGAGTCCAACAGAGCTCTCAAATTAATGGCTTCCCCCTACGACCCCATACGCGGACCACCGCGGTAGGGAGCAGAACCGTCCGCGGCTCTGTCCCAGCAAGGAGCAAGCTAGTTACGGGCTCCCCACTCTCTCCAAACCAGGGGCGCGCCACTGACCCGGATAATATGGCGGGCGAGTGCACATCCCCATCTGAGGGGGGCATAACCCGCGGCCCGGCCATACATATGGTACGGCGGGTGGTACTCCAGCCGTGGGTACTGTGCAGCGGCGGAGAAAACCGCTGCGGCTGCATGTGTTGGGTATTGGCAACCCGCGTGGAGGGGGTGTCCCCACTCTCACGTCTCGGTCTAGGGCCCCCGCCCATGGGGGCCCTATCCGGGGCCTGGCCAGCTACATACTGGCCATGACCTTGGGGCGCGTGGTCCCGGTCCGCCAAGACCCGCGCCGGTACGCGACCCCCTCCCGAGGGGGGTGCGACGAGCGAAGCCGCGTCCTCCGTCCGATGGTGGAGGGCTTCGCGCAGGAGCGCCCCCGCCCATAGGGGACCCCTGCCTCAACAACCGGGGGCCATCCCCGTTCCGGTTCATGCAGAGCATCACGTGGTGCAGCCCACGGCATGCACTGCATGGTATGGCCCTGGGACAGTCACGTGCATAGTGACTGCCCAAACAGTAAAAGCATAGTTCATGCCGCTTTGCCATGCGGCGCCTATCTTGTACTGGCAGTCTCTGCCAGTCCCTGCATTGCAGCAGGCTGTGGCCCATCCGGCCACATTGCAGGCAGTCCGCGTCCCCCGCGACTGCTGCCGTGTGTGCAACCCGCACACCAGCTCCACGCGGTGGCGGTTGCCGTCCCTGTTGGGGCTTACCTCTCCATGAGGGTTCCAAGGGCCTACGTTCAGGCGCTCTGGATGGCGCTGAGTCCGTCATGGTATTCTCAGCGGCCCGTGCCTCAAACTCCAAAAACTTCACCAAGTCAGTGAATGTTGGTAGGGTGGTGCTGTCCCGCTCCGCATTCTCGCGCTCAAACCGCGAGCGGATGTCATTGGGCAATTTGCCCAATACAATGTGCACCAGCAAAAAAGACCATTGGTCCACCGGCAGCCCCAGTGTGCGGAGCGCGTTACAGGCCACTGTAACGGGCGTGAGCAACTGCAGGCGCAACTGTGCCCTGTTGGCCACCTTGGGCAGGGCCATCAACTGTGCGGCGTGCGCATCCGCTAACAAACGTAAATTTTGGTAGCGGGAGTTCAATAACTCCCAAGCCGTATCGTACTGGTCGTCCTCCACTCGGAGGTGCTGGATGAGCGACCGCGCTTCATCCTCAAGAGTGGAGAGGAGGTAGGCCATCTTCTGGGCCTTCGACAAATCCTGTCGTGCTACGACCAGGGACTCAAACATATTTTTATATGCTACCCACTCCTCCATCCTACCCCCAAAGTGGGACAGCTGAAGGGTGGGGAGCCGACCAGTAACCGCTGGTCCTTCCTGTCTAACAGGTGTGCGAGGGGCTGGTCCGCCAGCCTGTCTCGCCCTTATTGCGGTCGCCGCCTCCGCGATATCATCGTGCAGACTCAGGATCTGGTCCATGTCCACCATGTGACCTGCGTAGACCTCCGGGGCAAGTTCGGCTTCGGTAAGCACCACCATGGCCGCTTCCGCGCTAATCAATCGTGAGTGGAGGTGATCCGCTCTTAGCAGTATGGCGCCCTCCCTGTCCTTCCGGGACAGGAGTCCTCCGGCCGTCACAAACCATCTCAGTTCGTTGGCGAGTGTCGCCTGAGCATTGGAGACCTTCGCCATCGCGTCAAGTCACAAACAAAAAATAACAAAAGGTAAATAAAAAACAACAAAATCAAACAACTACACGAAGAACCGCGGTAGGTATGAGAATGGCACAAACCCGGAACGCACGGTACAAACCGCAAACAAATACAAAAAAGGTTACAAATATTCTTATACAAACAAACTAAGAAAAATCTAATATTTTTTACAAACAATTAATTATTTTTTACAAACGAACAAATAGAGGGTAGATAAACTACGCTCTGCTACCAGAAAATGTGCGCAGAGAATCCGGGCAAACGAAATGGCGGGAGGGTTCGGTACCGAAAAATTTACCGGGTAAAAAAAATACCGGTAAAAACCTCGACCCGGCACTACGTCTGTCCGACTAACCTAACCTAACCTATACGCAGTCTGCTACCACTATAGCTTATAAAGGGAGCTATAGAGCCCTATGTACTAATAACTAAGTAACTAAATTTATTATGAAACTCACCAAGTTGACTTCTTAATCCAAGTTGGGGTGTCTTCGGAGGAGGTGGTGTTCCCTAAATCACCCAACCTACCCCATGAGATCTCAATCCCCAGAAAAAATACCTGATCCGTCTAGCAGTTCCACTCGGCAACAGGTTTCGGCGTCTCCAGGCAGCCACAGGTCACGTCGTTCGCAACAAACAGTCCAAGTAAAAGGTTTCACAAACACAAACGTTCCATAGTTATTTAACAAAAGGGAAACTCACAATTATAATTCAAACTAACCAACAATCAACGTGGTTTTAGACAAAGGGACGCGGGACCTCTCGCGTATTTAAACAAACCGATATCGCACAGGACATAGGCGACCGTCCGCGACGCCATTTTACGCGAGCAATGTGAGAACCCCGAACGCCTGGCGGAGACAATGGGAAGCGCCTGCGTTTTGTTTCAACCATTATATTACAAACAAGAAGTATCCAAGCTCTGATAACTAAATAGTTGATGATCACGAATCACGTTTTTATGTTTTTTCTTTACCGTCATGCTAAATAGTAGACAAGTGTGTAGACATGCAAGTAGCTCCGTTCACAGATGCGCTGATAAAAACGTCTCGACTAATTGGTCGTTGATTTGAATACGGTGAGAAAGTTTGTCAGGTAGGTAGTATTCCTATACCAAATCCTATCCTAACTTATATTATAAATGCGAAAGTGATTAGTTGTTTGTTTGTTTCCTTTATCAAGCGTGAAGAGGAAACAAACAAACTCCCGTGGGATTTTCGGGATTTTGAATGGCTTGTAGCTATTCTTACACGATTATTCAAAAACACCACTGAACAAAAATACCTATCTACTCGATGTAATTTTACTTTTTAATTCGTTAGAAAGTTAATAGCAGTGATAGCATATTAATGTCTATTAAAAACGAAAAGCAAACACGAGAGCTATACAAATATTAATGTAATTAAAATGATGCTGGAGTAGAAATCTAGGCAGCCTCGCCTTGCAATGAGAGTGTGACGGTCTGCGCTTGCGCACGGCACGGTGCCACAGAGTAGGCGATTTACACAGACCAAGTTAGTTTTGTAAGCAACCCCGCCGAGGATACAAACATATGGCCTGGCATAGTGTTAATCTGATTTGGCTCTTCTGGGTGTTGATTCTGCTACAGAATTATTAAAAGTACTTGATTCTGCTTAGATTTCAGGATTAGGAGACCGACCCCAAATGATACGGGGAATGGCAAGGACTGATGATGATGATGCACTTCAGAATTTCAGGATAGACCAAAATGAAGTCACTATTATCGTAGGCCAAGACTCACTTTGGGTCGCTGCGCCATCTTAGTTATTTCAGAATTTTTACTTATGTCTGCGCGATGTATGGGGCTTTCCCTCTGTTATCCTCCTCTACAGTGCGTAGCGGCGCATGGCTCGTCAGCTCGTGCCAGTTTCTCCGTAATGATGGAGATTTGCTCATTATAAACGGCAGCAATTAGTTGTAATTATGTGATAGCGATGTATGGATACAGGGGATACTCGCACGAAAACCGTTTGGGCTCTAGTTGGCGCGGACCAGTTCAACTAATGTACTTAATGGTTAGTTATTTGTAGAGTAGAAACATTATAATGTTATGATTCTTTAGGTTAATTCTTTTGGTATTTACGATGATAGAGACATGTTGTTTAACTTTTAATACTGTAGAGACGTTACCGCATACGGTATTGCGTTTATTGTTAAACAATTGTTCTAAAATCACAGAATACATAATAGTACAAGTACTAAAACGCCGAGTGTAATCCTTCAAACTCGGCCTTCGGCAAAGCCTTGATTTCTTTGACTTCGGGCGTCAATAAAATGACTATAGGTATTATCAGCCACAAAAGTAACCAATCATTATTTCATATACCAGTGATTGTGAATCACCTCTGGCGGTTCGTCACTCCTAATTTCATGGCCTGTGCTCCCGCATTTTTTACAACCTGCGCTATAGGCAGGCAATTTACTGTACAAATGATTCATATTGTGCGACGCGCGATGGTATTGTACTGTTTCACGGTGGAAGTTCGGAAATAAATCCAGCAATTCTAAGAATTATTTAACTTTACGCGTCGCTGTTGCTGCACTGTTGTCATAGATTTTTTGTTTGATTGATGATTCATAAAAATATATAAATACTAGCTGTTGCCCGCGGCTTCGCCCGCGTGAGTTTCGCTTAGATGAAAAATCTTTTTGTGTTCCAAACTGTAGTTACCTAAACTCCAGTACTCAAAATTTCAGCCATTTGGTTATCCCGTGTCCCGCGGGAATATATATCCCGCGGGTAATCGTAGTACAGTCGCGGTGTTAAAATGAATCAAAAGTGATATGCCATTTCATTCAATAAACGATCTTCGTCTGCTCGTTATCTACAATTTCCCGTATACCACTTCCATCCCGAGTCCCTCTTTGTCCTATCCCGTGTCCTGTCTATTTATACGTCAGTAGAAAATGCTCATCAAGTTAACGACTTTTGCTAAGGCCCCATTTCCATTTATTTTATAGAATAGCTGATCTCTTGGAGTTTTTCATCAGATATTCCATAATCTTAAATTTTTATACGTCAGCAGAAAATGCTCATCAGGTTGAACGACTTTTGCTAAGGCGCCATTTTCATATAAGTATGTAATAGTGTAGCTGATAAAAATGTTGCGATGGTCAGCTGGTGTGACGAGGCTTGACAGGATTCGGAACGAATATATCAGAGGCTCCTTCAAAGTCGCTCCAATAGCAGACAAGATGGCCGAGGGTCGTCTGAGATGGTTTGGCCATGTGATGAGAAGAGGGGAAGAGCATGCGGTTAGGAGAGCTATGGCCATACCTGAAACAAGAAGGGGCAGAGGACGACCGCCAGCAACGTGGATGACAACCGTCACCAAAGATTTGGGACGGGCTCAAGTGGACACTCTGACAACCCAGGACAGGTCGTCCTGGCGCCGACGTACGAGGAGGGCCGACCCCAAATAATGGGATAAGGCACGGAAGAAGAAGAAGAAGATGTAATAGTGTAGCTGGTCTCTTCTCCTAACGTTAATATACCTAAGTCCCAATCGTGTCTCAGTGGTTTTTCATTAATATTTTACGAAGTTCTTGTTACAAGGTCAACAATAATCACTTCTTATTTTTGGATTTTTGAGCATCTCAGATGCAATTAATCTGATCTAATTTCTATATGAGAGTACTTTGATAATCACTGCTTTTGGAACTATTTACTTAACATTAACATAATCGATACTCTGTACTCAGGAAGACCTGGTGTTGGCCACTGAAGTGGCTGTGAAAGTAGCTGTACTGCGCGATACGAGAAAAATTCAAACTTTTTTTTAATAACCGATAAAAAGGAGCATCAGCTTGTAAATACATTATTTACTGCGCAAAAAATGAAACGTATCAGTTTAGGGCGCAGAACGCCAGTACCGAAGGCGGTTGGGCCGGAAAAAAAAGACGCGGACCGGCTTCGGTCACGGGTCACGCTCGTTGTCCAGGGGACGGACATGATATGGAGTGTTATTTTCTGAAAGGTGTTATATTTGCAAAAAGGTTTTTCAATTGGTAGATGAATGAACGATGCTGCATAGCAAGAAGTAACAGTTATTTTCATTATGCAAAATATTTTTTGGTGTTGGGAAATAAAGAAATTTGATTGATTGTAGCATCAAATTCTCCCAGTGGTTGGGAAGTAATGGATGGTCCAATGGTTGAATTAGGCTCCAACCATACTTCCAAACTTTCGCATTTACAACATTATTACTTACAACTATAAAAATATACATATCAACGATATAGAATATATACCTAGTTATTGACCAAGGCCGGCTGCAGCGGCTGCTGCCGAAAGCCTCAAACGACGCAAATATGCAGGAATCGGTGATTTCTACATTTTTGAGCCGTTTGGGGTCGAGACATTAGGACCGTGGGGACCTTCAGCCCACAAACTTTATATGACGCCATTTCCAAAAAATAATTGAGGTTTCTCGAGACCAGAGGGCTGGTATTTATCTCGCACAGAGATTAAGCATTGCCATTCAACGTGGCAATGCTGCCAGCCTTCTGGGCACTTTTACCTCAGGGCAACGACCTGTCGGGGCTGGCATTTTTGTAAATATATTTAATTTTAGTTTTTATTTTTTTATTTTTATAAGAAATATTTTTCTAATATCCGTGTCGCACCCACTCCTCTAAAGGTTGGAGACTCTACACTCGAAGTTGTTGACAATTATGTATACCTGGGACAAACAGTTCAGTTAGGTAAGTCCAACTTCGAGAAAGAGGTCAACCGTCGAATCCAACTCGGCTGGGCAGCGTTCGGGAAGCTTCGCGATATCTTCTCGTCCAAAATACCGCAGTGTCTCAAGACTAAGGTCTTTGACCAGTGTGTGTTGCCAGTAATGACATACGGAACAGAGACGTGGTCGCTTACTATGGGCCTCATAAGAAGGCTCAAGGTCACCCAAAGGGCGATGGAGCGCGCTATGCTCGGAGTTTCCCTGCGTGATCGAATCAGAAATGAGGAGATCCGTAGGAGAACTAACGTAACCGACATAGCCCGCAGAATCGCCAAACTTAAGTGGCAGTGGGCGGGGCACATAGCTCGCAGAACAGATAGCCGTTGGGGCAGAAAGGTTCTCGAGTGGCGACCACGAACCGGAAAACGTAGTGTTGGCAGGCCTCCCACTCGGTGGACCGACGACCTGGTGAAGGTCGCGGGTTGCGCATGGATGCGGGCAGCGCAGGACCGGTCGTTGTGGAAATCCTTGGGGGAGGCCTTTGTCCAGCAGTGGACGTCTTTCGGCTGAGAGAATAAGAAATATTTTTACTGAAACATATTTACAAATTAATTATTATTTTATAATACTTACTTTAATTACTACTTATTTTATTTACTTTTATTTTTTTTGTAAATATGTTTCAGTAAAAATATTTCTTATTGCCATACGAATAAATACATCATATTATTGTAAAAAAAAAAGTCATTGAAATATAATTTATTTCTTTGAAATAATTTAAAAAAAATCCCAACTATACTCCCTATCCATATTCCTGCCTGTCCCTTGGACTACGCGCGGAGGGCTCCCAACAAAGATATCGTTCGCGGGGCGCCGCTGCCGGCTCCGCGGGGCTCCTCTCAAAGACTCCAATGTTTGTAGTTTGCTCGCGGACTCTACTGACGCCGCATGCTTCACCACTTTTTCTTTTTTAATTCGCGGTTCGCGCCAACGAACATTCAGCGGATTCCTTTTATGAATATTGTATTTTTATTTTATTTTATTGTGGACTAGACTTGGTGTGTTGTGATTTTGCAAGTGAAGATGTGAATATTTTGTGCGTTTGTTTTATTGAAGACTAGGAAAATTGGATTGAATTGTCGGCTGTTGTAAGTTATTAAATAATTATTTTACATCGTCAAACTTTCTGGTGAAAAAAAGTGTTTTATTTGCGGTATATTACAAACTAAGTCATTAGGTATTAAAAATTGGACCAATTTTATTTGATAATTCCAACTTTTGTAAATATGGGCGATGAAAAATGGAGGTAGATTTTCGTTTCAAATGACATTTGCAACTAAGAAAATTTTGTCCGTAGATCTATGTAGAGATTTGAGAATTTTACATTTTAATAAGGCCTGCTTTATTGCTCCTTATAAAATCCGCTCCAAAAAGTCACTACTCCAACATATTCGAAAGTAATGTACGACGTAACTCACTCCTTGTGGGAAAACAACTCGTTGTTTTGGTCGCCGTGACTTAGCGAGATCTCTGATAGCTCGGCTGTAGCCGGTTCGATTCCCTTCGGCGAAAATTCTTATTGGCACTGAATGCCCACCGGACAACGGGGGAAATTCAGATACGAAGCCAATTACGAACCACGATAAACTGGCAGTGACGGACAGACAGATATTATCTCAGCTTTATTCCGTAATGGGAAATAATAATAATAATATTCGCAATGAATAGGAATACGATTTATTTCAATTGTATATATTTTGTATGTGTGACGAATAAATCACTTTTTCTTCATTTTCAATTTATTAAGTAGAGTCAGGGAGCAGATAAACCTGACCCCCTGAGGGTGAGGCAGGGGATCAGTTTTATCTGCCCTCGAATGTACATTTAAAATTATTAAAAACTAGCTGCACCCCGGGGCTTCGCTCCCGTGGTAATTTCGGGATAAAAAGTACCTATGTGCTATTCCCGGTATTTTTCTACCCGTATACCAAATTTCATCGAAATCCGTCCAGTAGATTTTGCGTGATTGAGTAACAAACATCCTCACAAACTCACATCCAAACTTATGCATTTATAATATAAGTAGGAAGGATTGTCAACGCTACAAACTACTAGCAATGCGGAGCGGAACGCCCGCTACTGATGTCTCTTTACTTCTTTTTATACGTCTTTTTCAAGGAGCGGTCGATCGTTAAACAGTATTGGTTTCTATTCGTCTTACATCAATATTTTTCCTGACAATATTGTAGGTACATACAGCTTAGATCTGTAACATTAGCGAGCACGCTAGCAAATTGCCTTCTTACCAAGGCTCATCTGGACATTATAATGATAGTTTAGCTCCACATATCATAGCGAGCATTACGCATGTAATGTACACGTAATTCCATGTAATTGTACAGGAGGGACATCGACATTCACGCGTGTAAAAATTTGCAGTTATTTAACCTGTACATTCAACTATATTTGTATTTTATTTAATGTTACGTTACATGCTCTTATGTCTACAAGATATTATAATGACGTCTTGTTTACGTTTATTTTTTTACTATCCTTCAACCGCGACTTCGTTCACGAGGAAATCACCATATGTGGTTTCGATGTTATCTTTCTTTCCGTAATAATTTCTGACGATAATAATTTTCTTGAGGACTTTTGATAGAATGTATCGATGCTTGTCGTGGATCTTCCAATTGTGAAAGCCGGCGCACGCGACTTTTTTCCGCCTGTCTTCCTGCTTGTGGCGAGATCAATCAACTGAGAGTCGATAACATGCACTTGTGATTGGAAAAATTGCAACGTGAAATGTATAAATTAAACTTTAAACACATTGAAATGAAATAAAAATTAATTTTATTAAATAGACTTAAAAATAGCACTTTTAAATCATCAGATACTTATTTTTTAGTTAGTTGACGTCATAAAATTACTTAAAGCTAAGGTTACCACCGCCTCCAAAGCGCAAGTGGAGAAGAGGCGGCGCATCAAACTCCACTAGCTGCTGCATTGAAGTCGGGAGTACTTACCTACAAGTATTACGTGATCCAAATCTTAGCATTGTCAATTATCCCACTGCAATCCAACTAACTACAGACCAAACAATGCATTCTAAGCGCATTCAAACGATGCACCCGACTTTCCCGATTGTTTCCCTCCGCTAAACTCGATCGTGAATCGTAACTTTTACCCCGTTCGCACACGAGCAGTAGGAGTTGGAGTTGCGTTAGCGTCGCGTTTTAACGCTAGGCGTTGGCGTGCCGTTATAACTTGTGGTGTTCTGCACACGAGCCGTCGCGTAGCCATCGATCTCACAAGGTTTCAATGGTTCTAGATGTTTTTAGTTTCTTCAGATGAAGGGGGATTTTATATAACTTCGTTTTAACTCTTATATGTATATTATAAAATCATGTCCCTTTCTTCGTTTGTCTTTCTGTATGCAATACTCAGAAACTACTAAACGAATTTTCATGCCGTTATCGCCATTACACTGTGTATGGTCATGAGGAAGATTTGGTAAATACTTTATGCGGGCGAAGCCGCGGGCAAAAGTTAGTAAAAATTAAATATACCTACCAGTCCAGCCAGTCTATTTTTGTCTGACCAAGCTGTTTGAGAAACACTTTTTAATACTACTTATATGCTTTTATAGACAAGAGTACGAATTTTTTGTGGTATCCTTACTTATTATGAAATAAAGTCCCCCCACCGCGTCTGTCTATCTGTCCGTTTCCAATAAATTCAAAAAACTAGTGAACGAATTTTCGTGCGGTTTTCACCAAAGGACGGGGTAGGTCATGAGAAAAGTTTTGGTGTATAATTTACGCGGGCAAAGCCGCGGACAATAGCTAGTATTGAAAAAATAAATAATCAAAATATTTTTCACGCGAGGATTTTAACGCCAGGTCGCAACGGCTGCCGTTATGACGGCTGCCGTTTTTAAAATCCTCATACGCAACGCCGCCTCAACTCCTCGTGTGCGGACTTGTTTGAAGATGTACGTGGTCGTTGCGCTGTCGTTCGACGCGCGTGCAACTCAACGCCAACTCAACGGCTGCGTGTGCGAAGTGCCATTGCCGCCATAACTCCGTGTTTTTAAGGCTTCAAGGGTAATGATCGCTGGTAACGCGAGCTTTCGTATTGTTTTGTTATAAAGATTTTTTGCAAAATAACGAGAGTTCAGCCCTGCTCGACTTTCTTTTCACACATACTTCGATTCTACGAAATTTAATTTAAATCAAATGATGTGCTGAAGTGATCAACGAGGGTATTATATAATCTGTGCCAACGGCGTGTTTACGTCAGATTAGCCTCACTTGCAGTCAAGTTAGCATGTTTATTAAGGCCAGGTCTAACCCCACATTCGAAATAATTGTAATTATTCATGAAGAAATTTACCTAATTAGAGTTTAATTACGAAGTGGAAAAATAATACAGGATATAGATTATGATCTCTATTAAGGTTTCAATCGTGTACTTTTTAATAAAATACAATTTTTGGCTTAATTAATTCATAAAGGCACCGAAAATTTAGAAAATATTTCAGCTTTCAAGTCATGAAACTTAAAATTTTCAGCGACAACATATATATATTTTTATATAATTAGTTTATATATATGCTATATTAAAGTTTTATGCTATATTAAAGTTCTTCGCCCGCGTGTATTTCCCACGGGAACAGTGCTCTTTCCCGGGATAAAAGGTACCTTATGTCCTTCTCAGTACTTCTGATTATATGTACATACAAAATTTTAGGAAGATTGGTTCAGTAGATAGAGCGTGAAGAGGTAACAACAAACAAACTCATTTTCGCATTTATAATATTAGTTAGGATTTCCCAACACCAAAAATTACTTTACATATTATTTACTTTGCCAAACTGTTTGGCAGTTTATTTGCGGACAAACGTATCGATATCTAATAAAAATAAAGTCGCTCGCGTCTGTACATCTTCTAAACGACGACCCACGCAAATGACTTTGATGCGGTTTTCACTAATATATTTCCTTCCATACAATTTACTAGCTGTTGCCCGCGGCTTCGCCCGCGTGTGTTTCGCTTCGTAGTAACCTAAACTCCAGTACTCAAAATTTCAGCCGTTATCCCGTGTTCCGCGGGAATATATTATTATGTTGATGAACGGGAACAGATGTTCCAGATCTTCAATATTTATACGTCAGTAAAAAATGCTCATCAGGTTGAACAACTTTTGCTAAGGCGCCATTTCCATATCTCTTATAGTTTAGCTGTTCTGCTATGGTTCTTCATCAGGTGTTCCAGTTTTCAAAATCAATTATAGCCTATATGTTGCCCAGGCTTAATAGCTTTACAACAAAAAAAGTTTCATTCAAATCCGTCCAGTAGTTTTTGCGTGAAACGCGTACATACATACAGACAGACAGACAGACAGACAGACGGACAGACAGACAGACAAGAAATTCCAAAAAAATATTTTTGCTTACTATTATTCTTTTTAGGTGTCCCTCTATCCATTTCAGTCAAAAATACTAAATGTACAGACAAAATATTTTTACTGTTTTATTATATGTATAGATAGGTATACCTAACACATAGCTGTGCGAAGCATGAGCATATTTTCACGCACAGGAATCAAAATTTTATGTCTAAACCGTGGACGGGAGTTTCGACCACCACCACGAAGTTGATACAAAGAACTCCGCCTGTACTTTCCATATTGTATGTCTGTATGTTTTACTATGCGAACGTTGACAATGCGGGCACAAGACTGACAATCGACGCATGAACCTGTTAATTACCGCGCTAAGTGGCTCCTAAGTACCCTCTTGTAACTGTCTCTTTTCAATTATTTTCGTTCGTGATACCGTTTCATGAACGCAGTTTGAAACACTTTTTGTGTGTGAATTTTGACCACCCGCTTTTCTGCAATCTATGAGAGTGATTGCGTGAAAAGGGACGGAAATTTGTAATAGAAAGTTGGGAAGACACGATTATAGTATAGGGTACTTTTTATCCCGAAATTTCCACGCGAGCGAAGCCCCGTGGTGCAACAATACTAATATAATATCTAAATTCGTAGCTAAATATATATTATATTTACGCTTATACAATAAATTTAATAAATGCATGAATTTATAAACAGCAACCCAACAAATAATTGAAAATGTAGGTGTCTATATTCGTAGCGCAGTCTCGCGCGCGTTGATATCTTTTGTTCCAACGGCAAGGTGCTACGATCTCTACTTATAATATTTGTTCTAACAGGCTTGGTGTTATGACTTCACAGTTGGCTGTCATTTCTTATTAGGTACTAAAAATTTGTTAAATATCAATAAAGTTAAAGTATTTTTTAAGTATAACGTGTTCAAACAAACCATTCTTCAGATTTATTAAATTAGTTCATAATTACACACTCAAATAGAGGCTTATTTTGGTACTTACAAGGCTTACCTGATAGGGATTTCACTCACCTCACCGATTTCACTTCATCCCGCCGCCATACCTCGCCTCTCGCATTCTTCCATCTTCTCCGTTAATTAACAGCATCCTACCCGTGATAATAATGATCCCTTTCCCTCCCCTCGGGGCTCCACCCCCCGCTGTGTGCACCGGAATTTGAACTGCGCCCTTGGTAAGTGTACATTTATTTAAATTAAACTGAAAATACATTTTACCAATCAAATTGACTTTGACGTATTATTAAACTGAAAATACATTTTAACCGTCAAAATTCAAAACTGGGAGCAGAGAAAAAATAGAATCCATGGCCAAAAATAAAGAAGAAAAAATAGAGTATGCAAGGTACTTCTCTACCCGCGCAGATTGTAAAAGTCAATCAAGGAAAAGGTCTTTAATCTACTCATAGGGGATGGGCTAGCAACCTATCACTATATCTGAATCTCAATCCCGTCAATAAGCCCATTATTTTCCTAAACATGGCCTTTGTGTGTCCCGACCCGGCTCTGTCTATCCCATTAGGAATATAGACGTGTTCATTTTTAAAATATTTTTTTTTACTGTATATCGTAAGGCCGCCTTTTGCGCATATTCCTTTCTTTTTTTAGTTTTAAGTTACTTTATGTATCTATAAATGTAATTTATTGTGTGCTAATAAAGTATTCTTGTTGTTGTTGTTATGTATAAGTCCGCTTTGCCCATGGCGCACTTGATTATGTTGAAGCGGGGCGGAAGGGCGATGCAATAGTTGTTAGGGTTAGGGCCTGCGCCCGCGCCGCCGCAACTGACGCTTCCGACCAACAGTTGTTGGCACACGCCCTCTTTTAAATCATGACCCAATTCTTTTTACTTCAAATATCGAAGTGACTTTGTTATTGATGATGTTTTTTTGTAGTTAGGCAGTACCAAATTTAATTAAAATCAGCCCATCATCGGTTGAGTTAAGATTGAACATCAAACCCGCCAACTTTTATGTTATTAGTAAATTTATGAACCAAAAACAAACTAAGATAGACAATTGTTACACGAGTATAATTTTACATGAATGAAACCATTAGTCACAAGTTATAGTTAATCACAAAAAAGAGACATGGTTTTAGTTGTAATTTGGAAAGGGAAATAAAAAAATACCGCGCTGGTTTTTTTTGTATCCACGTATGCATATTATAGTTAGAGTAAGAGCTGATAACCATTCAGATAGCTGTTTCGTTCCTCATTTAGCGAACAATGAGCAATTAGCTCAACTCACTACAGTTCACTTTTAATTTCTTCGTTTAATTATCTACTTAGAGGCGATTTGTATCGCCGCTGGATGCCGTTCTCAAAGTGAATTTAATAATTGTCACTAAACTTAATTCAAGAATATAAATAATTAAATAAAAACTTGACTCTAAAACTTTTAACTAACTGTTTTATAAAAGAAGTTTTATTACATTTCATTTACAATTAGGTTATTTTTCTATGGTTTAAAGTGGTGTAACAGAAAATATAAGTATTATGTCTAATAGTAATCCATAAATGAATCCATTTATTTATTATTTAGCCTGTCTCTCAGGTGATTTCTGAAAACTTTTTGAGTAAAATTTTCACTGAGGCATTTTACTGGAAATAAACGAAACTGGAGAAAAGATATCAGGTATCAACTTTTAAGTTATTTTATTCCATAAATTGTATTTCCTATGTCTCACTAATAAATTAATATATTCCAGCGTGGCTAGAGTTCTCAAAGATTAATAGCGAGAAATTAGGAATAGAAATTATTCAACAAAAGAGTTTTAGATCTCATTCGACACTTATCCCAACGCTTCCGAACATAAACTTCAAGAGACAATAGTCTTCGTCTGTGGTCGACATTCTTTATGTTATTAAGTTATAACTTTATTAGCCTTTGTTTTTGTCATATTTTAACAAGTTAGAATAAACGCAATTTGCTTGTGACACAAGTTATTTCTTATTGAATGTGTTTATAAGAACGCTCTAAATGGAGTGCAGTAAGTATGTTTTCCGGGAATGTTCATTAGGTATAAAAAAAAAAAACTTAAAAAATAAAAAAACTATATAAAACTTCCTTTATATAATTATTTCAATAACAAGATAACATTCAATTTATATCAGTAAGTAACAAACACACAAGAAACGAAAACTAGTTTTAGAAAGTTCAATTATTTAATGTTAATTTTCTAATCCATACTAATATTATAAATGCGAAAGTTTGGATGTGAGTTTGTGAGTTTGTGAATTTGTGAGTTTGTGAGGATGTTTGTTACTCAATCACGCAAAATCTACTGGACGGATTTCGATGAAATTTGGTACAGAGGTAGATAATGACCTGGAATAGCACATAGGCTACTTTTTATCCCGGGAAAAAGCACTGTTCCCGTGGGAAATTCACGCGGGCGAAACCGCGGGCAAAAGCTAGTGTTAAATACATTAGAAAAATCTGGATTGTAACCTAAAAATGTAGAGTAAACTACCAATAATATGCACCAAACTTATCTATAACTTTATTTATCACTGACATAAATTAGGTTTTTTTCGCTTTTAATTTCACACATGGCACGACAAATGCAATGTGCCTTAAAAGGCTATTTACCAAATGGTGGCCATTAAGATAAAGATATAAAAAAACAGATTCTGCGACTTTTATGTCGAACAAATTCTAATGATACTAGCTTTATTAGTCTACTTGTATCTTCATTCTTAAGATGTATTTTAATGGCCGGTATTCGCAATTAAATTTTCTGTATATTTTTTTTCTTTTATTTTTTCCCCTTAGAAGTTTCCTTAGTACAGTACTGCACAGGGGGCAGATAAACTTGACCCCCTTGAGATAGTATTTGGTTAGAATTCAGATAGAGGTTAGGTGAATTTTGTCATATATTTCACATTTGATTTGTCAATTCCATTGTTACCATGTTATATGCTATGTTTCAAAGTGTAAATGTTTGAGAATAAATCATTTATCTATCTATCTTAGATAAGAGGGTCAGTTTTGCCCTCGACTGTACTAATGCGAATAATGCAATCCGGCAGTGGTGGCACCAAACAATGACCATCAATCGCACAATGGGGCACACGCCATTCTCGCAATATCCGATTACTCGAGTGTTTTGCCCAATTTCTAAACCCAGCCTTTGTCCAGCTGTGGGATAAAAGAGCAGGGATATTGTTGGTTTGTTAATAACATTTGAATGATCGTATTTGGAGTAAGGATTACGTAAAAAGCTTGCTGTTATAATGCAACTCACTTCCATGCAAATTTCTTTGGAACATCCATTTGTGTAATATAGTTTTTACAGGCACTTTTGTCAGGCACGAGCTTTTCACAAAATGCTTATTTAGTTGTTTTACTTGTATTGTTAATTTGAACACTTGTAAAAAAACTATTCAGCTAAACGTGGCCTTCGAGTCTCACGACACTCTTGGCTCTGTCTACCCCGTAAGGGATAAAGACGTTATTCTATGTATGTATGTATGTAAAAAAATTGTGAGAGGAAAAAAACATTTATTATTATTTTATTTTTTATCGAGTTTGTTTTAGTATATAGATTTGGCCCACAGCTTAATACGCATGAAAGTTTTTTACCCACCCTTCATTTAAGGGTGGAATTTCGAAATTTATTAAATAAACGAAACAAACAAGTGCGTTGAAATTGTGATATTAGGTAGTTAAAATGAAGCCAGTTGAGAGATCAACCAACGGTATAATTTGATACGAATAAAATTATCGTTAGTCGACATACCGAGACATTAAAACCATCGCTAAGTATTCAAATGAACTTAATAATTGGGATAAAACGCTTAAAATAAGTTAAATTAATTAAAAAAGAAATAAAGTGTAATCGACCGAGCGAGCGCAGCGAACGAAGCGTCTCAGTTTCCACTAGCCGAAAATTCTTTTGTCTGTCCGGATGTTATCGCCTACAGGTCGCATTTCTGAACCGATTCTTATGAAATTTTGTGAGCAGGTTCGTTAATTTTATAGAATTTTTTAGTTTAGCCAGTTTTTCGAAATTTTATAAAATGGCGATAATATATAAAAAAACCTTATATCTCAGCTATTTAAAAAAAAAATTCAAAAATGTCGTTAGACATTTTTGTTATCCTTATTAAGACGCAACTTTTTTGTATGAACAACATAGTGAAATTTAATAAAACCGCTATAAATCCATATATTAAATTCTTATACGATAGTTCACAAAAAAATCAATAGATGGCGCAGCAAAGCTTTTAATACTCGCAAATTCATTTAAGAGTGACTTGATTTATTGATTAAAATGAGATTGTTTGAATTGCGTGTATTTTTCTTTTAAACTGAGTGCGTTTGACCTCTATCTTGCCTGATAAGAAGCATAGATGAGATCTAGGGTGGTACACGCAAACTGAAAAAAAAAACTCAAGTATTTATTTGGTTAATGGTATTGTATTGTGGATTGCTTTGCTTGGTGGAATTATCTTGAACATTTGAAATAAATCTGATATCAAAAAACTTCATTGTATGATTAGAATCCTATTAAAAAAAAGTAATATATACGTATATGTATATAATAGATTCGATTTCAAATTGAACTTTCTTTTTTGAACTTTAATTTTGTTGCGCAAATTACATAAATATTCATACATATAACCAATAGGTCAAACCATGCATTTCTGACGACTGACGACCTCCGTGGCCTAACGGTCATCAGGCCAGACGGCCACACCAGAGGTCCCGGGTTCGATCCCCGGTCGGGTCAAGATGGAAAATAATCTTTTTCAGATTGACGTGGGTTTTGGATATTTATCTATACATATATGTATTTGTTATAAAATATAGTATTGTTAAATTAGCATCCCGTAAAGTCTTGAACTTACTCAATCTGTGTGATTTGTCCGTATATATTTATTAATATTATTTATATTATTTCGAGGCGGAAAAGGCAGGTCTCAGTCAATTTTTTTGTGGTATTGACCAACCACAAGAACTTTTTACTTTCTTTCCAGCATTGGTAGGTTGGTTTCAAAACTCTTCTAAGCCAGGGACACGGTAAAGTATCGGTTATTTCGTGGAAGGGCTCGCGAGGTCTACTGTTCTCACAGAACCACTAGTATTTATTACTTAGTATGTGTAAACATTTTAACAAGCTAATTATTAAAAATAAAAAACACGACTGACAAGTTTTTACTAAAAAAGTACATACAAACATATAAGTTATATACATTTTTGAAATCGCCTTTTAAAGCCCTTCAATTTGATACCCCACTCGATAAGATTGATCAAATTTTATTTTTTTGGTCTGCTATTTATCACATATATATAATGAAACCAAATATATCTGCCAAATACATATGTATATTTTCATATTATATATCACATCTTCCATTTATATATTCCATTGCACATAGTAACCACGTATAATGATGTCGTACATAAGAACACGTCTTAACACTATCGCTGCACAATAATAAGTGACACTATCTTGGGCGTGGCCCGCCATTTTATCCTAATGGTGGCGGTACAAACAGCCGTTATCAGTATTGCCATAATATTAAAATAGATACTTTTTCATCATTATATATTAATGTGTATAAGTATATATGTATATTTAAATATAAATACTTGAAATCATGACATTCGGCCATCCGATAACGTGCTGTCTCCCGACGCACATACATAATAAAAATGAATTCTTAACATTGGATGTACGACATTGCTTATTGACGTCAATAATTTACTTATAATTAAGTTTACCACCGCTTCCAAAGCGCAGGTAAAGAAGAAGCGGCGCAACAAACTTTACCCCTGCATTTTCTGCAAGGACGTCAATATCTACAATCATGGTCTTATAAATAAGTACAACTAGATGGTCGAGTATACGAGTACATTATCATCTCATAAACAATAATATGAAATGTCAGATTTAATTAGTTTTAATTCAATATAAAATAGATTAGTGATAGACTATCTCATGTAAACAAAATTTTAGAATCTTAATCAACGACAATTATTTTTCTACTCAGTGACAAACAAATTGTAACTAAAGTTCGTTAACTGGGCACTTTTTTAATGTTCTTACATTAACACAGTTCTTCATACAGTTTCCATTAAATCGTACTCTTAAATCTTAATCTTAATCAATCTTAATCTTAATCACTCTTAATCTTTAAAACATGTTTAAATAATTCTAGAATCATGACATTTGTCAGTACATCTAAATCTATTTTGTATTCCATGTTTTCTAACAGTTTACAAATGCGAGAAAATATCAACAAGTAACATTATCTATTATAATTATTTTGTTAGTACATATTTTCTCTAGAAAATATGACAAACAAGTAGACATTTAATTTGCAATGCTAGTCAAGTTTACTCAAGAGATTGCCACATTTGACGCGACAAGCTTGAAAATATATGATAAAGTTTAAGAAACCCAAAACATTTTTTAGTAGTAAAAATAAAACATAGTTTTATAAAATACAAAAGTAATAAAATGTAGCTGTATTGAAATATGGAAAGCACACATTGGTTGATTAACATTATATGACTAAAATTAGTAAGTATGGCAAAGGGCGCAGCATAGAATCAAAAAATGTTATTATTCTTTGAATGATTTTTAAATGATCAAATATAATTTTACTAACTTTGTTTTTTTTTTACACTTTGACATTTTAATTATTTACTTTTGGACACTGATATACTATCTGCATGTAACTTAATTTCTGGTTGTTCTAATATTATTATAATTTTATAAATATTTGTATGCTATTTTTAATGGCAAAACATAGATGTACAATGACTTTTTTTTGTAACAACTGTATCCTACGTATACCTATGTTTGACAAATAAATAAATTGAGTGATTGATAGAACACTATACAAAAATATGTTTAACCATGCATTACCTACGTCTGTCAAAATAAATTAATATGAGTAACAAAAATGTACAACTTATTTACTGTAAATCATCATAATTTAATTGAATAAATAAATTATTCAACTTTCTTACGCTTTTTTTTTGTTCATATTTACAACTTATTAAGATCCAATATACATTTCATAAAGACGTAGCGAATAACATGGTACTATAGTAACAATTTAAAGTAAATTAATAAAACAACGCTTCTCAGCGATCTTGACGGGGAAATTAAGTTAAAAAGTGCTCGTTTATCTATACACTTCGTTGTCATAATCAAATAATAAGGCGATTACCAAAATACAGACTAGTTGCTAAAGGTAGATGTAAAGTCTCTCTCTCTCTCAGCCGAAAGACGTCCACTGCTGGACAAATTGATGTAAAGTAAAGGAAGTTAATGGACAAGCCCTTCGTTTAGCGACTCGCTGGTACTCTCATTGCCGCTGTCTGCATTGTCCCAGAGGCGATAGCTGGAGCACAGTCTTCTACTTTACTGCGATCATTTTCAATCTGAAATGTATAATCTTTATCGACATAAACCGTATTATGGATTCATTACTGTATAACTTGACTTTGAAAAATCTGACTTTCTTGTAGTAAAGAAAAATAGTAATGATAGTTCTGACAAAAATAATCCTTTAGGCAGCTAATGACCACCAGGAAAGATTTCTAGATACTTGTTAAAAATGTTGAATTTATAAAGTTGAATTGTCGAAGTTAATTGACTCAAATCTCAATTTGAGTAATAAAATGCATTCAAATCTGTAGTAATATCAACGAATTATATGACTGTGTAATATTTCATTAACCATAGGTAAAACTAATGTTTATTTTATGAATCATTACAAATACAAAAACTAAAATGAATGTTATTAATTAAATAGAAATTCCAATCTCTTATCTGACCCAAAGTTAATATAACCCCAGCTTAGCTTTCCTACTTATGTAGGAAATGTAAATATAAATATTCTGATGATTGATGCCGCTCACATTAAATCATCGTTCCTTACTCCTATCCAGTGAATGTATGTAGCTCACTATGTGGCACGCTTACCACCCGGTATCACTATTGACACCGTAAAAATGAGCAACATACTCACCCCCTAGTCTCAAATGTATTCAGCTCATGATGTGGCGCGCTCACCACCCGGATGCACGCTCACCTTTCCGTAACATATGAGAAGCATACATTACCCACCAGTCCTATCTAGTGAATGCATGTAGCTCGCTATGTGGTACGCTCACCACCCGGTGGTACTATTGACACCGTAAAAATGAGCGACATACATCACCCCCTAGTCTCGAATGTATGTAGCTCATAATGTGGCGCGCTCACCACCCGGATGCACGCTCACCTTTCCGTAACATATAAGAGACATACATCACCCCCCAGTCCTATCCAGTGAATGCATGTAGCTCATTATGTGGCACGCTCACCACCCGGTGGCACTATTGACACCGTAGAAAATGAGTGACATACAACACCCCTAGCTAGTCTCGAATGTATGCAGTTCATAATGTGGCACGCTGACCACCCGGAGGCACGCTCACATTTCCGTAACATATGAGAGGCATACATTACCCCTCAATCCTATCCAGTGACTGCATGTAACTCACTGTGTGGCACGCTATCCACCCGGTGGCACTATTGGCACCGTAGAAAGTGAGCGACATACACCACCCCCTAACTTAACTGCATACGGCTCGTATTGTGGTACGCTCACCAATAAAATATGAGTTGCGTTCCTCGCACTCATACAATAAGAACTTTGACTGGCTTAAACATATAAATCTTTACTGTGAAACATACACAGTCCAATCACATATATCGTATTGTGGCACGCTCACCAATAAAATATGAGTAGCATTTCTCACACTCATACAATAAACAACTTTGACTGGCTTAAATATACAAATCTTTACTGTGATACATACACAGTCCAATCACATATCGTATTGTGGCACGCTCACCAATAAAATATGAGTAGCATTCTTCACACTCATACAATAAACAACTTTGACTGGCTTAAATATACAAATCTTCACTGTGATACATACACAGTCCAATCACACGTGTCTATCCCGTATAAAAATATAACTTTCTACTTAATCCATCAATATACTTCTACTTAATCTATCAATATACTTTGTTTGATACTCATATATTAAGGACTTTGCCAGCAAATCTTCGTTAACTGTGACACTTACACAGTCCAATCACACGTATACCCCGTGTGAAAATATAACTTTCGAATTAATCCATTAATATACTTTGTTTGGTACTCATACAATAAAAACTTTGATTTGACAGCAAATCCTCGCTAACTGTGACACATACACAGTCCAATCACATGGTGAAATCCCCATGTGAAAATATAACTTTCCAATTAATCCATTAATATACTTTGTTTGGTACTCATACAATAAAAACTTTGATTTGACAGCAAATCCTCGCTAACTGTGACACATACACAGTCCAATCACATGGTGAAATCCCCGTGTGAAAATATAACTTTCCAATTAATCCATTAATATACTTTGTTTGGTACTCATACAATAAAAACTTTGATTTGACAGCAAATCCTCGCTAACTGTGACACATACACAGTCCAATCACATGGTGAAATCCCCGTGTGAAAATATAACTTTCGAATTAATCCATTAATATACTTTGTTTGGTACTCATACAATAAGAAACTTGACTGGCATAAACATACAAATCTTCACTGTGATACATACACAGTCCATCACACGTGTCTATCCCGTGTGAAAATATATCTTTCTACTTAATTCATCGTTATTTTGTAAAATGTAATTATACTTAACTTGTGGTGCTGTGGCATCTGAAGTAGTACCTCCGCGAACTCACATCAATATCACATGGAACCTCTTTCGTAACTCCACTGTTACATACTCAATGCACTTCGAAATCATGTGTTCATTTGTTACTGAAAATATAAAAACACCAGCAAAAGTAACTGTCGACAAAAATGGGTGTCTAAAAATAGTTTTTATTTTTCTTTATAAATCAGCATCCATCATCTGGATTATGGACTTAAATTGCTTTACATATATCAAGAACAATAACGCGTTATTTTATTATAAAAATAACAATAGCAAATAAGATCAATTTTTCAAATCTATCCTTTTGTGTACTCTTTCGCTAAAACTAAAAGGTCAAATCCGAATTTTGACAAACTTAAAATGCACCAATATGTAACAACAACACGTTTAATCATAACTGTTCAGAAATATAAAACGATTCACAAATCAAATTATTAGGAATTGTAGGTAATTCTTGTTTACTCTTTCGCTAAAACTAAAAAGTCAAATCCGAATTTTGACAAACTTAAAATGCACCAATGTAACAATAACACATTAAATCATAACTGTTCAGAAATATAAAACGATTCACAAATTAAATTATTAGGAACTAGCTGTCGCCCGCGGCTTCGCCCGCGTGAGTTTTGCTTAGATGAAAAATCTCTCTTGGAGCTTTTCATCAGATGTTCCAGATCTTCAATTTTTATACGTCAGCAGAAAATGCTCATCAGGTTGAACGACTTTTAATAAGGCGCCATTTCCATATATGTTATAGTATAGCTGGTCTCTTGCAGTTCTTCATCAGATGTTCCAGATCTTCAATTTTTATACGTCATCAGAAAATGCTCATCAGGTTGAACGACTTTTGTTAAGGCACCATTTCCATATTTCTTATACTTTAGCTGTTCTGCTATGGTTCTTCATCAGGTGTTCCAGTTTTCAAAATCAATTATAGCCTATATGTTGCCCAGGCTTAATAGCTATACACCAAAAAAAGTTTCATTCAAATCCGTCCAGTAGTTTTTGCGTGAAACGCGTACATACATACAGACAGACAGACAGACAGACAGACAGACAAGAAATTCCAAAAAATGTTTTTTGCTTTCTATTATTCTTTTTAAGTGTCCCTCTATCCATTTCAGTCAAAAATACTAAATGTACAGACAAAATATTTTTACTGTTTTATTATATGTATAGATTGTAGGTAATTCTTGTTTACTCTTTCGCTAAAACTAAAAAGTCAAATCTGAATTTTGACAAACTTAAAATGCACCAATGTAACAATAACACCTTAAATAATAACTGTTCAGAAATGTAAAAATTTTCACAAATTAAATTCATAGGAATTGTAGGTAATTGACCAACGATTGTCCTGGTACCCTCACTTATAATAATATTGAATTCGATTATTTATTTGGATATTTAAAATTTAATTATCTACTAAAGGTTATGTACTTTAACCCAATTAGATTCCCAACAGAGTAACTATTTTTATTAATTGTTAATGTATATTAGAACTACTTTAAAACAACACAGAAACCAATCCTACAAGCCTGAAAATACTACAATACAAATAGAAGAACAATAATAAAAGTATCTCCTAAAAAAAGGATCTTCTCGTAATCTCATGAAAACTACGAGTAAAATTACAACAAATAAAAGTCTCGATATTTATCCTTTGTAATTACGTGAAGTCAAAAAGGTAACAGAGTGGTTGAAATGTCTAAACTATGATCAAATAGATATATTGATTTAAAAAAAAACTATATGTACTGAGTAATATTAAACAACATAATTGTTTCTTATAATACCACAAGATAGTTAAAATAGTAATCCGTGATAATACTATTGTTATCAGAGAGTAGCCCCGATCAAACGCTTGATGAGCTTTTATGTGCGCGTAAGACAAAACCGTACTGTCAGGGAGTGGCCCCGTCTCAGTACAACCTATGATTACCCACATCTTACCATAAACCATACCAAATGCTATCAGAGAGTAGCTCCAATCGAACGCTTAGCAGGTATTAACGTATATAAAATGGACACAATACGCACTATCAGGGAGTGGCCCTGACTAAGTACAAAATTAATGTACTACAAGTCTAGTTACTTTAAAATATTTTAATATCATATATTCATAATTGAATTTAGTATTTTAATAAATTGTATAGTAGGTACTTTAGCACACCAAGGTTATCAGAGAGTAGCCCCGATCAAACGTTTGATGAGCCAGTTCACATGCGTACAAGGCGAACACAATTTGCACTGTCGGAGAGTGGCCCCGACCAAGTACACCTTATGATCATCCATATACAACATATAAAACACCATGTAATGAACCATACCAAGTGCTATCGGAGAGTAGCTCCGATCGAACGCTTAGCAGGCATGAACGTGTATAAAGTGGACACAATATGCACTATCAGGGAGTGGCCCTGACCAAGTACAAAATTAATGTACAATTATATACACTGAGTATATTCTAGATACATTAAAATATTTTAATATTTTAATCTTTAATAATGTATTAAGGTACTAAAACTGCTGTAAAATATTAAAATGTGGGTGATTTAGACAAGGAAAAGAACACCATTTTTGAAAAACATTTTCGTATTTAAAAAATTAAAAATGTTTCACGTACCTTCTTATACTTGGGCTCGTTCCCGCTTCTGAGATATAATGAAACCAAATATATCTGCCAAATACATATGTATATTTTCATATTATATATCACATCTTCCATTTATATATTCCATTGCACATAGTAACCACGTATAATGATGTCGTACATAAGAACACGTCTTAACACTATCGCTGCACAATAATAAGTGACACTATCTTGGGCGTGGCCCGCCATTTTATCCTAATGGTGGCGGTACAAACAGCCGTTATCAGTATTGCCATAATATTAAAATAGATACTTTTTCATCATTATATATTAATGTGTATAAGTATATATGTATATTTAAATATAAATACTTGAAATCATGACATATATAATCCGCCATTTTGTTTTTATGATGACGTCATATAGCCTATGTCACTCGGAGGAATGCAAGGAATCTAAAAATACCTCTCACATCAAAATCTGTTAAGCCGTTCAGGACTTATGGTGGAATAAAGAAACTTACATACATACATACATACATACATACATGAACCCTGAAAACATAACACTCCTTTTTTGGTCAGTCGTGTAAAAACTTGTAGTAAAGGAGTCATCCATCATCATTCTTCGTTGGTAGATTTTTAATTTAAGCCGAAAGAAGTTAGTTGGCTGCAATTTTGCTATACATATAAAAGTCATCCTGTATCATAGCAAAGCTACATAGGTATTTATTTCCTACAATACTTCTACCGTACAGACAGGATCATTAAACTTTACGACATAACATTTATAACGCTTCAATCCTACACTCGAATAATAAAAGATGTTCCTGCGCCGACAATGCGCAATGCCATCAAATTGACGTTTACAGCTCGATATAAATAAACTATAACAAACTATTGTCGCAGAAATAATTGCGATGTAACGTTCGTTGGGGTGTGGTACAAGGTATGAGATGTAGCAAGATTTTATTACGTTAAACAAGTTGTGTTGTGAGACTTGTGACCGCAATTTACGCGTGCAAATGGATTTTATTACATTCTTCGCAAATATCTAAAGCACCAATTTTTCTATAGCTATCATCATCATCTCAGCCGCAATAAAATGACTTTTTTGTGGGTATAGACCTCTACCATAGCCATCCACATAGATTGGAAGCGGCCTGTGTGCAGCATCCTCCTGTGACTTTAACAATATCGTCAGATCACTATAGTTTGTGCGTGTCCAACGCTGCGCTTGCCGGTAGTGGCCATGGAAGTAGTAAGTACTTTGTACAACTGGAAGGTTCACTGAGACTAGAAAAGCGAGCCGAAAGAGAGGCTCGAAATCGTGGCGCGTCCCTTTCTGACGAGGGTGACCATGTTAAACAAAATTCTTAGGACCAGTGAACCACATGTCACATGTCATGAGTCAGTGTGAAGGCAATTGAGCCTACTTTCGTGAGTTGTGTGTGAGTCAAAATTACGCTCGTTTGCGCTCTTACGCCCCTACAATTACGCTACTAGAAAAATATGTAGCTATTCCATAGGTTCAATAAAGTATAGTACTATTTATAAACTAAGTAAAATAATACTCAAGTTATAAAAAACGATTTATTTAATTACTTAAACGTTGTTGTTTATTTTATTTACATAATGGGGACGCCAGCGCAAGCTCCAGACGGGTGATCAGTCCACTCATGCCGGAACCATTTCACCCAATTCCCCGAGACCCGTATGTATAGGGTTTTGAGTCACCTGGTAACCCACGTTGGTGGCGACCCACTGAATCTACCTGTTACTTTGCAGGATTTTAATAAAAATATTGTTATGTCGCTCAGATCATCCTCAGATAGGGCGTCTGAGCCCAATACTTCTCTCCTTGCAGCAGCGTAAAGCTAGTTTAATAATCCGCCCGGTAATCCTCAGGTTGGAAATGTAAGCTACATATTTCGAGTTATTAGTTAATTTCCCACGAATCATCCCAATCCATTTTTTTCTTATTCTATATTTGCGGTAATCTGAAAAAAAATTCTTTGTTAGGATACATTTATTTTCTTTATAATTATTATGTAGTCACCCTACTACCAGAAATGAAAACTTACCCGTGGAAGGAAATCCCACAACCTGGGTATGATTTCTTTATTGCAACCTCTAATAGCACAACATTTATTAACCATTCTCAAACTCCAATAATAATTATTTATTAAAAACAATTAAATTCACGCGCTACAGAAAAAAAGCAGCCATTTTGTTTAATTTGTGTTGCTAGTGTATTGCAAATATTTACTATTTCCATAACTAGAAAGTTTTTCATGCTATTACGCCCTTAGTACACCGACGCGTTTGCATGCGAAAGCGATTCGCTGCGAAACGCTTGCGATTGCGAAACGTCTGCGATACACTGCCGGTTTTTATATGGCATGTTTTGTAGAATGAAATCAAGAATTTATATTTTAATATAGTGGTGTATATTTTTGCACGTCGCATACCATTGATTTCTGATTACATGACGCATTGCGAAGCGAAACATGACATTAGCGAATCGCCTACGTGCCTGCGAACGTACTGATAAGGATGCAACTATACTAATCTCGCTTAGTTTGAACGAGACACAGCATATACGAAACGCTCTCATCCAACTGACAAGTTTTTTGAAGTTTCGTTGCCATATGCGAACGCGTGGGTGGAATAAAGGCGTTATTAATTAACTAGCTGTTGCCCGCGGCTTCGCCCGCGTGAGTTTCGCTTAGATGAAAAATCTTTTGTGTTCCAAACTCTGTAGTAACCTAAACTCCAGTACCTACTCAAAATTTCAGATCTCTGGTTATCCAATTATATTAGGTACTCGTAGTACAGTCACGGTGTTAAAATGAATCAAAAGTGATATTTCATTCAATAAACGATCTTCATCTGCTCGTTATCTACAATTTCCCGTGTACCACCACTCCCACCCCGAGTCCCTCTTTGTCTTATCCCGTATCCTGGCTATTTATACGTCAGTAGAAAATGCTCATCAGGTTGAACGACTTTTGATAAGGCGCCATTTCCATATATGTAATAGTGTAGCTGGTCTCTTGGAATTCTTTATCAGATGATCCTGATCTTCGATTTTTATACGTCAATAGAAAATGCTCGTCAGATTGATAAACTTTTGCAAAGGTACCATTTCTATATTTCTAATAGTTTAGCTGTTCTGTTAAGGTTCTTCATCAGGTGTACCAGTTTTCAAAATTAATTATAGCCTATATGTTGCCAGGCAGCTATACAACAAAAAAAGTTTCATTCAAATCCGTCCAGTAGTTTTTGCGTGAAACGCGTACATACATACAGACAGACAGAAAGACAGACAGATAAGAAATTTAAAAAAAAATTGTTTGCTTTCTATTATTCTTTTTATGTGTCCCTCTATCTATTTCAGTAAAAAATACTGCATGTACAGACAAAATATTCTTACTGTTTTATTATATGTATAGATTTCTTCCAATATGTTGCCTAATGAATATGACTTCAAGTAATAGTTATATCTAGATGGTATCTAGTAAATAAATAAGAAATACTTACACAACGAATTTCCATTGATTCATTGTAAACGTTTTCTACTAAATAGAAGTAAATTCTTAACATAGCAACTGAGTGAAAGGGACACAATGACGGGAAAGTGATTCTCTTTCGGGCACGTTTTTTATTTTAACTATGATTATTTTAAAAACAGGACTATTGACTTCAACATTAAGTTCATTTTTGTTTGTCACGGATTTTGAAGTAAACCTTCCAGTTGTACAAAGGTACTTATTACTTACAAAGGTACTTATTACTTCCATGGTAGTGGCCGCCACTTGAGAGGGTTACTGTAAGTTTGCCATCGCGAAGATTTGCCATCAATTTGATATCTCCTTACATTGAAAGTAAATTTGCCATCACGATAAAAAACTAAACGTATAATTGCCACGGGTAGGTAAGGGTTATAGTTAACTTGCCACCAATGATTATTTTGCAATAAGTACCAATAGCAAACAAGTTCGCTCATTTCAGAACTTACGCCTGCCATCGACCATGATTAACTTGTACAAGTAGTTACACAATACAGTAATAATGAATGTAGAGCCATCAATCACACCACCCGTGACTTGTCCCACCGCCATCCGTCACTTCACTGACTACTAGCTGCCGTTAGATCCCGGTCTCTACAATACTCTACTGTCTCTATACTCTACATTGTCACAAAGGGCGTAGAGCCATCGTTCCGTTGTAAATTTGCCAATAGTGAACTGTGCCGTGCTTAATTTATTATCAAGCGTGAACTGTCGCATTTATAGAAAAAACTAGAGTTAGGGTGCTCTACATTTTTTATACTTTCTAGTTGAGCTGACAAATCAATTGAAAGTGTTTTATTGATTTGTAAAATGAAGCATGTAGTTCCCAATATGATAAAATATTATCTCGCAGCATTTGAAACTTACACTTTAGTCATAAACTTTGAAGGTATACGCACTGTTACACACAAATATTTTTTTCAATACAACTGATACTTCCTTATGTTTAATTTAATTAGACAAAGAAACAAAAACTTTGCTTTATTATATCAGTACTGACAAAAAATTGTATAACTGTTAGAAATGTTAAATTGCACGTCTAGTTGTCTAGCTCCCTCGCGCGTCAATCAAAGCAGCAAAAAGTTATTTTCACACACTCCGTTGCACGCTAGATATTATTTACCAACATGTTAGAATTAGAACCAGTTCCGTACAATGGCCGTTGTTTTCGACTACCGGTCTTGACAATGACTAAAACTCTCATTTGTCTAGCCTAGGGGACTGAACTCTGCGGAAAAGGGTCACGAATCAAAAGCTTTGAGGATTCGAAGTAATTTATTCCTTTGGTACACGCAACTGCATGTCAAGGGGCATGTGCTTGAACCTCTAATAATATGGTAATAGCTGCGAATTTGGGTTGAGGTATTGTTAGGTGAGGATGACTGTACATACGTGTAACTCGATATTTTGATGTTAGTAATTTGTTTGCAACAAATCTTTTTGTATGTAATCGCGAGGATCGGTGTGAACTTTTTCGCATTATTTCTATTCTTCTTTGGGAGTTACAAGACTTATTATAGTAAATATATCAACCTTACTGTGTTAACATTTCCTGTGTAAGTTTTTTTGTTCCTTCGCATTTGAGTTACTTATCTATAAAATTAATTATACTAAACTCAGCGATATAACTTTTTGTTTAAAGTAACTTTTAAATACAAAAAAAATTAAATATAGATAAAGGTAAGTAGTAAATAAATTCATAAATATATTTTCTGTAGGTCATAGTTATGACCTACCATTTATGGGATCCATCATATAGTGAGTTCCAATGGTCGACGTCCCACCGGCAGGCTAAGAAAGCGGTGGCGTCACGCTTTTCAAAGGAGTTAGCTCAATATTTAACAATCTTGCTAAAAAGTTATATGACAATCAATAGTAATACAACAACAAATATAAAACCGCTACACCAAATCCACTTTAGATGGAATCTACGAAACACTCGTAGCAACGGTATATTCCACTCTGTTCACCTGGGTGATATCACCTGGGTGAAAAGAGTAGACTTTTTAGTATCTTCATTTCACCTCGGACTCTTTTCACCCAGAAAATTTCATCAGGTGAATTGATTCGACAAAATTAGTGTCATTTATTCACCTTGCACTTAATTCACCCAGGTGATATAGGGCCACTTTTTTAATCAATTTAGTAGAATTTAATCACCCACGTACAACTTCTAAATAACTCTCAAATTAAAAGCCCTGTTACTATATTTTTTTAATTTAATGTAAATTAAACCTTATAAGGAATTCAAAAGTGATTGTTACGGTTAAAAAAATAAAATAATTTAATAATTTTCATTAGTGCAATATAGTATTTTCTTGTTCGGAATGGTAACACAGTAAGTAATAAAATAAGTTGTAGTTAGGTGGATACTTTTAAATATTGTTTTTGATGTTGCTATTTCAATAGCCTTTTTCTCGATAAATTACGTTGATTTTAATTTTTTAATAATGTATAATGATTATTATTAAATAATTTTTTACACATTGAGTAACCCTGATGATCACTTTTGTACAGCTTATTACGTTTAATTAAATTAAACAGATTAAAATATTAACTTGACTTTGATTTAAAAGTTGTTTTTGAGATTTTGTATGCAGGTGATAAAAGGATACTAAATCTACTAAACAAGTGGCCCATTATCACCTGGGTGAATAAATGCGAAAGTGAAAAAATGTCACCAAATTTGTCGAATCAATTCACCTGGGTGATATCACCTAGGTGAAATGAGTCCAAGGTGAAATGAAGATACTAACAAGTCTACTCTTTTCACCCAGGTGATATAGGGCCACTTTTTTAATCAATTAGGTAGAATTCTAATCACCCACGTACAACATCTTAATAACTCTTAAATTAAAATCCCTTTTACTATATTTTTTTAATTTAATGTAAATTAAACCTTATAAGGAATTCAAAAGTGATTGTTACGTTTAAAAAATAAAACAATTTAATAATTTTCATTAGTGCAATATAGTATTTTCTTTGTTCGGAATGGTAACACAGTAAGTAATAAAATAAGTTGTAGTTAGGTAGATACTTTTTCGATGTTTTTCGATTACTCTTTTCGATTCGAAATAATGTTTTCGATGTTGCTATTTCAGTAGCCTTTTTCTCTCGATAAATTACGTTGATTTTAATTTTTTAAATAATGTATAATGATTATTATTAAATAAATTTTTACACACTGAGTAACCCTGATGATCACTTTTGTACAGCTTATTATACGTTTAATTTAAATAAAACTGATTAAAATATTAACTTGACTTTGATTTAAAAGTTGTTTTTAAGATTTTGTATGCAGGTGATAAAAGTACACTAAATCTACTAAAAAGTGGCCCATTATCACCTGGGTGAATAAATGCGAAAGTGAAAAAATGACACCAATTTTGTCGAATCAATTCACCTGGGTGATATCACCTAGGTGAAATGAGTCCAAGGTGAAAATGAAGATACTAAAAAGTCTACTCTTTTCACCCAAAGTCAAAGTCAAAGTCAAATATTTTTATTTATATTGGCTTAAAAATAGCACTTATAAATCGTCACTTTCTTATTTTTTAGTTAGTTGACGTCATAAAATTACTTAAAGCTAAGTTTACCACCGCCTCCAAAGCGCAAGTGGAGAAGAGGCGGCGCAACAAACTCCACTGCTGCATTTTCTCCAAAGACGTCACTTTACAACATATGTCTTACAATTAAATAACTGTATATGTGGACGAATAAACATTGAGTATATATATTAAATGTCAAATTTATAAATTAATAAAAATTATAAATTAATAAAATAAAATGTCATTGAAAAAGGTAAAAGTACACAAAGTACCTAGAGAGTAATATGACAGTCTTAGGAGGTCACTGTACCAGGCTCGGGCCACGCATTTTTGTCATTTACATAATCATCCGTCGTATAATATGCCTTTCTTACAAAGTGTCTCCTTAATATAATGTTTAAATTTATTGTCAGGCACCCAGGTGATATCACCCAGGTGAACAGAGTGGAATATACCGTAGCAACAAGATTTTGTGCGCCAGCGCACGGGGCTGCTGGCCCGTGACCGCGCAGCCCGAGCCGCGCCAGGTGCCTCTCATCAACTTACACACATCCATTGCAAAATCGCCGCTATTAACGAGACATAGAGTTATCTGAATTATAACATGCAGTATCTACGTTCAATGTAGAGATAAATTGTTTAACAACCATGTTTCATATTCAACTTAGATGTTTCACTGATTGTTACATTGTGATTGTAAAATAGTACATTATGAAACAAGTGTGCAAAGTTGGTCATTACGCACAAGAAGCGGCGAGCGCGCTAATAAAGCCTAGTGTGCATACGTGTATCATACGACGTTTTTCACAACACTTGTGAGTAAAAAAATCATGTGCCCTTTTGTCATTCCTCCACTTTATAAAACATTCGTTTGCCGCCAAATACTTACGTTTGATTTTGGAGGCAATAAACTATTACTTGCATTACGCACCTCGGTAATGATTTCAGGTGGAGTTAAATTGACATATACTTCCATACTAGTCGACATTTTAATAATTATATTTATGATATACATTTATATTTTCCTAAATGACGTCATCGTTTGTGAAAAATAGAGGTGACGTTTACACGAAAACATTCATGTAATTTTGCTTCATACATTACTACCCTACCACTAGCACATACAACCTGACTCTCTTCAAAACTAGAGTAAATAAGCTGCTTTTGGGTAAACTCGCTACATCGTAGACCCTATCTCTGTCCTCGGGCAAGATTGTGGTCAAGAGCAAACCTATCTTTTATAAAAAAAAAATAAAACCTATTAATATTGTAATCGTGCGAATGGATGTTTGTTATTGTTTCACGAAAAAATACTGGACTGGTAGAATGAAACCTGGAACCTTTTTATCCTGAAACTCCTAAATGAGAGCGGAGTTTACAGCTGTAAAGGCTTGAGATTCAAGCCAGCGCTTGTCGGACGCAAGTCGGGTGCCAGCCGACTGAGCTACAACCGCTAGGTACATTTCTTTACCTGACTTAGAATAATCCATGGGATCCTATTGTAACGTAACGTATTACCTCTTATCACGCGTGCTGTTGGGAGCTGGTCTGTGTTTTGCTGCACCTCATATCGAGAACAATAAGTTTCTCTTGCAAAAGAAAGGCTCATTTATCGGAAGCGACTTAATTGGACCTGTAATCTGATGCACACGCGACATCTTGTTAATAAGGAAATTTAATACAAGAAATCTGTACCAACTACATGATATAGGTGAATCAATCTACTGACGGAAACAATGTTAGGATACAAAACTTTGATGTTTGAAAGGTGTTATTAGCGTTTTTTTTATTATATCACTTAGAACAATGAAATCCCAGATGAAATTATTTTCCGACGAAGAAATTTTCCGTCGGAATTGTTTAGGTACCAGATTTTTAAAGATCTATTTCTATTTTATACTTACAATGAAAATTGGCAGTGAAAATGTTTGCAACATTTAGAGTTTTATTTTTTTTAACTAGCCACTTGTAGATAAGTTTGAGTATTTCTTAGATTCCATCAAGAAAAATTGTATATAGTTTGCAGCTATCAAATAATTAGGTTTTAACGATTTTTTCCAATTTCGCAAGTATTTTCAAAGACCTGAGAATTTCATATCAATAAACAAATTGGTATTCACGTATCTGTATAAAACAGCCCGAGCAAGATGCCAATGGGCTGATTACAAATCAATCATGTATTCTTTCATTTGTCATCATTACTTACAACAAGCGTCAACTTGATCTCATGCGCGAAAAACATAAACTCTCACAGTCAGGGAGGGACACAGCTTTTGTTATTTTTCCTTGTCGCTGATAGTTCACGATTAATGAGAATTCTCACTATTCTCGCGAACATTCTACCGATTTGTTTTGATGTAGGTTTTTGGCTAGCCGAACAATTTTGGTTTGATAATGTTATCGCCTGCAAGTTCACACATCGTGGGAGCCAACTTAAGAATGTACAGTTTTTCAAACGCCTCTGGGATCATCGGCCCCGGGCCCGGCGCCCTTTGCCCTGCGCCTGCGCCCTGCACCTGTCCGTCACGCTCCGCTCCCGTCACGTCACGCCTGAACGATAACACGTGCAACAGTGGAACGTCGCACTGGCATTGTCTGTAAAGGAATTAGGGAGTCTTGAATGGGAACACGAAGAAAAGGGCTAGAAGGAATAGTAATCTGATGTGCTATTCTTTAACGTTTACGACAGTGCTAGATTTCAGCTAATTATTAAATCTATTTGTAACTTTGGCAGAACGGCATAAATTCACAAATGTTTGAATCATCTGTGAAGTCAAATTATAAGGATATTCTTATAAGACAAATATTACACTCTGTTTTGGAAAGTCAATTAAAAATAAAGCCAGAAATGAATGAGCATCGAGAAAAGCCAAAGCCCGTTGTCATTGAAAAAACGTCATTTATTAAAAAATGTAATAGTCAACTCTTCATTTCTAAAAACAAAATAATCTGGGAAGCGAAAATCATCAGTGAAATCCAACTATGTCAAATGAAAATTAAACAACAGTGTTGCGTAATCAACTAGTATTTTGTACCTATAGCGTGCGCCGCTCCTAGGCACCCTACATCACGTCTAAGCATCTCTTGGCCTCGCCGGTACCATTAGGCTGTCTTATGAAAACACTTTTCGCATCAGGTAGTGACAACCATTGCCAAGCTTGTCAGCCGCGCCGTCATACATTCCTGTCCATGAGACTACAATGTTGGTGATCGTTGCAGACGGCCACACCATTATCACGAGAAAGGAGATCGGATATTCTCTATTTGCGCATTTGAAATATTGATAATTTTTTTGAAGTCTACTTTGAAATGTGGTACGAGTACGACTGAGTAAATAAGGACTAAATTAAACTATCACCCCTAAGATGTTTATTATTATTTTCTTTTTAAGTATATTTCAGAAAAAAACATAGATCCTTGAAGCCATAGTTTTACTTAGCTCTCGAAGAAGTATGCAAATGGTAGATGTAGAGTCATAACTCTACATATAATTTGCAAATGCAGCGCTCCCGTAGGAATTTTGGAATAAAAAGTACCCTGTGTGCTAAATCAATATTCTACCAATGTACCAAATTACATTGAAATATGCCCCTAGATAGCAATATCTAGGGGACAGATTTCGATGCGCACAGTCAGTAGTAGATAACAACAAACTGAAACAAACATATTTATTATAACGTCAGTAAATTGTTATCACTGTAAAAGCGTTTGCATTGCACAGAAATATAAATAATACATAAACAAACACCCGTGCTGATTGCCCACCCGTGGCCGTGGGCGGTCTGGCTAACGGTCGAGAGATACGGCCTGCAGTTGAAACTGGCGATTATTTTGTCATAAAATCTAAGCGAATTACATAGTATACAGCTTTAGATTTAATGCAGCTGCGGGCTTTGGCTCACAACTTCGTACAAACATACAGATAGACATTTTTGTCTTCCTTTGGCTCTCTATGACTTATCCTTTTTTCCTTAAAGTTTAGATATTATACTGATAAACATACAACTTATTGATAAAATTTAAGAAACATAAAAAAATGAAATTTCTAAAAAAAGTATATTTACGATACGATTTTAAAAAAGGGGTTGTTTTATTAAGTGTAATATATTAAATACACTAGGGACTAAATTGGTCTCCTTATAGGATTAGGTAACAAACTTTGATGTAACTAATTATACGCAACGATGTTGCATTATATTAACTAGCTTTATATGGTTAACGGTTATTTAACTTATAACTTTTATGGGCGATTATGTCGCGGTCAAAGGAGTAATTAAAGTATTTATGGTGTTTTTATCAATCATCCGAGTTTTTAGGGGTTCAACATAACCTTTAAACATATTATACCCAAAGGTATTTAAATTGATAGCAAAAGGATTACTTATTTTGTCAAATAGCGTACCGTTCTTATCACTTCTACGGATACATATTAAATACACTGTCACAATTCCCGTATGCTAATATTTGAAATGTTATCCAGCTCATTACTGAAAACGTGTAAACAGCACTACAAGGAAAATAAGAATAGTATTTCATGTTAGTATATATTTAAGGTAACCACACGTCCCACTTTGAGCGGGATTGTCCCCTGTCCCCAGCGAAAGCAACTTTATGGATCTATATGTTTATATCATAAAAATATATATATTTATACAAAATAAATGGTTGTAATAATATAAAGTACAAAGGTTAAGCGCACGCGCTGTCGGGACGCACTCTGTGACTATGATCTGATCATCGAAAAAAGTCAATTTATAAGTGTCCCGCTAAAACACGAAGAAAATATGGTCACACTACGCTAGCGTGACATTAAATTGGAGCAATGAAGAATTGGCATTCGGTTATTATTAGGAAAGCGGTAGTACAGTAGTGTTGATGAATAATGCAAGTCAGGGGTTCGCACTGGGCTCGCTTCGTTGCCTCCAGTAGATTGGAGATTTGTTGGATTCCGGTGGAGTATCGCGTGATCGGTGGTGGACACTTCCTACGACAAAGAATACTTTACTTTAGACATAATGATTTCTATTTACGTGATTGCAGTCAGTACTACTAACAATGAACAAAAGTCAGTAGTAGAATATAAGAGAAAGCAATGGCATGATTGTTTTGTTAATTTCTCCTGATTATTTTAACACAAATTTTATATCTAAATTCCAAGTGAAAGGATCCGATTATTCCCTGTGAAATTATGTTCACTTAGAATTTACTATAAGTAGGTATTCAGGTCGCGGGATGCGCATGGATGCGGGCAGCGCAGGACCGGTCGTTCTGAAAATCCTTGGGGGAGGCCTTTGTCCAGCAGTGGACGTCTTTCGGCTGAGAGAGAGAGAGGTATTCATGGTGGCAGAAAAGGGTTGAAATGATGTTGAGGTAAGTAATACATGAAATCAGGTGGCATCGATTTCAGTTGCAGAAATAAAACATTGATTCTCTCTCTCATTGAATTAGAAAATTCTCTACATCTATGAACCAGTTCTCAATAACACAAAATAATGTTCCGAAATTATTCAGTTCAGATATATATTGATAACAATGAGCCATCTTACCTGATGTACCGTAAGATTAAAATAAATACACTTGGTAAGAGATAAGTACCATAATATTAAGCTACAATGCACCATAACAATGAAATCGCTATCGTCCACAGTTGGGAATCAATAACACTAACTCAAACTGAGCTACAGTGTTCCCAGTTATCACAATCAAGTCGTAGCACAGAATAAGTAATAGAACAGAAGGTTACTCTGGAACAAAAGTCCTACGAATTATAAACTTATCACGTAGTAATAGCGTTCATATTTCATTGGCGCCACTCATATTCTAGAGCCGCGTGCGTCGTCGCATCGGGGTTGGCACTCTAAGTGGAAACTTATCCCGAGGCAGGAGCATTCATATTCCATTGGTCGTCGATGAAGTTGGCGGTTATGATCAGGTGACTTGTAAGCCGATCTAGCCGGATTTGTATAAAAATTATCCCATGTGGGGTCCGGCAGACAGCTTACTTAAGCCCGCCCTGTGGTCGTGGGAAGAGAAACAGTCTAAATCATCCAATCGCTTTGTCCGGCCGGCGTTATCAACTCATTTTAATACACACTGAGATAGTTCAAATTGCACTCGCAATAAACGCGATGAATTATGCAATAAGTTTACTAATTAATTCGAGATAATTTGAGACTAATAATGGTAGATCAATTAATGATTATAATATATTATGGGCTCATATTGGTTTGTATAGAGTATACCTATTATGAACGTACTTACGTACCTTTTCGACGTAAAAATAAGTTACTTCGCCCTGAACTCCATCCTTATGGATCTGTTGGAATAAAAGTACCATAATGTAATATAAATTATGGTACTTACTTTAGAAATTAAAAACTGAAATTTGCTAAACTAAAATTTATTAGGCTCTAGCAAATTTCAGCTAACCCAGTTGCAATTGTAACAGTTTTTGCATGAGAAATAACAACCATTAAAATACTTATGAGAACTTATAAATCGCATTAAAAACCTAAAACGTGAATATGTATCAGCTACCACGCGGGGTTTGCCTGTGAAGTTAAGAGTAAAAAATGTAGCGTTTTGTGAGACGGCCGGCCGACCGAGCCTCGACCGGTTTCATACAAACTCTTTGAATAATTCTCCTTAATGCCACACTCAAGTTAATTCCGTTGTATCCAGTTTAAGTTTCGTAAGTCGGGTTCATCGTCTTTTGGGTCAGTTAAATTTCATTTGAATCTAAACCGTGCTTTTGTAGCAGGCGGAAGTAAAATGATAAACTAATTAAAACCTCAATAAGCCCACTATTCAACTAGTGTGGCCTTTGAGTCTCACGACTCTTGGCTCTGTCTACCCCGTAAGGGAAAAAGACGTGATTCTGTATCTGTAATTAAAACCTCGTTTGGGTAAACGAGGTTTACCGGGCCCATGCTAATACCTATTTGTTCTCGAATTGAAGTCCCTCTAGCTTGTAGGCACCATAGATCTATTAATAAAATACCTACATAAAATAAACAGGTTTTAATGGAGAACCCCGGGGAACCTGCGTTTCCCCAACGACAACAAAACAGCCACGAAAGCCGAAAATATAATCCAGACTTTTCTTCCGCCAAGCTTCGAACTTTCTAAGAACCAAAGCCGATGTTTTTGTGGCGACTTATATGGAAAATTTGCATTTAAAGCAACAGCGCAGGTCCCGTGGTGCTTAAATTAAGTCCGACCTAAAAAGGTAAAGTGTTAGTTGCAAAGGACTATTCTAAACACCTACGCGATACAATCTGACTTTTGTGGTCTTTCTGAAGAGAATAATTGGAATTAGTCTTTTAAATCTCATTAATTGACTAGGTAAATTTTTAAAAATATTGAAGAAAACAAAAACTACTACTTATATACAACAACTAGCAAATTTAACAACAAGACAAATGTAATGTATTATGAACAAGGCTAAATTTAAGGAGCTGACTGCCAACATTCAGTGATGAATAGGCATATAAAGAAGAAGAAGAATGTATTATGATGATAGTAATCCTAGAAGTAAACATTCCTTTTAGTCTTGAACTTTTATTCGACCTTCCCAACATTAAATCATTTTCAATTGAAGTCCAATCATAAAATGTAATGACGTGATACCTTTTATGGCATATCAATTTCAAATCAATGCTTGACGGCAGCTGCCGGTCGTAACTAAGACGATTTAATATCAATTTTATTTTGGGTAAAGACAAAGATTTGTCTGCAAAAAACATGTGTTATAAAACATAAATATTGGTTACCTTATTTATAGTTAAATTTGAATATCTAACACGTGCAACTGATGGGGATAGAACAGAAAGAAAAGACGCATAGTAGACTGGAGAAAATTAGATATTTTGCTGCTTTTCATTACTCTGAATTTTGTTTTTCCGATGTGTGGGAGAAAACATAATACCTAAAATGAAATCTGAACAGGAAGTGGTAATTAATAAGGAACTTTCTATTTCCGGATCCAAATGGTTGCAGTAGCGCTAACGTAACACAACTATTGCACAAATACGGCCATTACGGTAATGTAGTCTATATAATATTACGCGACGTCGGCCGTCCGTCCGTCGCTCATCAATCTTGCGGTAACAGAGCGGTGACGTGCTTGAGCAATGGTGGATTTTCGCTCAGGGTTATCATTCTCTGGATTTAGTGAATGTTAATTTTTTGTACCTTATTAGCTGCGTTTCACTCCAGTGGGGCGATAAAGTCTATTCCAAATTTTATTCTACTCGTGTAGTCGTGTGCAAATTTCCTTAAAATTCGCTAAGTGGTTGTGGCGAGATCGAGTAACGAATCAAACATACATACTTTCAAAAATTGTTAATATTATACTAAATTTAATAAACATTCGCCCAGGGGCTGAGACTTAATTAAGTATCAAACATCCATGCAAAGTTAAGCCCTTGGATTGACCAATAAAACGTCTCGACCAATAAATGTATGAATGAAGAACATAAAAAGCGCATTACTATTGGAACACCATTGAGACACAATTGTGACTAAACGTTAACAGAATAGCTTCAGAATAAATACCCAAAACACCCGTATTATTACGAGAACAGAATATATTCAAATTGATCATCAGATTTTGTTGATCGAACTAGTTAGGGGCAGCCCTGAGTATGGTGAGGTGATGGTGAGCTTGCGATTTCATTATATTTGGGTTTGGAGTTGGCTGGGGTCGAAGGGACTGGGGTCGATGTCTCCCTACTCTTATCAATGGGTTTTTAAAGCACAGTCATGTCTTAATTAAAGTGTCTAAAGAAATAGCATTTACTATTGCGAAAAAAAATTGTTTACTGAGACTTGCACCCAAAATTAAAAATTCTAGGTCGAAATTTTGCAGAGAAAATTCACTTAAAAGCACTAAGAAGAATTCCAACCCTAAGGGGGAAATGGGTGCGGACCGAAATTCACGCTGGCGAAGTCGGAAGGAAAGAGGAAGCTTTTAGAAAATTTCTGTGTCGTGAAAATCTAAGATAAGCTCAAGTATGCAAGCCTCTGCTCATGGCAGCCGACAGCCAACGGACAGACAGACCGGCAGTTACAGTAAACACATAGACAGAAAGCCATTTACAGGCTACACCCGCTGTAAACCCTTTTATTTGTGCCCGCTACACGAGTTACCACAAATAATATTATACTAGTTGTACAACGCGCCTTTGATAGTAATGTAGCTGGAACTAAATAATCTTACTTAATTATATATGCTGTTGCTACGCGTCTAATAATCAAGCTTTATGATCAAGCTCAATGATCAAGCTTTATTCACTATGTTTTTCTTAACTATCAGAATAGACGCTTTATTTTCCGCAGACTGACTTAAAGCTCTCTATCGGAACGCTCAAACTCGATTAACTTTCAAAAATAAAAATCCCACCAAAACATTTTCGTGACAAATGTTATCAAAACGATACCACTCGCACTTTCAAAAGGTTATATCTCATTAGAGCCAAGCACAGACCACCTACCCTACACCTGGGGTAGGTGGTCTGTGGAGCCAAGCTTTTAACTCCACAAGCACTAAATGCACAAATCAATATTCCAAGCTAGATTCCAATCATCATGGAAAAAATCATGATTTTATATGACTTTATTTCCAATTTATATGACTTACTTTATGACTCAATTTGTGCAGAGTTATACCTATCTAGTTCAATATGCAGATGAACTGAGATAAAGTTATATCAGCAATATTTATTGACCGGTTTTATATGTTTCTCTAAAGTGCTTTGTTGGATAATCAAAAGTAAAACGAATATTTATATATTAATGTATGTAGCATATGGACAAAATTAAGATTAAATATATGTATAAATTATATTACTTACATTTTGGCCATAAACATTTATTGTTTTATTTTATTTTTCCCTTCGCGCGCATGTATTGCGATGTGACTTTTATTGTTCGGTCATTAATAAATTAACACACAATAAATAACTTGTTATAGACGTATACAATTGATGAAATAGGTTATAAACTTCATTATAATAAAGTTTAATGTACCCTATTTATGTGTATCAAATTGATCATTATTAATGTAATAAATTGTATATAATTTAAATGAGTAATGAAATGATAGGATTAGGGAAATAAAAAAGAGGCCAGGAAAAGTATAAAGATTTTTTCAACACACTTGCTCGTAAAGTGGGTCTTATTACATCGAATTTAGGCCCATAATGCCATATATTACGAAGGTATTACGAATATATTACGGAGGTGTTTGGAAATAAAAATTACCATACTGCGCTATACAAAAGATAGAAAACTAATGCGCGTTATGAATTCCACAAAGCATTTTTAATTTAGCCGCATAATACATATAAGATCAAATAGGGAAAATAACAACAGTTTTTAAATAAGCAAAGATAATGATTTTTATACAGCCAAGCACTGGCTGTATGGCGATATACCATCCGCATGTGCACCGCGCGCTCCCTGCGCACGGGCTGGCGGGGGCGGCACGCGAATAAAAAACAAGACTTTATTTATTATGTTGAGTTTGCTAGGTACATTTTCCGATTTTCGCCGTCTTAGCATATTAAATCCATACTTCCATACTAATATTATAAATGCGAAAGTTTGGATGTGAGTTTGTGAGTTTGTGAGTTTGTGAGTTTGTGAATTTGTGAGTTTGTGAGTTTGTGAGGATGTTTGTTACTCAATCACGCAAAATCTACTGGACGGATTTCGATGAAATTTGGTACAGAGGTAGATAATGACCTGGAATAGCACATAGGCTACTTTTTATCCCGGGAAAAAGCACTGTTCCCGTGGGAAATTCACGCGGGCGAAGCCGCGGGCAAAAGCTAGTATTTAATAAAATGTCGACTAGTATGGAAGAATATGTAAATTTAACTCCACATGAAATCATTAACGAGGAGCGGTATTTGGCGGCATACGAATGTTTTATAAAGTGGAGGAATGACAAAAGGGCGCAATCGTTTTCCGATAATAAGATGTTAGGACCACATTATTTTTTTTTACTCACAAGTGTGTTGAAAAACGTACATTACGATACACGTGTGCATTTATCATTACGCACACTCGGCTTAATATCGCCTCTTGTGCGTAATGACCAACTTTGCACACTTGTATCGTAATGTACTATTGAAATGTTATATTTAGTACAACTATAAATAATCTATCTGTTATCCAATTTATCAAAATTCGTCCAGCCGTTTTGCTTAATTGGGTGAAAAATATCTAGACTTATGAACTGGTGAACTGACTGTTAACATATTCATTTTTGTTTTCATATAGTAAATTATACAGGGTGTTTTAAATCATTGGCATCCTTTCTACTGGTGAAAAGTACTCATGAACATGAGCAACTTTTTGTATGGGACCAACTCAATCCGATGGAAAAAAAAAATCTGCTGTTCCATACTATTTTCCAATACCTACTCATACTCGAAATGTATGGAACAGCTGATTTTTTTTTCCATCGGATTGAGTCGGTCCCATACAAAAAGTTGCTCATGTTCATGAGTACTTTCACCAGTAGAAAGGATGCCAATGATTTAAAAACACCCTGTATGTACAATTAATATAACATGAGTTTTTCTTGGTTTCTCTTTAATTAGGTACAGTCAAGATCGCTGTTGAGATCTGGTTACTATATGCTAGCTACGGCTAGCTTACTACTCACTAATGGAGATATTGCTGGTAACAAAAAGAGAATCAAGCGACAAGATCAATTCATCCTTATTCCACACGGCCGAGCTGATGGATCATGTTGTCCCTGTCGCTATTACCGATACTGTCAATCAAAGATTATCTGGTACATCGGGGCTTTTCCAACCATTAAATGTGAACGTGTAGATAAAATATTTATTTTTTGATAAACTCATATTTTTCAATTTATGAAGGTTGAACAGTGGAATGGTAAAAAGAAAGAGTGGAGAGTGTACCACTTTTTCTACTTTGTGGATTGAGCCCTACAATTATAAGGGCACTAGCAGTAAGGTAGGGCTGTTATAGGTATTTTGATTGAGGTATGGAACCCTAAAAATGAAATGTCAAGAATTCCGATCTAAGAAAGTGATTGATATTTTTATTATTGAAAAATTCCTTGAAATTGTACAGATGTTCAAAGGTGGTCCATAAACATGAACAAGCAAACACAATCATTGTCTACCCAACCATAGATGATGAGATAGACGTGCGTGATCATGTACGTATGTAGGCACGTCTACTAGACTTGACTTATTGCAGATCGGCGCGTACGCAGGACAAAGCGAGATGTTTAAAACATTATCTGGTTATGGTCCGATATAATCTGAAGCATGTCTAGTAATATCGAGCTCTCTGTTTCGCGTCGCCACTATATTATATGGGCTTGTGAACCGCTGATAGGGTAGTCTTTAAACTCAACTGTCAAAGAGTCAGCTGTCTGGAGTTAAAACCAATTACTTTAAAAATCCTATCCCTGGACACTTTTTGGTCATTGAAGTGGAGTAGGAACATGCGTCTATCGGGTTTCTCGACAAAAATCGGAATAACATTATGTACAAAGGTTATTATGTTTCCTAAAGTCAAGTATATTTTTACCTTAGGAGAGCTTAGGGTAGCTTAGGAGAGCCTCTTGGCTCTGTTCAAACTGGACTGGTAAAATAATAAAATCCAATAATAAAGTGGAAATAGCTTGTTAACAAATACTGGGCATATGAAACTAAAAGACCTGATCTTTTTGCCCTATAAAAACATAAAACTTTAAATGAAATGATAATGTTGCCAACAAACTCCCAACCCTATTCAGCAGTTGCAGTTTTTATTTGCAACTTGCTCGGATGCAACACGATCCTCGCAATTTGTCAGTCACTTCGAATTGATAACAGGAAATATTACAATTTACATTAGAATTTTTTTATACGAAGGACACTGAATTCTCCAATGATATTTATACACGAAGAGACGGTGGTGAAGAGAATTTGTCAAAGAACTTTTTGTAGAAATAAAATTTCAGAAATTTAAAATATTATAATAGTAGATACTAGCTTGCAGGGAGAGTTTTATAAAAGCGTATACTCAAAATCTAAATTTTTGAAAATGTTAACAATATCACTTATCTGCAGGTCACATGAGGGTGAGCAGCCAAGATGTCGGCGGTGATGAGCACGCTGTCCATGATCAGCGGTGGCCGGCGCGCGCACCGCAAGCTGGCCTCCAGGTAAATATCGTTAACGCAAGTCTACTTCATGGTGATAAGACTCAACGTTGTAAATTAATTGACATCTATGAAGAAAAATCTGTGGTGAAGTTTGTTGTGCCACTTCTTCGTACTAGAGTTTAGCTATAAGAAAATTATTGACGTCAATAAGCGAATGGCCTTTTACGTCACTGTTCAAATGCAAATCTGGCATTGAGCGTCGAAACGGATGTTTTACACCCAATGATCAAAATAATTTTATTTAATTTCGAGTTAAATAAATTTAATTATGGAAAGTAGTTAGAAACGAAACGCAGTAGCTAGAGAAAGCCATACTCGTATAATCTCAGATGTTATAAGAAATGTATATTATTAGCAAAAGAACATCTTTAGATCGCCCACGCTGATCGCGACCGTAACCGTACAGACAGACCACAGCATTGTACGGACCCCTCTATGCAGCAGTGATAGCGATGTATTTGCGTTGAGTTTGGATGGGTTGATGTGGCCTCGACTGTACTGGAGGAATGCGGGCTGGATAAGATCTCACTGGGGCGCGTGGGCAGCGTTTTGACTGCCATTGTGTCTGTCTGTGGGTCATTGCCTACAAACTGCTCTGTCCACAAGAACTACCCTGATAGCGCCTCTGTTCTAATTTATCAGTGGATACTCCGAAACTTGCTTCAATTCTTCTTATGATAAGCTCTCGACGTTCCGTGAGCGTTTGGGCCATTTTCAGCAAAGTTCTTCTTCATCTTCACTATCTATTTAAGAGTTTTGCTCTTATTAACATTGCCAAGAAAGCCATTCCTTGTCGTGTGTTTCATGGATCAATATTAACGCAGAGACGAAACCGCTGTACGCAGAAACTTGAATTTTTGAAGAGAAGTTCTTTATATACTGTAAGTGAGTACCTACTAAGAAAGGAATTTTGGAAATACCTGCCCTAAGGGGGTAAAATGGCTAAAACTCGATAATCACAAGGGTAAATGCTAGCAAATAATGAAATCAAAAGCATCGTTTCTATTTCGAAAACAAATTAGTTAATTCACCTGTTCATTACTATAGATCCTATCGATACTGGTCTTATCAAATAAGTTCATTTCGTTGGACACAGTGTCCTTGGGTGTGACCGAATAACCATTACTTGCGGTCAAACTGTTGTAACCTGAGATGTCGGCAAAATTTATGAACAACTAGTTCAAGGCCTGCCAACCTTGTCAATACGTGTAAGTATTTGATTTCAACGCAAGAAATAATTTAGTCTTATATGCCTTATACTGATTGGATTTTGGCTAGTTTTATAGGTACTCCGACGCAACTTTCATCAAATAGAAAAGTGAAGCAAATTATTTTCTATATTATCTATATAAAAATTATGCATGAACGATTCGATGTTTAAAATTAAACTAACCAGCAACAAAATACGAATTTCAAGGATTTTATATATATTTTTATAATAGAAGATACAATTTTTCAGAATACACATTAAAACTTAAGTAAATATGGACCCTTACGTCATCATTATCACAAGATGCACGTCATCATTATCACAAGATCAGCTCGGCACAGTCCGTCGCCGCGCTAAAGCTCATAATTATCGCCGTAGATTACAGAGCCTGCCAATAATCTGTAATTTTCCTCGTGGGTTATCATTCACCTGTCATCTCATTATCAATTACTGGCCGGTTTCCACCGATCTGCAGGATAGCTGTAGAAGTAGACCATTGGAAGTAGGATGTGTAGTAGCTGATAAGGCTTCCTGTACGCCTACTAATTATGCACAGCATTCTGATTCGTAAAGGCTGGGAAATTCTTAATGAAATGCAAGAAAAAAAACATTGTCCTCTGTTCGAAAAATAGTGCTAAATATTAGTGGATACTTTCTATAACTGTTTGTTTCCCGAATAAAAAAATCTGAGCTATCACATCGTACAAGACTTAAGTGCCAATGTCCGTATGTTTCATTATTTTTATTTATTTAAACAGCCTTCTGGGCACGCTTCCGCGGGGCAATGACTTGCGCGACATTTTTTACTTATCTTCTTCTTCTTCTCTCAGCCGAAAGACGTCCACTGCTGGACAAAGGCCTCCCCAAGATTTCCACAACGACCGGTCCTGCGCTGCCCGCATCCATGCGCAACCCGCGACCTTCACCAGGTCGTCGGTCCACCGAGTGGGAGGCCTGCCAACACTACGTCTTCCGGTTCGTGGTCGCCACTCGAGAACTTTTCTGCCCCAACGGCTATCTGTTCTGCGAGCTATGTGCCCCGCCCACTGCCACTTAAGTTTGGCGATTCTGCGGGCTATATCGGTTACTTTAGTTCTCCTACGGATCTCCTCATTTCTGATTCGATCACGCAGGGAAACTCCGAGCATAGCGCGCTCCATCGCCCTTTGGTGACCTTGAGCCTTCTTATGAGGCCCATAGTAAGCGACCACGTCTCTGTTCCGTATGTCATCACTGGCAACACACACTGGTCAAAGACCTTAGTCTTGAGACACTGCGGTATTTTGGACGAGAAGATATCGCGAAGCTTCCCGAACGCTGCCCAGCCGAGTTGGATTCGACGGTTGACCTCTTTCTCGAAGTTGGACTTACCTAACTGGAACTGTTTGTCCCAGGTATACGTAATTGTCAACAACCCCGGAGTGTAGAGTCTCCAACCTTTAGAGGAGTGGGTGGGTGACACGGATATTAGACATGATTTTCGTCTTATCCATGTTCATTTTTAGACCCACTTGTTGAGAGGCTCTACAGAGGCCATCGAGCATTGTGCCTAGGTCTTCCAAGGTCTCAGCCATGACTACGATATCGTCAGCGAATCGAAGGTGAGTGAGGTACTCGCCGTTGATATTGATACCGAGTCCGCTCCAGTCCAGAAGCTTGAAGACATCTTCCAGGGCGGCGGTGAACAGTTTTGGAGATATAACGTCTCCCTGTCTCACCCCTCGCTTCAACTGGATAGGTTTCGAGCCTTGATCCTGGAGACGGACCGACATGGTGGCGTTTTCGTACAAACACTTCAGCGCTTCGATATATCGATAGTCAATTTGGCACCGTTGGAGAGACTGTAGCACAGCCCAGGTCTCGATCGAATCGAAGGCTTTCTCGTAGTCCACAAACGACAAGCATAAGGGCTGATTATACTCCTCAGTCTTCTGTATAATCTGCCGCAGCGTATGTAAGTGGTCTACGGTACTAAAGCCTTTTCGGAAACCGGCTTGTTCGGGAGGCTGGAAGTCGTCGAACCTGCGAGCGAGACGATTCGTAATGACTCTCGAAAACAGTTTGTAGACATGGCTCAGAAGTGAGATAGGCCTATAATTCTTCAATAAGGTTTTGTCGCCTTTTTTGAAGAAAAGTACCACCACACTTCTGTGCCATGCCGTAGGCGTTTGTCCCTCGAGTATGACGGAATCGAATAGCTTCTGAAGAGCTTTTAATACCGGTGTTCCACCTGCTTTCAGAAGCTCAGCCGTGATTCCATCATCACCCGGTGCCTTATTGTTTTTTAACTGTTTGAGAGCCATTCTAATCTCGTATAGGCTGACGTCCGGGATATCTTCGGTGTAGTGTCGGGTCAATCTGGCTCTTGGATCTTTGGCCAGATTACTGACAGGTGCGCGTACGCTGGTGTATAATTGTCCGTAGAACTTCTCAACCTCTTCCAACAGCTCTGGCTTCGACGAAATGATTCTGCCATCCTCAGTCTTCAGCTTGGTCAGTTGGCTTTGACCAACAGACAGATCCCTTTGCAAACACTTTTGAGCCCTTATTTAGCTTAATCGCCTCTTCAATACGGTCAGTATTGAATTGGCGTAAATCGCGCGTTAGGGACTTGGAGATCTGTCTGGTTAGACGTCGATACTGAGCAGCATCGTCAGAGGACGGCAGAACCAAGTTTCGTCTCTTTCTTCCATGAGTTTGTTGGTGAGGTCCGAGATCTTTTGGTTCCTTTTGAACAGCGGGTTTTGAAGGCCTTAGACCCAGCTGTTTGAACAATTTGCACAAACCTGTCATTATAATCGTCCAGATTTTCGCAGTCTCCCAGGCATTCGAAGCGATTCTGCAACTCGAGCTGAAAGCTACTTAAGCTAAGCTTTTTTTACTTATAGTTTTAATTTATTAGGTTTTTTTTTTTTTTAGTTAGTTTTAGTTTATTTTTAAACATTGTTATGTAAGTTACATGTTTATTGTTCGCAGCCGCAAATCAGGCCAGTTCTCCGACGCGGGCGAGGACTCGCGTCGCCACGAGCTCAGCAAGCAGCAGCGCTCGGCCTCCCTGGTGAGTTACACTGTTACTGTTACGTCATCATCATCCCGCACTATTGGGGTACTGGTCTTACTTATGCATGGATAATTAGGATGTGCCATGGCATGACCAATGGTGTTACTACTTTACTTATTTCTTTGTAAATACCTACTGATACAAGAACTGTCTAAAACGCTACTATTGAAAACCCATTGAGAATCAACTTTAGCAGATTTTACGCCCTGAATGTACGCAATTACATTATCTAATCTCTAATCTATCAACGACAAGGGCTGAGCACTGAATGCGGTTGATCGATACTGCAATTACTGTCAATTTGTCTGTGCCACAATGAGGCACACATCGCTAATGGTTCTGGTGCGCCGGCGTCGAGACGCGCGTGGGCTGTATGCTAGGCGTGTATCTGCGCCTAAATAAATTAGGACTGATTTAGTCAATAAACACCTAAAGTAGTGCTAATAAATACATCATGTATGTATGTTGTATGTACTTTCAACATCGTTTATTTCGTTGGTTGCTTTTAGGCGTACTATTTTACAACTTAAATGTGAAGTAAATAAACTTTAAAGTTTAAACCCACGGTTAAGGGATGGGTAATTTACATAAAACATCCTTCCGGGCGCGAAGTTCGATCGTATTAGTACTTGCATAGTAAAAACATAATTTGACTGAATTATAGGGTTTTCTTCAGTATTGTTTGTAGGTACCTGTTTATAATACATATCCGCGAGAAGCAGTGGCGGGTCGATAGTCCATATAAGCCAAACTGGTAATTTAACAAAACTAGCATGTATAAAAAAAGAAATGTTAAAAATTCACTTTTACTTCGGTTATTCACCTACTTCACAAAACAAACTTTCTACGCACAAGAAAAAGGCATTAATTTAATAAATCATTCTACGTCCATTAAAGAGAATATCCGAACGTCCGGCAATTACAAAGTTTTGGTCGGCCGTCTCCGCAATTAACTGCTTTTAAGATTATTCACATTGGACTTTTTATGGCATTTTCCTTAAACTCTAACTGAAATATGATTCAAATTCGTGTGTGAGTAAACTAAGGCTTCACAGTCCTAAGTGGCTTATGCCAGTTGACGACAAAATACTAAAGCAAACCCTTATAAGGAAAACTTAAATATGACAACGATGCTTCGCCCGCGTGAATTTCCCACGGGAACAGTTCATTTTCCCGGAATGAAAGGTATGTTCTTCTCAGTTCTAACTATGTGTATGCGAAACAGGAAGATTGGTTCAGTAGACAAAGCGTGAAGAGGTAACAAACAAACTCACTTTCGCTTTTACAATATTAAGATTAATTTAATTTTGTCAAACAGAAATTCGATCGCGATTATAGGTTTAAAAGTTTTAGTCATAGTGTAACCTGGGTCTTTACGCTTTTGTCCGTGTTCTCCATCTTACCCTATGGTTTTAATCAATATTTTAAAGTCATCAAAAGCTAATTTAAGTATATAAACGAGAGCACGGCATGTTCTGGAGCAGCTGTTCCAGAACTAGCAATTAACTTTACCAGTGTGAACTGAGCTCACGTATTCAAACCACACCTCTTCGGGCCATCAAATCGCTATTACGAGGAAAGTGGCACGAATCCCTTGGCGATTAGGTAAACAATAGTCGACTGTAGTTGCCAAATGCATGATTGATTGTTATGCTGGAGACGTGTGGAGGTCGATGTAGGAGGACGTAAACACGGTAATGTATGACATTTGTAAATATGAAGGTACTATTCACGTAAGCGTATAAGGGATGACCAAGCGGGAAACGACCTATCGTCTAGCCCATGCAGATATCGCTGGAGAGGTGAAGTCCTTAGAGATCTTGAAGTCCTGCAAAGAGTCGACTGGCAAGAAGTGGCGTAAAACATGAATCAAGAATCGGCCGCCAAGTTCCTCTTTAGGTCATTGAGCCATCGAAGTAAGTACTATGCACATGACTTATGGGCCTAAATTCAAGTGATGTAGAGGGCATTCATAATGCTTCGTCATCACGCTTCGTTTTAGACCTGGTAAGTTCAACTGGTTTGTCTGTCTACCTGTATCATTGTACGCGCATCACGCAGAAACTAGTGAATGAAAAAAACACGGGTTTAGACAGTTATACCTATTGCTGTAGGTCTAACTCAAAAACTGGTGCGGTTTCGTCTTTAGAAACTGAGTTATTAATAATAGTAGTTCCGCGCAAAAGTCAGTCAGTCGCGGGCAGAACTCAGTCATGGCCCATGGATATTATAATTCACTTACAGCCTTGCGCTTGCGCAATAGGATCTGAATCGGCTGAGTTTCCTCCAACAGCGTGATTAATGGATCACCAGTCGCGGATGGAAGTGACACGGGAACAGGAAATATCATCGTATCGTTGTACTCAATGCATGTTAATTGCCACTTCTAATACTTAATGGATTAATGTTGAATCAAACATAATTGCTAAAAGAACCTATGATTCCTGTTTCGAGTAAATAATAGGCACTTTATAGTTTAATTTATTGTGATTGATACAATGATTTTAGATAGAAACAGAATATGGTGAGATCTGCACAAATGTATTGTTTTAGCTTACGCGCTCGATAGGAATTGATTTTGGTGTGGTTTTCTTAAATAGGGCGTTTTTTATCACGAAATTTTCTCGGCAGAGGAGACCCGTGGCTCGGACTCTATCTGAACAAGGAAAGAGTACGGTCTAAATTTTCTTTAGGATCGGCAACATGCGTTTGACCTCCTAAGTTTGCATCCCTAGACCACAAACTTGCCATGTTTACCTCTCTCTCAGCCTAAAGACGTCCACTGCTGGACAAAGGCCTCCCCAAGGATTTTATCCATGGGGGGTTTTGCCGTAATCGCCACGCTTGGCAGGCGGGTTGGCGATCGCAGTGTGATGGCATAGTACGCGGAAAGATGCTGCTGCCCATCCTCCGGTGTTTTTAATCCCTTAGTCGCCTCTTACGACACCCACGGGAAGAGATGGGTTGGTGCTATTCTAGGGCCACACCACAGGCCACAAAATAAGAAACACGTAAAGAAATTAAATAAAATTCCTCTCAGTTCAGTTTACATGGCATTCACTTATCTCTCGCCATAGAATTCAAGGCACGCGTTAAGTGCACCGCCCGTTGTGTTGCGGCAAACAATACACAGTTACATTACAATACACTACAAGTTAATACAACATTACCACCTGTTTACTGTTGGTCGGGTGTCGTTGCGAGAGCGGTGACTCAGCAACGCGTTTCATCTCATCTTAATACTCTCACTTTTATATCACAGGTACACATTATTGGTATCAATCATCGTACTCTAGCATTGCCAAGACTCACGACTATTCCTTTATCAACTATCTAACTAAGAATATCCTTTGTATAAATATTTGCGTTGATAAGTAGGTACTGTTATAATGTAATCTTTGTACCTTATTTGGTAAACGATTTGGAATGAAAATACTAGACCGAGAGGTCACGGGAATTTTCGTAACGATCAGGGAAACGGATAGACTTGCTTTATGGGTTGTAGAGTAGTCCCCTAATGTGAATGATGTCGGTCTGCCGGCTCTCAGTGGTAGCTTCTTCGAGCTATAGGGCCTGGAAGGTGCTTCATTGTTGCGAAAAAAACGATCTGAGAAATGGTTAGTTTTAGTACATATTCAAAGTATGGCATCTCCGCATGTGAAACAAGTTGGTCTGCCGGCTGTCAGTGGTTGCATTTCAGAGCTATGAGGCGCGCAAGTCACTGCATAGTTACAAAAAAACGATAAGAGAAATGGTTAGTTTTAGTACCAATTGGAAGAATGGTGTATCCACAGATGAAACGAGTTGGTCTGCCGGCTGTCAGTGGTTGTATTTCAGAGCTATCATCGTTCACGTAAGTCGCTTATTTGAGGAAAAAGTCTAAAAAAACATTGAAAAGCGGGAAAATAGGCGAATTTTTCTAGTTCATGCCAGCCGCTGTCATATCTGCGTATGTTTGACCCAACCTCAAACTTGCGCCGCGCACCACCGCACTGTGGGGAAAAATTCGCCTCTAGAGAAAAAAAAGGTTTTCTTCAGAAAATCTACGTCGATTTTGGTAAAAACTGATTATGTATTTCATTTTTGATCTTAATAAGAAGACTTTTTATTAATACTATTTTTGCTAACATTGCATTCTTTTAATAGGTACTAAAACTGACCATTTCTCTCTTACCGTTTTTTTTTCGTAACTAAGCAGTGACTTTCGCGCCTCATAGCTCTGAAATGCAACCACTGACAGCCGGCAGACCAACTTGTTTCACATGCAGAGATGCCATACTTTGAATATGTACTAAAACTAACCATTCCTCAGATCGTTTTCTATTTTTTGCAACAATGAAACTCATTCTAGCCTTAATAGCTCAAAGTGGCAACCACTGATAGCCGGCAGACCAACTTGTTTCACATGAGGAGATGCCATATTTTGAATATGTACTAAAACTAACCATTTCTCTGATAAACTTTTTTTCAACAATAAAGCCCCTTCCAGGCCCTAGGTATAGCTCGAAGTGGCAACCACTGAAGGCCGGCAGACCAACTTGTTTCACCTGTGGAGACACCATTCTTTCAATAAGAACTAAAAACTGACCATTTCTTTTACCGTTTTATTTCGTAACTATGCAGTGACTTTCGCGCCTCATAGCTCTGAAATGCAACCACCGACAGCCGGCAGACCAACTTGTTTCTAATGCGGAGATATCATACTTTGAATATGTACTAAGACTTACCATTCCTCAGATCGTTTTCTATTTTTTGCAACAATGAAGCTCCTTCTATCCTTTATAGCTCAAAGTGGCAACCGCTGACAGCCGGCAGACCAACTTGTTTCACATACGGAGATGCCATACTTTGAATATATACTAAAACTAACCATTCTTCGGATCGTTTTCTATTTTTTGCAACAATGAAGCTCCTTCTAGCCTTTATAGCTCAAAGTGGCAACCACTGACAGCCGGCAGACCAACTTTTTTCACATACGGAGATGCCATACTTTGAATATATACTAAAACTAACCATTTCTCTGATCGTTTTTTTTCGCTACAATGGAGTTCTATAGCTCAAAGTGGCAACCACTGACAGCCGGCAGACCAACTTGTTTCACATACGGAGATGCCATACTTTGAATATGTACTAAAACTAACCATTTCTCTAAGCATTTTTTTCGCAACAATGAAGCCCCTTCCAGGCCCTAGGTATAGCTCGAAGTGGCAAACACTGAAGGCCGGCAGACCAACTTGTTTCACCTGTGGAGACACCATTCTTTCAATAAGTACTAAAACTGACCATTTCTTTTACCGTTTTTTTTTCGTAACTATGCAGTGACTTTCTCGCCTCATAGCTCTGAAATGCAACCACTGACAGCCAGCAGACCAACTTGTTTCACATGCGGAGATGCCATACTTTGAACATGTAATAAATCTAACAATTTCTCTGATCAGTGTTTGCCACTTCGAGCTATACCTAGGGCCTGGAAAATTGCCTTAAGGAAAATGGCCTTCATACATATTCAAAATATGGCATCTCCGCATGTGAAACAAGTTGGTCTGCCGGCTGTCAGTGGTTGCCACTTTGAGCTTATAGGGCCTGGAAGGGGCTTTATTATTGAAAAAAAAAATTATCAGAGAAATATTTAGTTTTAGTATATATTCAAAGTATGGCATCTCCGTATGTGAAAAAAGTTGGTCTGCCGGCTGTCAGTGGTTGCCACTTTGAGCTATAAAGGCTAGAAGGAGCTTCATTGTTGCAAAAAATAGAAAACGATCCGAGGAATAGTTAGTTTTAGTATATATTCAAAGTATGGCATCTCCGTATGTGAAACAAGTTGGTCTGCCGGCTGTCAGCGGTTGCCACTTTGAGCTATAAAGGCTAGAAGAAGCTTCATTGTTGCAAAAAATAGAAAACGATCTGAGGAATGGTTAGTTTTAGTACATATTCAAAGTATGGCATCTCCGCATGTGAAACAAGTTGGTCTGCCGGCTGTCAGTGGTTGCATTTCAGAGCTATGAGGCGCGAAAGTCACTTCTTAGTTACGAAAAAAAACGGTAAGAGAAATGGTCAGTTTTTGTTCTTATTGAAAGAATGGTGTCTCCACAGGTGAAACAAGTTGGTCTGCCGGCCTTCAGTGGTTGCCACTTCGAGCTATACCTAGGGCCTGGAAGGGGCTTCATTGTTGAAAAAAATTATCTGAGGAATGGTTAGTTTTAGTACATATTCAAAATATGGCATCTCCTCATGTGAAACAAGTTGGTCTGCCGGCTATCAGTGGTTGCCACTTTGAGCTATTAAGGCTAGAAGGAGCTTCATTGTTGCAAAAAATAGAAAACGATCTGAGGAATGGTTAGTTTTAGTACATATTCAAAGTATGGCATCTCCGCATGTGAAACAAGTTGGTCAGCCGGCTGTCAGTGGTTGCATTTCAGAGCTATGAGGCGCGAAAGTCACTGCTTAGTTACGAAAAAAAAAAACGGTAAGAGAAATGGTCAGTTTTAGTACCTATTAAAAGAATGCAATGTTAGCAAAAATAGTATTAATAAAAAGTCTTCTTATTAAGATCAAAAATGAAATACATAATCAGTTTTTACCAAAATCGACGTAGATTTTCTGAAGAAAACCTTTTTTTCTCTAGAGGCGATTTTTTTCCCCACGGTGCGGTGGTGCGCGGCGCAAGTTTGAGGTTGGGTCAAACATACGCAGATACGACAGCGGCTGGCATGAACTAGAAAAATTCGCCTATTTTCCCGCTTTTCAATGTTTTTTTAGACTTTTTCCTTAAATAAGCGACTTACGTGAACGATGATAGTTCTGAAATACAACCACTGACAGCCGGCAGACCAACTCGTTTCATCTGTGGATACACCATTCTTCCAATTGGTACTAAAACTAACAATTTCTCTTATCGTTTTTTTTTTGTAACTATGCAGTGACTTGCGCGCCTCATAGCTCTGAAATGCAACCACTGACAGCCGGCAGACCAACTTGTTTCACATGCGGAGATGCCATACTTTGAATATGTACTAAAACTAACCATTTCTCAGATCGTTTTTTTTTCGCAACAATGAAGCACCTTCCAGGCCCTATAGCTCGAAGAAGCTACCACTGAGAGCCGGCAGACCGACATCATTCGCATTAGGACTACTCTACAACCCATAAAAGCAAGTCTATCCGTTTCCTGATCGTTACGAAAATTCCCGTGACCGCTTAGACTATACGTTTTTAGCAGAGCCGTGCGGCGTTTAAGTAAAAATAATAAAAATTCCAAGGCGTTTTTTTTTGTCTTCAAGGCACGTGTTGCAGTCATTCATCACGGAAAAAACAGGTTTTAAATACGAGAAATTAAATAATCTCCACTGAGATTAAAGAATAAATTATACTGAATCAGAAACGGGACTTAACGATTATTTTATTCTTGAGAGGATTAAAATGTCTTTAAGTTTTTATAACGGTGATCCAGCTACTTCAAAGATTTTTTTTGTTTTCGCTTATGTTATTTAATGTATTTAGTTGTCAAGAGAGTGATTTCTAGAATGTTTAGACTGGTGCTCGTGACTTGCACAAAAAACTAAAATAACCGCTTGAATGTTTCGCGTGTTTTTGTCTTAAAAAGATTTCCAATAGGTATTTTTAATGATAGAAAATGTAATATTATGAAAATTGCATATTTGTTATATGAGTGCAATGCCTTCAGAATACGAGTACAGTTATCAATGCAAGATACTCGTATTATCCCAAAGAAAAGTCTACTCTACCTTTTGCCGTAGGCATAGTAAATAATTACACATTCCTTTAATTCACCGGTTTTATTGCCAATTAAGGCGCGTCGTAACATTCAGACAGCTCGTCTGGTTGACGATGGCCGAGCGGTGATGGACATACTGACAGACTAGCCCCCACAGGTTGACACAGTATCAAACAGGAAACTTTTTAAATATATTTGGCTCTTCAGGAACTTGTGAAAGAGGAAAATTCATAGCAGCAGAAAGGGCACAAGAAAAAAAGGTCCTGTCCTATGGGTTTTAAATGGTAGCATAATGTTTATAGAAACAGCGGAGATCAAACGTAAAAAATAAAATGATAAATACGTAAATATACATTTATTATTGCAAAAATATTTTCACAATTAATTATAGTACCAAATAAACATAGCAAGTCCTCTACAAAGTAATTATATACATACATACCTAGTTTAGTTTGGACTCACCCCAAAAATGTAAACTTTTCTTTTTGCATAGGTACTCAATAAATCATAGAAAAAGTTTAGGTAGGCTTTAAGTTAGCGTTTTGCCTACATATTATGTAATAAACTTTATACACAAATAAAACATATAGTTACTTATGTCCAGCGGTGATCTCCATCTTTATGCATCAGAAAACATAATAAAGGCTTTCTAAAAACATAAATTTATGGTGAAAACAGCATAGAAACGACCACACAATCGCAAATCACGCATCGCTCCATGACAAACACTCTCCATTTCTATCGGAGCCGATCTCGAAGCAATCAAGATGCAATCAATCAAACAAACACGTACAATAAATTGATACTATAATGTAGATTGGGAAAGTCACATCCGCTCATATTACTTATTAATAAAGTCTAACCATCTGACTTTGTGAAATAAACTGAATATCTTTTTGCATGAATCAATAAATACCGATGAAATGAAAAGTTTTATTCCACACTTGCTTTTGCCATCATGCTGATGGCAAAAGCAAGTGTGGAATAAAACTTTTAATTATTTATAATTATTCTAATATGCTACCTGTTTCGTATTTAACGATTTGAACATAATACAAGAATCGTAATTTTCCTTGCAAACCAATAGACAGCCTTATTGAAGCAGCGCAAAAAAACGTGTTTCTACATTTGTATAAATTAGTATAATTTGCGATAATTACCATCAATCGTTTTTGCGGCGCCCGATCTAACACACAGGAGACACAACTATAGAGAGCAACTCTTATTAATCCTGCTTCGGACTATGCGTGAATTCGGGGCGCAACACCCTAGTCTCGTTGAAATATCTACCAACCCATTTGAATGCATAAGTTTCTTTAAGTACCGAGATAGAAAAAATAATCTTACTTGCTACAAATATTATAAACGTGAAGGTCTGAACATGTTTGTTTTGATGAAATAATATTAATGTAGAGTAATAAACTTAGATAAAACTATTTTTTTTTATATAAGAGACAAGTAAACTCTGTAAAATGTGTAAGTAATTACATAATTCTAATTCCAATTTCATGCACAGATATTAAAATATAATCTATGAAAGACTATTTTTAATTTTGTAGTCCGTTGTCGTATGCTTATGAATATTAATCATAAGTTGCAGTTGGCTCTCTCCATGTCCCTACTCCATGCCGTGCCAGTCTGTAAATTAGCGACTGTTAATCGCAGCGCAGCTATCGTAACGTGAAATGATAGAAACCCGGCAGACGCGGGCAGTGGGTTTGATCCCATCGCAAGGAAGAGTGTTAACAGCAATTATAATGAAAAAAAATATATATAACATAATCTATACGTACAATAAAACTAATAATAACTGGTCTATGTCTGTGATGGGCACAAAAGTAGGAAGCTCACGCCGCTTTCGCTGTCCTTCCTACTTCTATGGTGACAGACGGGTCTTTTAGGGCCAACAGAAGCCAAATTGTTTTTTTTTAGAATTGAAAGCTTATGTTTGTATTGGATGCAGTTTTCACTGTTGTATTGCTGAAAATCGGAGTAAGGTGCCAAGTACTTCGTCAAATTAATTATTCGTAAACGCCACACGCAATGCCGACAGCTACATATGTATGTCTATGTAAATAGGTAACAATGTAATGTCTTATTATGGCTATAATACTTGTATGACTTTCTATTGGCCACCAAATGATTTAGTGCGTGTCATCGCTTGGTGCTGGTTATATGCCCGACTGGTCTCCAGCTACAACCAATACCATTATTATATTTATTTACCATATCAATCCTGTTAGGTACACGTATATCTTTTGGTATATATGTAGTAAAAAATCACCGGGAACTACAATACTCGTAGATAGTTAAATGATGCCAATCATCTCAGGATTGATGATTACTGATACGATACTTATTTGCTAAAAACCTCATCTCTTCAGGAAAATTAAAAACTCGTACGTCTTTTTTGCGTTTAGAGTTGTGAGTTCCGGTTATCATCATTATCAGCTTTCAGTGACCCTGACCTTCTGTCCAGAGAGTGGTTTATGCCTGAATAAACGGGAAGAAAACGTTTCTTCCCGGCGCGGGCGTAAACCCATCTCTGCTTCTGTCTACGCCCAACTTCCCTATCCTGTGCCATGTGTGCTTCCAAAATCGTTTTGTTTTCTGATCTGTTTTATCCACCTATTTCCAACCTCCACACAAAAATTGGTGATGCTATTCAAGACTGAATATCACTCGGCACTTTTTTATTTTTAATTTCCGTGGGCAATTTAAAACAGGCTCGCGATATCGTCTTACAACTTCCTTCCTGTGATGAATCTATTAGCAATGTACAACAAAACACCCTAATACTCTTTGGTATACTGAACAGCACATCAGCCTTCCCGAATTCATTCCAAACTCGCCATTATTACCACAGCTTAGAGCTCCATGCTGTGTACCTTGGTATGCAGATAGAAGTACTAGCTGATATGATATCTCACCGGAGTCACCGGACGTAAACGTAAATAAATAGTCTACACTACTTTACGACCATAATAAATACTATCCGCTTTCTCTTTTAATTAACACTTCAAAATAGACTAATGCCAGAAGTATGCTAATGAAATTGTAAGTGAAATTGAATGAAATAAATTCGATACTAACATTTTAAATAATAGTGAAATTTACTGAATCGACAAGAAGTTTATTTCACAATAAGCAACCTTACAGAAGTAAGGTTATATAATGTCGGGTCTAACAAACATTATTTTAAAATATTTATTGTAAAAAAATCCGTTTCGGCGGTAAATGTTAGTCTCGACAAGTGTTAAATTATGTCCAGATGATCCAATTTCCGTCAATTTACTTCTCTACTCTGTCTAATCTACTTTTCTATCTATATAATTTTTGTTAGTAGTTATATATAAAATAGTTTACAACTCCCTGAAAATAAACACTTCTCATAACATACGAGACGCAAATCTCATTTGTTGATCTCTGATTTTCTCTGGTTTATTTTGAAAATAAAGCTGTCCTATTGGTTAGCTAAAGTTCAATTGTAACCTCAGCCTTATTATTATTTTCATATGTATTTCTACAAAGTATATTACCTGTTTCTTGCTAATCACTTAGTCAGTGAGAGCTGCTCCTCGTGGTTTGATGCAGGAATGCTGCCTTTATGTAGCTTTCGATCTGCTAATCCCTATTTAATAGGTACCGCTTTGGTTTCATATCTACAAGTTTCTAGTTTGAAATCAGTGTTATCTTCTTTATTTGTCGGCCTCAGTAAATCATCCTATGAATAGATGAAAAACTGTCATACATGGTTTATATTGGAAACCCTTCTACTTATTCTTATCGAGTCGGAATGGCTATTTAAATTGTTTAAAACTGTAACGCGGCGACGCGTTCATCCTCTTTGATCCATTTATGCGTGCGCTGGCACATACACTCATTTCACCTGTCATAAATTTTAAACTGTATTCATACACATTCGATTCTACATTTTGATATCATTCTTGACTCAGTTTATGTAAATCACTTATCGTCTAACATTGTAAATAAATAATATATCTAAAATATATTTAATATATATAAATCAACATAGACCCTTATCGGGTATGTATTATTAAGTTTTATTGGTTCTTTCGGAAGTAATTCTAAATTTATAGTGAAGTGTATCTTGTTATCTTTTCTAACCGTTCTTTATAATTGTTTTAGGTCTTATGTTTATTAATAAATTTATTACAACGACCCTGAAGATTACTTTTATTATTATATGGGGCTCACGCTCCATTGGCGCCCAACGTGGGGCAAAAAAAATTGTCGCCGTCCCTGCAACCCGTCAAACATATACTGATGGCCAACGCCTCGCTACCGATCCAATTGTTGGCAGACATCGTGAGAGCCGCTTCACTTCTCAAGAACACTTTTGAAGAGCCAGGCGAAATACTCCGCCAACAAAATACTATATCGCTGATAGCTAAGAAATTATTTTAATTTGACTACTTTATTTATATTTTTTCCTTTTCCTTCTTTAATTTAATTTTACTATTAAAAATGTCAGTTGTCAAACAAATTTGGTTGCTACGATCAAAGACAATCACAACATGGAACAAATACAAAGTTTTAATTTATTTTTTCCATGATACACTCGTAACATTTTAACATGCCTATAGATACCTTTATATACACAATTTATTTTTAATTTTATTTTAATCAATATGAATACTATTTCTACTGAGCTTAACTCTTCTCTTTCGATACCTCTTACATATTTTGAAACTTTAACCAATAAACTCATTTCTATTGGTGAGAACTACACTAATGAATTAAAACGCTTCACGTTTAATGGTCACGATTGTCCAAACAACTTCATTCAGAAATTAGAACATTTTGCCTCGGTTCGTAAGATTTCTGAAAGCACTCTTTTTTCCCACATATATGACATTTTAACAGGAAACGCTTTAGAGTGGTTTCAAACAAAAATAAAAACTATTAAAAATTGGCAAACATTTCGAACCTCATTAATACAAGATTTTGAGATAATTAATCACGATTATCTATTAAAAAAACAAATAGACACCCGTACACAAAAACCTAACGAAAGAATTATAGAATACGTTACACATATGAAATCATTATTTTCACAATTATACAAACACATTCCAGAGACAGAACAAATTGAAATATTTTTACGAAACCTACAACCAGAATTTACTTTACGAATCTCCGAACAAGACATAAATTCTCTTGATTCGTTGATAGAATCTTGCCTATTTACTGAAAAATTAATACATATGAATAATAATTCCACAGTTCCACAACCACTTGTCTCTTTCAATCTACGCACAACACCAACACCATTTATTCCTGAATATCCTTTTACTACATCTACCTACACTATTAAAACACAAAAACTACAAAAATTTCCTACCTTCACCTGCCCAAGGTGTCGAACCAATTCTCATACCCTTTCTCTATGTACGAATACCCAAATAATTTGTTACAGATGTGGCCTACAAAACGTCACATTTCCCCATTGTCCATCCTGTCATAAATCAAATTCAAATAAACAAATTAAGAAACAGTTTACACAAATAGATAATTCAACAAAATTTGATAAACAAGATTGGAATAATTGGCTTGAATACATAAAACTTTTTTTTAATTCTTACAATGTCAATACTCTCCTTCGTACAAATGTGAACACTCTACTTTTTGAAAACAAAGACACACAACGTCCCTATTTACATATTAAAATTAATAATCTCATTTTAAATGGATTATTAGATAGTGGAAGTTCAATTACAATTCTTGGTAAGGACTCACATAAACTTTTACTTAAGTCTGGTCTCTCATTGAGAAAAGACCAACGTATTTTAGGTACCGTAGCTAACGGACAACCTATTAAATCTATCGGAACAATTTCACTTCCGGTAATTTATAATAATAAATTTTCTATAATTATTGCTCATGTAATTCCAGATGTTCATGAACCTTTAATTCTTGGCATCGATTTCTGGAAAACATTTAACATAGCTCCTAACATACTTTGTAACATTAATACTCACTCTACTTCTCAAAACGACAATTTTCTAGTTCATTCTACTTCTACTAATCTTCACGCATTTGAGAACTTAACAAATACACAGCAAGATTTAGCTAATTTAATAATAGACAAATTTAAACAAATTTCTACTGAAACTAAACCATTAGGAAAAACTCACCTCGCTGAACATCACATCGATACCGGTGATCATGCTCCCATTCGTCAACGATGCTATCGTTTATCTCCAGAAAAACAAAAAGCATTAAAAACAGAGGTCGATGAAATGCTTAAACTAGATGTTATCGAACCTTGCGAAAGCCCATGGCTTAGTCCCGTTATCATTACTCCTAAAAAAGATGGGACTTGGCGTTTCTGTGTAGACAGTCGAAAATTGAATAGCATCACTCGTAAAGACGCTTACAAATTACCCTTAATTTCAGATATCTTAGATAATTTAAAAAATTGTAAATATTTATCGTCAATTGACATTGCGAAAGCATTTTGGGAGATTCCTTTACGAAAGGAAGATCGTCCAAAGACTGCTTTCCATGTTCCTGGTCGTGGCATGTACCAATTTAAAGTAATGCCCTTCGGTCTAACTAACGCACCTGCTACTCAACAAAGATTTCTTGATAATCTACTATCAGATCTTATGCTAGATAACACTATTTTTTGTTATTTAGATGATATTGTCATAGCTACACCTACATTTGAACAACACGTTGAATTATTAACTAAATTAATCACTAAACTTTCTCAAGCTAACATTACAGTTAACTTTCCTAAATGTTCTTTCTTTAGACATGAACTTAAATATTTAGGCTATATAGTAAATCAAGACGGTTTACAAACTGACCCTACTAAGGTTCAAGCAATCCTAAATATTAAAAACTCCTACATCTGTTAAGGATGTTAAAAGATTCCTTGGCACCGCTAGCTGGTACCGACGATTTATCCCTAATTTAAGTACTTTAACTGCCCCTCTCACTAAGCTTACCTCTACTAAAAAGAAAGCACCTCCTTTCAAATGGTCTCTTGAGGCTGATAAAGCCTTCATCTCAATTAAACAGGCTTTAGTTAGTACTCCTATATTAGCTTGTCCCGATTTCACAAAACCATTCGCTGTTCATTGTGATGCTTCCGCATATGGCATTGGTGCCATGCTCACACAAGATTTCGATGGTGTTGAAAAAACCTATAGCTTACATGAGTAAAAACCCTAACTGCTCCTCAACGCAACTATTCAATTACAGAGCGCGAGCTTCTTAGTGTGATAACTGCTTTAGAACACTGGCGTTGTTATTTAGACAACGGCAAACAGTTTACTATTTATACGGATCATTCTGCTTTACAATGGTTCTTACGTCTTGATAACCCTACAGGTAGACTAGCACGCTGGTGCATCCGTCTCTCTATGTTTAACTTTGAAATTAAACATAAACATGGCTCTGAACATGTGGTACCAGATCAGTTATCTCTGCATCGCTCATGTTAACGCTATTAATATGTCATTTGAGCAATCTAAAGACACTTGGTATAACTCTATATTTGACAAATGTAAAATAAATCCAACTTCTACTCCAGATTACCTCATTAAAAATAATAAACTATTTAAATATTGTCGCGCTGTTACCGAATATAATTCTGAGTTCAACTGGAAACTCGTAATTCCATCAGAGTTTCGAGAGTCCATTATTTATGAAAATCATAATTTACCTACTGCAGCTCATTTCGGTATTTTCAAAAACCTACCATCGCCTTAAACTTCATTATTATTGGCCTGGTATGTACAAAGATGTAGTATTTTTCATATCTAAATGCGATACTTGTTTAGCCTACAAACACCAAAAATCAAAACACTATCGGTTTAATGGGCAAGCCTAAAAATTGTTCTCGTCCTTTTCAAACAATCGCTATCGATTTTATTGGTCCCTTACCTTTATCACGTAAATTAAATAGATTCATATTAGTGGTTACCTGTTGTTTTTCTAAATACTGCCTTATTTACCCCATTAAAAGAGCAACATCGTCTATTATAAAACATATTCTTGAAAATTTAGTTTTTATGAATTATGGAATTCCAGAAACCATAATTCTAGATAATGGTCCGCAAATGATAAGTGCTGAACTTAAAGACTTGTTTAATACTTATAAAATACCTCATGTACATTACACTCCACGTTACTGCCCTCAAGTAAATCCTGTTGAGCGTTACAACAAAACTATAATCACAGCTATAGCTTCTTTTGTTGATGACGACCATCGTACTTGGGACTTACATTTGAATCATATTCAATTTGCCATTAACTCATCCGTTAATGAAACAACAAAATTTACCCCTTCTTACCTCGTCTTCGGCCGTGAATTAGTTACTTGTGGTTCAATATATTCGGATACCGAATCTATTGAAGATTATATATTTGCTCCTCGCGATATTTATGCAGAGCATTTAGGTAATTTACTTCCAGTATTTTCAGAAGTACAAAAACGAATGTATAAATCCCATGAAGTCAATGCTAAACTTTACGACAAGCATCGTCAATATATCGAATTTAATATAGGTGACATCGTTTGGAAGCGGAATTATCCTTTAAGTTCTGCTGATAAACATTTTTCGGCTAAATTAGCACCCAAATTTATTAAATGTTACATCACAAATAAAATCTCGCCACTAGTTTATGATTTAACAGATTTTTATCATAAACCCTTAGGCCGCTGGCATATCAAAGATATTAAGCCAATTAAGGCAATTTCTTTACTCTAGTTGCCTTAATAACTATTTAATCTTTTTATTTAAAAAGATGTTTATTTTCTCACCTCATTACCTTTTAGTTTCTCATCTCATTTGACAATTGTCATCCTAATTTGAAAATTTATTCAATTTTTTACTTCTTTTCTTTCTCCTATTTTAATTAACTAAAGTTAATTAATAACTTTTAATTAAGTACTTTTAATTACCTTTAAGTACTTTTAATTACATTTAATTACCGTTAATTACTGTTAATTGTCTTTAATTACTGTATTACTTTAATAAGAGTTTTCTAATTTGTAACTCTACTTACCTTACTTATTTACCTTACTTACTTACACAATTTATGTCATTTACTTGATATTTTCCTTACGTCATTACTAAGACGTTTATTTTAATTTTTTGCGTTTCGCGCATAGTGTTATTTTTATACTCTACCTATATATTAAGGTACATGCTTGTACATATTTGTCATCGTGCGGTTTTAGTAACACGTTAAAAAAGCCTTAAGCTATTATTTACAAGTTAGCGGTTGGTGACTAATTTTTAATTAAGCCTACACCATTAATAAGCTCAGTTCTTGAGAAATGCTTCCTAATATATAAGCTTTCTCTATGATGTATTTAGTCACAAATCCTTAAATGGAATTATGACTTTGTTAGGTGATGTATGTATGTTAGTATTTGTTAGGTAGGATGTATGTGGAACTGATTGGCTTATTGTATATACTCATCTCAATTTCATTCACCTTTCTAAATTAACTTTCACTTCATCCATTTAGTTTTACTACTATTGTATAATAAGTTTATATTTTTATTTAAGTTTACTATGTATTTTTTAATTCATCATTTACTCTCTAAATTCAAAATTACATATATTTCAATTTTTAACAATATTTTAGATTAAAAAAAAAGTTTTTAAAACTTTTTTTTTAAAACCGGCCCCCCCGGTACTGTAACGCGGCGACGCGTTCATCCTCTTTGATCCATTTATGCGTGCGCTGGCACATACACTCATTTCACCTGTCATAAATTTTAAACTGTATTCATACACATTCGATTCTACATTTTGATATCATTCTTGACTCAGTTTATGTAAATCACTAAATAAATAATATATCTAAAATATATTTAATATATATAAATCAACATAGACCCTTATCGGGTATGTATTATTAAGTTTTATTGGTTCTTTCGGAAGTAATTCTAAATTTATAGTGAAGTGTATCTTGTTATCTTTTCTAACCGTTCTTTATAATTGTTTTAGGTCTTATGTTTACCAATAAATTTATTACAACGACCCTGAAGATTACTTTTATTATTATATGGGGCTCACGCTCCAACTGGATTCCAACCCGGACCTTGCGTCATGCTGCTCTGAATGACATCCTCAGAAGGGCGCTCGTCAGTGCTAAAGTTCCCGTAGCTCTCGAGCCCCGGATTGCACGGGACGATGGTAAGCGCCCCGATGGGATGTCTTTAATCCCATGGAATATGGGTAGAGCGCTAGTCTGGGATGCCACTTGCGCAGATACTCCTGGCTGCGTCCTACCTCCCCGCAACAAGCAGACAAGCCGGGGCGGCGGCAGATGCCCGTGAACGCTTAAAGACCAACAAATATAGTTGTCTCGGCGCACAATACCAGTTTGTGGCTTTTGGCGTCGAGACTCTAGGCTCATGGGGCAGTGGCGCACGGGGGCTCCACAGGGAGCTCAGTAAACGCCTGCGAGGGAGGCAACAGTGACCTCGTGCGGGCAGCTTTCTCGTCAAGCGATTAGCTATTGCTATTCAGCGCGGGAATGCTGCCTGTGTGATGGGCACCTTGCCAACGACACCAAATTTAGAGTTAGATTTTTAATATATAGTATTTATTTATAGGTAGTATTAGTATAGTAGTATTTAATTTATTAATTTTTAAGATATACCTAATTATTACAGTGTGACCTAAAATTTTTACAATAAATGTATATAGTCGTACAAGGAAAAACAAATCATACCGGAAAATAATATTAATCATAATTTGTTATTACTTTGTTTTTTGTTAATAAACATTTTGTTCATCAAACGGAAAAATCATTTAAAAACATGATTTTTCCGTTTGATGAACACACAATGCAAACGATCCCACACTAGGCTAAGCCTGTATCGTGGGCATCAATTACAATATTTTTACTCAAGTATTTCATATAGAAATAAGATATTTTTTCACCATATCTTATTTCTATATGAGAGTACTTTAGTACTAATATTGCATCTGAGATGCTCAAAAATCCAAAAAATACAATATTTTTCTGAATAAAACAAATTAAGTACTCCCTTCATTTCATACACGCTCGCCTTTTTTTAGATTTTACTAACTTCTGTAATAAAAGGAAAACACTACAATTAAAAAACTATTGAGTCACTATTAATATTGTTAATGTTATCAAAATCGACACCCCGCAATTTGGTTGCGGGAAGTAGCTCATTAATTAAGATAATAGTAAGTTTTAATGACTTGCTTACGTTGGTTTATATCACAGTTAACGATACGACGACGTTAATTAATAGTTTACAGTTAAACGAGGAAATTAAAACACAGCGCATGTTAAAGCCTATTTTAAATAAAATATGTTTCGTCACGTTCTTTCAATGGCAAATATTTAAAAGTTTTACTCCTTGACTGATAAAGGATTGAAACGATATACATTAATTAAGACGATGTATCGGATTATTTCATTAATACTCCTTACATATTTTATAAAAGTCTAAGCTACATCTGTCTGTCTTTTTATTCGCGACAAACTCAAAAACAACTGAATGGATCGGGGTGGGTGACGGTGACGATAAAGGTTTTGGTGCAGCAATGCCGCGGGCAAAAGGTAGTAGTTATAACATGACTATTAATAGTACCATGGGGTGCACGCAGTGTATAGTTGTAAATGTCCATAATTTTAATGTATGTTTGTTTGTTTTTAGCAAACCTTGGAGACCGGGGGCGGCGGGGGGGTCGTCAACCTCGAGACTCTGGAGGCTAAGGTCAGTTCACCAACTAATATAGATATCTAACCCTGTGGTATAACTTAAACTCATGTAAGCTAACTAATTGGCCTGTGGTGTGGCCCTCAGAATAGCACCAACCCATCTCTTCCCGTGGGTGTCGTAAGAGGCGACTAAGGGATTTAAAACACCGGAGGATGGGCAGCAGCATCTTTCCGCGTACTATGCCATCACACTGCGATCGCCAACCCGCCTGCCAAGCGTGGCGATTACGGCAAAACCCCCATGGATAAAATCCTTTGGGGGAGGCCTTTGTCCAGCAGTGGACGTCTTTCGGCTGAGAGAGAGAAGCTAACTAATAACTTTGTCTAGCAAATCACTTTGGAAATTTTTGTTTTACTGAGAACAAAAGACATCAACGCGTCCATTCATACATATCAACCAAAAAATATGAATGGATAGATTGTATTTCAATAATGTTTCTTGATTATTTATATTACCTAAATTTCATTTTCATTACATGGGATGAGTAAAATAAAATTATACATCATGGGTGCTAACTTCTTGAATAAAATAATCCTAAGAACAAGATAAAAAATCCCCCTATACCTCGAAGTGCCTGATAACAAAAAAGGTATTCAGCTAGTTATGCTTGATTAGCGCTTAATTTGGAGCTAAAACCCCTGGTTTCAACACTGAATAACTATTCATTTATGAACATACAAAATATTAGTAATTATCTGAAGAATCCATCTGAAGGCCGTGTACAAAGTCGCAGCTAATAAAACATAATTATTCTCGTACTGTAGAGGGTCGTGGGTCTCGTACAAGTTGCACAAGCGCTGCCCCGCGGCTTTCGTCGGGAAGTTGAGTAATTGCCGTGGGTCGGAGGTCGGCGATTGTTCTGAGGCGGTCGGTGCGGATGACTAATTGTTGCTGACTCCATTACTTTGCTAAGTTTATGGTTGCATCGGTTAATTAATGCTTAAATAGCTGCTATATTATTATTAGGCACTTAAAGAACAATCATATATCTTCCGAGTTTAAGTAAGCAAGTATCATATAATTAGGAGTAAATCATACACTACATACAAGGGACACGGGGTTAAAAGTACCTTATATTTTAATCTACGCTATATATTCTACTCATATTCTAAATTTTATCGAAATCCGTTCTATGGTGTAGACTGTAATTAGCATCAAAAACCACTTTCGTTTGTAATAATGTTTGTAATTCCTCCTCGTATCAATGGTGGTCTATGAAAGCCACTTGAGTTAGACTACTTCCAAACTGTGTGAGCACATCTAATATTAATAACCCTTATAAGAACTTAGCCACTATTTTCTTTTATTTAAAAATTAATACCAACTTAATCATTCAACGACCGAGAAATCGCTTTCTGTAGTGCGCCTATTGTAAAACAATTTTTATATAAAACGCCGTGATTGAATGATAACTGTTTGTAATATATTGGGTAAAACTAAACGCGGGCGTTTCGCATTGCTGCCGCTAGGCGGCCGCGGGGTTCTCACACTGCTAGCGTGGATGGCGTCGCGTTGTGGTCCGCCATTGCATTGTCCAGGGCGATATCGGTTTGATTTTAATACGCGGAGCGGTCTCGCGTCTTTTGCTTGTTGTTTAGTTTGAGTGATAATTGTGAATCTCCTGTTTGTTAAATAACTATTGAATTTGTGTTTGTGAAAAACTCTGTTATTGTGACTTTTTCTTGTGAGAGGTGAAACGTGGCTGGCTGTTCACATCTGACTGTTCCCGAGTGAAACTACGGGAAGAAATCTATTTATTTGTCCTGGGGAATTGAGATCTCAAGGGTTAGGTAGGGTGATTAGGAATTCCCCCGTCCCGAAGACACTCAAGTTTGGATCCGAAGAGAAAGAAGATTTAATTTGGTAAGTGTTCAATTGTAGTTAATTTATAGGTTAGGTTATCATATAGGGCCCTGTAGCTCCCTTCATAAGCTACGGTGGTAGCAGACTGCGTTAATTTAGTTAGGTTTTAGTCGGGCAAACGTGGTGCCGCGTGGAGATTTTTTCCCGGTACTTATTTTTACCGGTGGTTTTTTCCCGGTGAAGTTCCGGTACAGAATTCTTCCCGCCGCTTCGTTTGTCCGGATTCTCGCTGCCACATTTTCTGGCAGCAGAGCGTAGTTGCTCTGCACATTTTTTCTGGTAGCAGAGCGTAGTTTATCTACCCTCTATTTGTTCGTTTGTAAAAAATAATTAATTGTTTGTAAAAATTATTAGATTTTTCTTAGTTTGTTTGTATAAGAATATTTGTAACCTTTTTTTTGTATTTGTTTGCGGTTTGTACCGTGCGTTCCGGGTTTGTGCCATTCTCATACCTACCGCGGTTCTTCGTGTAGTTGCTTGATTTTGTTGTTTTTTTTATTTACCTTTTGTTATTTTTTGTTTGTGACTTGACGCGATGGCGAAGGCCTCCAATGCTAGGGCGACACTCGCCAACGAATTGAGATGGTTTGTGACGGCCGGAGGACTCCTGTCCCGGAAGGACAGGGAGGGCGCCATACTGCTAAGAGCGGATCACCTCCACTCACGATTGATTAGCGCGGAAGCGGCCATGGCGGCGCTTACCGAAGCCGATCTTACCCCGGAGGCCTACGCAGGTCACATGGCGGACATGGACCAGATCCTGAGTCTGCACGATGATATCGCGGGAGGCGGTGACCGCAATAAGGGCGAGACAGGCTGGCGGACCAGCCCCTCGCACACCTGTTAGACAGGAAGGACCAGCGGTTACTGGTCGGCTCCCCACCCTTCAGCTGTCCCACTTTGGGGGTAGGATGGAGGAGTGGGTAGCATATAAAAATATGTTTGAGTCCCTGGTCGTAGCACGACAGGATTTGTCGAAGGCCCAGAAGATGGCCTACCTCCTCTCCACTCTTGAGGATGAAGCGCGGTCGCTCATCCAGCACCTCCGGGTGGAGGACGACCAGTACGACACGGCTTGGGAGTTATTGAACTCCCGCTATCAAAACTTTACGTTTGTTAGCGGATGCGCACGCCGCACAGTTGATGGCCCTGCCCAAGGTGGCCAACAGGGCACAGTTGCGCCTGCAGTTGCTCACGCCCGTTACAGTGGCCTGTAACGCGCTCCGCACACTGGGGCTGCCGGTGGACCAATGGTCCTTTTTGCTGGTGCACATTGTATTGGGCAAATTACCCAATGACATCCGCTCGCGATTTGAGCGCGAGAATGCGGAACGGGATAGCACCACCCTACCAACATTCACTGACTTGGTGAAGTTTTTGGAGTTTGAGGCACGGGCTGCTGAGAATACCATGACGGACTCAGCGCCATCCAGAGCGCCTGAACGTAGGCCCTTGGAACCCTCATGGCGAGGGAGGCCCCAACAGGGACGGCAACCGCCACCGCGTGGAGCTGGTGCGCGGGTTGCACACACGGCAGCAGTCGCGAGGGACGCGGACTGCCTGCAATGTGGTCGGATGGGCCACAGCCTGCTGCAATGCAGGGACTGGCAGGGACTGCCAGTACAAGATCGGCGCCGCATGGCAAAGCGGCATGAACTTTGCTTTTATTGTTTGGGCGGTCACTATGCACGTGACTGTCCCAGTGCCATACCATGCAGTACATGCCGTGGGCGGCACCACGCGATGCTTTGCATGAACCGCAACGGGGATGGCACCCGGATGTTGAGGCAGGGGTCCCCTATGGGCGGGGGCGCTCCTGCGCGAAGCCCTCCACCACCGGACGGAGGACGCGGCTTCGCTCGTCGCACCCCCCCCTCGGGAGGGGGGTCGCGTACCTGCGCGGGTCTTGGCGGACCGGGACCACGCGCCCCAAGGTCATGGCCAGTATGTAGCTGGCCAGGCCCCGGATAGGGCCCCCATGGGCGGGGGCCCTAGATCGGACGTGAGAGTGGGGACACCCCTCCACGCGGGTTACCAATACCCAACACATGCAGCCGCAGCGGTTTTCTCCGCCGCTGCACGAGTACCCACGGGCTGGAGTACCACCCGCCGTACCATATGTATGGCCGGGCCGCGGGTTATGCCCCCTCAGATGGGGATGTGCACTCGCCCGCCATATTATCCGGGTCAGTGGCGCGCCCCTGGTTTGGAGAGAGTGGGGAGCCCGTAACTAGCTTGCTCCCTTGCTGGGACAGAGCCGCGGACGGTTCTGCTCCCTACCGCGGTGGTCCGCGTATGGGGTCGTAGGGGAAGCCATTAATTTGAGAGCTCTGTTGGACTCAGGGGCTCAAAGCAGTTTGGTTACCACTCGAGTGGCACACCAGTTAGGTTTAGTCGTGGAAGACTCGCCTGTGCCACTTCTTGAGTTGGTGGCATACAGGTGAAGTGTCTGACGGGCCAGACACTTGTCACCTTTTCTTCGCTGAAGTCCTCCACAATGAGGATCACGACTTCGGCTATGGTAATGGATACCATTGCGGGTTGGCACCCCTCGACAGACATACCGCCGGGTGTGTTGTCTTTGGTTTCGGGTCTGGATTTGGCCGACCCCTTTGTCTTCATCCCGGCCCAGTGGACTTGCTCCTGGGCTCGGACGTATTGGGTTGGATTTTGTTGGGTACACAGAAGGCTCTGGGTTCGTCTTCACTGATGGCAGTGTCTACGATTTTTGGTTTTGCCCTGATGGGCCCTGTGTTTGATAATAGCACCGTGGAGGAGCCACCGGTTGTCGCATCTGCGTCCTTGGCCAAGACCATGCAAAGGTTTTGGGAGGTGGAGGAGCCACCTATGAGTTCCAGGATGGATCCGGAACACGCTGAGTGCGAAGCCCTTTTTCGATCGACCACGGAGAGGTTGCCCTCCGGTCGGTTTGTGACTAGGTTACCCTTTGTTGCCTCTCGTCCTAGCCTAGGGCAAAGTAGGGCGCTTGCGGAGAAACGACTGCTGTCCATGGAGCGACGCATGCAGCGTGACCACGTACTTCGCGATAAATATATTGAATTTATGCGCGAGTACGAGGATTTGGGTCACATGTCTCCGGCTCGAGTTGGATTGGAGCTCAACTGAGCATTATTTTTTGCCCCACCACGCGGTGGTGAAGGCCTCAACAGGCAAATTGAGGACCGTCTTCGATGGGTCCGCACCCACTTCGAACGGGGTTTCGTTGAATCTGTGTTTGCATTCGGGTCCCAAATTGCATAGGGACATAATTGACATCATCTTGAACTTTAGAAGACATCAAGTGGTTTTTGGCGGACATCCGGATGATGTTCCGCCAGACAGTCATACATCCTGAGGACAGGCGATTCCAGTTGATACTCTGGCGTGAGCGCCCTGAGGATCCTGTGACGGTGTATGAACTCAATACAAACACGTATGGTTTGAAATCTAGTCCCTATATCGCCATCAGATCATTGCTTGAATTGGCAGAGCGGGAACGGATCCGCTTTCCCCGTGGGGCTTCCGTGCTGTCACGTGACTTGTATGTAGATGACGTGTGCACCGGAGCCCAAAGTATTGAGGAGGCCCTCCTACTGCGGGATGAATTGATTGAAATATTGAAAACAGGTGGCTATGAGCTACGTAAGTGGTTGTCCAATGAGCCTAGAGTTCTAGAAGGGATCCCGGAGGATCACCAACAGAACCCTCACCTGTTTGAGGATGTGGATGATCCCAACAGGATAGCGGTGCTGGGCATGCAGTACCAGCCGCTAACCGATATTTTTTCATTCCAAGTGGACTTGGAAATACCAAAAGTCTGGACTAAGAGAACGGTGTTGTCCGTAATAGCTCGGATGTTTGATCCAAGCGGTTGGATCAGTCCAGTGATATTCTCTGCGAAGTGTCTTCTTCAGAGACTTTGGACTTTGGGCGTCTCGTGGGACGAGCCGCTGTTTGGCTCTCCATTGGATGATTGGCTCGAGAGTTGTTTCTCATCAGATTAAGGAAGTCAATCGGATTGCCTCTTGCCTTCCTGTCGAATATTGCTCACCCGGGAAATATCGAGCCAGCCTGCATGGCTTTTGTGACGCTGTCGATGAGCGAGGCTACGCCGCGTCAGTCTATATGCGGACAGTTGACGCCGATGGCCGGGTCAATGTCTCGCTTTTGTTAGGGAAGAGCAAGGTCGCCCCCATCAGGACTAGGCTGACTATTCCCAAGCTTGAGTTGAGTGGAGCTCACCTTCTCTCTAAATTGTTGCATCACGTTGCCAGTGAGCTGGCGGCCACGGTCGAGATACGAGACATCTTCGCCTGGTCGGATAGCCAGGTCGCGCTTGCATGGTTGCGCGCGGCCCCACATACCTTGAGGTTTTTGTTGGAAACAGGGTTTCCCCCCAAATTCAAAATATTGGAATTGATATAACATGGAGACATGTGCCGGGAGAGCTTAACCCAGCGGACTGTGCTTCCTGAGGTTGTAGTACGGCACCAGAATTGGTGTCACACCCGCTCTGGTGGGGTCCAGAGTGGCTTGATGGGATCAGAAACATCTTGGCCTGTCTGTCAGACAGATGTTACTTCTTTGAGTTTGACTGGGCTCCGTGTACATGCTGTAGTCGCTGAGAGACGACGTCGGAGCCGGATTGGCTACTTGCTACGGTATAGTAGCTTGGATAAGCTTCTGGGTGCATTACCAGTTGGATTAAGCGTTTCATACATAATTGTAGAAACTCCACAGGCAAAGCGGTTGGAGCCG